>JAPJBO010000021.1:0-628072 GCA_030068145.1 Diplonema papillatum
GCTGCTGCCGGACGGGCAGCCCCCGTTCCCGCCGGCTCCGCCGCCCTTCGCCTCGTCCAGCGCCCTGCTCGAGCTGTGCCACGAGGCGTCGCAGTTCCTGACGACCTTGACATCCATGGGTTTCGCCTCCGCCAAGGGGCCCAACATCTGTTTGGGCCGGGCCATCGACCACTTCGTGATCGCCGCCATGGTGGCCAGGCACACCGCTTTGCAATCGGTCACCAGCCTCAACGAGTTGACTGCGAAGGTTGCGTACTAGAGGCTGAAGACTGCTCGGCCTCATGAAGCAGCAGACGCAGACCGTCAACGCCAGGTTCCAAGATTACGAAACGAACCTCGCCTCCGCAGTCGACCACTCCATCGTGCAAGACGGAGGGCACGCGTTGAAAATTCCGGCACTTCCCCGTGCAAATTCTCACCGATGCCGAGAGCCTGTGCCTGGCAATCATCGCGTTCGAGTCCCAGCGCCGGTACGACAAGGTGACGGGGCCCGTCCGTGTCGAAGCCGTCGTGCAGCGTCTTCTCTCTGCAGATGACGAAGTCCGCGCCTGCTCGCCAACCACGCTTCGCGCCCGTAGACGCGCTGCTGTCGGACGGGCAGCCTGCCTTCCCGCCGGCTCCGCCGCTCTTCGCCTCGTCCAGCGCCCTGCTCGAGCTGTGCCACGAGGCGTCGCAGATCCTGACGACCTTGACATCCATGGGCTTCGCCTCCGCCAAGAGGCCCAACATCTGTCTGGGCCGGACCATCGACCACTTCGTGATCGCCGCCATGGTGGCCAGGCACACCGCTTTGCAAACGGTCACCAGCCTCAACGAGTTGACCGCGAAGGTTGCGTACTAGAGGCGGAGACTGCCGTCACGCTCTTTGATCTCATGACGCAGCAGGCGCAGACCGTCAATGCCAGGCTCCAAGAGTACGAAACGAGATCCTCGCCTCCGCAGTCGAACACTCCATCGTGCAGAGCGGAGGCACGCGTTGAAAATACCCGACGTCAAAAAGTGTCCCCTCGGCACTTCCCCGTGCAAATTGTCACCGACCCCGAGAGCCTGTGCCTGGCCTCCGTGTTGAAGCCGTCGTGTGGGGAGACTGAGAACTCTCCAGAGAGACAGTCCTTGTACTCTAACGCGTCTCTCTCTTTCTGGCTCGTACGCCATGGCCTGTAGCCATATGGTACGATGCCAAAAAAAGGGGGGGTTTGGGCGGAAAAATCCCCGCATAGTTCACCAGGGTCTGACGGGTACTGAGGCCCCATACCCTTCCTGAAACGAAAGACCCCCCCCAAAACATCATTCTGCGTTCAAATACGCCCTCAGAAGCCTCGGGAGAGCCTTCTATGATGTCCCAAATGCGATTTTGTGGGTTTTTAGGGGGTCCCCCCGCCTGTTGGCCGTAAACCGCCATAGTAGACACATATGCAACCTGAAGCTGGGTCGCTTCTCTGTGCAAGATCCCAGCCCAAACACACGTTTTCGGCGTTCTCTAGCACTCTCCAGGTGCATTCGACCCTCGGGCTTCGTGGTTTCTTTCACTCACAGGTGTTCCGGGACGTGCAAAGATAAGGAGAATGGCCCCCTGCATTGGGGACAGACCGAACTACGCCCTGCCTGTCTATACAGGCTTTGGGGTCAAATTGCACCGGCTTTGGCGCCACATCCACCGTTTCGGGCTTCGTTTGTGCTGCTTTGGGGTCCATTAAGAACTCTGGTCTGATTTGCGGGACGCTTTCCTCGGTTTTGGCGCCCACTTTCACTGTTCTAAGGCCTGTTCAGGCTTCTACCTGCATCATGTTATGCTATTCTGGTGATTCTGCAAGGCTTGGTGAACGAAGTAGGACAAGCGTTAAGTAACAGGCGATCATCAGCCGTTCTCAAGCGGTTGACTACGACGCGTTCACTTCATGATTTTGAAGCAGGCTTCACCGCTTTCAGGGCAGGCTTTCAGAGCTTTCCTGGCAATGTCTTCCCTTCTGGCATCTTTCTCACCCATGGCTGCAAAGTGCTTCTCGCTGGATGTCTTTGCACAGGCGGCACATGACCCGAGGGATGTGTGGCAAGCTCCTGTGCAGTGAGCTTGGTCAGACAAACTGTGTGGCGCACACACCCGCCATGGTCGGCAGTATCACCTGGGCCACAGTTTGAGTCCTGTTCCGAGACCCGCTCACGGTGAAGTGGCGCCTACTGGGTCGCTTCCTCTCCAGCTTCGGCGCAAAGTCTTCACCACTGGATGCACTTTGAACGGTGAAAGTGGGCGCCAAAACCGAGCAAAGCGTCCCGCAAATCAGACCAGAGTTCTTAGTGGATCCCAAAGCAGCACAAACGAGACCAAAACGGTGCACATGGCGCCAAGGCGGCGCAATTCGACCCCAAAGCCTGTATAGACAGGCAGGGCGTGGTACGGTCTGTAGGGTCCATTCGCCTTGTTTTTGCACACCCCGGAACACCTGTAAGCGAGATAATTTATGAAGTCCGAGGGTCGAATGCACCTGGAGAATGATAGAGAACGCCGAAAACGTGTGTTTAGGCCGAGATTTTGCTCCGAGGAGCGACCCAGCATCAGGTTGCATATGTGTCTTCTATGGCGGTTTACGGCCAGCAGACGGGGGGACCCCCTAAAAACCCACAAAATCGCATTTGGGACATCATAGAAGGCTCTCCGCAGGCTTCTGAGGGCGTATTTGAACGCAGAATGATGTTTTAGGAAGGGTATGGGGCCTCAGTGCCCGTCAGACCCTGGTGAACTATGCGGGGATTTTTCCCCCCCCCCCCCCCCCCCCCCCCCCTTTTGGCATCGACTCATATACATGACCGGCTAGATTAAAGAGCAGGTGTATATTTACACGCGATTTGGGTGTGGCTTCCGCACACCCTTAGTCTCTGAGGCTGGCCACCGTGTATTCACACGTTTTGGCCGGGCTCGCCACAGCTTTCTCAGGTGCAGCCGTCGAGTTGCGGGAATGGGTTCCGTCGGGCGCCACACAGCACTGCAACAGAAAAAGAGAACGTTCATCAAGTTCTCACCCCAATCAACTGCGGAATGGGAGACGGTTAGGCTAGCAATCGGAAAAACGAGAACGCTTGATGGTGATGGTGATAAGCAAGGAGTTGTTTTCAGCGCCTAGCCCACTTGGATACGCGAGCTTGCGTTTTTTTACATAAGCGCCAGCTTGAAAGGAAATGCTCGACAATAACTGCCGGACAAAGAACCGAAGGGATCCCAAGTGCTGTAACTACCGAACCACGTCTTGTACGGACGTGAGGTCATGCGGGTCTACCCCCCTACACGACAAGTCACACAAACACAACAGGTCAAAAGTCCTGAGTGAGAAAGCAACACGCGGAGGTGTAAGCGAAGAACAAAAGTGTGCCATGGCCATCACAATCGCGTCGGCGTGGTTGACACGTCTCTGCGGGCTTGTGTACGCAAGCGTGTGCTGGATGCTTTGGTCTGGAAAATCGACAGCCACTTGCCGTAGGCCTGTGGCTCTCCTTTGTTTGTGCGCACTTGCTTCAACCTGTTTTCTTGATGCAACGGGTGTGGCGATAGCACGCTGCCATCGATCGAATTACGTTTTCGACAAATCGCATTTTGTTAGAAAAAGAATGCAGGGGTCGAGAAGCGCAGAAAGAAACTGCGGACGCCCGTCTCAAACGAAATCCCGTTCCCCCCCCGTTCGTGTTTTCGCTTCCTGTGTGCCCGCCTGGCAGAGGGTCGGCCAGTGCCGCGGCAACCGCGCCTGTTTTTCGGCGCAGATTTCTACCGACTGTGCAGACCACAGCGAGAGCGTGCAAAAATTCCACGCAAACTGTTAAAATCGGTCCTTCAAAGGCGTACCCAGGCTCGCCTTCGACCCGGCAAGGGAATCGAGCATCCATGCTTCGTTCTTTTGTTACGCAGGGGATAGGAACTGGTTGGACCGGGTTTGAGGTGTGAGAGTGCCTACCTTGGTCCCCCATGAGTAGGAAGCCGACATGATCCCGTAAACGGCCCACACACACATGCCGGGCTCCAGGGTTCTCAGAGCGGGTCACAGGCTCACCTGCCCCACGCGAGGCACGTGCCCAAGTCTCGTGCAGCTGTCTCCATGCAGGGGATAGGTATTGGCCTTCGGCTGACGACGAGTGCCCCTGATCTTCGCTACGCTCGGTGTAGGTATTTCGCCTTCGGCATAAGACACCACAAGCTTCTTTCGCCAAACCCCGACGCGGGATCGACGGCAACACACAGAAAAGAAAAGCCCCGAAAAGACGGCCGGACCGCAAGGGCATGAGCAACAGCCACTGGGAGCCCGCGGCCCCGCATGCGTCGGCAGTGTTCCGCAACGAACGGTGAAGGCTTTCCGTTTCCTCTTGCGTCGTGTAGTCGACGTACTCGTCCTTCCAACCGCTTTTCTGCACGGTGAAGGCTTTCCGTCTCCTCTTGCGTCAGCCGCTGCTTAACAAGTGCATGCTAATCCATGTGGTTCATGTACTTAAAAGAACTCAATGCTTAACAAAATTTGACGTGGGCGGCTTTGGATTTACATCTGAATGACACCTCAACACAAAACAAGTTGTCGACAACTAACAAATAAAAGAATAAAGCAAAACTACGCACTTCTTCGTAGAGTTTGGTTTACCGAGAGTAGGTCGTCTTGAGTTTCACACACTCGCTTTGGTGCGAGTAGAAACAGGCTGACAATACCTGTACGAAGGCTTAGTCTAAGCTTCACCAACAAACAACAAGGTCGAAAGGCACCGATTCGTGCCCCCCCCACACGGGATCGACGGTAACACACAAAAAAGAAACCCCGGAAGGACGACGACAATGAGCAACAGCCACTGGGAGCCCGAGGCAGTGGTGGAGCCCACGGCCCCGCCTGCGTCGGCAGTGTTCCGCAACGAGGACAGCCTGAGGCAGCGGCGCAGTCGGTCGGTGTCGAGGGCACGCGCCGAGAGCGAGATCGGCTCCTTGCAGGCCGAGCTGGCAGACGCCCGCGAAAGGGAAGCGCACCTCGTCAGCGAGTTGTACGCGACGCGCACGATGCTGAAGCAGGCCAGCAGGCCGCAAGGGCTGTACTACTGCAGCTTCTGCCTCTACGTCGTGCTGGCCGTCATCGCCCTTCTGCTCGTGGGCACCATGATGTTCATCCACAGCCTCACCTGCTTCTCCCCGCTCGGCATCGGGATGCCGCTGTTTTTCCGCTTCGTGGACGAGGTCGTCGATTACTTCGATTAATCCGGTACCCTCCGCTAGACAGCCTCGTCTTCGTGCACAGCAAACGTCTTGCCCTCTTGACGGACTGCACTACATCGTATGGTACGGCGCCCTATGCTCTACCTGCCCTGCGGAGGCAGGTGTGTTTACGAACAAGAGGAGTCCAATTGGGGTTTAAAGCCTTCAGCATTTCGCTTAGCTCAGCAGCGGTGGCGAGTAGGGTGACTATTTTGCCCGACAAAAAACAGCCTGTGGGAGAGACACAGCCGGTTAGTAATGGGCTCCCTTCCTTGCCGCGTTGGCACACTTCCTGCACACAGCAGGCCGCAGGGGGCTGTACTGCCTTTACGTGCCGGCTTTCATGCCCATGTGCTCGCGGGCACCATGTTCATCCACAGCCTCACCCGCTTCTCCCCGCACGGCATCGATACCGCTGTTTTTCCGCTCCGCGGACGATGTCGTCGATTAATCCGGTACCCTTCGCCAGACAGCCTCGTCTTCGTGCACATCAAACGTCTTGCCCTCCTGATGGACCCTGCCGCTACACTACATCGTATGGTGCGTGTGTGGTCCTTTTTAAGATGGATTGTGTCTGGCGCTCTCTCTCCCTTAGGGCCGCTCGAGGGAACCGGCTGTGAGCCGAAACTCGAAGCCGGTCTCTCCGGACTGCACCAGGAGGGAACTTCGCGGCGGATCACAGAGCACCCGGCCTGCACGAGGCACGCGCCCAAGACCCGTGCACGGCTCCCGTAGCACCCTCCATGTTTGCACCTTCCTCGGATGCTACGGTCGGGAAGGGGCTTCAATGTAGTTGGGAAAACACGTTCCCCTTCCCCGCGTTCTGCGTGTGGGGTTAACACCGGGCAACTGCCGCAGCAGCCGCAGACACGTCCGGAGGTGTCGCTGCTCACCTACCAGTGTGTTCATGGTTGTTGCCCTACACTACATCGTATGGTGCGACGCCCTGTTGTGCTCTATCTGCCCTGCGGAGGCAGGTGTATTGTATACGAGAGGAGTCCAGCTGGTTACTAAAACCTTGACACACATTTTGCTTCATCACAGCGGTCGGTGGCGAGTGGGGTGACAATTCTCCCCGACACACCTGTGGTAGAGACGCAGTCGGTCAGTTATCGGCTCCTTGCCTTGCTGTGGCACACTTCCACTTCCTTCGCAAGCTGCACAAACAGCAGGCCGCAGGGGTACGTGCTGGTCCTCATGCCCTTGTGCTCGCGGGCACAAGAATGCCCCGCTCCTCCCCGCTCGGCATCGAAGAAAAAGGAGAGGGATATGAGCCTGTGTTCAGCGCGAGCGCCAACCCCCAAGGTGCGCCGCTTTAGTTTGGGAAATTGGTAGCCACTTGACCCATCGGCCCGAGGCTCTGCAGTACCGCCGAACACGTGAAGCTTGGCTCCCGTGTAGCAGGCTTTCCCTGAAACCGCTCGGCATCGAAATATAGAAATGCCGCTGTTCCCGCTTCGCAGACGAGGCCGTCGAAAACTTCGATTCATCCGGTACGCTTCGTCTCGTACACGTCAAACGTCTTTTGCGTGCGCGATGGCCCTCTGGATGGGCTCCCTGTGTCTACACTACATCGTCTGACGACACGTTCAGCTGCTGCTGCACTTGCACTGCAGCCCTGCGGAGGCAGGTGAAACATGTACGAACACGAGAAATTCGATCGAGCCCTAAGACTGGCGGCCTGTCTCCAGTCGAGGACAACAACGAAGATCGCGGACACGAGCATTGTACAGTTCACGAGTCTGTCGGAGACTCGTTTTGAAGCCATCAGCCGTATCAACGACACTACGGACTGAGCACCGCTCCAGATGGACAGGCAGTCAGCATTTCCTTTCACTTCCTTGCAGCGATGGCGAGCGCAATGCGACTTCTGCCCAGCAAACAACAGCCTGTGGTAGGGACGCAGTCGGTCAGTGATCGGCTTCGTCTCCCCTGCCGATGTTTGATGCTAGCATTAAACACACATGACAAGACAAGACAAGATTCTGGCCAAACACTAAACCAAGATTTTCCCATGCGAGTTTACGCATTTTCTCCGCAAGCTGCAATATGCTTCTAACCTGTGCTGGCCCTGGCCCTACCGCGATGCTCATTCACGGCTTTCTTCTTTGTATAAGCACATGCTTTGAAGGAAATACTCGAGAAGTTGCACAAACTGAACGACACGAATCGCAGATAAATCTGGGTCTAGTGCCGGGCGCAAGCGTTAAACGAAATACTCGAGGGACTGCCTTGTGCTCATTTCGAAGGAGGCTAGAGGGGGAGAAACAATACAACTACAAAGCAGATGCTTATCAGTGCTCCCGCTAACGAAAAAGTGCGAGGAATTCCTCAAAAAAAAAGAGGCCCGAAAAAAGAGGGTGAGGGATTCCTCATGAGGAATTCTTCACCTTTTTCCCATTGGTGGTATCGTGTAGCCAAAGCACTGCATCACGGTCTACTCTCTGCTGGGCATGGTGGGCTGGCGGGTAGTCCCCTGGAGAAGCTTTTCTCCAGGGGAGCACCAGAATCTTTCAAGGGGGTCCGGGGGGTCTGCCCCCCGGCGAACGGTACGGTACAGGTGGAGAAAGTTTGCACTTCTCAGTCTGTTTGTCACAATAAACACTGCACATTCCTGAAGGCAACAGCCCATTTCAAATTCAACCACCACTCGATACTGTGTGCTAGTAAATCATTGCCACGAGTAGATGCAGACCAGAGATCACATGGAACAAGGCACTTGTGTCGACTCGGAGAGAATCTGTCAAGAAATCCGGGGCTGCTTCTGAGCCTCGACTCTCTTTCTCAGCTCCAGCCCCCAACTTCTACGGTTTCAGAAAGTTGGTCGAGAAACCGAGGCAGAAACGAAGCTAGTAACCTGCGCAGCACAGGGGGAAAAAAAATTGGGGGGCACAAAAAAAAAAAGTCTGAAAGGGAGGTCACATTTTTACCTTACCGGGGAAAATCCCCGGTGGTGTCAGCCATTTTGCAAAAGGTCGAAGCCCCCCCCCACCGGGCGTTTTTTTTCCACCGCATTCTGAGGTGTCCCCATAAATGGTACAGTGTTTCCACCGCATTTTGAGGTGTCCCCATCAAGGGTAAATTGTTTCCACCGCATTTTGAGGTGTCCCCATCAAGGGTAAAGTGTTTCCACCGCATTTTGAGGTGTCCCCATCAAGGGTAAATTGTTTCCACCGCATTTTGAGGTGTCCCCATCAAGGGTAAATTGTTTCCACCGCATTTTGAGGTGTCCCCATCAAGGGTAAATTGTTTCCACCGCATTTTGAGGTGTCCCCATCAAGGGTAAAGTGTTTCCACCGCATTTTGAGGTGTCCCCATCAAGGGTAAAGTGTTTCCACCGCATTTTGAGGTGTCCCCATCAAGGGTAAAGTGTTTCCACCGCATTTTGAGGTGTCCCCATCAAGGGTAAATTGTTTCCACCGCATTTTGAGGTGTCCCCATCAAGGGTAAATTGTTTCCACCGCATTTTGAGGTGTCCCCATCAAGGGTAAAGTGTTTCCACCGCATTTTGAGGTGTCCCCATCAAGGGTAAAGTGTTTCCACCGCATTTTGAGGTGTCCCCATCAAGGGTAAATGTTTCCACCGCATTTTGAGGTGTCCCCATCAAGGGTAAAGTGTTTCCACCGCATTTTGAGGTGTCCCCATCAAGGGTAAAGTGTTTCCACCGCATTTTGAGGTGTCCCCATCAAGGGTAAAGTGTTTCCACCGCATTTTGAGGTGTCCCCATCAAGGGTAAATTGTTTCCACCGCATTTTGAGGTGTCCCCATCAAGGGTAAATTGTTTCCACCGCATTTTGAGGTGTCCCCATCAATGGTAAAGTGTTTCCACCGCATTTTGAGGTGTCCCCATCAATGGTAAGGTGTTTCCACCGCATTTTGAGGTGTCCCCATCAATGGTAAGGTGTTTCCACTACGTTTTGAGGTGTCCCCATCAAGGGTAAGGTGTTTCCACCACATTTTGAGGTGTCCCCATCAAGGGTAAAGTGTTTCCACCGCATTTTGAGGTGTCCCCATCAAGGGTAAATTGTTTCCACCGCATTTTGAGGTGTCCCCATCGATGGTAAATTGTTTCCACCGCATTTTGAGGTGTCCCCATCATCGATGGTGGTGGAAAAAAAACGCCCGGTGGGGGGGGGGCTTCGACCTTTTGCAAAATGGCTGACACCACCGGGGATTTTCCCCGGTAAGGTAAAAATGTGACCTCCCTTTGTAGTTAGTTGTATGGTTTCCCCATCTAGCCTCCGAAATAAGCACAGGGCGGCCTCGCGGATCCTTTTTCAGAATTAACAATGCATTGTTAAACCAACGGTCAGAAGTTGACCGAAGCGGGTGAGTCGCTAGTGCGCACAACCAAAAAGAAAGCGCCATATCTCTAAGCAAACTTGTTTGAGCGTCTTGGGGGGTCGAGCTGAGGACCTATGGAACAAGGACCTATGTTGTTGGGCGACAAGCCCTGAGTATTCGAGTCCACTAGCTCCAGGGCAAGGTTGGAAGGGGACGATTCGGAAATTTAAGGATTCGGAATGAGCAAATAACGCAGGCAATTTCCTCCCTCCTCCCGCAGTCCCGAACTCGCTCCCCTCGATCGATTTTGCGTTAATCGCCCCGATGGCTTCACGTTTCTTACGATGAAGAGATTTTACTCTCCGAACGAGAGACCCATCTTTCGGCGGTAACCAGGAGCTGCCCTCCTTGGAGGGGCGCAGCAAACGTGGCGATCTCGCAGCTTTTGCGCGGCGTATCCGCAGCACAGAAAGCAAACCGTCTTTTTTTTTGTGTAAACATTGTTTTATTAAAACAATTCATTGTTGGTACTTAGCGGCGTACTAAATGAAACATCTATCAAAGCAGGTGAGTTCCGCTGGTGCTCACAAACAACAGTCCCGGACATGGTTAGCCAGAACCCATAACGAAATCGTACCAAATATACACCCTGAACCACATAGCCGTTTCTTGCGCTAGGAGAACCTATTCATCAACGGTCACATGGAGACCCTAAACCCCCGTAATTTCAAGCGAACTTTAACTCTAAAAACTCCCGGTGGAGGGGTCCCGTTGTGACGCACTTCTGGTGTGTACCGGTGGTCGCGGTATCGGGGTACACTCAAGCATCGCTACAACATGCTTCCACGCGACCTTTTAGAGCGAACGCTCGCTTGACAGTCCGGGGTTTCAAAGTCTCCGGGTGACCATCGTCGAAAGGGTTCCTTTCTGGTATCGTGTAGAATTCTTGCTTGATTAGCCCACCTGTCAGAGCGCCACTGCGCCAGTGCTGCGCGGCGCGTAGCTAAACGACTTGCGCCTGCCAGTAGCAGTACGGGATGAGTGGTGAAGAGACCGGTAATACCCCCCCCCAGGCATAGTACTAATGCGTCCCACGAGGTGGTCGAACACTTGCCATCGCCTACGCTGATGGCTACGACAGTCCCACCGCAAGTCCCGCTGATGCCTCCTAGTCCGCCCTGTACCGACGTGAACCTGGAACCTTGCCAACCCATGCCTCCCGACGCCGCTTTGACAGCACACGGCCAGCCACCTGAACAGCCCAAGGACTCCCCGGAACTGCGCTGCAAGCGCTGCTTCACCGACCGCAACAAGGACGGTCGATTGTTCCGGGGCCTCAGAGGCCTGCGTGTGCACGAACGTCTCTGCACGTACGTCAACTTCGGGGAGTGATGTTTGCCCTGCGGACAACCGGGATCTCGGCCTAGCGGGGCTGAGGTCAGGTACGGTGCCCGCTGTTAATAAGAGGACGCAAGGCTGAAGTGCTGCGCCGGCGAAGTTTGCTTTTCGTGCCGCGTCTGTTGACGACCTGCCGGCTTGCGTTTAATGTACTGGAGGTCCGCTAAAGACCGCCTGGCCGCGTGCTAGGCGTAGTTTAAGGTTGTACTGATCTACAAACAACCACGAACGAGCTTGTCAACGCCACTGATTTTCTATCTTCTTTCCCCCTCCCCCTTTTCGACGTTGCTGTTGACTAACGGTTAAGTCGGACCCTTCCCCGGTGAACATCCCATGAAAGTAACAGTGTTGACTTAGACCGATACGGGCTACATGGCAACCCCTGCTCAACATGTACGCACGTGGGGGGCCCAGGGCCACATTCATTGCGAATGTGTTCGTGGTGTCGGTCGCAGGAGTCTTTTTTTTTTTTGGCTAGCCAAAGAGAGTAAGAGAGTGAAAGAGGACGTACAGTAGTGAGTAGAAAAGAGAACGAGTGTAAAAGAAAGGAGGTAGCACGGACTACCAGACCAGCGGAGACCACCGCAAAAAAGAAACCCCCTTTTTCCCTCACCTTATCCCACAAACCAGCACCAATAACAACGACCCCCCAGGCATAGTGATCAACGATTCGTGCGATAGTCGTTATCGCATTGTCGCATATAGTCGGCGTGCGACAGTCCATAGTACTGTATTTGCCCAGTCATTTAAGCGTGCGATTATGCGAATGAAAATGCGATAATTGGCGCCAACATCCCAAATGCGATAATATGCGATTATGCGAATCGTTTGGCCACTATGCCTAGGAGAGATGGTCCCAGGAGAGACGGCTCCCCCTGCACCCCAAAGCTGTTAGCGTGTGTGAGAATTATTTGATCTAGCCCGTCGGCCTCAGCGCGAGCACATGATGCCACCCCCCCTCCCGAATTCTTCTCACCCCCCACCTGCTGAGAGCAAACGCGCCTCTACCAAAAGATGCTTTCCCTTTTCCTCTCTTGCCCCAGAGTCTAAGGCCTCCTCGCTCTACTCCGTTCTCTGGCTCCCGGATCTGCCCGCGTTTCGTACGCCCGTGCCCGATGCTGCTTCACAAAAACTGAGCCGGTCCGTCCGTATCTCTTGAAACTGCATCGAAGTGCCTGCCGCTGTTTATCACAGTGAATCACGGTCCACCACGGTCTATCAGGCCCATCCCTAGTCCCTAGAGCTGCATCGAATTGCCCGGTGCTGTATTCTTCGGTCTATCGCGGTCTATCAAGAGGGGACGCACCGGCTCAGAACCGGCACGCGCTGGGCGCGCGGCCGCAAGGGGAGGTAGTCGCAAGAGAAGGTTTGCTGTCTCCTAGGGTTAGAGCCCCTGGCCGTCCGCGTCGAACGCAGAATATTTCAAAAAAAGATTGGCTCTGAGGACACATGTGAATGACTTCGCAGCGAGCAACTCCACCGTTATGGAACGTGTGTATGCGAGCGGCCGCTACCAGAGGACCCAGCGGAAAGGCAGGAGAGTAGGCCGTTACTAGGAGCATCGCTGTTGCTTTCTTTTCCTGCGCTGAGAGTATGCTTAAGTTTAGCGCGTAGATCTTCAACAGCTGAGGTCGGTGAGAGTTTCATTCGAACGACCTGTTTTTCCAAAAATTAATCGATGCCTTTGAAGTGTGAACCTCACGGGACTAGCTGATTTTTGGAGATCGTCAGTCGCTCTCATTGAAGATCCATTGACCGAACACCATCCAATTTCATCAGCATCCTGGCTCAAGCATGAGGTAACGTCTAGCCCGGTGCAGAAAAGCTTCCCTATCCTAACCCCCCCTTCACCCACCGACCACATGTAGCTGACCTCACAAAACAAACAAAAGGTCGAAAGACACCAATCCGCGCGTCCCACGGGATCGTCGGAAACGCAAAAGAGGGAGAAGGGAGAAATTTTGGGTTATTGATTTGGGCTGCCCGTCTGCCTTCCATGCTCGTTTGATGCACGATCCGCGTCGACGAGCTTCTCCTTCCCTTCGGCTACTGCATGCTCGGTGTTAAAAGAGCATGCAACCCCCGCCGACGGCCTACCGGGGGCCTTTCGGGGTCCTCGCCGGAGAGCTCAGCGTGCTGCAGGACTACGTGGACGCCAGGGCGTGCCAGATCGACGCGTTCCGCAAGCGGAACGGGCTGCCGCCGCTGACTAGCGGAGGAGGTGCGGCGGCGGCGCTCCCCCCGCCGCCGCCGCCGCCGCCGCCGCCGCCGCCGCCCGCGCAGCAGCGGCAGCCTCCGGAGCTGCTTCCTTGCGGAGCTGCCTGCGCGCCGGCGGGGCCAGCGGGTTGCAGGGGGCACGGCCGGGCTGAGGAAGGCCCGGGCGGCGGGGGCAGCGTGGCGGCGGCGGCGGCGCTGGCGGACGACCTCTCCCGCGCGTCGATCCACACGCTTTTGCTGCAGAACATCGAGCTGCAGCGGGCGCTGCTCGGGCTCCGCGGGACGGAGCCCCCGCCGCCGGCGAATCGACGGGGCAACGACGGGACCCGCGCCGAATCGACGCCCCCAAGGCACCATCACCTCCGCAGGCGCGCCGCGCAGCCGCCGCCGCAGCATCCGCCGCCGCACCGTTTGGTGGAGGTCGCGACGCCGAGTGCGGCCCCGCCCTCGGATCGCACCCCGAGCCCCGTCCGTTCGCGGGCGTCGCCCGCGTCTTCGCTGCTGCGCACCGACGAAGGCAGCTCCGCCGGGACGACCCGCAGCGGCAGCAGCGCGTTTCCGGCCCGCGGAGATGCCCTGGGGTTGTCCGGGGACGGTGGAGGGACCCACGGGAAGCGGCGGCTAGTCAGCTTTCTCTCCGCGCTCGCTTTCCCGACGTTCCTGCGCGGCTACGCCGCGCGCTGCCGCGGACTCCGCGCGACGTTCCACGCGTCTCTCGCGCAGGTCTACGAGGGCAACGCCGCAAGCATCGAAGCCTCCGTGAAGCGGGCCGCGTACATCCCGCTGTACAGCTTCTTCAAGGACCCGAAGGCACGCCTCGACTTCGCGGAGCCGGCGAAGTTCTCCGTCGGAGGCCTCCGCTTCGGCGCCGTCGGCGGCGCCGAGCTCCAAAAAAGGATCCTCCGGGCGCGCGCCCGCGTGACGGCCTTGCTCGCTTCACTCGCGTGGTTCGACGTCGACCGCGGGCCGGCGGCCGCCGCTGCTTGGCGTGGGCTTGACGGCGCCGGCGGCGACGCGTCCGAGCAGCGGCGGAAGCTGTGGCAGCACGCCGCGTTTCTCCAGTCGCTGGTGTACCGGAAGGCCGCGTGCTACCCCGCTGGGTTCTTGTGGGACTGGGAGACGAGCGTCGCGCTCGCCGGTTCCGAAGCGCCGAGGCACGGCTGCCGCGTGCTGTCGGAACGCGAGAGGAAGGCGGTCCTCGTCGTGTTCGTCGTGCTCAAGATCTTCGCCCTGCGGGTGCTCCCCGTGCGGGACGGCGTCGGGGCGGGCGCGGTGGCGAATTTGCTGGTCGCCTCGTGTTTGATGGCCGCCGCCGTCGACGAGTACCTGCGGACGGACCTCGGGCTGGGCTCCGTGCTGCCCGCGTTCGCCGAGCAGCTGGCCACCGCGCTGCCACCCGGGGCCGCCGCGGAGGATTGGGGGCTCGCGAAGATCGAGCGGCTCGCTGCGCTGGTGCCCGACGACGTCCGGTCGTGGGCCGGCGCGCTCGGTCGGTGGGCGGAGACCGTCCTCGCCGGCATCGACGCTTCGCGGAACCTCCTGCGGCCTGCGGAACGAGCATCCGCCGCCGCCGCGGCGCCGTCGTCGGCGGGCAGCGCCGGGGGCAGCGGCGGTGCGCTCGCCGGCCATCCGGCGCACCTGCTGGTCGATCCTTCGTTCTTCCTGCGGGAGGCCGACGGGTTCGCCGCCGACGTGGCGGGCACCGCTCGGTACTTGGAGGACCGCTTTCCGCACTTCACGGCGGGCGTGCGGCCGTTCGGGCACTACATCCAGCAAGCCGCCGAGCGGGGCGACCTCGTCGAAAGCCGCACCCGGCGGCTCGAGCGGAAGATGACTGTCGCCAAGCGGGAGCGCATGCGGTCGCAGTACCGCCCCGTGATGCTCCCCATGGAAGTCGAGGAGGCTTGCTTCCGTCCGAAGCCGTTGGATTCGCGCTCGGCCCCGCCCTCGGCTTAGCTGCTGCAAAATGCACGTCGGAGGCAATTCATCGAAAGATGTATTGTCCGTGGACAGAGTGACTGCCTCTCGTCTCACCTTTCAAATACGGCTGTGTGCCATGTGTGCTCCTGTCAGACGCTAGCGTCTGGTATTGTGCAGTGCGCAATTCGAAAGGTTGTATGCTCGAACAGAGTGCCGCCGGTAGCGTCAGCGTACCGGGCACTTCTGACCAGCTAGTCTGAGCGACGTCGCCGACATGCTGTAGCAGCGCCACCCTATCCCGTTCTGCTGTAGTGCGTAGCGTCCTGCCGGGTGCGGTGGCGAACCTGCTGGCCGCCTCGTGTTTGATGGCCGCCGCCGTCGACGAGTACCTGCGGACGGACCTCGGGCTGGGCTCCGTGCTGCCCGCGTTCGCCGAGCAGCTGGCTTGCGGCCGTTCGGGCACTACATCCAGCAAGCCGCCGAGCGGGGCGACCTCGTCGAAAGCCGCACCCGGCGGCTCGAGCGGAAGATGACCGTCGCCAAGCGGGAGCGCATGCGGTCGCAGTACCGCCCCGTGATGCTCCCCATGGAAGTCGAGGAGGCTTGCTTCCGTCCGAAGCCGCTGGATTCGCGCTCGGCCCCGCCCTCGGCTTAGCTGCTGCAAAATGCACGTCGGAGGCAATTCATCGAAAGGTGTGTTGTCCGTGGACAGAGTGAACGAACAGGTGCCTCTCGTCTCACCTTTCAAATACGGCTGTGTGCCACGTGTGCTCCTGTCAGACGAGCGTCTGGTATTGTGCAGTGCGAGTTTCACGTTGGGTGGTATTGACAAAGCGTTTCACCAGACACTCGTAGTTAATCCAAAAGTGTGTAGCTCGAACAGGGTGCCACCACTGGCGCCAACAGAGTATCAGGTACTTCTGACCAGCTAGTCTGAGCGACGTCGCCGACGTGCTGTTGCAGCGCCACCCTATCCCGTTCCACTGTAGTGCGCAGCCTCCTGCCTTCGTCTTTCCAGCGCGAAGGTATTCGGCTTCCGTGCGGCCGTACACAGCTCTTGCTAGCCTTGGAGCTGGGCGATGATGTTTCCATCATCATTTTCCGAGTCTAGAGGTTTGGTAAATTTGAAATTCTCAAATTTAGCTCTCTAGCGAGCTATCCCACTTTTCTGGGGCAGGCCGTGGGGTACCCCGACCCCGGACATTTCTCTACCGTTTTTTCATGGTACTTTTGAGATTCGCAATTCGTCGAAAAAAATTCTCGCGGCGGACAACTGCGTGGCACAGTCGTCAGTTGATGGGTCTGCACTCAGCATCAAAGGTTCACCAGGGGGCCCCCAACTTGCCATCATCCCGAACTTAGCATCAAGGTTTTCCGGGCGGGGTCCGGGGGGGCCCTCCCCCCGGGTACGCGCCCCGAACTTGCTATCATCCCAACCGAACTTGCCATCAGGGCTCAACGGGTTCGGGTTTGCACGAACGCCGGACGGGCAAAAAGGTTCGGGTTGCACCAACGCCGGACTGGACAAAAAGGTTCGGGTTGGCACAAACGCCGGACTGGGCAAAAAGGTTCGGGTTTGCACCAACGCCGGACTGGGCAAACAATTCGGGTTGGACAAACCGGTCCGGCAAAAGGGTTCGGGCTTGCACAAACGCCGGACACGCCGGACTGGACAAAAAGGTCCGGGTTTGCACAAACGCCGGACTGGACAAAAGGTTCGGGTTTGCGCAAACGCCGGACTGAGCAAAAGGTTACCTCTAGATTCGCTAAGGGTGGTCCTAACACCCATGTACTCTCAGGTGGCAATAGTGCGGAACAAGAATGGTCGAGAATGGGCTAGCATGTGTGCGAGAAAGGCAAAATGTTAAGAACGTGTAAGAAACTCCGCCATTCGTAGTCTTTGCCGAGGGTAAAGGCGCCATGTGCAGGTGCACAACTACAAAAGGTCCGGCGTTCGAACTATTCCACCCCGCGATATTTAGGCCGGCGGGTTTAACCAGCGTCGATAAAAATGATTCCGATGCAATCGTTGCAGCGTTTCTTGGGACTGTTCGACCCTGGGGATACGGCTATCACCGCCATTCGTAAGACGACTGTGTTGTTCGTCAGTACCGCGACTGCGGCCAGCTTCTTGCTCGCTTTCTTGCTGGAGTCAAGCGCAGAGGTGCGGTACGCTTACCTCATTCCGCAAGTCGTCGGGCTCCTGTTTTTGGCAGTTTTGCTGGTGACGCGCCGAGCTTCTTCGGCTTTCATGAGCTGTTACTTGCTTTCAAACGGACTGGTTGCTATTCTTATTGACTGGGTCCACGCAGCTCTCGTCGAACAAAGGGTGTGGCCTGGTGTGTATTGCTCGACATCAATTTGCTGGCGTCGGGGCCGGAATGGGTGTCGTTGGTCCTGCTGGGGGTCACCTTGATGTGGCTGCTGATCTCGAGTGCTGAGGAGGCTTTCAGGTTCGGGGTTTTTGATGTCTTTGGTGACTTGGGTCATAGCACTGTCGGGGTTTGTGACTGCGACGATCCCCCTTGTCCTAAAGGAGGGTTCGAGGCTTACGCAATCTTCTCAAGCGCTGGGCTGGTCTTCGTATTGGATTTCTTTCTCACGCGGCACTTTGCAACCTCTCTCCACGCCGCCAACACCCGCATGGAATCATCAATTGACATCGCTCAGAAGGTAGCTCATGCCCTCTCAGAATTCGACCTGGATGCGGCATCCTCGCAGCTTCATTCCGAGACACACCTTCGGGATGGCCTCAGGGACGCTTTGGAGCAGATTCTGGCAAACCTCACATGCTACAGACCGTACATCCCCGAAGCGATCTTGAGCACTCATCATGGTCACGCGGAGACCAATGCTGTGGATGCACCGGGACTGAACACTGGTGTTGCGGCCTTAGCCTTCACTGACATCAAGTCATCGACAGCTACGTGGGATGCGGAACCAGGGGCAATGAAGCAAGCACTGCGCATCCACAACAAAGTTTTGCGTGCCATGATACGTCAGTTCGATGGGTACGAGGTGAAGACAATAGGCGATTCCTTCATGGTTGCGTTTGGAACCTTGGAAGCAGCTGTGAGCTTCGGTCTTGCATCGCAAGTCGCGCTGTACGAACAGGAGTGGCCCGCCGAGTTGATGACGTTGCCGCAGTGTGCTAGTATTGCAGACGTGTGGAACGGTCTGCGGATTAGAGTTGGTGTACACTACGGAGAAGTCGAAGTCGAGAAGAGTGCAGTGAACGACCGATTTGACTACCACGGCTCGACGGTGAACAAGGCGGCGCGACTTGAAGGAGCTTGTACTCTAGGAGGTGTCGCCATGGACCGCGAATCTGCAGAAACAGTGAGAGAACGGTTCGTCAATGAGGCAGTAATAACAAACAGGGACGTGATTCTGTTGCGCGGTCTAGGCGAGACGGCCGTGCAGGTGTTCTTCCCCTGTTCGCTTTCCGGACGTCAACTTGACTCTGCCGGTGAATCTGTATGTGCTTCAAAGCGGATGTCAATGGCGAAGTTTACCATCTCGCGCGATGATTCTCGGAGCTCGGGTGCAACGCTCCCGACGAACAATTGGAATGCAACCAAGCGGTTTGCGATGTCGACATCAGGCGTTGCTGCACTGCTCGATTTTGAAGAGGGAGACAGCGTCGTTGGAGCTGCTACGGAATTGAACGACAGTCTGGCTTGGATCCAGAATTGCCTCGATCGTTCAGACGGAAGCATGGTGACAGTCACAGGCTCGTCCGTAGTCTTCGCGTGGAACGTTGTCGAACCATGTGCGTCGCATGCTGAGAACGCATGTCGATTTGTAAGCCTCTTGGAGCAAGATAACAAAGCTCTAGTGTGCGGTCTTTGTTGCAGCAAGCACGCGGTTGTAGTCTTGGCTGGTCGGCAAAAGTACGTGACAATGATCGGGTACGGCTCCAAGGTTGCAGAACGAGTCTGTCGAAGAGCAATTAAGGTCGAATGCCCAGCCCTGTACGCCTTACCTCTCACGGACACTGCATTACCAAGCAGCCTCACGTCGATGCTTGTACAGCTCGAAACGTGGGAATTGAGGAACAGTCTGGAGTCGGTGTTATCATTTGTTGTTTACATGCTCGAAGTCGACGTCGCGGAAAAGTCGGTGACTGTTGTCATGCCGTTATCCATCGGTGCCGCGTCCTACTAGCGTTCTAGAATCAAGATACCGCCACGGTTTTCGTAACAGCTCCCGCCACCGATCCCCAGCGGGGTAAGTAGGGGAGTGGGGGTCCCTCAACAACATACTCCCCAGTTCTTACAACGACCTCTAGTCTACCATGACCTGAGTCTAGCGACAATGTTGATGATGATGAGGTGGACATGCCACCCGTTGAATGAAACCTGTGTCCAATGGGAGTACCCATACATTAAATGGTTGTTTTTAGTTGCCGCCCTCCAAGACCTTGAAGTAGACAGTGAACCCTTGTTCAAGTCTTGGCATTCGTCAGTCACGAGGAAGAGGGTGAACCTGCGTGCGATTGCGTATTCAATTGGACGATGATAGGCTTGCTGACCTGGCCTTTATCGGTCGAGTCGAGCCGATTGGATCTTGAAAATGGTGGCGGAGGTGGACAAGGTTTCCGTGTCAACAGCAAGTGGTCATCATCGGTCCGTCGGTCTACAAACAAACCATCCCACCCATTCATTTTCACCTTCTGGTCCGTCGAATCCAGGACCCGAGCTTCAACTATTGAGGTTTGGGCCCACCCGGTCAAACTTGGTCAGCAGTGGTGTTCTGGAATGAGCAAACAAAGATACCAGTAACGCTTCCCAGCTGCACACTGCTCTGCTCACGGCGCATCAGCCCGTCTGCTGAAACGGCAACGCGGTGACTCTCCGGCGGGAACCCCTTCAGGTGCCCCTGAGGTCACCGACTCTGAGGGGGATGGCGAGGCTTCCTCTACTGGAATCTTCTAAAACCACCCATGCGGCAAGACAAACCCCGTTGTTAATAACCGTGTCTGCGCAGAGCGTGCAACCCGAAACTGGAAACTGGAAACCGACCACCCAGGTGGCTCAAAATCCAGAAGAAGTGGTAGGATGCTCGTTTCGGCTCGAAGAGTGGCTGCAGAAATCGAAACAAAGAAAACGTTGCCCATACCTGTGCCAGACAACTTTGCACCCTGCCAACCTCTTTGCTCAAGTGACACGAAGCAAGGCAGCAAGATGCGTCCGTTGTGGAACCGGAGTACTTGTCGGCGATCCGTGGCCCGCAGCAACAGAGAGAAGAAGAAGAAAGAAAAAGGCCGCTCCTGGTCCAGGAACGTGACTGTCAACCACAGCTTGCAAAGCTTGAGTCGGAGGTAGCACAGTGCCACAACCCCGTCCGCTCTGCCCTGTGGCTGACCGTCTCGACGAGCTTGTGTTCAGCGCGAGCCAAGCCCTCAGGTGCGCCAAGCCTTGAAGCTTTAGTTTGGGAAATCGGTAGCCACGTGACCCGTAGGCCCGTGGCTCTGCAGTACCGCCGAACACGTGAAGCTTGGCTCCCGTGTAGCAGGCTTTCCCTGGTACCTGGTGAAGCAACAGAAAAAAGGGAATCCTGTACGCCCTGTCAAGTGTGCCACTTGGCGCTGCACCACCACCCCTCCGGCGATGAATTTTCAATTCATCAAAGTACCGGGCACTTCTGACCAGCCAGTCTGAGCGACCTCGCCGACGTGCTGTTGCAGCGCCGCCCTATCCCGTTCCGCTGTAGTGCGTAGCCTCCTGCCTTCGTCTTTCCAGCGCGAAGGTATTCGGCTTCCGTGCGGCCGTACACAGCTCTTGCTAACCTTGTAGCTGATCGATTATGTTTCCATGGTCATCATTTTCTCAGGTGGCAGTAGTGTACGAAAGTGGAACCTTGACTATCCCTCCTGTCCATGTGTAGATGCACTACTACAAAAGGGCCGGCGTTCGAACTATTCCACCCCGCGATATATTTAGGCCACGGGGATCAACTCGTCCATGAAAATGATGACGATGCGATCGTTGCAGCGTTTCTTGGGACTGTTCGACCCTGGGGATACGGCTATCACCGCCATTTGAAAGACGGCTATGTTGTTCGTCACTACCGCGGCTGCGGCCGGCTTCTTGCTCGCTTTCTTGTTGGAGTCAAGCGCAGAGGTTCGGTACGTCTATCTCCTTCCGCAAGGCGTCGGGCTCCTGTTTTTGGCGGTTTTGCTGGTGACGCGCCGAGCGTCTTCGGCATTCGTGAGCTGTTTTTTGCTTTCATACGCACTGGTTGCTATTCTTATTGACTGGGCCCACGCAGCTCTCGCCGAACAAAGGTTGTGGCCTGGTGTTATGATATTGCTCGACATCAATTTGCTGGCATCCGGGCCGGAATGGGTGTCGTTGGTCCTGCTGGGGGTCACCTTGATGTGGCTGCTGATCTCGAGTGCTGAGGAGGCTTACAGGTTCGGGATTTTCGATGTCTTTGGTGACATGGGTAACGGCACTGTCAGGGTTTGCGACTGCGACGATCCCCCTTGTCCTAAAGGAGGGTTCGACGACGTTTACACAATCTTCTCAAGCGCGGGGATGGTCTTCGTAATGGATTTCTTTCTCACGCGGCACTTCGCAACCTCTCTCCACACCGCCAACACCCGCATGGAATCATCAATTGACGTCGCTCAGAAGGTAGCTCATGCTCTCTCGGAGTTCGACCTGGATGCGGCATCCTCGCAGCTTCATTCCGAGACACACCTTCCGGATGGCCTCAGGGACGCTTTGGAGCAGATTCTGGCAAACCTCACATGCTACAGACCGTACATCCCCGAAGCGATCTTGAGCTCTCACCATGGTCACGCGGAGACCAATGTTGTGGATGCACCGGGACTGTACACTGGTGTTGCGGCCTTAGCCTTCACTGACATCAAGTCGTCGACAGCTACGTGGGATGCGGAACCAGGGGCAATGAAGCAAGCACTGCGCATCCACAACAAAGTTTTGCGTGCCATGATACGTCAGTTCGATGGGTACGAGGTGAAGACAATTGGCGATTCCTTCATGGTTGCGTTTGGAACCTTGGAAGCAGCTGTGAGCTTCGGTCTTGCGGCGCAGGTCTCGCTGTACGAACAGGAGTGGCCCGCCGAGTTGATGACGTTGCCGCAGTGTGCTAGTATTGCAGAAGCGTGGAACGGTCTGCGGATCAGAGTTGGTGTACACTACGGGAAAGTCGAAGTCGAGAAGAATGCAGTGAATGACCGGTTTGACTACCACGGCACGACGGTGAACAAGGCGGCGCGACTTGAAGGAGCTTGTACTCTAGGAGGTGTCGCCATGGATCGCGAAGCTGCAGAAACAGTGAGAGAGCGGTTCGTCAATGAGGCAGTAATAACAAACAGAGACGTGATTCTGTTGCGCGGTCTAGGCGAGACGGCCGTGCAGGTGTTCTTCCCCTGTTCGCTTCCCGGACGTCAACTTGACTCTGTCGCTGACTCTTGGGCTGCTTCACAGCAGGTGTCAATGGCGAAGTTAAACATCTCGCGCGATGATTCTCGAAGCTCGGGTGCAACGCTCCCGACGAACAATTGGAATGCAACCAAGCGGTTTGCGATGTCGACATCAGGCGTTGCTGCACTGCTCGATTTTGAAGAGGGAGACAGCGTCGTTGGAGCTGCTACGGAATTGAACGACAGTCTGGCTTGGATCCAGAATTGCCTCGATCGTTCAGACGGAAGCATGGTGACAGTCACAGGCTCGTCCGTAGTCTTCGCGTGGAACGTTGTCGAACCATGTGCGTCGCATGCTGAGAACGCATGTCGATTTGTAAGCCTCTTGGAGCAAGATAACAAAGCTCTAGTGTGCGGTCTTTGTTGCAGCAAGCACGCGGTTGTAGTCTTGGCTGGTCGGCAAAAGTACGTGACAATGATCGGGTACGGCTCCAAGGTTGCAGAACGAGTCTGTCGAAGAGCAATTAAGGTCGAATGCCCAGCCCTGTACGCCTTACCTCTCACGGACACTGCATTACCAAGCAGCCTCACGTCGATGCTCGTACAGCTCGAAACGTGGGAATTGAGGAACAGTCTGGAGTCGGTGTTATCATTTGTTGTTTACATGCTCGAAGTCGACGTCGCGGAAAAGTCGGCGAGTGTTGTCACGCCGTTATCCATCGGTGCCGCGTCCTACTAAAGCGTTAAGATACCGCCACGGTTTTCGTAACAGCCCCTCCGACCGATCCCCAGAGGGTGAGTAGGAGAGTCCCTCAACAAGTTACTCCCCAGTTCTGATTCGTCGACTCTTGCCTTCGTCTTTCCAGCGCGAAGGTATTGCCGACGACTCTCCTGTCTGCATCGTTTTGTTGATTGGCCAGCGTTTCGTCTCTCGATGAACGCAAACGCGTTCTGCGCCAGTAAACCGCAGTGAAATGAAGCTGGGGTCTTTCTAATCGTCAGCACCTGGGCCGCACGAGCGAGCGCTGGCGTCCCGGCGCCGCTGACAACGACCTCAATCCGTTAGTCTCGAGATAAGCGGTGAGGCGGACTTGCCATCGTTGAGAGCGAAACCTGGGGTACCCAAGCATTGAATAGTTGGGACAGCAGCTCGCCAGCGTTGCCGCCTCCGAAAACCTTCAAATAGACAATGCGCTTCTTCAAGTCTTGGCATTCGTCAGTCATGAAGAAATGAAGGATTTGCATGCGATCTATTGGACCATTCTAGGAGCTGCAGAAGACCAGCTACGTCGTAGATTGACCTGCGATTTTCACTCTAAGATCGGTCGATGACTCGACATTATTTGGCCGAACAAAAAGAGATCAGAAAGGTCGAGAGTGGGTTAGCACGTGTTCACTGGGAAAACGTTATCGAGATTCGGCAAAAAGTTGAATGGGGTCGAGAATGGCAAAAGGTTAAGACCGAGTTCACGTCAACTTATCTGGGGTCTTGCAGGGGGAAAAACGCGGAAATTCTCCCCAGAGATTGTTCCCGCATTCCAACTCGTCTTTTTCGGAGAAGGTCAGTACGACCGTGTGGAGGATGGCCGCGGGACCCAGCTAAGGAGGACTCTCTATCTGCTGTTTTGTCGCAGCCGTAGCCTCCTTATCCTCGGCGAAGCATCAGTTTCTCCTCCTGCAAGCCGGCCTTCAGCATGATCATCATGACGTATTCTGGTAATCAACCCACAGCTCCGTGAACCTCGCTCGGATTGCCGTCTTTCGACCGCAACCGCCTCTGGTGGAACCGCCCCCTTCTCTCCTTGCCGCAGCTGATCCTGTCAAACCGCACCTCCCACTCTCCCTCTTCCTCTTTAGGACACGCATTGACAAGCGCATTATCATCTCGACCTATCCACTTGAACATCGCTATCTCAAGCCACAGGGTTGGGTTGGTTGTGAAAATCAACATGGATTCGTTTCAGCGCCTGCTGGGCATCTTCGACCCTGAAGACTCTGCGACCGCCGTTATTCGCAAAAGGGCTGTGGTGAGCATTTGTATGGCGAATATAGTCGGCTTTGCGTTCGCTGTCTTGGGGGAGACCACAGCAAAGATGCGGTACATCTACTTCCTTCCGCTTGGCGCCGGGCTCCTGTTTTTGGCGATTCTGCTAGTGACGCGCCGAGCGTCGTCGGCATTCGTGAGCTGTTACTTGCTTTCATACGCACTGATTGCCGTAGTTCTTGACTGGGGCCTCGCAGCTCTCGCCGAGCACAGAGCTTGGCCTTCTATTATGATATTGCTCGACGTGAATTTGCTGGCATCCGGGCCGGAATGGGTGTCGTTCGTCCTGCTGGGGGTCACCTTGATGTGGCTGCTGATCTCGAGTGCTGAAGAGGCTTACAGGTTCGGGATGTACGATATTTTTGCTGACTTTGGTTGGGGCGCCACTGTCAGGATTTGCGACTGCGACGATCCCCCTTGTCCGAAAGGAGGGCTCGATGTCATCTACGGCATGTTCGTAATTGCAGCGTCGGTCTTCGTCATGGATTTTGTTCTCACGCGGCACTTTGCAACCGCTCTCCACGCCGCCAACACCCGCATGGAATCATCAATTGACATCGCTCAGAAGGTAGCTCATGCCCTCTCAGAGTTCGATCTGGATGCGGCATCCTCGCAGCTTCATTCCGAGACACACCTTCCGGATGGCCTCAGGGACGCTTTGGAGCAGATTCTCAAAAACCTCACATGCTACAGACCGTACATCCCCGAAGCGATCTTGAGCACTCATCATGGTCACGCGGAGACCAATGTTGTGGATGCACCGGGACTGAACGCTGGTGTTGCGGCCTTAGCCTTCACTGACATCAAGTCATCGACAGCTACGTGGGATGCGGAACCAGGGGCAATGAAGCAAGCACTGCGCATCCACAACAAAGTTTTGCGTGCCATGATACGTCAGTTCGATGGGTACGAGGTGAAGACAATTGGCGATTCCTTCATGGTTGCGTTTGGAACCTTGGAAGCAGCTGTGAGCTTCGGTCTTGCGGCGCAGGTCTCGCTGTACGAACAGGAGTGGCCCGCCGAGTTGATGACGTTGCCGCAGTGTGCTAGTATTGCAGAAGCGTGGAACGGTCTGCGGATCAGAGTTGGTGTACACTACGGGAAAGTCGAAGTCGAGAAGAATGCAGTGAATGACCGGTTTGACTACCACGGCACGACGGTGAACAAGGCGGCGCGACTTGAAGGAGCTTGTACTCTAGGAGGTGTCGCCATGGATCGCGCAGCTGCAGAAACTGTGAGAGAGCGGTTCGTCAATGAGGCAATAATAACAAACAGGGACGTGATTCTGTTGCGCGGTCTAGGCGAGACTGCCGTGCAGGTGTTCTTCCCCTGTTCGCTTCCCGGACGTCAACTTGACACTGCCCGTGCATCTCTATGTGCTTCACAGCAGGTGTCAATGGCGAAGTTTACCATCTCGCGCGATGATTCTCGGAGCTCGGGTGCAACGCTCCCGACGAACAATTGGAATGCAACCAAGCGGTTTGCGATGTCGACATCAGGAGTTGCTGCACTGCACGATTTTGAAGAGGGAGACAGCGTCGTTGGAGCTGCTACGGAATTGAACGACAGTCTGGCTTGGATCCAGAATTGCCTCGATCGTTCAGACGGAAGCATGGTGACAGTCACAGGCTCGTCCGTAGTCTTCGCGTGGAACGTTGTCGAACCATGTGCGTCGCATGCTGAGAACGCATGTCGATTTGTAAGCCTCTTGGAGCAAGATAACAAAGCTCTAGTGTGCGGTCTTTGTTGCAGCAAGCACGCGGTTGTAGTCTTGGCTGGTCGGCAAAAGTACGTGACAATGATCGGGTACGGCTCCAAGGTTGCAGAACGAGTCTGTCGAAGAGCAATTAAGGTCGAATGCCCAGCCCTGTACGCCTTACCTCTCACGGACACTGCATTACCAAGCAGCCTCACGTCGATGCTTGTACAGCTCGAAACGTGGGAATTGAGGAACAGTCTGGAGTCGGTGTTATCATTTGTTGTTTACATGCTCGAAGTCGACGTCGCGGAAAAGTCGGCGAGTGTTGTCATGCCGTTATCCACCGGTGCCGCGTCCTACTAGCGTTCTAGAATCAAGATATCGTCAAAGTTTTTGCAACAACCCCTCCGACCGGTCCGCAGAGCGTAAGTAAGGGAGTGGGGGTCCCTGAACAAGTTACTCCCCAGTTCTGATTCGTCGACTCTTGCCTTCGTCTTTCCAGCGCGAAGGTATGGCCGACGACTCTCCTGTTTGCATCGTTTTGTTGCGTAGCTAGCGTTTTGTCTCTCGATGACGGGCGAACGCGTTCTGCGCCAGTAACCCGCAGTGAAATGAGGATGAATGGAGTTGGGGTCTTTCTAATCGTGAGCAAGAGCAAGGCGTCCTGGGCCGACGAGCGAGCGCTGGCTTCCCGGCGCCGCTTACAACGACCCCGAGTACACGATGACCTTAGTCTTGAGACAAGCGACGAGGCGGACTTGCCATCGTTAAGAGCGAACCTGTGTCGGGGGTACCCATGCATTCAATGGTCAAGACAGCAGCTCGCCAGCGTTGCCGCCTCCGAAAACCTTCAAATAGACAGTGCGCTTCTTAAAGTCTTGGCAATTCGTCAGTCATGAAGACGTGCGTGGATTTGCATGCGATTGCGTGCAATTGCTCCTCAATCGAACTATTGGACCATTCTAGAAGCTGCAGAAGACCAGCCGAGTCGTAGATTGACCTGCGATTTTCACTCTAAAAGTTGGTCGAAGACTTGACATTATTTGGCCGAACAAAAAGAGATCAGAAAGGTCGAGAGTGGGTTAGCACGTGTTCGAGACTGGGCAAAAAGTTAGGGTCCAGAATAGGCAAAATGTGAAGAACGTGTATTAGGACCTCCGCCAGGTGTAGTTTTTGCCAAGGACGAAGGCGCCAAGTGTACTCGATGCCATAATCTACGGGTTCAGGGCGCATGTGCAAACTGCACCGAGTAGACCCGAAAGGTGGAAAAGCCGGCCGGGGAAAATTAGAATATAAATAACACAACACCATCACCCAGGCCCCCGGCATAGGTGGCCAGTGTGCAATCCGAGGCACTCAGGGCACAGCATTGTCGTGAAGATACGTCGCGTCGCGCTGTGTTGGGCCCATTCCTGAGTGAGGACGCAAACAGCCGTCAGCAGTCCACATTTTGGAAGCTAGTGCCCTGCCTCTTTTCGCACCAAAAAACACCCCCCGAGTCGGGGCGGTCGCTTCGCGACTTTCTCTACTAACGGAGAAGCAAAGCACCAAACGCGCACCTATGGTCAAGACGAGCGGAAGAGGCGAAAACATGATACGTCACGTGCGAAGAGATAGCCGCGATGCCAGCGATGCAGATAGATTCTTTGCATTCTAACCCAAATTACCAAAGGAGAACAGCAGGAACCGTGTGTCTCCACTGAAACCAACGGAGCCGCATCGTATTGCCTGCCAGCTTAAAAACCACGCATGAGAGGCAATGTACCGTCTTAAAACTAAACCAAGACTTCCAACCCCCTCTACAGGCCAAAGGGTTAAACGGAAGTAGCCACACATAGTGTAGTAGGACCATGGTCGTCCAGGTCAACGGGACGTTGCCGATTGTCGCGGCGAGTGCCCACGGCCAGGTGGAAGTCATTAAACGATTGATTGCGGCGAAGGCGCGAGTCAACGGCCAAGACAATTCAAGCGGTTCCGCAGCTCTGACGGCGGCCTCCGCCTTGGGGCACTTCGACGTCGTTCAGGTGTTGATCCGAGAAGGTGCTGACGTGGACCAGACGGATTGGCGTATGTGCACGGCACTTATGCATGCAAGCGACTCAGGACATATCGACGTCGTGCGGCTGTTGGTCAAAGCCAGCGCACAAGTGAACCTGTTGGACCATATGCGTTCCACAGCTCTCATGAAGGCCAGTAAGTCAGGGCACGTTGACGTGGTTCGGGAGTTGGTCAGAGCAAACGCGCAAGTTGACTTGGGGGATTGCTTGAATTTTAACAGCTCTCATCACAGCCTGCAACGCGGGGCACCTGCATGTCGTTCAGGAGTTGATCAAAGGATAGGACGTGCTCGGCATGGGAGGCACATCAGCTCTCATGGCTTCCAGTTTGCGGGGGAGCTTGCTCATCGTCCGGGAGTTGATAAAAGCCAACTCACGAATCGACATGCCAGACCCATGCGGATCCACGGCTCTGATGTGTGCCAGCCATTCTGGGAAGCTGAACGTCGTTCGGGAGTCGGTCGGAGCAGAAGCGCGAGTGGACTTGCAGGCCAAAATTTTATTTCCGGAAAAAAAATGGGTTTTTTGAATTTTAAAAGTTTGGAACAAACTCTGCGGTAATTTTTGAGGAAGTTGAACAAATTTTTTTTTTTCCAAAAAAAATTTTAGGGCTCCATCGGCCCCGCGGGAGCGTTTTAAAAAGACACAAGGTTTTGACCCTGCATGATATAAGGCCCGAATACGGAATGACGGCTCTTATGAAGGCTAGTTCCATACATTTGGAAGTCGTCCAGGAGCTGCTCAAAGCAAAGGCGCAGGTGGACTTGCAAGACAAAAACGGCTGGACGGCTCTCATGATAGCTAGCGTCGCGGGACGTTTGGATATTGTCCAGGAGCTGGTCAAAGCAACGGCGCAGCTGGACTTGCGAGACGAAGACGGTTCGACAGCTCTCTCGAAGGCTATCAAGGCCGGTCATGAGAGCGTCGTCATGGAGTTGAAATTGGCAAGCAAATGTGCTGGAAGCAAATGAGCTTGCGAGAAACCGGCGTCGATACGGTGGGTACAGGACATATGTGAATTTCGCGATTGTCTGTTCTCTTACTGACGTTCACGGTGCGTCAACTCCCTCCGCGCAACTAGCGTCGGCAACGAATGCTGTCCAACGAAGAAGGTGCAAATGAGCGCGCCACCTCCCCTCGACCCGTTCGGCAATGCAGCCCTCATGGAGACCAGTGACTGGGAACACGCTAAACACGGCACTGCACTTCCGAGACGACTGAACGCCGTTCGGTCCGGAAGTGCCAAAAGCTAACTCGCAGTGCCAGCCAAACCCCGGCTCTACAGTTTTGAGAACGTCGCTCACTCACTCAACTCAAGGTCAGCTGCTGACCGAACGACTGTTACTTCGAAGGCCTGACATACACACGAATGCAACTTATTTACGACTGTTGCTTCTTGGTCGCGGTCTCTGCGGCTTGAAGAATGACAATCAGCACACGCACATCGCGGTTTGCTGGCCCGTTGGATTTCTTTTGGCTCAAGAGCTGAGGCTCAAGCGCAACCTCCTTTTTTTGTACGCCCGCTATCCCTGGAGAGACCCGGTCTGTTCTTGACGTCGAGCCGAGGCCCAACCTCTTCTTCACCTACTCCGAACGCGCCCACTATCTAACAACCTGTTCTTCGCGCGCACAATCCAAAGAAGCTGGACCCAACCTTTCTTGTACGCCGCTATCCCCAGAGTCTCAGCCTGCTCTTGATGTGCGTTCAAATTCAACAACTTCGCCCCAACTCTCTACTTTCCAAAACTGGGTTCTGATCTGCTAGCTCCCGATCTCGGTTGTCGAAGACTCTCGCCGCTCGCACGCCAACGTAGGTGGATCCCGTTCAACCTTTCGCCTCCCCAACGAAGTTTTCGTACCTAGCCTGCGGCATTTTGTACACGAATTCCAGTACGTTTGATGCCAAGTACTTACTTGTCATGTGACTTGTCGTATGACAAGTGCACTGTACTTGCAATCTGCATGACAGCCCCGCTGTCATGGAGTCAAAATGTGCCGGAGACCCAGCTAATGCCCTGCCTCTTTTCGCAACAGTCTGTGCCCGTAGACTGCTGTGAAATGAAGTAGGCTGCACGAGCGAGTTCAGTCCCCCGCAGCCGTTTGCAACGACCCCTAGTGACCTTAGTCTTGAGATAAGCCGCCAGCGCTGTTGATGTTGAAGCGGATTTTCCATCGCGAAAGCGGATTTGCCATCGTTGAGAGCGAAACCTGTGTCAAATGGGGAACGAATGCATTAAATTGTTGTCAGAGCAGCTCGCTACCGTTGCTGCCCTTCGACCTTGAAGTAGACGGTGTACGGAGCCCTTCTTCAAGTCTTGGCATTCGTCAGTCATGGACAGAAGGGCGAACTTGCGCATGCGATTGCGTGTGGTGGGGCGTCCAAGACACACCCCTCCCACCTGGTTAGTACACGAAGGGGTTGCTTAGCGAAAAACGTGCCAGGTTTCAATACCGTCTTCGGGTTTAGGACGAAACGTGTTTAGTAGGAAACGGTTTTGATACGAAACGTGCAAATTCAGATACGCCAGCTATGGGTTCGCAGCTCTAGGGCGCACTTGTTGGGCAGACCCTCTCCCTTTTGACCCTCCTCCACCTGCATTTGTAGCTCTTTCCACTTCACATACGTCGCACAGAGAGCTCCGTGCTTTCCAGTGCGGGGGACTCTCTGGTAGCGGCAACTCCTCGCAGTTCGCCCTCTTCGAACCATTGGTTTCGTCAACCTTGTACTGACAATCTTGCGGGTTGCCCTTCAATGTATTGTGCAGGCTAAAAAGACGTAGGCAGCGTGTTTTGGTGGTTGATCAGAATTCCTTACCTGAATATCCACAGGGTAAATACAAGTGGGAAAAACGATCAACCGGCACGCACAAACAAGAAAGAGTCCTTGTTTGTGCGTGAAAACAATCAAGAACCTCAGCCAAAAGACCTCACCCCGCGTTCAGCAAGACCCGGAAAGAAGAGGACGACGAGAGCGCCTGTGGCCATACGAAGTCAATTTCAAAATGAAAGTGGTCGCCGTTTGCTTTATTGAAAGATCCGACTCAAAATTTTTAAATGCGTCCTTCATGTCGTCCGCACCGGCAAAAACTTGCACTCTAAAATACCTCTGAACGGATGAGGTTTGCCTCATTTCCCACATCAACCCCCCCCCGTCCTCCGTCCTCATGTGGTTACCATAGTTCAACTTTCTCTCTCGAAAAAGGAAAGGGAGAAGAACCGGTTGGGGGGGGCCGCCTTGTCTTCCTTGTGTCCCTTCTCCGGCGTATCCGGGTGCCGGACCGAAAGGGCTAGCTGCCTTCTCTTCGCTCGCATCGTGCGGAAGGGGGCGTGTGCGCTGTCCCTCTCTTGCAGAGCGGCGCAACGCAGCGAGGGCGCCTCCCCGGTACGCACGGGCTGCAGTGAAGGGCAAAGGGCTTTCTGGACCCGAAGAAGCTGAGAAAGGCTGTTTTTCAAGTCTCCCACCCCTCCCGCCCCTTGGCCCTCCCTGCGGTGCCGCTTGCACGCTTCCTTCGCTGCCGGAGGGATCCGAGGAGGGGAGGGCGGATGGCGTCTGCGTCCGAGCACGCGGTGCTGTCGGGCAGCATGGGCCCGGTGAAGCGGCAGCCGACGCCGGGGCGGCGGTTCGGCGGGAACAGGGGGCTGGCCGGGTCCGGGAAGCAGCAGCTGGTGGGCCTCGGCGAGAGTGCGGCGAGCCTGGCGTCGTCTTCGGCCAGCAACCGGGCGCCCGTCTTCTTCTCCCCGCAGCAGCTGCAGCAGCAGCCACCGCGTGCGGCGCCCGCGGCTTCGCCGACGCCGCTGGGCATCGGGCAACGCATGGTGTCGAAGTCCCCGTCGAGCATCGGCGGGGCGAGCCGGCAGTCCGACCCTGCCGGGCCAGTGGCCGAGGACTTCACCGGGCGCCTGCATGCCATATCGCACATCCGGAAGCAGATCGACGAGCTGCAGGGTGCCCACAAAAAGGAAGAGCTTGCCCTGCTCAGCACGATGAAGGACATGCTCCAGCGGACGCAGGACGAGAAGTGGATGCTCGACGACATCGAGCTGCGCCTGCAGAGGGAGACTGAGGAAAAGGCGCAAGCCGTGACGCTGTACAAGCAGTTCAAAGACCAGGGCGGTGACATCATTCAGCGATTGTATGTCACTTCTTTCCTCTCCATTACAGCCCATTCAGAACCGTTTGTCGATGCACACCTCAGTACACACACTTCTCAGTTCTCTGTCTACCTTCATGATCGACACGCAAAAGTCTGACTTTTGCCGGACCAGGATTTCTAGCGGATTACGGATGCGCGCTGCCACATTCTAGTGCAAACCGAGTCAGCTCTCGGTGGTCAGCACTCTAGTCAACGTCAAAGAAAGAGTTGAGCTTTCCATTGAGAGACGGATTATTCAGGGGGACACCCCGAACGACCCCCCAGCATCCGTATTAAGACCCCCCAGCATCCGTATTAAGACCCCCCAGCATCCGTATTAAGACCCCCCAGCATCCGTATTAAGACCCCCCAGCATCCGTATTAAGACCCCCCAGCATCCGTATTAAGACCGTATTAAGACCCCCCAGCATCCGTATTAAGACCGTATTAAGACCCCCCAGCATCCGTATTAAGACCGTATCATGCAGGGTCAGAACCTTGTGTCTTTTTAAAACGCTCCCGCGGGGCCGACGGACCCCAAAAAAAAAGTTTGGCAAAAAAAAATTTTGCTCAACTTCCGCAAAAATTACCGCAGAGTTTGTTCCAAAATTTTAAAATTCAAAAAACCCATTTTTTTTCTGGAACTAAAATTTTGGCCATTTCCAAAAAGACACAAGGTTCTGACCCTGCATGGTATTAAGACCCCCCAGCATCCGTATTAAGACCGTATTAAGACCCCCCAGCATCCGTATTAAGACCGTATTAAGACCCCCCAGCATCCGTATTAAGACCCCCCAGCATCCGTATTAAGACCGTATTAAGACCCCCCAGCATCCGTATTAAGACCGTATTAAGACCCCCCAGCATCCGTATTAAGACCGTATTAAGACCCCCCAGCATCCGTATTAAGACCGTATTAAGACCCCCCAGCATCCGTATTAAGACCGTATTAAGACCCCCCAGCATCCGTATTAAGACCGTATTAAGACCCCCCAGCATCCGTATTAAGACCGTATTAAGACCCCCCAGCATCCGTATTAAGACCCCCCAGCATCCGTATTAAGACCCCCCAGCATCCGTATTAAGACCGTATTAAGACCCCCAGCATCCGTATTAAGACCCCCCAGCATCCGTATTAAGACCCCCCAGCATCCGTATTAAGACCCCCCAGCATCCGTATTAAGACCCCCCAGCATCCGTATTAAGACCCCCCAGCATCCGTATTAAGACCGTATTAAGACCCCCCAGCATCCGTATTAAGACCGTATTAAGACCCCCCAGCATCCGTATTAAGACCCCCCAGCATCCGTATTAAGACCGTATTAAGACCCCCCAGCATCCGTATTAAGACCCCCCAGCATCCGTATTAAGACCGTATTAAGACCCCCCAGCATCCGTATTAAGACCGTATTAAGACCCCCCAGCATCCGTATTAAGACCCCCCAGCATCCGTATTAAGACCGTATTAAGACCCCCCAGCATCCGTATTAAGACCCCCCAGCATCCGTATTAAGACCGTATTAAGACCCCCCAGCATCCGTATTAAGACCCCCCAGCATCCGTATTAAGACCCCCCAGCATCCGTATTAAGACCCCCCAGCATCCGTATTAAGACCCCCCAGCATCCGTATTAAGACCCCCCAGCATCCGTATTAAGACCCCCCAGCATCCGTATTAAGACCCCCCAGCATCCGTATTAAGACCCCCCAGCATCCGTATTAAGACCCCCAGCATCCGTATTAAGACCCCCCAGCATCCGTATTAAGACCCCCCAGCATCCGTATTAAGACCCCCAGCATCCGTATTAAGACCCCCCAGCATCCGTATTAAGACCGTATTAAGACCCCCCAGCATCCGTATTAAGACCCCCCAGCATCCGTATTAAGACCCCCCAGCATCCGTATTAAGACCCCCCAGCATCCGTATTAAGACCGTATTAAGACCCCCCAGCATCCGTATTAAGACCGTATCATGCAGGGTCAGAACCTTGTGTCTTTTTAAAACGCTCCCGCGGGGCCGACGGACCCCAAAAAAAAAATTTGGCAAAAAAAAATTTTGCTCAACTTCCGCAAAAATTACCGCAGAGTTTGTTCCAAAATTTTAAAATTCAAAAAACCCATTTTTTTTCTGGAAATAAAATTTTGGCCATTTCCAAAAAGACACAAGGTTCTGACCCTGCATGGTATTAAGACCCCCCAGCATCCGTATTAAGACCGTATTAAGACCCCCCAGCATCCGTATTAAGACCGTATTAAGACCCCCCAGCATCCGTATTAAGACCGTATTAAGACCCCCCAGCATCCGTATTAAGACCGTATTAAGACCCCCCAGCATCCGTATTAAGACCGTATTAAGACCCCCCAGCATCCGTATTAAGACCGTATTAAGACCCCCCAGCATCCGTATTAAGACCCCCCAGCATCCGTATTAAGACCGTATTAAGACCCCCCAGCATCCGTATTAAGACCGTATTAAGACCCCCCAGCATCCGTATTAAGACCCCCCAGCATCCGTATTAAGACCCCCCAGCATCCGTATTAAGACCCCAGCATCCGTATTAAGACCCCCCAGCATCCGTATTAAGACCCCCCAGCATCCGTATTAAGACCCCCAGCATCCGTATTAAGACCCCCCAGCATCCGTATTAAGACCCCCCAGCATCCGTATTAAGACCTATTAAGACCCCCCAGCATCCGTATTAAGACCGTATTAAGACCCCCCAGCATCCGTATTAAGACCGTATTAAGACCCCCCAGCATCCGTATTAAGACCGTATCATGCAGGGTCAGAACCTTGTGTCTTTTTAAAACGCTCCCGCGGGGCCGACGGACCCCAAAAAAAAAATTTGGCAAAAAAAAATTTTGCTCAACTTCCGCAAAAATTACCGCAGAGTTTGTTCCAAAATTTTAAAATTCAAAAAACCCATTTTTTTTCTGGAAATAAAATTTTGGCCATTTCCAAAAAGACACAAGGTTCTGACCCTGCATGGTATTAAGACCCCCCAGCATCCGTATTAAGACCGTATTAAGACCCCCCAGCATCCGTATTAAGACCCCCCAGCATCCGTATTAAGACCCCCCAGCATCCGTATTAAGACCCCCCAGCATCCGTATTAAGACCCCCCAGCATCCGTATTAAGACCCCCCAGCATCCGTATTAAGACCCCCCAGCATCCGTATTAAGACCCCCCAGCATCCGTATTAAGACCCCCCAGCATCCGTATTAAGACCCCCCAGCATCCGTATTAAGACCCCCCACGTTGTTCAACATTGAAGACGTCGAATTCGAAAGCTCAATACCTCAAAAACATGTGAAACCGCTGCAACAAAGCACTCCCCTCCCCCCCATAAAAAGCAGACGGTACTGCCCAAGTGCCACATTCATTGCGAATGTGTTCGTGGTGTCGGCCGCAGGAGTCTTTTTTGGCTAGCCAAAGGGTAAACGAGTGAAAGAGGACGTACAGTAGTGAGTAGAGAAGAGAACGAGTGTAAAAGAACGGAGGTAGCACAAACTACGAGACCAGCGGAGGCCACCGCAAAAAGATTTCTTACCTTTTCCTTATCCCTCAAAACCAGCACCAAAAACAACGTCCCCCCATAAAAAGCAGACGGTACTGCCCAAGTATGAAGCTAATTAAAGACCTCCCTCCCCGAGAAGGATATCCAAAGGAACTCCTTTTTCAGATGCCTGGGAACATTCACATAGTTTTCCAAGCGCTTTCAAGGTCTTTTCTAGTCAAGACGGCGCTCCCCCGCGAAACGGGCTCGCCGGCCTGCCAGATCGGCCCCGGTTGTGTCAACACCGACGCCGTCACCTTCGGTGACGAGGCCGCGGCCCGCACCGCGCCTCCGACGGAACGACCTACGCCCGACGGAACGACCTACGCCCGCCTTAGAAGTACGTGGCAGCAGTGAGGCGACCGGAAACCCACCCCACCCCCCCACCCGAAACTCCTCGGAGAGATGGCCCCTGCACTCTCTCTCTCTCTCTTATCTTTGACGTGGCAGCTCGTAGTAGTAGCACAGAGAGGTCAGCGGGGCGCTGAGCGTTACGAACTGAAGCTCTGACTCCCTTGCTATTTCTTGTTGGTTCTATACGCAATCGGTGAGACGATACTGATGGAGGCGGCAAACCCATTGCAAGGAAATGAATACTTCCAGGTCGAACACTCTGACGGACTTGCAGCAGAAGTACTCTGAAGACGGCAAGAGGTGCGTGGACCTGCAGAAGCAAGTCATCCATCTCCAGGAGGAAGTGCGCAACCTCAACAGCGAAAAGGCGACCTTGCAGCATCAGGTGTGCTTCACCAGACGCATTTAGTCTCTTTTTAGTACCAACAATCATGCGGGTTGCCCTTCAATGTATTGTGCAGGCTAAAAAGACGTAGGCAGCGTGTTGTGGTGGTTGATCAGAATTCCTTACCCGAAAATGACATAGGGGAAACACACGTGGGAAAACGATCAACCGGCACGCACAAACAACAGTCAGCAACTGTCACGCAGTGTGTTTGTGTTTGTGTGGGGTAGACCCGCATGACCTCATGTCTGGTGTTCGGTAGTTACAGCACTTGCGATCCCTTCGGTTCTTTTTCTGGCAGATTCGTCGAGCATTTCCTTCCAAGCTGAGAATCCCTCTCGGGGAAAGCTGGGACCCGGGTCTTTCCAAAACCGAACGAACCAAACGCAGCTTGCCGAGTTTCAGATGACCGAGACAAGGTCTCTTTCGAACACGTTCCAGTCGACGTGCGTCAACGACGACTTCGAACGGCTGTACCACGCGGAGAAGCTGCTGCGGGAAAGCGTCGAGAGAACGCTCGAAGCGGTGTCCCTGCCTGAGGAGCACCAGCAGGTCCGGACGCTAAAGGCGCTCGTGCGCGAAAAGGACGCGTCGATCGTGCTGCTGGAGAACGAGCTCGCGGAGACCCGCCGCGCGCCTGACGGCACGCCCGCACCCGTGCCCGCGCCGGAGGCCAAGCAGTGGCAGCAGCGCTGCCGCGCGATCGAGCAGCAGTACAGCAGCAAGCTCGCCGAGTACCAAACCGTACTCGGCGACCAAGAAAAGGTCAGCAGCCGGCTCGAAGACGACAACCGCAAGCTCCGCGACCAAATAGCCGGCCTCGAGGCCGACCTGGCCGCCGACGCGCCGCCTCCGGCGCCCGCCGACGCCGCACTGCGCATCTCCGCCGCACTCGTAGCCCAATCCGAAGGGGTCCCCACGCCGGACGACGGTCTTGCGCGGGACTTCGTCCAAAACGCGGTCATCCAGAAGCTCTTAGAGCAGCTGCGGGAGGAAAAACGCTCGCGGCTGGAGACCGAGGAGCAGTCCAACCGGATGATGCACGAGGCCCACAAGACGGTCACCACCCTCGAACAGCGCCTGAAGCAGGCCGGCAACCCGGACTCGACGCCGCGGATGTCGAAGTTCCGCGCGCTCGGCAACACCGGCGGCGGGTGGCAGCAGGGCAGGGGGTCGATGGGCGACGCGAGCGTGTCGTCGTTCTCGTCGGCGGCGAACGCCGAAAAAACGGGGGCCCCCCTATTTCCGACCAGCCCCAGCCGGAGCCTCGCCGCTGCGGCGCTGAAGGAATCGGCCGACGACTCAGCCGCGTCGCTGCCAGCGACGCCGGTCGACTCGAAGCCCGACTTGTCGCTCGCGCAGACCCTCGACAAATGGGCACGGCTGCGCCCCCGCGAAGCCGTGTCGTCGAGCCGCAGCCCGCCTGAATCCGATGCCCCGGCTTCCTCCGCTTTCACCGTGCAGCGCCCGGTGAACTTCGCAGAATCCGCTGTCCCAGAGGCAGAGGCTATCCGCCACCAGAACCTGCCGACGTGGGACCCTCCGTACGTCATGGCCCCGGGCGGCGCCGCGGACAGCAAGCAGGGGCAGGTGCGGCCGGCGGTGGCGGCGTCCGCAGCTTTCCGCCCGCAGCTGCAGCCGAGGAGGCTGCCGTCGAAGGAACCGAGCGAAGCCGACCTCGAAAAGCCGGAACCCGCCGATACCCCGCCCGCCGCCGCGGACGCGGACGGCGGTTCCCTGCGAGCCGAGACCCCTCCCACCGAAGCGCCGGCGGAGAAGGAGCCGCCGGCGCAGCCCCGGCAGCCGTTCATGCACCGCAGCGCGGCTGCGAACGCGTTCAACCACGGCGCACAAGGCGGCGGCGCGGCGGCGGCGAAGAAGCCGGGCTTGAAGAGGTCGCCCCTGCACCAGCCGAAGACGCCGGAGCCGGCGCGGCAGCGGTCGCGGAGCCCGCTCGCGGCGGCGAAGCCCGCGGCGTCGCCGCTGGCAGAGGACAGGATCATCGCCTTCCGCAAAAACCAGCAGTCCCAGCAGCAGCAGCAGCAGCAGCGGGGCCCCGCGGCCGCGCGGGAAGGCGGCGGCAGCAGCGGCAACAACAACAGCGGGAGCAGCAGCAGCAGCAGCAGCAGCAACAACAACAACAACAAGGAAAACATCGGCGATCCGTCCCCGCAGGCGGCGGTCGCGTCGTCGGAAGCCCAGAGGGCGCGGGCGGAGCGCACCGCCGAGATCCTGAAGCGGGTGCAGCGCGAGCGGGAGCTGAAAGCCGGCGCGGCCGCGGGGCAGCAGCAGCAGCAGCGGCAGAAGGCGCCGCCGCCGCAGCAGCAGCCGCAGCCGCAGCCGTCGCATGCCTTCCGGCGGGCCTCGCCGGCGGCGGGCGCCGGCGCCTCGGGCACCGCCGAGTTCATCGAGCGGATGCGGCGCGAGACGGCGGCCGACGCCCACCAGCAGCAGCGCCGCGCGTCCCGCGAGTCAATTCCGAACCCGGACGGCGCGATGGGCCGCGCCAGCATGCGGTCGAAGAGTCCGTCCCACAACGTACGCCCCGTTCCCCGCCCTCTTTACCTTGCATCAAATAGGTGTCGCGGCAAGTTTTGGCAGCCGCTGCTTAACAAAAGAACTCAATGCTTAACAACAGTGCTCGCTTGCCTTGATGGCACTTGCACTTTACAGAACTCAATGCTTACCAAGTGCATGTTAATCCGTGTGGTTCATGTACTTAAAAGAACTCAATGCTTAACAACAGTGCTCGCTTGCCTTGATGGCACTTGCACTTTACAGAACTCAATGCTTACCAAGTGCATGCTAATCCATGTGGTTCATGTACTTAAAAGAACTCAATGCTTAACAAAATCTGACGTGGGCGGCTTTAGATCTACATCTGAATGACACCTCAACCACAATATGTTGTCGACAACAAACACGTAAAAGAATACAACAAAACTACGCACTTCTTTCTACACAGTACTTAAATCACAAAATCGAACTACCGTGTTAAATATCAGGGGTTTTGGAGGGCGATCTTAAAACACGGAAAAAGGGTGTACACGATCCCTCGTGTGACACCACGATGCGAGGTCTGTCGCTGCCAGCGGCAAGCCCTTTGTTCTCTCGTTTTCACCCAAAAGACTCGATGCTAGCATCAAGCCGTACGTACGTGAGAGGCAGGATTTCGACCAAACACGAAACTAAGACTGAGACGGGGGGTTACAGTAGCTGCGGACTCTCGTGGCAATCTGGAAAGGTGTCCGCCGTAAAAATGCCACGCACGGTCCAAACAGGAAGACGTTTCAGAGGTTTCCAGCTTGGCTTCGTCACTCGCGGCGGTGCCGCCTCCAGAGCAGCCGGAGCCCGCACGTGAGACCCGCCTCAGCTCAGTTGTATCGAAGGCCGCCAAATCATCATCGAACACTTTGATAAAGGTACACCCCCTACGAATTTTTGTTGTCCATTTGATGGATACTGGAATCTTCATGCTCTCTCGGATGTTTGGCAGCCGCAGTGCATGCTAATCCACGTGGTTCATGTACTTAAAAGAACTCAATGCTGCATCGAAGGAAGAAGAAGGTACCGAGGGCAAGCAGCTCTCAGAAACGACCGGGGACCACGGGCACACCAATGCCCTCGAAAGTGGAAAACGGGCACTCCTGCCCGCCATCGTACTCGCCGACTCAGTCTTTGGAATCGCAAGAAAGCCAAACCCCGCTAGCTCCACAAATGCTCGACCTTGACGACGCAATGGCAGGTGACGACGTCATCCGATAACCTGACTTTCAAGGCAGTGCATGTTGATCCGTGTGGTTCATGTACTTAAAAGAACTCAATGCTAACACCACGCGAACGATGGGCAGCCGATCGCGGTGTGCACAGAGCACAGCACGACGAAGTGCGGCGAGTGCAAGACGGCGGCGGCGTGTTGCCGCAGCGGGCATCATGCCTGCCGCACGCATGGCAGAGGAACCTACCAAGAGTGCAAGAGGCTCCCTACGCTGACGCAGAGGCGACCGGCGGCATGTTGCCGCCGCGGCCACCACCAGTCCAACGAACCGAACGTCCCGTCAACCCCCGGACGCAACAAGAAGAAGAGGCCCTCCTCACCCACCCAGGTGGGCGTACAACGGGGAACGCCAGTTGGAAAGCGAGCGGCGCAAGCGCCGCCCGCGGCAACGAAAAAGGAGACGGCGACGACCGGACGGGCGACCAAAAGGCCGCCACCAACGCCAGGAACCAGCGAACGACCAGCGCTGAAGAAAAGGGTGCTAGGCACCCCGAAGGAAGGCCCGATCGCCGGCCGCAAGCGGAAGAAGACGAAGGCGACCACCCCCGACTCAGGGGTGCATCGAAGGAAGAAGAAGGTACCGAGGGCAAGCAGCTCTCAGAAACGACCGGGGACCACGGGCACACCAACGCCCTCGAAAGTGAAAAACGGACACACGTGCCCGCCCTCGTACTCGCCGACTCAGTCTCTGAAATCGCAAGAAAGCCAAACCCCGCTAGCTCCACAAATGCTCGACCTTGACGACGCAATGGCAGGTGACGACGTCATCCGATAACCTGACTTTCAAGGCAGTGCATGCTAATCCATGTGGTTCATGTACTTAAAAGAACTCAATGCTAAACAAAAATAACGTGGGCGGCGCCGAAGCTTTACCAGCTTCGGCTGACACCATTTGCGCACTTAACCATGGTTAAGAAGACGGCTGAAAGCACAGACACGAAGATAGCTCAAAGCATTTGCAAAATAACACGAAAAGCCTCTAGGCAAACCCGTTTCACATTCTTTCCCAGTTTCTGATTTCGGATGATCGAGTGCTTTAGCCGTAATCCATCCAGTAGAGGTAGCATCACAGCATTGTCCCGAACAACCGACCTTTGGTGCAACGTGATAGTTTGAGGTTAGAATGCAAATTGATCTGTGGCAATTGGCAATCGTGCATGACCGTGATAGGCAGTGGCAGGCAATGCGATGCTGTTCCAGGGGATAGGGGTGGACCGGCTTAGATCGGTAGTCCGCCCACACTTCAACTAGCTTAGTGCGTTGCTCAGGGGTAGTCGAAGGCCTAACAATCACATTAATGCAACAAATTCCCCTGAACCCGGGCGGCGGCGCTTTGGCATGAGCCAGGAACCTCAAGGGGAGCAGCGCGAGAGGCATCATCCACGCTTCAAAGGCCCACACACCAATGAAAAAATTTTACAACTAGCTTCAGGCGGTACCGCGGCCGTTGAACACACTCACCCACCCGCAGCGTCTGCAGCAGCATCTGAAGCCAGGTGGCGACCCGGCGGTGCCGAACAAGCAGCCCGCAGCCGCACGAGCGGAGGCAGCGCACGGCGTCGACCACGACGGGAAGCGGCCTTCGTGGGGGACTCACACCAGCTGGACCGAAGCCAGCAGCGCGGAGGTCAGTCCGTTCACGTCTCCTTCGTCCAACCCCTCGGCGTCTCCCACCAAGTACTGTTCCAAAGCGCTCCTCGAGCTCGAGAAGCAGCTGGAAGAAATCACTCACGATTTCAACTCGGGTTCTTGAGAATTCGTGGGGTACAAAACGGTTGCTCAACCTCGTGATGGTGGCATCTATGGTAGAGTCCGGTCTTGCACACGGATGGCGGCACAAATCGCCGCCTGCGAAGATATGTCAGCCCGCAACACGAGTGCTCACAAACTTCGCGGCGTGGTCGAAAGGCAGAATATCAAGAATCCCAGCCCAAAGTGGATACGGAAGAAGGAGCAGTCCTTTCACACGAGTGGGGGGGGGTGCAGTTCTGAACACTCGTGTTGCGAGCTGACGTTTCTTCGCGGATCGCATCTTCTGAGGCCGGACTCCACCGTGTTAGTGTCGCCTACCTAAAGGCACCTTTTCCTAAAAGGCGACACTAACACGGGAAGCCGTTGGTGAGGATGAGACATTCTTCATGCAAATACAGGGAACTTTATTGAGAACCGTCTTCCCGTGTTAGTGTCGCCTCGCGTTTTCAGGCAAAAAGGCGACACTGACAAGGGCTAAACGGAGGCGACACTAACACGGGAGGGGAGATGCCGCGGAGTTTTGAACACAGTGTTGCGCTGACATTTCTTCGCGAGTCGCATCTTCTGAGGCCGGAGCTCTTGGTCCTCGACTGTCGAACCGCATACATCCTTTTGCATGCCCCGTCGACGACTCCTTCCGTGAAACCTCGAGTATGACTAGAGGTCCCAGCGTTGTTAAAGTTGCGTTGTTAGCCGTTTCCATGGCCCTCCTGTCTTAGATTGGACTATCCCCCCTACGATTCTGACCCCTGCCCCTCTTTTTCTCTTCTTGTGCATAAATGCCATTTCTGTAGGAAGCGCTCGTCAGATCGTGTTTCTTCCCCCCCTTCCTACCCCCCCTTTCAGCGGTATGTTGACAAAAGAAAAAGGACGATGCTGCTCCTGCGAGAAGGAGCAAAACTAAATGCTTTCAACCTGCCCTCCCACTCCCCACCCGGTGTAGATGAATCAAAACATAGACAACCTCTTTGCTGGCATTGCAAAATACAGCGTGTACACCATGTTTTTGAAAGGCCGAGAGCTGAGTAGAAACAGGCCCCCTGGTTCGTTGATAGCCCTGGTCGGCTGGGCAATTCTAGAACACTTCGAAAGCCTTGTAAGTCAAGTCAGGCATCGAACGTTTCCTCTTGGCAAAAACCCGTTCTCACATTTCTTCTGATGCGACCGGAAATGATCCCGTTTGCGGCCTTTTCAATCAACAGCGTCCGTGCTGTGGCTAAGAGAACCGAATCGACTGACGTGGCGCAACTGACGTTGCGAACCGCCAGACGACCGTTGCGCCGAATTCCCCGAAGAGGGACAAAAGAAAGAGGAGCCGTAAACAAACGAAAAAGGAATCAGCCGTCGCCGTGATATCGAACGACTGTTTCCCAAGGAAGGCACACGTGGGTGACGCCGACTTCCCCCTTGTGGGCTGCGGAGGTTGCTCTTTCTAGGTTTTCTTTTTGCACTCGCTCATCGTCGGACACGAGGTGGCGCTGTGCAAAGCTTTATCTTTTTACGTAAGCGGCAGCTTGGAAGGAAATGCTCGACAATAGCTGCCAGACAAAGAACCGAAGGGATCCCAAGTGCTGTAACCACCGAACCACGTGTTGAACGGACGTGAGGTCATGCGGGTCTACCCCAACACGACAAATCACACAAACACAAACAGGTCAAAGTCCTGAGTGAGAAAACAACACACGGTGGTGTAAACGAAGAACAAAACTGCAACCCTCCGAACGGAAAACCCATCCCGGCCAACCGGTGTCAGCCGAGCTTCAACAACGTTCTCCGTTTCAATTCGTGTTTATTTGCCATCTTGAGACCTTTTCTGTGTGTCCCCGTTTCTTGCTGCAGACGCACCGCAACCGCAAAAGGTCATCGGTGAACGTACTCACAGCGTCGCTAAACTTCATTGAACCTTGACGTAGAATCCTGGCTCTACGTCAAGGTTCAATGAAGTGGGCCACTTTTGGTAAGCAGGACTGGCGGAGCGGAATAACCGAGAGCTGATTTAAGCTGTCCGAATGATCGCTCGGTTCATCTTGAGTGAGGAGACCGGAACTCCTCGAGAGATGGTCCGTGCACTCTAACTCGTCTCTTTCTTAAGTGAATACGGCCGATGAGTGCAACCGATGAACCTGGACGAGCAATCGAAGAAGAAGCGAAGCACCAAACGCGCGCCTGAGCGCGACGGGCGATTGCATTCTAACCCAAACTCTCTTAAGTGAGTACGGCCGAACGACGAGGGAGCTATGTAGAGCAAGTTCGAATCTCAGGACCAACAGCACCCGTACCAGCGCCAACATCAGTATCAATGCGGCAACACCAACGTCAGTGCCATCACGAGCGCATTCCACCAACACCAGTACTAGTACCAACAGCAGCACCAACGCCACACCAACACAACCCACAACGCATCACCAATACAGAATTACACAGAGAATACACGCCCCCCCGGGGGGATAGGCGTAGCTGCACCTGCTGCGCTCTCGCGAACTGGTGTGAGGGATCGTCTCCCCGAAGGAGGAGGGCGGGCGTCACGAAACACGAAGCCACCCAGCGGCGGAGTGGGGTTTGCAACACTCGAGCGCTCGAGGGCCGCAATACTGCGAGCGCCGCCCGCCCCCCAGGTGCTCAGCCCTGCCCCCACCGCCCCTTTTCCCCAACCACATCGAATTGCCTGCTGCCGTCGGGCAGCAGTCTATCACAGGCTCAGCTCTCAGGTGTTGAAGTCGAGCCCGCGCCGCGTTGGTGCCGCGGAGTGTGGGGGGTCGCAACGGGAAGCGTTTCCTACCACACCCAACCTCCCCGAGATACCGGCGGCGGGTGTGTGTGGGTGTGTGTGTGTGTGTGTGTGTGTGTTGCGGACCCGTTATAACGTAGTGCCTCCCTTCACGAAAGTACGACCACGCCGTGTGTTGTGTGAGGCAAGATGCAGCAGAGTGAACTGTCGTCGCGGGCGCCGTCGGACGCCCTTCGACCGGTGGAGCTGATCCCGGGCATGCTGACGCTGTTTTCGGTCCTGCAGCACCTCGAGACGGCCGTGTGGCCTTCCGGCGTGAGCGCGGCGGGGCTCGCGGTCTCGGTGCTCCAGCCGGCAGCTTTCGCGGTCAACCGGAACTGGAAGTGGGGCGGCATCGTGGCCCGGGCGAGCGACGCGTTGTACGTCGTCCTCATCCCTTTCTGGGACACCACACACCCGGCGTCTTGGGGGGCTCCAGCTGGGTTGTTTGTGTTTTGGGTCGTGATCCTGCTCGTCATCCTAAGCGCTGCCAGCGCCGGGGTGTTCGTGAAGGACGCGACCGAAGTCTTGTCGAGGCAGAGCGCCCTCGCGCTCAAGGCGCTGCTGCACATGATCACGGGGGTGCTGTTCATGCCGGTCCTGCTGCTGCTGCTCTCGGCCGCCGTGTGCGACCGCGACGGAGAGGCCCTGTGGCAGTCGCCGTCGGTCGCCTGCCGCGGCAACATCCACGTGCTGCACGTCGTCGCCTGCGCCGGCGCGGTGCCCGTCCTATTCGCCCTCACGCTAGGGGTCCGCACGATGATACACTCCGTGTCCCCGTTCTCCCTCCACCGGCTTGCCCGGCCCCACTCGAACCTCGACTTCTGGTGCGTACTATACGAAACCGCGACGCCCGCGCTGTACGTGACCCTGCTCTCTTCGGGGAAACCGCAGCTCTTCGCGTGCCTCCACTGCGTCTCTTCCGCGTCCGTCGGCATGTCCTTCGCGTGCGTGCTCCCTTACTACGACTCGGGCACGACGATCGTCAAGGTGACCGGGTACTTCGCCGCTGCTTTCCTCTCCGCCTACGCCGCCTCCCCGTCGGCGGAAGTGAGCCACCGAGATGCCGACGTCGTTCTGATCGGGGTGGGGGTCCTGTTCTGCTGGGTGTTGGCCGTTGTTTTGGTGAAGCGGATGCGGGTGCCCGCGGCCTACCTGAAGGCTGCCTGCCTCTTTAAAGCGAACGGGCTGCGGTCTGCCGGCGGTGCGGGACTGCCGCAGTACACGGTCAAAGCAGATCCACAATATCCGCCACTCGGGCTCCGTGGACAGGACGGGCTCGATGGTCAGTCATCGCACAGCTCGCCGCTGTTGCCTCCGCAGGTGGTTGCGCTGCCTGCGCGGCTGCCGTCCTTTGCGGAGGGATACTCGAGGCACATGAACTTGGAGCAGCACCTGCTGAACACGCCCGTGCCGCACGGCGGCACCTCCGCGGGGCCTCCGGAGTCGGTCCCGGCCGTGTTCATGCTGTCCGCGATCTTCATGGACACCGACATCGAGGCTTCGACGCGGTTCGTCCGCGAATACTGCTTCGAGCTTGAGGCGGGGCCTCCGCCCGCGATGGCCGCGTACTACGCCCGGATCTACGTCAGCGGCCTGAAGAAGTTCCCGAGGTCGGAGCTCTTGCAGATGCACCTCGCGATGTACCTCCACTACTACTGCGCGGAACCTTCCATCGCCCTCGCAGAGCTCCGCTGTGTGCAATCGGCGGGCCATTCGATTCCCATATCGTACCGGGCATATCGGCTTTCCGTCGAGTTGAAGTCGATGCTCAACATCCGCGACAACTCGCACCACAAGGTGCTGATCAAGGCGCGTAGCTTGCACGTCCAAGCCCTGCAGCTGATGACGTCGTTCTGGGCGAAGCTGCTCTCCGAAAGCTTCGACAGTCTCGACCTCGCTTTCCTCGCGACCAGCATCACCGAGAAACGGTCTGAGGGCCTGCAAGCATTCGAGAGCGCCATTTCCGTCCACACCGACAAGGGCGTCCACCTGCGGTACGCGCTGTTTTTGGAGCAAGTGATGCTGGACGAAGCGGGGGCCCAGGCGGTGAGGAGCATCATCAAAGACCTCGGCGAGGGCTCCATCCGGAGCGGAGAGTCGCGCACGGTGCTGGCCACCACGCAAAAAGGGAAGAAGTCGAAGCAGCAGCGGTCGAACCGCATCACAGCGCTCGACCGGAAGATAAAACTGCTGTTCCTCTTGTTCTTAGCCATCATCCTCGGGTTCGGAGTCTACACCTTCCTCGACGTCCGTTCCAAGACCGACTTTATTGCCAACATGCACGCGGCGGGTGAACTGCGGACTTTAGCACAGTACTGTGCGTACCTGGCTCTCGCCCTCATCAAGTCTGCGACTGAGGAAAAAGCAGCGGACATCGGATGCAGCACGATTGAGTGTACGTCCACCGGTTTGTCGTACACAGACGATGACTGCGCGACGTCTCAGGTCTTTCCGTCGACGTTGATCCTGCAAAGTAAACTGAAGGATGCCACGTCTCAGTTCCGGCAGCGGTTCAATGAGTTGACCCACGGGGAGTTCGAGGCACAGTACGACCCGCTCATCAAGCTGTTCGCCGCGCCTTCTTTCGAGCTGCAGCTCTTCCTCAGCGCGACCGTCTCGACCCGCGATCTGTTCAGCGTATGGGAAATGTGCAGCAAGCTGCTCGCTGCCTTGGAGACACTGGGCGTCACTAACGTATGCCGCCTTTCCTCGGGGATGCCGCAGATTGGCTCAGGTACTGGAACTGCGAAGGCATGGCTACCCCACAAGGAGGGCTCTCTATCTAGCGTTATATCTCTGTTTTGTCCCAGCCGCCATTGTCATCTTATCCTCGGCCAAGCATCGGTTCCTTCCAGCAACCCTGCTTTCAGCATGGCCATCGTGACTCTCATTTTGGTTATCAACCGCTCGGCTTACTCACGTCTGACTCCACGAAAAGATCCCAAGCACGAGATTCAAACCGGCGACACGAAGAAAGAGAGAAGGGAGTTCCTTGTACCCCAGGTACTAGGGCGAAAGTGTCATTTTCACCATCGTTGATCAGTTAATGTTGATCGTCCGGCATTCGTTCGTCAGCGCAGTGCGCTTTGCAATCAAAAACCTTGTGTGCAGGCTCGTGAGAATACGCCAAAACTGCAGCAAATAATTGACCACCATGACTTTGTGCTGCTCACGATTGCGGGAGCCGAAACCCCTGACGTAACCTGGAAGCAGGCCCGCTTTCGTGGCTCCGACCACGAACTTGCATCGTGTGCCAATCTCCCCCAGTGTTCGACCTTGGTTTTGTGTTCCCGTTGCGTAACAGCTCACGACAAACTACTTCACACACAACAGCCGCCGTGCCTTGTAGAGGGAGCTGCCCAATCGTTTATTCGCGAAAACACCTTCCGTCGGGTATGCAGTATTTCAACCACAGCTTGCGAATCAGCGTTTTTTTGCGACAACCAATATCTGCTTCCCTGGAGACAGTATTTGTTACAGCTACAAAGAGCGTTGGCAGCGGTTTAACCAGAACACATGTAGGTTAAATCGCACAAAACAAAACACTTATTTTAATGCTTAAGTCTAAGCAACCCCCGCAATCTCGTAGAACCCAAAGCCGGCAAAACCCCGCCACCACTACGAATCACACCATTAGCATAATAATGATGTGGTCCTCACCCTAAGAATCCGGCAAAACCTGAAGCCGATCGCACCCCAAGTTACACATTGTGAACACAAAGCTCCTGATTGACCCTCTAGTTTCTAGTACCATCAATGCACATTGTGAACACAAAAAGTCGTTACGAACCTAGTAAAGTGTACTCAAAAGAAGCCATCCCTAAGCTAAGATCTCCCCCCCGCAGATTGCGCCCGCGCTCAACACGACGCTGGTTCTGTACGAAGAGGAGTTCTCCGGCAAGCTGGACCAGGGGATCGTCGTCACGTCAGTGCTGCTCGGGACCGCCCTGTGCCTCGCCTTCTTCGTGTACCTGATGCTTGAGCTCAGTTTTTTGGTCATCGCGTCGGCGAAGATGGACACGCTCAACCTTTTTTCGATGATCCCCAAAAACACGCTGCTCGACATCCACGCCGACTCGAAGCGCCGGCTCAGCCGGTTCGAGGTGGCGAGCACGAATGAAGAGCTCGGCTTGGAGGATTCCGTGGCGGAAGATATGGACGACGACAGGTGCGAGGACCTGGAGGCCAGCGGGACTGCGTTCAAGCAGTTCAGCCTCCGGAACGTCGCGAAGATGGACGGGAAGGTCATCAAGCACAACCTCCCGGAGAAGAAGGACAAGGAGGAGAAGGAAGCCGACATCATCGAGCTCCAGCAGCTGGTCGCAGACGAGGACGATTTTTCGCCGCCGCCGGTCGCCGCTTCCAGCAAGAACTTGGTCCTGTTCGCAAGGTTGGCAACCGCGGCGCTGGGCGTGTGCTGCTGCGTGCTCGTCATCGTGTTACGAGAGGAGGTGACGTCGTACGTGTCGGATGCTTCGAAGACGTTCGACAAGCTCGAACGGCGCGGGAAACTGGTTCAGGAAGTTTCGTGGCCGCTCGACGACGCGGACGATTACGTGTTCACCTGCGGCATGGAGGCGTTCGCGGAGTACGAGAGGGCGACAGCGTCGGGGAGCTTCGAGAGGCTCGTCGGCGGGTTGATCCGTGAGTCTCCGGCGGGCGACGCGAAGGTCCTGCTCCGCGTGTCGCAGACGATGTCCGGCGTGCGCGAGCGGGCCGGCGAGCTCTTCCGGCTGGCGCGGCCGGTGTGCAAACGCCTCGGGAAGGACTTCGCGTGGCAGGACCCGTTCTTCGGCGGCGCCGGGCCGCCGGCGGCCCCCGATCTGCTGGCCGCCCGCCTCCTCGCGGTCCGAGCCGCCGCGTCGACTGCCTTCTTCGCGTCGCGCGACTCGCTCCTGACGAACCTCCGGGACCTGCCGTCCCGGCCGCCAAACCCGGCGGTGTCGAGGGTGCTCATCAAGTGCCACCTCGTCCTGTCGCTCCTCCTCTCCTTCGCCCTGTTCTTCCTCCCGACCGACCTCGAAACCGACTCCGCGGCGGCGGCGTCGAAGCCGTGCAAGAGCAGCCTCTTCAAATACCTGCGGTACCCGTTCCGCCTGTCGTCCGCCGTGTGCGTCGTCATCTTCTTCGGCCTCCTCGCCGTCGACCAGCAGGTGCACCAAGTCGACGAGCTGATCCTCAACTACGAGGAAACCGTGCGCGACGTGTCCTTGGCGAATCAGAACGCGAGAACCCCGCGCCTGAAGGCCGCGCTCGCCGCAGCTGACGCGGACTTCGCCCGGGTCGATGACTACTTCGCGTGGTTCGCCGATCAGTCGGTTCTATTATGGCCCGCTGAAAGGTTTGCGTGGGTGCCTTTTTTTTTGTGTTAACAATGCATTGTTGGTACTAAAAATTAGTAGTTGGCAGCGTACGAAAAGCAACTCGCCAAATCAGGTGAAAAGCCGCTAGTGCGCACAAACAAAGCACCAGCTTGAAAGGAAATGCTCGACGATGCTGCCCGACAAAGAACAGAAGGGATCCCAAGTGCTGTAACTACCGAACCACGTGTTGAACGGACGTGAGGTCATGCGGGTCTACCCCTACACGACAAATCACACAAACACAACAGGTCAAAAGTCCTGAGTGAGAAAACAACACACGGTGGTGTAAGCGAAGAACAAAACATGCAATGTGTGGGGAAACTGAACCGCCCAAGTAGGACCTTCTGAACATGATCATTTTGCCAAATTTGCCACCTGAAACCACGTCTAGGATTTGGGCTCCGGTTAGTGCGGTCAACGAAAACTCTAGTTTCCCTTTCTCTACTCTCGCGGTGTACGGTTTTTGTATAAGCACCTGCTTTGTAGGAAATGCTTGAGGAGACTACGAGTTGCGAAATCTCAAAATAGGGTGGTACTCATGCAAGGCACCATTAGCACCGTTCATAGAGCAAAGGTCTTGATGCGAGGAGTTTATCCCAGCCTTATGAATACCGGCAGTACGCTGTTGCCCAGCAAACTGGGCCCTATGCCCAGCTTTGGCGAGCGATTCGCACTTCAACCTCGATCAGGGGCTCCACCGATGTTGCTGTGAACAAACCAGCGTGCCCAAAGCAGGCGTTCGCCGTGAATGATAAAAGCATGGGATAAGAACAGGGATCGATTATCTCGACTCTTTGTGTTGGTCTCTTAACCCGCGAAAGTCGAACCATCTAGTTCTAGTTAGTAGGAACGCCGCCGCACCCACAGGTTGGAAACGAAGCTGGCGACGCTGCCCCGCGGGACGCTGAACTCGGACGCGATCACGCGCGCCCGCCTCGAGTCGTACACCATGCGCAACAACGAGAACGAAGCCCTCCTCCAAACGTACGCCCGCCTCAACCGCACGGCGGATCCGCGGCTCGACGACATGGCGGGCAACTTGGCCGGGTACCGCAACCAGTCGGCGGCGGACCTGCTGGACTCCTCCTATAACCTGCTCTACGGCTCGGCGTACGTCAACTCGATTTTCACCGTGCGCGAGTCTCTGGCCGTGATGTTCCGCGAGCTCACTGACTACGCGTCCGGCGACCTGCTGAAGACGAGGGACGCCGCGGCGAAGTGGACGGAGGTTTTGTTCGCGCTGCAGCTGGGCGTCGTGGCGCTGATGGTGCTGTACGCCGTCGCATTCGCGACCGCGATCCTGCGGAAGGCGGCGTCGAGCCACAGCGAGGGGAAGCGGCAGGGGAAGAATCCCCGCGTGCTGTACGCAGAGCACACGGTCAAGGTCCGAGCCGCGCTGTTCGTCCTGTCGGTGCTCGTCGTCTCGCTGTTCGCGGCGCAGGTGGTGCAGGCGGAGGAGCAGCGGGGCGTCGCCCTAGGGCTCAACCTCGCTTCTTCCCGGGCGTGGCTCGAAGCCCGGAACATGCTCGCTGCCCAGGCGCTCGTCAACCGCGACACCGGCGGCGCCAACGCGCTGGCCAACCGCGCCGAGGTCTACGAAGCCGTCCGCGGGAGCGGCGAAGCCACCGGCCGCTTCTACTACGGCCAGCCCGACGAACCGGGATACGGCCCGGCGCTGCAGGGTGCCGAGAGCACCGAGCAGATCTTCGGCTCCGACCCGGCCGCGACGCACCGCGCGCGCTGCGCCGGGAACGAGCTGCCGCTCGCCTTCTCGGGCGCCGGCGTCGACGTCGAAGTGCGCCGGTTCCGCACGCAGCTACTCGAGCTCCGCTACGAGGCGATCCCAGAAGAGCACCTGCACACCCTCGTCGACCAGATCCTCGCCGCTCTGCGCGCGTCGACAGCCACGTACGAGAAGCACGCGCGCGACCTAATGGCGCGGGAGCAGTACACCCGGTTGATCCTGCTCGTCGCGATCGCGGTGCTGCTGCTGGTCGAAAACGCGGTCATCTTCCGGCCGATGACGGCGAAGCTGCTCAAGCAAGAGGAAGGCACGAAGCTGATGCTGAAGATGATCCCCGCGAAAGAGCGCAAATCCGTCGGCGCGATCGTCCAGTTCTTCGAGACGGGGCAGGTGTCGACAAACGAGAAGCTGTCCGAAGTCAACGAGGTCGTCACCCAAATGAGCACGATCCCCACGGTGTGCTGCGACGCCGTCGGCACCATCGTGCGGTTCTCCCGCGCGGCGGAGGGCGTGTTCGGGTGGACCGAAAAGGAGGCTGTCGGCAAGAACGTGAAGATGATGATGCCCGAGGAGTACCAGGTGTACCACGACTTTTACCTCGCGCGGTACCGGCGGACGGGGGTGAAGCGCATCATCGGGTCGTCGAGGAACGTCCGCGCGCAGAAGAAGGACGGCACGATCTTCCCCGTGAGCATCTCGGTGAAGGAGTTCCACCAAGGTCGGAACCCCATATTCATCGGGTTCGTAACCGACATCTCGCTCGACATCGAGACCGAGCGCGCGAACCAGCTGAACAACGCGACGTCCCGCGCCGGGACGACGCCGGTGATATGCATCGACGCGTGCGGGTTGATCATCCGTTGGAACAAGGCGGCGGCGGATACCTTCGGGTACACGTCGAGGGAGACGTCGAAACACAACGTCAAAATGTTGATGACATCCGACACCGCGGAGAAACACGACTCCTACCTCGAGAGATACGCCCGTAACGGAACAGGGTCCATCATCGGCACCGGGCAGAAGATCGTGCAGCAGGCCGTTCGGAAGGGCGGCGAGGTGTTTCCCATAGAGCTGCATCTCGAGGCCCTGACCCTCAACGACTCCGAGCTGATCTTCATTGCGAACGTCCGCGACATCACCGACGAGAGCATGCTTAACCGCGAGGTCGCCATCCACGAGTACGTGGTCAAGAACTCGCCGACCGCGCTGATCATCGTCAACACGGCGGGGATTGTCGAAAAAATGTCGCCGGCGGCCGAAAAAGAGCTGGGCTTCAGCAGCGTGGACCTGGTCAACCGCAACGTGAAGCTGATCATGCCGGACAGCGTCGCGGCCATGCACGACCAGTACGTCGCGAGCTACCTCAAGACGCGGATCAAGACGATCATCGGAAAGGACCGAGACGTACTCGTGAAGCGGAAAGACGGGTCCATCTTCCCGGCGAACCTCCGCGTGCAGGAGGCGATACCGAACGGATTGACCGGCTTCGCGACAGTGTACATCGGGTACATCGTGAACATGACCGAAACCCGGAAGCAGCAGGACATGCAGAAGTTGTCCGCGATCTCCGCGGAGCTGTGCCCTGTTCCGTTAATTGTCATCAACATCGACGGCGTGATCACCTCCTTCAGCAAAGCCGCGAGCACCGTAGTCGGGTACTCCCCGGACGAGGCCGTAGGTGAGAAGATCCAGCTAATCCAACCGCCTGAGATCGCCCGCGAGCATGACGGGTATCTAGAGCGATACCTGCAGACCGGGGTCAAAAGCGTCATCGACACGACGCGCTGCGTTCCTTGCGTGCGGAAGGACGGGTCGACGTACAACGTCTGCCTGCAGGTCCTCGAGGTGAACTGCCAGTTCGGCCGAAGTTTCTGCGGGTACATGACCGACCAGTCGCTGAAGGAGGAGGCGAAGATCATGGACGAGTTGAACAACCTCGTCGTCGACCTGTGCCCGGTGCCCATCGTGTGCATCAACGCGACGGGGCAGATCCTGGTGTTCTCGCAGGCGGCGTGCGCGCAGTTTTTGTGGGAGAAGAGCCAGATCAACCTGCGCAACGTGAAGGCGCTGACGCCCAACGACGTCGCCATCAAGCACGACCAGTACCTCGCGGAGTACAAGCAGACGAAGGTGAAGCACGTCCTCGACAAGCCGTCGCACCGAATGGCGATGAAAAAGGACGGGTCCACGTTTTCGGCAGAGCTCTTCGTCACCGAGTTCGTCCAGTACGGCAACAGCTACTTCCTCGCCTTCGTCACCGACATCGCGCAGCAGAAGGCGCTCGAGATGGACGAGCTTGCGATGTCCACGATTCTCAACGGGTCGACGAGCGGCATCGTCACCATCGACGCGCGGGGAACCATCGAACTCGCCTCAGACGCGACGTACCGCATCTTCGGCTACGACAAAGAAGCCGCGCCGCTGACCGGGCAGAACGTGAACACTTTGATGCCGGTGTCGATCGCCGTGAACCACGACTCGTACCTCAAGAAGTACGCGAAAACGGGGATCAAAAACGTCATGGGGAAGGACTGCTTGACCGTCGCTAAGCGGTCCGACGACTCTGAGTTTCCGGCCGTGATCTCGATCCGCGAGAAGGAGGTCGCGAAGCGGATAGGGAAGAAGTGCATGGTGTACATCGGGTACATCTTCGACAACTCGGAGCAGTACGTCGTTGAGCAAGCGAACAAGCTGAATCACGCGACGCAGGAGATCGTCGTGTTCCCGCTGGTCTGCATCACCATCACCGGCAAGATCATGCAGTTCAACACGGCCTCCGAGGAGTGTTTCGGCTACTCTGCGTCTGAAGTCGTCGGGAAAAACGTGAAAATGCTGATGGAAGCAAGCGTCGCGGAGCACCACGACGGGTACCTGGCCGCCTACCGCAAGACCGGCGTCAAGCACGTCGTCGACTCGATGCGGGTGACGACTGGCAGGAGGAGCGACGGGACGCGCTTCCCGATGGAAATCTACGTGAAGGAGGTGCAAAAAGGCGGCGAAACGACCTTCTACGGCAACATCCGCGACGTCACGCAGCAGCAGCGGCTCGAGTTCGAGCGGAAGAAGATTTCGAGCATCATCGACGTGGCCTCGTACCCGGTGATCTCGATGACGGAAAAGGGGACCGTGACCCTGTTCAACGCGGCGGCGAGTGGCGTGTTCGGGTACAAACCCGAAGAGGTTGTGAACCAGAACGTGAAGATGCTGCAGCCGAAGGAGGTAGCCGACATGCACGACGGGTTCCTACGTGCGTACGTGAAGACGGGCGTCAAGACCATCATCGGCAGCTCGCGGAAGGTCGTCGCGAAGAAAAAGACGGGCGAGCTCTGCGAAATCGAGCTCCGCGTCGACGAAATTCGAACGGGCAACGAGCTCCAGTTCGTCGCCTTCGCGCGGGACCTGACCGAGGAGCAGAAGGAACGTCGCAAGGAGCTGCTGTGCAGGACACTGCTGCTCTCCACGGTGGTTCCGACCATCCGCATCGACTACATAGGTGTGCGCGGAGTCCATTTTTGTTCGCTTTGCGCGGAAAAGATGATTCTACTTGTGTAAAGAGAAGACCCCTGTGCGCTAGCTTTTGCGTGTTTTCTCGAACACATGAACCCAGAAACTGAGAAAACCCCGCTGCAGGGTGCCCTACAGGTTTTACGTGTAGCGTGGCCATGGACTTTGCACCAGAACGTGCAGGAGCGCTGCACTGCCAGAGTTTGAACCGCAACCCAGACTCGTGTCAGTGTGACCACAGCCCGCCAGCGTAAACAAAAGCTGTTAGCAAGTCTTCAACAGGGCATTCTGCATTTAGACGGCTGGATAACAAACAGGCCGCACAAGCAGGTGCTTCTACGAATACCCGAAGCCCGGGGGGCCAGACCACACCCCTCGAAGGAATGCACTTGGCGTCGGTCACAAACAGTCCCGGACATGGCCAGCCATTACCCACAACGAAAGTGTACACCAAATAAGCAACCCGCACTCTTACAGCCCTTTTCTTGCTCTGAGAGAACCCATGTAACAACGGTCACACGGAGACCCTAAACCCCCGGAATCTCAAGAGAACTTTAACTCTAAAAACAAAGTGATATGTCCTCCCGTGTTCTCTAGTGCACGCCATTTTGAATCACCACAGGGACGATCGAAGACGTTTCGCGGAGTGTGTCGTCGGAGTTCGGTTGGGAGCGGGACGAGCTGATCGGGAACAACATCAAGATGCTGCAGCCGCCGGAGGTGGCGAACAAGCACGACGAGTACCTGGCGCGGTACGTGCGGACCCGCGTCAAGCACGTCGTCGACACGACGCGGCACACCGTCGGGCTGCACCGGGACGGCACGATCTTCCCGCTCGAGATCTCCGTGCGGGAGATCAGCGCAAAGAACGGCGAGTTCCCGGCGTTCATCGGCTGCTGCCGCTCGCTGGTCGCCGAGAAGCTGCTCAGGACCTCTCGCGACGTCGCGACGCAGATCCTGAACGTGTCGCCGGCTGGGCTCATGCAGCTCTCCGACGACGGCACCATCCAGATGGCCAACGCAGCGGCCCAGTCGATGTTCGGCTACACCGAGAAGGAGCTCGTCGGGAAAAACGTGAAGATGGTCCAGGAAGAAAGCGTCGCCAAGCACCACGACGGGTACTTGACCGCGTACAAGAAGACCAAGGTGAAAACCGTCATCGGCCGACGCCAGCTGGTGAGCGGGGTCGCAAAGAACGGGCGACTCGTCAGTCTGTACTTGCAAGTGCAAGAAGTCGAGCAAGGCATTCTCGGCTCCGTCTACGTCGGGTTCATGGAGGAGGCAAGCGGCGAGCTTGAAGCGGAGAAGACTGAACTCATCGCAGCGGTCACGCTCGGTGCGTATCCGCACCCGTGCGTCATCACAGACGTCTACGGTGACATCGAAGACGTGTCAAATGCTTTCGCCACCGTGTTCGGGTTCAGATCGCCGAAGGGGATGAACATCAAATCGATCTTGCCCCCTGAGATCGCCGCTGCCCACGACGGGTACCTCAAGCGGTACCGCGACACGGGGGTCAAAACGATCTTGAACCAGCCGAACAGCTTAAAGGCGATGACCGCGACCGGCGAAATCTTCCCGGTCGAGGCGGTCATCAAGGAGATCGCCGTCGGGGAGGAGAAGCGGTTCATCGGGTACATCGAGGACAAGCGCGCCGCGCACGACGCGGCGGGGTACCAGGGCGTGATCTCCCAGCAGTCCGATCTCAGCTCCGTCGCGGTCATCTGCATCGACATCACGGGGAAGATCCTCAAAGTCAACCGCGAAGCCTGCCGCATCACCCGCTTCACGTCCGACGAACTGCTCCAGCTCAACATTCGTGACTGCATGCCGGAGCCGTACAAAAGCCAGCACGACGGGTATCTCCAGGCGTACACGGATACCGGGGTCAGAAAGATCATCGATCAAGGAAACCGCAGATTGGCGATGCAGCGGAGTGACTCGTCCGTCGTTCCGGTCGACGTCTGCGTAAAAGAGGTCGACCTGCAGGTGTCGGCTCCGGTGTTCATCGGGTCTATAACAGACGCGTCGGACATGTTGGAAGTGGAGAGCGCGAGCGAGTTGAACGCGGCTCTGCAGGAGCTCTGTTCGGAGGGGTTGGTCTCGATTTCGTCCGTGGGAACCGTGCTGCTGTTCAACAAGAGGGCCGAAGAGCTCTTCGGCTACAGCAAGGAAGAAGTTGTCGACCACAACCTGAAGATGCTCATGCCCGACCACATTGCGGCTGAGCACGATGGGTACCTGAGCACGTACGCGAAGGTAGGTGCTTTCCGTTTACGAGGGTGCGGGTGGGGCAGTGCTGACACCAATATCTGGCCCCCAATGTTCTGCCCAAACACTAACCGATGTCCCCACCCCCGGTGACTCCCCCCCTCGTACTCTCATGGGAGGAATTGCCAGAAGATTCACAACGAATGGCTACATTCGGCATGATTCGGCAGCTGCTGCCAAACGAACATCGACGTGGGCGGCATAGAGAAAGAAGAACTACTCTACGGCACCAGAAAGTCCAAAAATACCATGGTAAAGTAGAAGGAGATAAAAGAAGTTGTCGACAACGAAAGAAGGAAAAGAACAGAAAAAAGACTCTGCATTCCGCGAAGAAGACTTGATGCTAGCATCAAACACATGAGAGGCAAGTAGCGCCTGAACACGAAACTAAGATTTTCCCTTCAGAAGAAGACGTGATGCTAGCATCAAACATGCATGAGAGGCAGTGCTCTGCCTAAACATTAAACTAAGATTTTCCCCCCCAGTCTTGCCTAAACATTAAACTAAGATTTTCCCCCAGCTGCATTGCCGTACTGTTTTTCTCGCAGTAGCCACCAACTCCCAGCCTTCACTGGCAACGATTGAAGCCTCGAAAGAAAAACGTTGGCGTCTCTTCCTGGAAGCTGATCGCAGCCAGCTACTGCAGTCAGAGGCGCCATTTCAGTAATTAGTAGCGGGCCTGCGAAAAGTCGTGAAAAAGAACTCAATGCCCAATAAGATTTGACGCGGACGGCTTTAGACTACATCTAAGTGACACCTCAACCTATACGTTGTCAACAACAAAATACTCGAGGGGCTGCCTTATGCTTACTTCGAAGGAGGCTAGAGGGGGAGAAACAATACAACAACCCCTCTTTTTTGTTGAACGCTTACGCCCGCCACTAAACCCAGATTCACCTGTGTTTCGTGTGGGCTACAGCACATTTACCTCCTTCGATCTTTTGCAGCTGGCAGCCTCCTCAAGTATTTCCTACAAAGCAGGTGCTTATACAAAAGAATAAAACAAAACTACGCACTACTTTGCAGACTGGGCTGAAGAAGGTGGTTGACACGAGCCGTAAGGTGAGCGCGAAGCGCAAAGACGGGTCAATCGTCGACATTACTCTGCTGGTCAAGGTGTGCATTCTATTCCTTTTAGTACCGCTCCCCCCCACAGTTGCGCTCGAGTGCTTGCCGTATGTTTTTGCGATTACCATCTCTTGTTGTTACAGCTTAAAAAGGAACGTCGGCAGCGGTTTAACCTGAACGCGTACACGGTCAAATCGGACAAACAAAGCGGACCCATCCCCCCCCCCGGCCCCCCACCCCCCCCCCCCCCCCCCGAAAGAACAAAAAAAGAAGAATACTACGCACCAAACCCACCACCCTCCCCAACCCGGGCTTCCTTTTTACCCCTGCAAACCCGTGAATAGGTGCTACGGGAGTATCTGGCAACCGCTGCTTAACAGTGCTCACGTGGGCGGTGTCTTCGGACAGCACCTCGTGATGTTCGCATCACAAAACAAAGAAGACAGTGAAATGGTCGTTACCTGGTCGGGTTTCGCTCGCGACCGTTTCCTGAACAATCCTTCACTAAATCCGCGGTTAAATAACCTGGCCTCAGTGGTGCAAGCACCACGCGCTCTTCAAACCCAAGAAACATTTTCCCCCCAATCCCCCTGACCGAACGTCTGGAAAACTAGCTCAAAAGGGACACGAACCCGGACACAGGAGGTGAAGCTGGGCGATTTCGGGTCTGTTTTCGTAGCTTTCGTGTTCAAGTCTTGACCAGCAGGATTCCAGCAGGTGTTGATTGAAACTAAGAACGGTGCGCGTCCGGCGCGTGGTGTCTTATCGCATGATTAGCGTCCCGGCTGCAAGCGCCGAATACACGACTTGGATGCGTTTGAAGAGGTAGATTCTCGCCGACTGCTCGCACAAGAAGCGCAGCGAACGCCAGATGCGCTCTATGTACTTGCAAGATGCACCCGGCTTCGGTTAGCACAATAGCTCACCGGGTCGCTACTCCTGCAATAAGACACCAAGCGCCGAATACACGACTTGGATGCGTTTGAAGAGGTAGATTCTCGCCGCAGGCTAACTGCTCGCACAAGAAGCACCGCGAACGCCAGATGCGCTCTACATACTTGCAAGATGCACCGGCTTCGTAGAATCTCTCTTCGCGTCTAATCTTCTTCGTTGCCAGTTTACAAGCTGAAAGACAGTAGTTAGCAACTCAATGCGGTTGTTCAGGAGATAAGAGTTGGCGCTCAGAGGAAACGTTCTACGGGTTGCCTCCTTTAAAAAGAAGTTTCGGAAGCATCTAATTTTTGGCCAGCGACCAGAGGCAACAAGCAACAAGCGCACCCGCTTGCCGGTCGGCCATTTCCATGGCTGTTTTGCGGCGGGGTCAGTCGGTACACTGCAGCTCCTTGCCCATCGCGGAGTCTCTCTTAACCGTTTCGGGCGCTCCCGGAGAAGTCCTTCGCTGTTGCCCTTTTCGTTGTCACGAGAGGAACAGCCGCAAATACGGCTCTGCGAGTCTTTTTCACATTTCTTCCTTTGCCCCCCCGTTCGCAAGGCGATGCAGCCAGAAATACGAGTTGCGAACACACGCCAAATAATTCGACTCTCTGGTTAAGCGGGATATAGTTTCCGAGTAGCCGAGGTGCAAAATTCCCCAGCAGCCGCGCACTCGTCACCCGGGGTGTGCGAAGCCTGCAGTGCACTGCTGCTGCAGGAGAAGCAACAACAAGTGAACGCGCTGTTGCCCGCTGCCTGCGGGTGTCGTCAACGATGGCATTTCCAGCGAGCTACCCTTTGCGCACTTGTGCTAAGCAAACACACGTGCCTGGTTGGTTCTTTGTGGCCGTGGGTTGGGCGCGCAAACGTATCCTTTGCAAAGGGATGTACACCGCAAGGCGATGTTGCGGAGGGTGCTTAGGGGGGGCAACCCTTGGACATTCATCCACGCAGATGGGGCGGGGAAGGATTCTACTATAGCCGACGGGCACCGTGTCCTCCTCCGACGATGGGCACTGCGCCTACTCGGGAGAGCGATTTCGACGGCAGCGACGAAGTCTGCCTGGACAAGCGGCCCGAGTGGGTGTCCGATGAGGAGGCCATCACGTGCAGCGGGTGCCGCCAGCGCTTCACGCTTCTGCGCCGCCGGCACCACTGCAGGATCTGCGGCATCGTGGTGTGCTCGCGCTGTTCGGCGATCAAGGCCGACGGCTCGCCGGAGCTAGGGTACAGCGGCTGCGTGCGGCAGTGCCTGCGGTGCCGGGACCAGGCGCGGGAGCAGCTGGCGTACTGCTTCTCGTGCTTGATCCTCCCGTCGGCCGCGCCGTTCGCCGTCCGGCCGGAGCAAACACCCGCTCAGCAGGCGCGAGCCGGCAGCTCGGCGGAGGAAGAAGGATGTGCTGGCGAGTTGCCAGAAATCAAAGGGATCTCCGCGGCTCCAACGAGACCTAGCAAACCACCAGCCGAGGCCGCATCGAGCGTGCCGTGGAACCGACCGGTTGACGAGTTTAGGAGTGATGACGAACTACGAGACTACTTGGGTTCAGACCCGGTTTTGTCGGGAGCCAAAGGCGATTCGCAACGCCCTGAACCTCCGACGTCGCAAGCGGCGCATTCGCCGCCTGTTTCCGTGACCGATGGATCCCTATTCACGGACATCTCCCTCGAAGGGACGGCCAGCGCCGCGCACAGGGAGTCGTCGGCTCTGATCCCGCTCTGCTGCAGCTGCACCGACCTTGACGCGCCGCCCGAGCAAAGTAAGCTGTACCTCGCGCGCCCGCCCTCTGAGCACATCGAGCTGCCGATCGTCGGCCCCGTGTTCGCCTTCGCCCGCCTGACCTCTCTCGCCCTCTGCCAACGCAATCGCACCCTCACGCCCGCCTCTGCCCTCCCGGGACCCCTCTCCTCCTTCGCGTTCACGGACAGCCCGCTCTTCGCGCGGCCTGGGCTTGTGGTCGGCGAAGGAAAGGACGGATACGTCATAGGACAGCTCCCTGACGGCGACGCTCGGCCCCCCGTGCAAACCCACCCCCACCCCAACATATCGCAGCTCGTGACCCTGAGCGAGCTGGACGCTGACCTTCTCGTCGGGGAAGACGCGTCTCCCGTGTCCCTTGGGTTCACCCGAACGTCGCTGTTCAACGTCGCTTGACATCTTCGCGTCGTCCTCGCCTTGAACACCGCAGGAACAGACGACGAGCATCAGTCAACACAAGTCCCTGGCGTTGTGTCACTGTACCACTTGTATATACGCCTGCGTCTTTTCCATCCAATCCTCTGTTTCTGTATAGCTCGGTAACATAGCTCAGGTGCACTACATCCCAGTCACAGGCACAATTTCCGACACACAACTCAAAAGGTTCCTTGACCCCCGAGCGAAATCTGCGGAAAGTCCTTCTGTGTCTCCTCTACATTCCCAGAAGAGCTCGCCCGCCCGCAAGAGCAGCAGCCGGTAGCGCAACCGCCATCTCCGAAAGAGCCACTCGCTCAACCGGAACCACCGGGACAGCCACCTGCTCGCCCGGTGACACCGGAGCATCTAGAAAGTCGATCGCAATCGCCGGATCAGCCGCAAACACCGGAACTACCGCAAGGACTATCGACGCCGTCACAAACACAAACCCGGCACGCAAGCCCACCAGCAAACATCCCACGAACACAAGAATGCAGCTTTCAAAACGAAATAGTTCTTCAATGCCACCATAGTGGCGTAACAACAACAAGGTCTGGCAACCCGTTCGCCAACCAGTTCGGTGTGGGTGTGCATGAACGGACCTGTGAAAAGAATTCAGAAGGACTACAAGGTCAAGTACTTGTGGCGCCAGGGGCGCTGGGCTTTCTTGCGGTTCTGGAGATTGCGTGGGGGGGCACAGGTGCGGACAGTTGTTAAACAGCGGCTGCCAAAACTTGCCGTGACACCTCTGATCAAAGTAAAGGAGGAAAGGAGAAAATGTTTCTAAAAAAGAGAAGAAGAAAAGGGGCAGGTAGTATTTTTCGACCCTCGTAGCTCGCTGGGTCAGGCGCGCCAGGTAGATGCTGGGCTAGTTTCTTGGACTGTGGCGACGTCATAAAGTAACCTTAAGCGGCGACACAGTGCATGCTAATCCATGTGCCAAAAATAAAAAATAGTCAGCCCTAACAGGAAATTGTTGATCGGTAACAAAAAATTACTTATCGGCAACGTTCCGATAAGTAATTTCCCGACTTAAGTGTGACCCGTACGGTTAGTCCTCTTATAACAATAAAAAGTGACACCCCCTACTCCATACAACTTCTATCAAACTCCTATATTCAGCAATGTGGGTAACACCAATATAGCCCTTTCTTGCTCTAAGAGAACCCATTCATGAACGGTCACACGGAGACCCTAAAACCCCGGAATTTCAAGCGAACTTTAACTCTAAAACTACGCATTTCTTCTCTCTCTCTGCCCTCCAAGTTCTTCCCTCGTGCGGCCCAGAGAGCACTAGCAATCCTGCGGGGTAAATACAAGTAGGAAAGTGCTCCACATCGCGACGCTGCTCAAAAAAGGCTGCGACGGACAATACAAGCCGGGTCGACCTCTCCTGATAGACTGCGATTGCTTCGCCGTCAGCGCTGTTATGATCCTGCGTCTGGCGCGGTCCTAAATCTGGACCCAGTGAATGTTGTCTGTAGCTGTTGTGGGGAGGGGGGGCATGCTCAAATTGACCTGAACGATTGGTCCTGTGGGTATTGAGGCACCACCGGAGACAGACGATGGGAACAAGATTGTGGCACACGCACCTGTGGCACCCAAAGGGCCTCGGGTTCTTGCTCGACTGTTGGGAACAGCTGGCTCCCGAAATGCTAGCCTAGGAGCGGAGCTGTCGATTCGCAGCAATCCTCCATACCCACCTCCTATTTCTGAAGGCTCCGTTCCTTTCAGTGTTTGCGGCACGGCCATCTTCATGATTCATGGGCAGCGTGGCTGCAGAGACTTATGAGCCCGATTAAGTGTCGGGTGAACCTCTACACTACACAACAACTCTACCCCGCCAGCGGCACAGGGAACAGCATTGCAGCAGCTATGCATACCGCTTAATATTCCAGGTTTCGCAGCACCGTGGCGACTTCGTACCATGGCGGCGTCGAAAACCCAGCGAGCAAAGCAGAAGTCTTGAGCCGGTCCACCCCTCCCCCTCGAAGTGCATGCTTCTGTCTATCACAATCTATCACAGTCTATCACAGTCTATCACAGTCTATCACAGTCACAGGGCTTGTGGACTGGGACGGCCAAGCGCGCATGAACGCGACGATCAAGGCGAGCTGAAGAAGCGAACACACGATAGTTCACGTTCGAAGAGGTAACCGTGACGTCGGCGACGCAGATTCTCGCCTTAGATTCTCTGTTTTTTTGCTCAAACTAATTCAGCCCACGGCATGAACTTACGACCATATACGCTAAGGTATTCGTGGCTTTCAAGCCTGTAATTCTGCAAAGGGTTGGCTTGTGTATTGGAAGCTCTGCCCCTTTCTCCTCCACGCATAATGAAATAATCCAAATGTCGGGAAGCACTGGTTCAGGTGCAGAAGAGGAGGTTTCCACTTCACTACGTGAGCTCGTCCTTGCGTTCGTCGTAGCTCGGATTCCGCTGTCAAGGATCCCGACCCTCATCAAGGAAACCACACACATCATCTTGCGCCCGTTTCCAAATCTGGACTTGAGGCATGACGTAAGTCGACGCGCCATACGACGTGCTCTTGGACTTGCAGGACATGGAGTTTCTGCTGCGTCTCAATACTGGAGACATCTGTCTGTCTGAGAACGCGGGCGACTTGCCTGGCCGCAACAAGGACGTCCTCACGCTATCCTTTACATACTTCGACTCAGTCGAAGCAGTATGGAGGAGGCATGCCGCCTTAGCTGCGCTTGTCATCATGAAGACGAACGACGCGGTGGTACGCCATATCGAGCGCACCGCGAAGTACTTCACGGAGCTAAATGATACGTTGCTCGAACTTGGCTTCCAAGTCTGCGACGAGGCTTTTATGCCACGATTGAAGAACTGTGGGAGCCGATGCGGCCTCTGATTGCGCAAGTACTGTCCCCGCCCCTGTTCCTGCGAGCCCTCGACGGAACTTCCGCCGGCGAAGAAATGAGGTACACTTTGGTGTGATGAAGTTTTTGATCCGTCTCTCTCGGTTTGCCTGCCACCGTACTTTTTTCCGATACCAAATCGATACTCCATTCTTCCTCTCTTGATTCAATGCTCAGAGTTTGTTTCCACGACCACACGATAGGGGAGTTCCGATTCACCGGTCCGGATATTTTCTTTCGTTCAGGAGTTGTCGTATCAGCGACTTCTCCCAGTTCTGCGTTGCCACGCACTGCACATTGCTGCAAAGTATGTTTTCGCATCTGCCACGTAATGTACGCAGTTCTTTCCGGCTTGCGGACAGAGATCTTCACGTGCCACTTCCAGCCGTCTCTGCACCCTGTCCGCTGTGTTGACTTCTGTTCTCTGGCTTCTCCTCTTAACCTGGTCACGATGACGCATGATGTGTTTATATGGCTGGTCATATGTAAATTGGCCTAAAACCACTGACGAAAACATGTCACTCGGTCGGCGCGTTCGAAGAGACATCATGCAGCCGAGATTCCCTGCATTCTCCGAGAATATGTGGGTCAAGCACAGGACAGCAAACGTCTGCGGTATAGACAATTATCAGGGCCGCGATCTTCCGGAATTGGGCAGCTAGCTTCCTCTGGCATCATTGCACTCGTTCGTGGCCTGGGTCGTCTGAGCTTGGCTGAGCTCTTCTTGACCTCGGGTCTCTCCACGGGTTGCCTTGCCCCATTTCGCACCAGCCTCTTCACAAGAAACGACCGGTGAACAGACAGGATACTCACAAATGAAGGGGAAGAACACCGAAGAGTACCGTGAGTCATCTACTGCCAAAAGACTTATGGTGTGCCGGACATGCTTTGGCTCTGGGTTCGGACTCGTTCGCTGGCCGGAACTTGCAGTCAACGTGAAGCCCTGCCCAACACAAACTCTCGCGTCGCTTCGGGAGAGACCTCTTCCTGCACCAGTCTCATGGCTGCGCACAAAACAAACTACAATACCCACTAATATAGTACATTATGTCATCGAATATCACCCGGTGGTCTATCACAGTCTATCACAGTCTATCGCAGTCTATCACAGTCTATCACAGTCTATCACAGATCACAGTCTATCACAGTCTATCACGGACTATTACAGGCCATCAGGATGGGGTGGACCGGCTCGAATACTTCAGGGCCAAAAACCCTCGAAATTTTTCCAGGGTCCGGCCCCGAGTTACAGGTAACCCTGGAAGGGGTCGAATAAAAACACTTATTTGACACGCGACTGGTTGATTAAAAACACCAACTAATTGATCCTGCCACTGTTCGCTACCCGGAACCTTTTTGGTATAGGCACCTGCTTTGCAGGATACCTGAGGAGACTGCCAGTTGCGATAGATCAAAGGAGGCAAATGTGCTGTAGCCCACACGAAACACAGGTAAATCTGGGTTTAGTGGCGGGCGTAAGCGTTGAACAAAAAGACCCACTTGTAGTTGTAACGTTTTCTCCCCCTCGAGCCTCCTTCCAAATGAGCACAAGGCAGTCCCTCGAGTATTTTTAGGATTCAACAAATCGAATAATAACACAGGTGTTATTTCTCGACCCCCCCCCCCCCCCCTTTACAAGTTCACACGTGCACGGGGTAGCAAATACATCCAGTGCCCCCATTTGTTGTCTCTGCCTGGTTTGGGGGTTGTATAGGCATCTGAGGCGAAGTCAGGCAGGCAAGATGGCCGGCTTTCTCCCATGTCCCGGGCTGTTTTCGGGTTTGGAAGCACGCGTTTTATCTCCGTCCGACTCGGTGGCGACGAAGCAAAAGAAGCGGACATTTGTGCACATGAACTTCTGCGTGGCGTTCATAGGGCTTGTTGCTGGCCTCCTGAGAGGATGGCCATCGGGGGGTCCATCCCTCTATAGTGCTGTTTGTGCCGTAGTGTCGCTGATGTGGTTGATGGCTACAAAACGTGTCTCCGACACACTCGTGAACTGTACAATGCTCGTGTACGCGATCTTCTTTGTCGTCCTCGACTGGAGACAGGCCGTCAATCTTGGGGCTCGATCGTGGACCTACATTGTCTTGTTGCTAGACCTGACGTTATCGCTGGGAGGGTCGAAGCAGCTGCCGAATGTTCTGCTGACGATCGCCATTCTCGGCATGTGCGTAGCGTCCGCAGAAGGGACTTATCGATTTGGTCTGTTTGATGCCCTCGACACGCTTGGATTGAAGGAAGGACGCACCGTGTGTGATTGCGAGGAACCGCCGTGTGCTTCAGGGTCTATTGCGCAGTTTCTAATCGACATCTTAAGCGCTACAACGGTTCTCTGCTTGGATTATTTCATAACCCGGAGTTTCGCACGGTCTATGCAGAAAGGGCATTGCGCGATGGAATTGTCCATCCGCACTGCCGAAGACATCGCCAATGCACTGGCGGCATTCGATCTGGACCAGGCTTCGGCACACTTGTCTCGTTCCGAGCTTCCTGGCGACCTTTATCATGCGCTCAATAAGATCTTGTTGAACCTCACCAGCTACAAACCTTACCTTCCCGAAGCGATCCTGTCGCCGTCAGGAAGCAACCTCCCGACCACCGAATGTGTCCCGGGATTGTCCACGGGCTGCGCTGCGATCGTTTTCACGGACATTCTGTCGTCGACGGCTACATGGAACACCATGCCGCGCGCGATGAAATCTGGACTGCGCAAGCACAACATGGCGCTGCGCGCAGTTCTTCGCACATTCAATGGTTACGAAGTGAAAACCATCGGAGACTCTTTCATGGTTGCGTTTCAGACACTCGACGACGCACTTGGCTTTGCTCTCGGCTCGCAGGTTGAGTTGTACCAACAGCACTGGCCTGAAGAACTGAGCGAGCTTCCGCAGTGTTCCGTTGAAAAGGGTGCGTGGAACGGGCTGCGCATACGAATAGGCGTGCACTATGGAGACATCGAAGTCGAGAAGAACTGTCTGAGTGACCGGTACGACTACCATGGCAGCACCGTGAATAAGGCAGCTCGGCTTGAAGCCGCGTGCCCTCCCGGGATGGTAGCTGTTGAGACCAAGGCGCTGTCATCCGGATGTGCGATCCTTGATAGCGCCCTCGTCGTTGAAACGAAGTTGGTCAGTCTGCGTGGAGTTGGAGACGTGAACGTGTCAGTGTTGCTACCGGAAGAGCTTTCTTCACGTGCGCAGCAGCCGAACGTGACCTATCACGAAAGCCAAGCAGTGATCGTTGAACCCACAACGTCTGACTCGGCAACGTCACTGGTGCGTCCTCAGATGTCAACCTTGTTCGCCGGAGATGAAACATTTGTGACGTCCACGATCGGACACGTCACACTCCGAGGCCGTGGTGACGAACGAACGAGCACTGTACAGGCAGCTTCCGACATGAATGACGGCTTGTCTTGCGTGCAGGGGGCGTTGGATCGCTCCGACGGACGAGTGCAGGTTGTGTTAGGCAGCTCGGTCGTTGTGGGTTGGAACGTGACGCAGCGCTGCAGTTCGCATGCGGAGAATGCTTGTCAGTTTGCGCGGTTGATGCTGACGGAGCGTGACGCGACATGTTTTGTTGCTGGGCTGTGCTCGAGTAAGCACGCCGTAGTTAGTGTGAGCGCGGGACAGCAGATGTTCGTTGCTGTTCTTGGCCGTGGGATCAGCATTGCCAACCGAGTCGCCATCCGGGCTCTCGACCAAGAAATACCTGTACTCTACGCTCTGTCAGTCAGCGGTGAGCTTCCCAGCAGCTTAGACGCCTTACTTGTACTCAACGAGAAGTGGCATGTCGTTTTCGACACTACGGCACCCCACCTGTACGCTTTGTACTCTGTCCGAAAGCGAGGGGCAGGCGAGAGATCCGGCAGCCTATTCAATGCGCAGATTGATGTCGCTGCGCTACAATCGTACAACGTTTCCACAGTGGTTTTCTAGTAGAGCTGTGTTTCGTCTTGGCAACACCTTTTGAGGCTAAGGTCTTGCTTCGATGGTGCGGTTCGGGCGTTATCTTCAGTCTGAACCCGCCGTGTCCTGCATTCCTTTGTTCGAAGAACTGGAACTACTGCCTCGAAGGTGGTGTGGGCTCTTTCCGCTTTTGAGAAAAGCGGATATGGCTGTCTCGTGGTCTCAGAAAGACTCTCCGTTTCCCAAGTTCCCCGTGGTGGTGCGTGCAGACTTGCCCCTCCTTTCCGTATCGTTGCAACGCAAATCTCGCGCTTTACAGCGCGTTTCCAGTTCGCACGCCTATGCGTGACCCGGCAGGTTCCGAGCTAGCGGCAGCAAGCTGCGTTCCCAGCTAGCGGCAGGGGCGACGCCAGTTCACGATCAGTTGTTTTGAAGGAGCTGGAACTACTGCAGATAGCTGGTGCTGAGTCTGAACGAGATCAATCTAAGACAGGTTCTTTCCGCTGCTACTAGTAGTCGCTGAGATGAATCTAAGACGGGTGCTTTCGGCTTTTGAGGAACCGCAGATAGCTGCCTGGAGCTCTCAAAAGACTTGCCTTCCCCGTGTGACAGTGCACGCAGCCCTGCTCCTCGTTTACGTATCGATGCGACGTCAATCTCGCGCTTTCCAGCGCGTTTCCAGTTGCAGACATGACCGCTCACGCTTCTGCGGGAACACCTTTTCCAGCACTTTACAGCAAAGCACAGATGCTGACACACGTATACGTACGTCAGCGAAAGTCTCCCTGAACGGCGACTTCAATCGGGCACTGCACAATGTAGCGGTGTGCAACAGCCTGAATGGCAAGTCAAGGTCAAGCTCATTTCGCCGAGATCATCAGATATTTCGACGGTGTTGAACATTTCGTCAGCTGGCACTGCAACAGCAGATTGAAGCTGAGGTCTTGATCTGAATACCGGAAGGAGGAAAAGACAGCCTCCGCAGCAAGCGGCGTGTCGGCAACGTAAAGCCGACGGGGGAAAATGACAACTTGCAATTCTTCTGAGACGTTGCCTACGAATAACCCACACCTCGAACTGCTGTACACACAAAAGTGGCAACTACATCCAGTGCCCCCACTTCCCTCCCGCTGGGTGGCTTGGGTTGGGTAGGTATCTGAGACGAAATCCGGCAGGCAAGATGGCCGGGTTTCTCCCATGTCCCAGGCTGTTTTCGGCTTTTGAGGCACACGTTTTATTGCCGTCCGACTCAGTGGAGACGAAGCAGAAGAAGCGGACATTTGTGCACATGAACTTCTGCGTGGCGTTCCTAGGGCTTGCTGCTGGCCTCGTTAGAGGATGGCCATCGGGGGGTCCATCCATCTGGAGTGCTGTTTGGGCCGTAGTGTCGCTGATGTTGTTGATGGCTACGAAACGTGTCTCCGACAGACTCGTGAACTGTACAATGCTCGTGTACGCGATCTCCTTCGTGATACTGGACTGGAGGCAGGCCGCCAATCTTGGGGCTCGATCGTGGACCTACATTGTCTTGTTGCTAGACCTGACGTTGTCGGTGGGAGGGTCGAAGCAGCTGCCGAATGTTCTGCTGACGATCGCCATTCTCGGCATGTACATAGCGTCCGCAGAAGGGACTTATCGATTTGGTCTGTTTGATGCCCTCGACACGTTTGGAATCAAGGAAGTACCAGAAGTGTGTGATTGCGAAGAACCGCCGTGTGCTTCAGAGTCTATTGCGCAGTTTGTAATCGACATCGCAACTGCTACAACGGTTCTCTGCTTGGATTATTTCATAACTCGGAGTTTCGCACGGTCTATGCAGAAAGGGCATTGCGCGATGGAATCGTCCATCCGCACTGCCGAAGACATCGCCAATGCACTGGCGGCATTCGATCTGGACCAGGCCTCGTCACACTTGTCTCGTTCCGAGCTTCCTGGCGACCTTTATCACGCGCTCAATAAGATCTTGTTGAACCTCACCAGCTACAAACCGTACCTTCCCGAAGCGATCCTGTCGCCGTCAGGAAGCAACCTCCCGACTACCGAATGTGTCCCGGGATTGTCCACGGGCTGCGCTGCGATCGTTTTCACGGACATTCTGTCGTCGACGGCTACATGGAACGCCATGCCGCACGCGATGAAATCTGGACTGCGCACACACAACATGGCGCTGCGCGCAGTTCTTCGCACGTGCAATGGTTACGAAGTGAAAACCATCGGAGACTCTTTCATGGTTGCGTTTCAGACACTCGACGACGCACTTGGCTTTGCTCTCGGCTCGCAGGTTGGGTTGTACCAAGAGCACTGGCCTGAAGAACTGAGCGAGCTTCCGCAGTGTTCCGTTGAAAAGGGCGCGTGGAACGGGCTGCGCATTCGAATCGGCGTGCACTACGGGGAGATCGAAGTCGAGAAGAACTGTCTGAGTGACCGGTACGACTACCATGGCAGCACCGTGAATACGGCAGCTCGGCTTGAAGCCGCGTGCCCTCCCGGGATGATAGTTGTTGAGACCAAGGCGCTGTCATCCGGATGTGCGATTCTTGATAGCGCCCTCGTCGTTGAAACGAAGTTGGTCAGTCTGCGTGGAATTGGAGACGTGAACGTGTCAGTGTTGCTACCGGAAGAGCTTTCTTTACGTGCGCGGCTGCCGAACGTGTCCCATCACGATAGCCAAGCAGTGACAGTTGAAACCACAACGACACAGTCGGCAACGTCACTGAACTCCCACCGGGTGCGTTGTCAAGTATCAACCTTGTTCGCCGGAGATGAAACATTTGTGACGTCCACGATCGGACACGTCACACTCCGAGGCCGTGGTGACGAACGAACGAGCACTGTACAGGCAGCTTCCGACATGAATGACGGCTTGTCTTGCGTGCAGGGGGCGTTGGATCGCTCCGACGGACGAGTGCAGGTTGTGTTAGGCAGCTCGGTCGTTGTGGGTTGGAACGTGACGCAGCGCTGCAGTTCGCATGCGGAGAATGCTTGTCAGTTTGCGCGGTTGATGCTGACGGAGCGTGACGCGACATGTTTTGTTGCTGGGCTGTGCTCGAGTAAGCACGCCGTAGTTAGTGTGAGCGCGGGACAGCAGATGTTCGTTGCTGTTCTTGGCCATGGGATCAGCATTGCCAACCGAGTCGCCATCCGGGCTCTCGAGCAGGAAATACCTGTACTCTACGCTCTGTCAGTCAGCGGTGAGCTTCCCGGAAGTTTAGACGCCTTACTTGTACTCAACGAGAAGTGGCATGTCGTTTTCGACAATACGGCACCCCACCTGTACGCTTTGTACTCTGTTCGAAAGCGAGGGGCAGGAGAGAGATCGAACAGCCTGTTCGTAGCGCCGGCTGACAAGAATGATGTCGCTGAGCTAGAATCGTGCGACGTTTCCACAGTGATTTTCTAGTTGAGGGTCTCGTATTGGCAAGATGCATAGGAGCTAATGTCTCGCTTCCAGGGGACGCGTGGTGCGGGCTTTATCTTCCGTCTGCACCCACCGTGTCTTCTATATCTTTGTATTCTTGGAAGAACTGAAACTGCTGCTGGGTGCATCCTCCGAGTCAGAAGTAGGTAGGCTCTTTCCGCTTTAGAGGAAACGCAGATAGCCGCCAGGAGATCGCAGAAAGGCTTTCCTGCTCCAAGTTCCCCGTGTGGACAGCGCATGGAGCCGTGTTTTCCGGATCGTTGCAGCGCAAATCTCGCGCTTTACAGTTGCAGATATGACCGCTCGTTTCTAGCACACGCTTCAGTTATACCTTTTCCAGCACTTTAAAGCAAAGAACAGATGCTGCGGATACGTCCACATACATCAGCGAAAGCCTCCCTGTACCGCGGCATCGAACTGCCGTCGTACAATATGTAGCGCAGCGAAATATAGCTGTGCAGCTGTAGAAGTCGATCTTTGAGTGCGTGAACCCCTCCGAAGAAAGGTCCATCACACTAATTCCAAGCTACTTAGCCCGGGTCTCTGGGTCGCGTCCCCCTCCTTCTCTTGGTCGCCTGGTCTTGCGTCTTGTTGGTCCGTCCGGGCTGGTCGCTTCGCGCTTCCCCTTCGTCTTGCATCACCTCGTCTCCACTCCCTGCCGCACCGCTGTGCTGCTGTAGGTGTGCGGCAGTTGTGGAGGCAGGTCACGCTCATTTCGCTTACATACATCAGAAGTTGCGGCGCGGGTGGACACCCCATCAGCTTGTGGCAAGAGCTGAAGTCGAGCTGAATGCCGACGAACTGGAAGATGCGGGTGAGCCCATCCATTGGTTTGGATGTTCTCTGTCGCTGTGACAGTACCTACACCGGCAAAAGTTTCACCGATGGCCTCCTCCGGTGTGTGTTGGCAACACACAGGTGCACCAGTGAAAATATGCTCGGGGCGTCAGGTTTATTCGTCGGACGGAACCCATGAACTGACCAGGCCACACCCTGCTATCGCCCGCGATGAAACGTACGTGTCGCCCATCTCTAGCGCGTGGTACATGATGATAATTTATCGCATTGTCCGTCTTTCGGAGAGCAGTGCCCCCTTCCCTCATTGCCAGGCAAAAGTCACATTCCACTCGCCACCGCTGTGATGAAGCGAAATGCTGTGGTTTAATTAGCCAGTTGGATTCCTCTTGTTCGTCCAAGCTGACACTTCATTGCGGGCACAACACAGCCACCGGAACAGAGCGGCAAGAGGGCGCAGAACAGAGAAGGTACAGAAGGCGGAGGGGGATGGGTAGTGTTCGGGCAGAAGGAGGGAGGTCCGGGAACAGGGGGAATAGTTGAGTTGCAGCTCTGGACAAAGATAGATGGAAAAAAGAAGTTCTTCTCTTTTTCTCACGAACGGGAGGGTCGGTCCTGCTTTTAGCGTTGTAGGTTCTCCCGACTCCCCAAATCGTGGTTAGCACAAACTCAGAGATCTAGTCAACTATTCCCTGCAGTATTAGCATAGTAGTTGCATGCTTTCAAGAAAAATACGAGCCCAACCCACGGGTCTCGAAGAGGGCGATCGACGACTCCAAACAGTCAGCATTCTTGTTTACCGTTTCCTTTTTCAAGAGGGAAGCAGCTCTCAGCTTCTGCGCGGTTCGCTGCCGACGAGACCGTTTGTTTGGATTGAGTGCCAACGGATTTTCAACTCTGGCCTGGGTAGGGGTGCCCACTCCATAAGGGCTACAGTACGATTTGACTTGCAGTCCCAGGGCCCGGTCCCACCCGCCTGTCATTATTTTGTGTTCTCGTTGTCATCGCTACCGCGCTGACTTTCCGAGAGAGAAACAGAAAGAAACCCGGATGTGGATTGTGGAAAAACGGTGATACGCTGATTCAAATGGGTCTTCGCCACGTTCGTCTTCTAAATGGAATAAATGGTTGAATCATCATATAGGGGTGCCCACTCCATAAGGGCTACGGTACGATTTTTTGTCCGGAAGCCAACCTTCAAGATTTTAGTGATTTTGAGTGCGATTTCACCCTCCGAACCGTTAGCAATCGCTTCAAAAAACGGTTTAAACTCCCAGTCGGGGGACTGCGAGGCAGAAAACTGCGTATTGAGGGGGGTATTTCACGACGTTTGAGGTGGTTGCCACCACTTCCATTATTACACGAAAACAGGTGATTTAGCATGCCGCCTGGGCTGCATTAAAACTGTGGGATGGACCTCGGTATTCTTCCTCAGACCAGTTGCCATCATCTTTCTCCGGTGGCTGGATTTTTACGATCGTTTTTCAATATCTATTTATTTCGCGTACCTGCCGCGCGGCTCAAACATTCCAGCGATCCCTATGACGTGGTAGCCGGGTCTTCATTGTTGACTGGGATTTTGTTCCGCGCCGTATTTAAGTAGGTGGAACAAGTAGAGTTGTAGAACCGACGCCGCCTTTCATACAAGAACCCTTCCCTCGAAAGATTCAGAATTGAAGCCTCGCGAAACACATATGGTGAATTCCCAGAATTTCCCGAACGCATCCCCCCTGGACCCAGAATCTTTGATTTCTCGTTCGGGGAGTGCCGTAGGAGCCAAAATGACTTCCCTCGATCCTGAGACGGCATCGTTTACAGCAGTGGACTACTACGGTATCTGATCATCTTGGATTCCCAAGCTCTCGTTCTTGATTGATGAAGACATTCTTGTCGAATGCTTTCGCAGAAGTTCGTCTTCCCACGATCTACGAAACTCCCCGACACTCAGAAAATGGGGCTCCGGGTGGTGGGCAGTGACTGCAGTAAAACGCTTAGTAAACGCGTTTACTCCGAAATGAGTAAACGTAAACGTTGATAAACGGTAAACGTTTACTTCGTCCAGCCCCTGTTGGTCAAGGTTTTGCTGGTTTGTGCGTTGCCTTCACATGCATCATGCAGTTCAGCTTCTGGACAAAAACCTCACGTGCCACATTTTCTGTTCCCTTCCTTGGGGTACAGCCACTGAGTGCCCCGGGCAAGTGTTTGAATGATCAACCGGCAGAAAGAACGAAAATGTGCCAGGCTGGCGTCTAGCGAGGCTGTGAGCGTTTACTACGACGCTTGCTATATAATGAGTAAACGTAAACGTATATAAACGGTAAACGTTTACCGTTTACTGCAATCACTGAGTGGCGGGTGGGCGGGCAGGAACACGGTTTCGGTTGCTCACGGCTAGCGTCTCGCTAAAACGAAAACAAAAAATCCACAACGCGCAGAGGCCCACCGTGAATAAGAAAGAGGGGGAGCGTCGAGCCTGGAAGCGGGAACAAAAAAAGGACAGGGTCGAGCCGTGTGCGTGTCGTTAGACCAGCTTCTCTTTCAACAAGCCGGGGAACTCGGGTCGGCCATGGCTCGCGGCTTGAGCCAAGTCGTGGCTGCCGCTGCAACGATGGTGCTGTGTGCAAGGACTGCGGCAGGGGAGAGTCAGGAAGGCATGGAGCTAACCCTGAACACGCACGTCTGCAACAATACGGACCCGTGCCCGGAAGTGCGGCGTACGGCGACTGTGTACCCCCAGATACACACAGAAAGCTGCGAAAACTCCTGCGCGCCGACTGCGACGCCCCCCGGGTGCTTGCCTGGCACAGTGACCGTCACACCCGTTCTCGGCACCTGTTCTGGCAATTTCACGCAGATGACGCTCGACTTCGTGCCGGCTGCTCCGGTTGCTAATTGCAAAGGAAAGTACGAGTGGGTAACATCCCTGAACTACACTGGCTGCTTGGCAAACGTTACCTTCAAGACGCACTACGGCACTTCAAGCGTTTCTGCGGTTGACTTCGCACCGGTGCCTGAAAAGCCAAGCCGGATCAGCAACTTTGCCTGCCCGGGAATTGAGGAAAAAACACTCAGAGACGTCGTGACGTGCACGGCCGTCGCGTTCAGATACACCGCGGATGAGGTGTTTTCCCTTGCTGTTTTCGAAGACTCTCAGGGTGTGCACTTCGACGGAATCGACGGCAGTAGTGTACCCAGCACCGCGGCTCAGGAAGATGGCTACACCTTTATTTTCGACTATACCCTCCCATCTGACCCGGTTGACGCACTCCGAATCAACAGCAGCGTGTACTACCTGTCACAAGATGGCTCGAGGAACTACAGCTTCGATTATTACGTGGAGACTCTTTCGGTAACAGCGCCGCTTCTCCCGGTGCTTCCGCCTACCAGCGACAGTATTATCATGTGCACGGAGCTCGCCGACGATAGGCTGACTCACGTGTGCAACATTACTTGCTACGATAGCATCGGCGAGGTCCGCGCTCCGGAGGAATCAACCGATTTCGAGATGACCTTCATGAAGTATGGCTGCAACGAAGGTCCTGACCCCACGTTATCTGAATTCTACGGCCAGGTAAAGAACGTTGTCTACTTCAACTTGACGTACAGCGAGATATGCGCGAATGATACCATCGTCCTCGACCTGGACGTGACTGTGGATAATGTGACATTGCTCACTAGAGACCCGTCAACGCACGAGTTAGTTGCGGAAGTCGTGAAGCTGTATTCGAATGGACACCACGCGCACACGCCGACGCCGACCCTGCCTGCTGTCCCCGAAGAAGAAAAGTCTCACACGACGATCATCATCATCTTCGCGGTTGCCGGCGGTGTTTCGGCGGGCCTGCTCGCAGTGCTCTTCGTGCTAAGCAAGCGCGAAGAAAAAGCCGTCGGCACGTGGTGCGTTCTCGGCGAAGGATCCCCAGGCAAGGAGCTGGGTATCGTAGGCCAGCTCGTGGAAGAGGGTCCCTCGAATTTTTCGGCCCCCATTAACACGCTCAACAAGCCGGAAGCGCCGCAGGAAGGGCTCCTTGAACTCGCAGAGTGAGATGTCCGCAAAGGGGGGGATGATTGCCCACGTGCGATATCCTTGCCGTCTGCGACGCTAACATACTTGGGCACGGCAGCAACCCCCCCAAGCAGCGTACGCAACTCCTCGTGCAAGTCACTGCACAGTAAGTTGGTCGTGCAAGATTGCACTTGTGACCGGTCGTTATGAACGGTCAAGACATGCGACAATGCCCGCACCAAGTGCTTGACCGGAAAAGGCAACTGTGTACGTGCACGTAGAGCGACAACAAGAGTGCTGGTGTTTCATCGTTGCGGCTTCCCACGTATTCTGCCTCTCGTGTCACTGCACGAAGTCAGACAGGAGTCAACCTCAACACGGTCTTCCCCGCTGACAGTTTCAAGTTCGTTCCTTGACAGCTGTGCCCAATGAAAGCCGTGCTCCGTGCTGCTGCTTGCATCTGAGGGCACTCGCGAGCAAGTGCACGGAAGGGACGCCCTCGGCTCAAGCAAGAAGTTAAATTCTAGTCAACGCTACCAAATTTTACAGCCCAGCCACCACCCATAGCATAGGATGCACAAAACGCTGAGCCTCACAAGCAAACAAAATATTGCTACCAATTGTCGGAAGCCCCCACAGGCTGGACAATCTCGGGGCAGATTACTGCCGACCGGAAGATCTCCTAGGCCGGCCACCATCCATCTGTTATACGGTTATTAACGACCTTGCTCGTGCGCACATGTCAACTACTCGGTCTTGACTGTCGCTCGAAGCATCGTCGCTCTTCCCAATATGCTCCTCCCTTCGTTTTTGGTTGGCTTCGAGCGGACCAGTCCTGCAAGTAGACACCAAACAACATCAATCAACACGTGTTTCCCCGACGGGTTTGACTAGCCGTGTCGACGACGAGGCCGATGTTGCTGCCAAAGAACATTTTTTATATCCGGCTCATGTTATGTACCGTACCTTTTTGCAGGCTTTTCCACCGCATTTCTTTTTGTATAAGGCGAAACTATAAGCCCGGCTTGCCTGCTTCGTAGAAAGTGCTCGAGGAGGCCGCCCGTCGTAAAATCTAAAACGCTCACTGCGTTCTGCGCGACCGGCACGTGCGAGGATCGCGTCCGCCTTCCCGCCGACTCAGCTTGCCAGGCTGCGGGCTCTTCTTTATTTTCGAGGTCGGGGGTTCGTTGCTTTCGCGACTCCCTGGAGCGGCCCCGGCGGCGTCGCGTACACACGGCGAGGTCCAAGTCAGGAGGGAAAAGAGGGTGCGTCGGGTCACACTCAAAAACACGCCCGAAAAGCGGGTGTGCTACAACTCCGGCGGCGGCGGCGGAGGGTCGCGGACACACGGCGAGGCCCAGCCTCAGAAGCTGGCGTCAGGACGGAAAAGAGGGGTGCGTGCCCCGGTCACGCTCGAAAAGCGGGTGTGCTGCAACCAAAAAACGCGTGTAGATCCACACCCGATAAGCGGGTGTGCTGCAACCCCGGCGGCGGAGGCGGCGGGTCGCGTACACACGGCGAGGCCCAGCCTCAGAAGCTGGCGTCAGGACGGAAAAGCGGGTGTGCTGCAACCAAAAACGCGTGTAGATCCACACCCGATAAGCGGGTGTGCTGCAACCCCGGCGGCGGAGGCGGCGGGTCGCGTACACACGGCGAGGCCCAGCCTCAGAAGCTGGCGTCAGGACGGAAAAGCGGGTGTGCTGCAACCAAAAACGCGTGTAGATCCACACCCGATAAGCGGGTGCTGCAACCCCGGCGGCGGAGGCGGCGGGTCGCGTACACACGGCGAGGCCCAGCCTCAGAAGCTGGCGTCAGGACGGAAAAGCGGGTGTGCTGCAACCAAAAACGCGTGTAGATCCACACCCGATAAGCGGGTGCTGCAACCCCGGCGGCGGAGGCGGCGGGTCGCGTACACACGGCGAGGCCCAGCCTCAGAAGCTGGCGTCAGGACGGAAAAGCGGGTGTGCTGCAACCAAAAACGCGTGTAGATCCACACCCGATAAGCGGGTGCTGCAACCCCGGCGGCGGAGGCGGCGGGTCACGTACACACGGCGAGGCCCAGCCTCAGAAGCTGGCGTCAGGACGGAAAAGCGGGTGTGCTGCAACCAAAAACGCGTGTAGATCCACACCCGATAAGCGGGTGCTGCAACCCCGGCGGCGGAGGCGGCGGGTCGCGTACACACGGCGAGGCCCAGCCTCAGAAGCTGGCGTCAGGACGGAAAAGCGGGTGTGCTGCAACCAAAAACGCGTGTAGATCCACACCCGATAAGCGGGTGCTGCAACCCCGGCGGCGGAGGCGGCGGGTCGCGTACACACGGCGAGGCCCAGCCTCAGAAGCTGGCGTCAGGACGGAAAAGCGGGTGTGCTGCAACCAAAAACGCGTGTAGATCCACACCCGATAAGCGGGTGCTGCAACCCCGGCGGCGGAGGCGGCGGGTCGCGTACACACGGCGAGGCCCAGCCTCAGAAGCTGGCGTCAGGACGGAAAAGCGGGTGTGCTGCAACCAAAAACGCGTGTAGATCCACACCCGATAAGCGGGTGCTGCAACCCCGGCGGCGGAGGCGGCGGGTCACGTACACACGGCGAGGCCCAGCCTCAGAAGCTGGCGTCAGGACGGAAAAGCGGGTGTGCTGCAACCAAAAACGCGTGTAGATCCACACCCGATAAGCGGGTGCTGCAACCCCGGCGGCGGAGGCGGCGGGTCGCGTACACACGGCGAGGCCCAGCCTCAGAAGCTGGCGTCAGGACGGAAAAGCGGGTGTGCTGCAACCAAAAACGCGTGTAGATCCACACCCGATAAGCGGGTGCTGCAACCCCGGCGGCGGAGGCGGCGGGTCGCGTACACACGGCGAGGCCCAGCCTCAGAAGCTGGCGTCAGGACGGAAAAGCGGGTGTGCTGCAACCAAAAACGCGTGTAGATCCACACCCGATAAGCGGGTGCTGCAACCCCGGCGGCGGAGGCGGCGGGTCACGTACACACGGCGAGGCCCAGCCTCAGAAGCTGGCGTCAGGACGGAAAAGCGGGTGTGCTGCAACCAAAAACGCGTGTAGATCCACACCCGATAAGCGGGTGCTGCAACCCCGGCGGCGGAGGCGGCGGGTCGCGTACACACGGCGAGGCCCAGCCTCAGAAGCTGGCGTCAGGACGGAAAAGCGGGTGTGCTGCAACCAAAAACGCGTGTAGATCCACACCCGATAAGCGGGTGCTGCAACCCCGGCGGCGGAGGCGGCGGGTCACGTACACACGGCGAGGCCCAGCCTCAGAAGCTGGCGTCAGGACGGAAAAGCGGGTGTGCTGCAACCAAAAACGCGTGTAGATCCACACCCGATAAGCGGGTGCTGCAACCCCGGCGGCGGAGGCGGCGGGTCACGTACACACGGCGAGGCCCAGCCTCAGAAGCTGGCGTCAGGACGGAAAAGCGGGTGTGCTGCAACCAAAAACGCGTGTAGATCCACACCCGATAAGCGGGTGTGCTGCAACCCCGGCGGCGGAGGCGGCGGGTCGCGTACACACGGCGAGGCCCAGCTTCAGAAGCTGGCGTCAGGACGGAAAAGCGGGTGTGCTGCAACCAAAAACGCGTGTAGATCCACACCCGATAAGCGGGTGCTGCAACCCCGGCGGCGGAGGCGGCGGGTCGCGTACACACGGCGAGGCCCAGCTTCAGAAGCTGGCGTCAGGACGGAAAAGCGGGTGTGCTGCAACCAAAAACGCGTGTAGATCCACACTCGAATAGCGGGTGTGCGCGGCGGTGGCGGAGGGTCGCGTACACACGGCGAGTTCCAGCCTCAAAAGCTGGAGTCAGGAGGAAAAGAAGTTGCGTGCCCGGGTCACACTCGAAAAGCGGGCGTGCTGCAACCATGTAGATCCACACCCGAAAAGCGGGTGCGACACTAGCTCCAGCTTCTGAGACTGGACTCCACCGTGTACGCGTCGACGACCTGCTTCGCTCTCTTTGGGTCGCCCGCTGGACGGAAGCTCCGCCTCCTGCCCGACGCGCTCAACAACGCGTGTCGCATCTCGGAGAGACGCTGGGGGAGCGAAAATTCAGATTCCGGCGATCCTGACTGCGAACTTGTCTTGTGCCAGCTAGGATCACCAGCTACCAGCAACAGTGGCAACGAGAATACGAGTTGCACCGCGCCGAAGTGTGCCAAAAGGGAACCTTCTGGAGCCTCGTATCGAACGGCCCGCATAGTGTGGTACTTTATCAGCATGTCGGTGATTCCCCAGGACAGCAATGCTGGGTTTGCTGCCGAGCGTAAGCGATTCAGCAAAAACGACCCACTTTGCGCAGTTGTGTCGTTTTTCCCTCTCTGGCCTCCCGTCGGGCGGCCCCTCGAGTAATGTGTGTCGTTTATCTACCCTCCTCGGGGCACGGGCAAAGATCCGTCGGGGTCGTTAGATAAGATCAGGGTAGCTGAAGTTGTTCTCATTCAGCACCCACATCGAAGAGTCTTCTGAATGAGATCGACACCCAACCACGTCACGGACTTATGGAGTGTCTTCCGCGGTTCCCAATTACTTCCAACTTTCTCCTTTACCTTGCATCAAATAGGTGTCACGGCAAGTTTTGGCAGCCGCTGCTTAACAAGTGCATGCTAATCCATGTGGTTCATGTACTTAAAAGAACTCAATGCTTAGCAAAATTTGACGTGGGCGGCTTTAGATCTACATCTGAATGACACCTCAACCACAATATGTTGTCGACAACAAACAAGTAAAAGAATAAAACAAAACTACGCAGTTCTTTCCAAGCGAGCAAGAGTATTCTGTCGCCGAACTGATGGTGCGGGCGTGGAGTAGGGGGGGGCGCGTTCCCTACGTTGCTGAGAACAGACTGCATTTTCTGTACAATGTCCCGTCACATCCCGTTGACTTAACCGAAAAGGGTTGTACCATCTTCTCTCGCTTTCATTCTTGCAACACAACAGAGGCATTTCTACCTTCGACTTTTCATCACACGACGGTGAAGACGAAGCAGCAGACAGAGCTGTAAGAACAGTAGACGGCCAAACACATGACAACAATCCGAAGCAAGGCCTCTACCCTGACAGGTTAGACAAACATGAGTGAGTCACTCCTATCCCTCGGAACAGGGTTTATATACCGTAGTGAGTCTTTCCCAGCGGTGAGATTATTGGTACGGCTATTCCTACGGGATTCGCGTCGTTGCAGGCCGCGTTGCTGCTCTCAAACCGCACTCGTGTGCTTGCTAACAAGAAGATAAACGGCAAACCAAGCTAGACCACTAAACTGCACTACTTGTGCCACGAAAGATACAAATCCCGATACCATGCCGCATAAAGAACATGAGTCTGCAAAATAAAACCGCCCGAACAGTACAGTTTTTCGGGAGGGGAGTTGCACCCGGGGCCCCCTCGGGGGTGCCGTTGGCAACACTCGTAACGGTCACGAAAAGATTCTGCTCGGAGCGTCAGCTAGGTTGGTGTCGGTTGGCACCCACTCAACCGACCAGTCCACACCCCGCAGCTCGGACACAATCGCTGCTATAGCCTGCGAGAACACGTACCCTGTCGCCTTCGTCGTCGTCAGCGCATAATACACCAAAGCGTTATCCGTCTTGAGCAGAACACCGGCGCTTCCTTCCCTTGTCGCCATCCACCTGCGGACGGACCGTAGCGTGGCCCACGCTTCCAGCACGTGTATCGGTTGCCGTTGCTGCTCCGGCGTCCACTTCCATCCCTTCACTTCGCCCGTCTCTTGCAACACGTAACCCCCTCCGGTCTTCGATGCGTCCGCCCACACCGTGTCGATCCAGTCGCTCGGTGGTCGAAGAACCGACACCGGCTCATTCGCCAAAACGTGCTGCACGAGTTTCACGACATCTAACCACGCCCGTCTCCACCACTGTCCGGTGCGCTCTTCTGAGCGGCGAGCTCTCTCGCCGCGTGACACGAACTGCTTCAGCGACGGGTAGTCGTACTGCGGCACGTTCAACACCCTCATCGCCCAGAACAACGCTCCGAGCAGCTTCCGTTGTCTTCAACGCTTGCGTTGCCGGGTCCGCTTTGTACACCCGCCAGAACACTGCCAATTTTCCGATGAACCCTCTCACCAGACACACTGCCTTCGCTGCTAAATCGACACGCATGCCCAACACGTCCGTTTGCTCCGCAGGTTGGTGATCTTCCTCCTTAAACACCGCCCTGCATGCCCCGCGCATCGTCCACTCCCATGTCGTCGATCGTATGGGCGTACCTCCGCTTGAATGACAATGACCCAGACACGTCCTTGGTCTTCTCCGACCAGAGTTTTTGGCAAGGCGTTGCGCACCGCGGCGACGACCCAAAAGCATACATGTCGACTTTGTCAATGATTGCATCCACAGGACCCCCCTATATGTGAACGGGAAGAAAAGATCTGAACCGGAAAGTCACCACCAATCATAATATGAAAGTGTCCACCAAAGAACACCCACAGAACCCTTACTTGCTCTAAGGAACCTTTTTTTTTCGAGACTGGAGGTCCTATGCACATGCAATGTGAATAGCCTCTCTATTCGAGCTAACCCGGCTTTTCTTCATGAAACACACAATAAACGCTAGAAAAATTGTATTGTTTTTGAAAAGCGCTGAGCTAGCTTTTCTTTTTTAAAAATGTATGCCAACATGGATTGACAAACTCCTTTTCAGAAGTTGTTGGATTTGCCCATATTTTTTCACATCTTGAAAAAAAAAAATCTTGAAATGTTGCGAAAAAACGTCAAGGTAGTAGTGCAGTTGTTTCTGTGCTTTAATGGTTGCTCACACGGCCAATAAAGCTCGGCGAGGGCTCCGCAAACGCGGTGAGAAGAAGCGGCGGACACCTGCCGACACGGCACGACCCCCTTCTGCGACCACAACAACGTTCACCCATAAGCCGCGCCCGCAGCGCGACCCATCTGCTGTTACGTAGACACCGACTGTGTGCACAGTGCGTTGCTCAGGGTAGTCGAAGGTCTGACAATCACTCTACTGCAACAAACGCTCACCGTGACAATCAGATGAGCCTGCGAGGCACTTTTCCAGTCGACAATGATTTTCGGGGTTTGTAAAGTTCGGAAAACAGCAAAGTTCTGGCATAACTAAGTTGCTAAGTTGTGGTGATGCAAAAGCAAGGTTCGGGCGAAGCTAACTTCTGGTGAAGCAAAGTTTGGTGAAGCAAAGTTCGGGCGATGCTCAGTTCTGGTAGACTGACTCTCGTTACCCAAGGGGACCCAAATACCGCGAGTTAATGAGAAACTCTGCAAAAAACGCATATTTCGGGCACGAAAACCAACAACCCCCGAAAATCATTTTTTCGACCGGAAAAGTGTCCTTGGCCGGGTTCGAACCCGGGCCTTCAGGCCTGAAGTGTGCGGCAAATACCCGGTGCCCGAGTCACGGATCGAGATAACCCCGGAGTGGGGAATTGACTACTAGAAAAACGCGTACGACGGTAGGCTAAAAAAGTGCCCCCGGGCTTCGCCCCCGACCCCCTAAAAAGTGGGGTTGGCTCGACAGAGCTATTAGCATATCTCTCGTCTCGGACCAAGTAAACAATGTCCGATTCCACTGATTCCGACTCGCTGATTCGAAATCCGCTGGCTCCGTGACAACAACAGATTTCGTCGCGGACCCGGAGTCCGATCACGAGCCTGAGGCTCGTGAAGGCCCGATGAATCTTGAGGACCGTAACCTCGATGAGATGCTTTGGCAGGCCGCATAGCTCTTCTATGACAAAACCCATCGCATGGATATGCGAAGGGGTAGGAAGCAGTGTCTGCAGGATGCTCTGACACGTGCTTTAGTCACAAAGAAGTGGAGTCGGAGGTAGCAGACAAACTTGCCCGTTTCGAAATGAAGCGGAAACGCGAGCAGGGTGGAGAGAGCAGCGTGTGTGTTGAACCAACCCAAGCTGAGAAGCGTTGTCGGCTTGTTCAGTCGCTTGTTCAGTCTGTTGCCTTACCTACATGTGAAACTGGCATAGGTTAAAGTCTACCAGAAGCGAAAAAGGATTCCGGTGCTACGGTGGCCGTGCACGTTCTTGGGCGCGTGCCTTGTGTTGGGCGGGTGTTTTGTAACCCGTGAAGTTCTTTTCTGGTGCAATCCGACGAGCACTGGTGCCGAGTTTTGTCTCACAGCTGGTTTTCTTGGGCTGCAACCGTAAGGGAGAGGCAACGACAGGCGCAATTCACCTCAAACACACACCCCCACTCACAAGGACAACGCACAGTCACTATTTTTTACAAAATTTCAAGATCTTTGTAAATCCATGCTGCCAATACTGCAGGGAATAGTTGACAAGACCTCTTGAGTTTGTGCTAACCACGAATTGGGGAGTCGGGAGAACCTACAAAGCCAAAAGCAGGACCGACCCCCCCGTTCGTGAGAAGAAGCGAAGATGTATGCGGGTGGCAGAGTGACCGGCGTCGGCCTTCAGGCCGGTAGGCCCGGGTTCGAACCCCGCCCATGACATTTTTCCGGTCGAAGATTGTTTTCGAGGTTTGTTGGGTTTCGGGGTCTAATGTGCCCGAAATTTGCGTTTTTTGCGGAGTTTCTCAGTATCTCGCGGTATTTGGGTTACCCCGGGTGCAGTCTGGGAAACCGCCCCCCCCCCGGGTACTGGCGTCGAACTTGCCATCACAGGCCAAACTTAGCATCATCCGAACTTGCTTCACCAAAACTCAGCTTCGTGCGAACTTTGCTTCGCCCGAACTTAGCTTCACCTGAACTTTGCTTCGCCCGAACTTTATCACACAAACACAACAGGTCAAAAGTCCTGAGTGAGAAAACAACACACCATGGTGTAAGCGAAGAACAAAAAGCGACGCGACTCCAACCCGTGCCTCGTAACACAGAACCGAGCAATACGAAACCACCCAAAAGCAAAGTCAAGCACCGGGAACTTCCTGACGAGCACGCAACGCGGTGAACATAGCCAAGAGCCGGTGTTTAGCGTCGAAACTCGCGGCTTTTCACACCCAATCCCAAACACCCCCTAAACGCGTTCGGGGGCCTCGAAAGGTTTCACAACGGAGAGCTGCACTTTCTCATTGTTTTCAGCCCTTCAACCCTCCTCCATACTCAGGCCTCTACGGTCAACCGGAGACTTTAGAATACCCGACCTTCTGTCCACAAATAACGCTAGAACCCATTTAACAACTGGTCACCCGGAGACCCTAAAATCCCGGAATCTCAAGCGAATTTTAACTCTGAAAAACACGCAGCCGCCCCGTCACCCACTGAGGAAAACAATAAACGCTAAAAAGAGAGCATCAGTGTCGAGGGGAGAAAGAGTAACAGGGTCAACCCGTGTGCCCCTAGGTTACGTGTCGGTTACCAGCGTTCACTTCAGACAGGGGAAGTCAGGTCGGCCATGGCTCGCAGCCTGAGCCACGTTGTGGCTTCCGCTGCCGCGGTGGTGTTGTGTGCAAGGACTGCGGCAGGCCAGGAAAACATGACCGTACACCTTTCGAGTTACTTCGACTGCAGCGGGGTTTCATGCCCCGTACTGCAGCGAACGAAGACCGTGTACCCCGAGATTCATACAAGTAGTTGCAATGACTCGTGTGCGCCGTATGACGATCCTCCTGCGTGCTTCCCCGGAACAATGACGGTCACGCCACGTGTCGGCTCCTGCGCGGAACCTGGCCAAGCGCCATTTCTGGAGAAGACCGCCTCTTTCGCGATCTCTGCCCCGGTTCAGAATTGCGGAGGACAGTACGAGTGGATCATACCACAAGGGCTTAATTACAAGGGCTGCGAAGCGAACGTTACCTTCAAAACCAGCGACGGCGACGTGGCCGTTTCTTTCATTGACGTTGCGCCCGTGGACGACAAACCGAACCGCGTCAGCAACTTTGACTGCCCGGGGATTGAAGGCAAGTCGCTGCGGGAGACGGTGGAGTGTACCGCCAACTCGTTCTGGTACGATACGCATAATTTATCCCTCGCGAACGTGGACGATACCCAGGGCGTGGACTTCGACGCGATCGACGGAAGCGGAGCCACCAACGTCTCATGGCACACCGGGAATTCCGGGTGGACGAACAGCCTCTCCTTTACATACACCCTCCCAACACAACGAGTTGACGAGCTCCGGATCAACAGCAGCGTGTCGTTTGTTTCTTCAAGCGGCAATACGTACAACGACGACTACTATGTGGAAACTCTGCTCTCTAAATCTCCGCCTTTCCCGAATCTTCAGCCGAGCAGCCTTAGTGTTGTCACGTGCGAGGCGGACCGCGCAGACGAGATGACACACTACTGCTCCATTCAGTGCTACGACGACGTCGGTGAAGTCCTCGCCCCTCATCCGCACTCGGATGTTTTCAAGATGTCGGCAGTGGCGAACGCCTGCCTGTCCGTGAGAATCACCGATTTATACAGTTCCTTTGGGAGCATTGCTTTCTTTAACCTGACGTACATAGGGCAACCTTGCGGGCGGAATGTCACACTGATGCTGAATGTGTCGACGGGGGGGTCCCTGTTGCTGACCAAAGACCCCTCGACGCAGGAATTGAAGCACGAGCCGGTGCAGCTGACCGATGTATTAGACCCAACAGTTCCAACGCCACCACCTCACACGGCAACGCCACCAGCTGACACGGCAATGCCATCAACGCCACCACCTGACACGGCAATGCCATCAAATAACACGGCAAAACCATCAACGCCATCACCTGACACGGCAATGCCATCAAATAACACGGCAAACCCATCAACGCCATCACCTGACACGGCAATGCCATCAAATAACACGGCAATGCCATCAACGCCACCACCTGACACGGCAATGCCATCAAATAACACGGCAAAACCATCAACGCCATCACCTGACACGGCAATGCCATCAAATAACACGGCAATGCCATCAACGCCACCACCTGACACGGCAATGCCATCAAATAACACGGCAATGCCATCAACGCCACCACCTGACACGGCAATGCCATCAAATAACACGGCAATGCCATCAACGCCACCACCTGACACGGCAATGCCATCAAATAACACGGCAATGCCATCAACGCCACCACCTGACACGGCAATGCCATCAAATAACACGGCAATGCCATCAACGCCACCACCTGACACGGCAATGCCATCAAATAACACGGCAATGCCATCAACGCCACCACCTGACACGGCAATGCCATCAAATAACACGGCAATGCCATCAACGCCACCACCTGACACGGCAATGCCATCAAATAACACGGCAATGCCATCAACGCCACCACCTGACACGGCAATGCCATCAAATAACACGGCAATGCCATCAACGCCACCACCTGACACGGCAATGCCATCAAATAACACGGCAATGCCATCAACGCCACCACCTGACACGGCAATGCCATCAAATAACACGGCAATGCCATCAACGCCACCACCTGACACGGCAATGCCATCAAATAACACGGCAATGCCATCAACGCCACCACCTGACACGGCAATGCCATCAAATAACACGGCAATGCCATCAACGCCACCACCTGACACGGCAATGCCATCAAATAACACGGCAATGCCATCAACGCCACCACCTGACACGGCAATGCCATCAAATAACACGGCAAAACCATCAACGCCATCACCTGACACGGCAATGCCATCAACGCCATCATCTGACACCGCAATGCCGCCAACAATGCTCCCTACGCAAACACCTGCCATTGCCGATGAAGACATTGCAGTAGCCTTTTCAGAACACGTCTGCAACAATACGGACCCGTGCCCGGAAGTGCGGCGTACGGCGACTGTGTACCCCCAGATACACACAGAAAGCTGCGAAAACTCCTGCGCGCCGACTGCGACGCCCCCCGGGTGCTGGCCTGGCACAGTGACCGTCACACCCGTTCTCGGCACCTGTTCTGGCAATTTCACGCAGATGACGCTCGACTTCGTGCCGGCTGCTCCGGTTGCTAATTGCAAAGGAAAGTACGAGTGGGTAACATCCCTGAACTACACTGGCTGCTTGGCAAACGTTACCTTCAAGACGCACTACGGCACTTCAAGCGTTTCTGCGGTTGACTTCGCACCGGTGCCTGAAAAGCCAAGCCGGATCAGCAACTTTGCCTGCCCGGGAATTGAGGAAAAAACACTCAGAGACGTCGTGACGTGCACGGCCGTCGCGTTCAGATACACCGCGGATGAGGTGTTTTCCCTTGCTGTTTTCGAAGACTCTCAGGGTGTGCACTTCGACGGAATCGACGGCAGTAGTGTACCCAGCACCGCGGCTCAGGAAGATGGCTACACCTTTATTTTCGACTATACCCTCCCATCTGACCCGGTTGACGCACTCCGAATCAACAGCAGCGTGTACTACCTGTCACAAGATGGCTCGAGGAACTACAGCTTCGATTATTACGTGGAGACTCTTTCGGTAACAGCGCCGCTTCTCCCGGTGCTTCCGCCTACCAGCGACAGTATTATCATGTGCACGGAGCTCGCCGACGATAGGCTGACTCACGTGTGCAACATTACTTGCTACGATAGCATCGGCGAGGTCCGCGCTCCGGAGGAATCAACCGATTTCGAGATGACCTTCATGAAGTATGGCTGCAACGAAGGTCCTGACCCCACGTTATCTGAATTCTACGGCCAGGTAAAGAACGTTGTCTACTTCAACTTGACGTACAGCGAGATATGCGCGAATGATACCATCGTCCTCGACCTGGACGTGACTGTGGATAATGTGACATTGCTCACTAGAGACCCGTCAACGCACGAGTTAGTTGCGGAAGTCGTGAAGCTGTATTCGAATGGACACCACGCGCACACGCCGACGCCGACCCTGCCTGCTGTCCCCGAAGAAGAAAAGTCTCACACGACGATCATCATCATCTTCGCGGTTGCCGGCGGTGTTTTGGCGGGAGTTCTCGCGCTGCTGTTTTTCCGGAGCACCCGCGAAAAGAAAGCCGTCGGCACGTGGTGCGTTCTCGGCGAAGGATCCTCGGGCAAGGAACTCGGTTTCGCGAGCCAGCTCGTGGAAGAGGGTCCCTCGGATTACTCGGTGAACACGCACAAGAAGCCGAAACCACAGTATCATGAAGAACTCCTTGAGCTTGCAGAATGAGCTATCTACCCTACCTTTTCCGCCGACTGATTTGCCTGTACCCTTGTAGCTGGTCTGCTGGTCGTCACGTACCGCAAGCCGCCTGGCGAACCACACACACAATGCTGTCGTGCCGGCGAACACTCAGGTTCCACGCGATTGGCCGCCTTGGTTGCCACTGGATGATGGTCTTTTGTGTCCACAAGGTACAAGCACGTTGACCATTGCATGCACGTCTTCCACCTCCCCCGTGGGTCAAAAGGTCAAAAGAAGCAGGCGCCGAGTGCCGCCTGAAGGTAGCTGCACGACCGATGCTGTGGCCCCGCCCGGCGGACTTTAGCTTGGGTTCGAAGAAAAGGAAAGGCCTTTCTTTTCGAAGCACGAATAGCGCTGGCAACACGTGTCTCAGGAGCGGGCAACCGGTGTCTTTACCAGAGCATCCCGTGGGCCACTGTGAAGTGTTTCGCGATGTGCACTGCCGGTGTTCTTGATAGAGACGCAGAGTTGAAGCTGTGGACAGACATCTACTTCGACCCTCCTTCCGGCGATAGCAACTTATCGTCGCCAGGGATGTCATTCCTGCAGCAAAATAAGTGCGACTTGACGATGGTGCTGCGCTGCATCTCGGCAAGGCTGTTGAAGCTGCCCTCAGGCTTGCCAGTCTGCCCCTCCGGTGAACCGCTTTGAGCTCCTCTTGTCTACCCTGCCGGATCAGGTATCGAACATCTCGGCTGCTGGGTCTTGCTTGGTTCACGAACGAAGTGGACCCAGCTGCACGAATAGCGCTGGCAACACGTGTCTCGGAAGCGGGCAGAAAGCCTCCAGGGACAAAATGTAGGGCCCGCCCGACACACAGACCCTAACCTGTTGAGTCTCGCCCCCTATGGAACGGCTGCGAGCCTCACGAGGAACCTGGCAGCCATCCGGACGCACTCGCTGCTTTCAATGAGTTGCCGCTACACACCTGCCAGAACAAAGTCTGGAGATGCAAAGAGGGAGACTCCCCGGCTGAACGATCACGGCACGGGTTTGCGTTTTAAAGCGGGACAGCTTGCGAAAGAGACTTTTTGTAGCAACAATTAATTGCAAACTCGAACGAGAACGCTAGCGTTGGGGAGAAGATTAGCTTAGCGATCATATTCACTCACTAACAGGCTAACTTCCCCCGGCGCGTACAAGGTGGTGAGGCAGTTCTTCTGACTTCCGTTTTTGAGGTGGGAGCCACATTCGAAGCTACTCTTCACTTGGGACAATTTTTGAACCTTCGTTTTCCGAGGTGAAACAACCCGTTTGAAGATCTTCCCCCTTTTCCTCCGCGGGCCATTCAACCGCGGCCACGTCCTTCCGCTTCACAGTAGAAAGATCAGTGTAGTCGCGGTGAACGGCGGGCATTTACGTCCCTTTTTGTTTGTGCGCACTTCCTTCAAACCTGTTTTGTTCATCTACCGGGAGTGAGGATAGTATGCTGTCATCGATCTGTGACAAATTGCATTTGTCTCGAAACCGATCCGAAACGCGCTTCCCGGGTGGAGTAAACGGCAGTTACCGAAACAGCTATTTTCGCTACAGCTTTCTTTTTTGGAGTGTACGTTTTTGTCTTTTTGTTTTAGCCACAATGCAATTCGTGAGGAAACTGAACCGCCCAAGTAGGACTTCCTGATCACGATCATTTGCCAATTTGCTACCTGAGACAACGTCCAGGATTCGGGCTCAGAGTAGTGCGGTCAACGAACTCTACGAACTCCAGTTTCCCTTTCTACTTCTCCTACTCTCGCGGTGTACGGTTTTTAGCTGCACAATTTCATGCACAACCTGAACAAAAAAGTTAGCTGCCGCCGAACGCTGGGCCGGGTTCCTATTTTCACACATGCCGTTCTGTAAGTCAACGTTCCCCCTTTGTTCGTTGTACTTCCAGTTTCCGTCGGACCTTTGGAAAACGATGACTCGGGAGTAGACGTGACCATCCTCCTTTTCAGGGTTTAACGGGGGTTCTCTCCCCTGCCGAAACGGCGCAAGAGACCCGGCGTTTCATGCTTCATGCGAGTTTTCCACTCTAAGAAGAAAACTAAGAAAAAGTCAAACGGAAACAACACATAACGCTGGAAACTGACCGCTTACTACAAGAAAGCAGGCAAAGCCTGCAGCAAAAAACGACCCAAAGCACGAAAGTGGACTGAAAACACCCGCCCACCCCTACCTGGACGCTGCTCATGGACAGCCTTCACAAGTCAAACGGAGACTTCAAAACCCCAATCGGTTAGCGCAAGAATTAGTCCAAAAGTCGGCAACTGTCAACAAGCACACGTACTGCCACTACCGCAGATACGAAACGATATGCATAATAGTATGCGATACCTTTACGCACAACGGTCGCCCGGAGACTTCAAAACCCCGGATTCCCTAAGCGAACTCACACTCTGAAAAGGGATCCCAGCTCATCTTTGACAAAACCCCCGGAATTTCAAGCGAACTTTAACTCTAAAACGAGTAGTGTCGGTCATAAATTGTTTACAAACCTGGCTTGCCAAAGCATGTACACGAAAAAAGCCGTGCATGGCTTCTTGGTGTTGGTCGCAACTTACTTGGGTAGCCGTATTTAAAGTGTATAAGCATACCTACATCCCTCATACTACCGGCCTCACAACCTCAATGGTCAACCGGAGACCGAACCTCGAAACCGCAGTAACTGCTAAAAAGTGCGCGCGCCACGTGCACCCGCTTTTTATGTGCGTGGGAAGGGAGGCAGACACGGCGATCCATGCGCCCCCTGTAACGCAGGGTCCTTCGGCTGGTTCCACTTCATCACAGGACAATACCCCCCCATACGCATTTTCTTAGTGCCGTCATTTCTTTGGAGCATCACGAAAATAAATACCACCAAACGAAATTTTCTTGTCGTATAAGACGCTAGTCTTAGAAGATTAATATTAACCGACTAATGATATACTGTGAAACAGGGCCTCTCGCTCCATCACACAACCGCTCACGCTCTTGCGCTCGTTTCTTTGTTTATCATTCCACCCTTTTTCGCCGAGTACCCGACCGGCCACACTCCAGCAGCGACTTCCCTTTTCTGCGAGCACGAGCGTACCGGGGAAAATCTGCAAGGCCACGGCCTCTGGGTCAAGTGACTAGCGCTCTCCCAACTACGCATACCAATACTCGAGGGCGACTGCCTTGTGCTTATTTCGACGGAGGCTAGTAACGTATCTCCCCCTTTCCCTTGTCGGGAGTTCGAAAACTCCATTCTTCTGCACAGCTCTTCTCATTCTCCTGGGAAAACTAGTTGACGCAAAAATGGGAACGTGTCAGTTAGACTTTGGCCGACACTTGCCGGCATAGCGAAGAACCTCGCCCTTCCCCACTACCAGACCTGCGGAGACCACCGCAAAAAGATTCCCTACTTTTTCCTTATCCCTCAAAACCAGCACCAATAACAATGACGGCATGGCAAACCATGGCTTTGTCTTGTAGGCTACTGTGGCCGTGCCCGTCACCGCAAACCGTGTCGTTTTCAGTTGCGTCCTGCATCCAGCTTTACGCAAAAACCGATCAGGCTCTGCGTTCATTGAAAACAAGTCTAGTCCCAGCAGCGTCATTGTCATCATCATTGGTTTTGGTTCAGCCATGGTTGTGAGGCATTATTGTACGACGCGTTTTCTAATTGCTTAACGTTTGTTTTATTTTTGTGACCTCGACCAACTCATTTGTGCGGCACCGACCTGCCACGTTCAAGCTTGCTCCGACCACTGCACCCTCTGTCGACACTCGCTAGCCGTCGACGCTCATGACGGCAGCCCCATCCTGAAGTGCAAATACTGCCGACGCGTCACTGCTGCTGTGTGCGCTCGGATTGGCGCCGCTCAAGCGGCCACCTTTAGTCACTCGTTTGCTTGTAAATTGCTCCGTTCTTCTCCCTGACTTGTTCCCGGATTAGGATGACACATACTACTACTACTTGTTGTGTCCTGCCTCAGGAGATCACTTTGTTTGTACGTGCCGGGGGAGGATTAGCCTGTTAGTGAGTGATAGTGAGTTATTATGATCGGTAGGCTACTCTTCTCCCAAACACGCTGCCAGCGTTCTCTTTCGTGTTTACAATTAATTGTACCACCCCTCGTGTTTAAGAAGGTACGAAAAAAATGAAACAGCAGTCGAAAAATGTCTCTGAAGGAAAAAGAAAGAATTTTGCCTGCAAGGCTTTCAAATTACCTTATTATAAACCGTATTCTACTTTTCTTACAGTGCGTGGCTTGAGTGGGTGATAGGCCAGTGCGTGTTGGGCTTATCTTACAGTTTGTGCAAACGAGACCTCGGTTTCGGGGCTAATTATTTGATTATTGGAGTAGACACAGCACCGGGATGTGGTACTATGCACAGAATCTGAAGAAATCTGATTCTTCTGATTTTCTGAAAAATCAGAAAAATCAGATCAGAAAAATCAGCATCAGATCTGATCAGACTCCCCAACCCTGAATAGAGCATAGGGGGCTCACCTGCCGAATGGTGCAGGAACAGTATACACTTGCCACTCTCCATGGTTCTTCTTAGTCTGTGTGTCTACCGGTGTGTCTGGAGGGAAGAATGATAGCATGTGCTGATGACGCACTGATATCATCACGTGTACACGTACTGATTCAGCATGTGTACCAAAGGAAACAAAAGAAATCATCGACCACACAAAAATAACGTGCTGAAATCAGTACGTTCAGCATGCTTCAGGCCTGCATCCACCCTGTATCCTACTTGAGAACAAGTCTCGGTACCTCATGCTTCCTCCCTGTTCTTACGGAGTTTTTGCTGCAAGGAGCATGAGAGGCAGTGCTCTGCTCAATATGAAGAAACCTCGAGAAGCCACGAAGCGAAAGGGAAACGGGGGCTAAAAACTGCGAAGGTACACTTCTTTTTGCCCTGCACTGCATCGTGAAGGCTAAAACGATGTGTGGCGGCGTGTTTGGGTTGTTGATCAGAGTTCCTGCTTGTAAGTGGAAAATGAAAACAGGGCCAAACGAGTGGAGAAACGCTCACGCGCTCTTAGCTCGACACTACGTACGCACCCTACAACAACAAACCTCAAAACTCTCGAATCGGAAAGAAATCCCAACCCACCCAAGAAATCCGGGTTGCTTTGACACCAAGTACAACCTTGTCGGAAGCTATTTTGACGTAGAAACTATGCCAAAATATCAAGACATTCAAGACAGGCAGTTCATCTGTTGTCGAGTGACCTGCATGAAAGTATGTACATGTGTGCATCCTCACCTCACCCCCCCCTTACCCAATACATTGTTCCCCTCTTTTTTTTAAAGAATGCCGACGAAAGACGGATGCAAAATAACTGTACCAATAGTTGTGCCCGCTCCCCAACCATCTGTCTTCGCGAGCAAACCCCCGTGAAGGAGAGCGAGGCGCATAACACTGGTGAAGACAGTACACAGTGGAGTCCAACCTCAGAAGCTGGAGTATTAGAAAGAGGGTGTCACACCCGCTTTTCGGGTGGGAACCACGGGCACACGGGTCAAGCGATCGCTCAGCGCATAAAGAAAGAAGACGTCGTAGGATACCAATCTGTACGTCCATACGGGATTGGAAAAACAAAGAAGCATCAATTCGTCGCGTACGTGGGGCTTGGCGCTTGCGCTGAACACACGCCCTCAGAGACGGTCAACGGCAAGCTACAACATATCTCCCCTTTTCCTTGTCGGTGATTGGTGGCTGCCCCGCCAAACCTCAGTGGTTGACGGAAAGTCTCGTGAAGCTCAGGTGTGAAGTTACGTTGTAGCACACCCGCTTTACGGTTGTGACGCGGGCACACCCTCTTTACTCAGCTTCTGAGGCTGGACCTCGCCGTGTAGAAAGAAAGACCTGAGGGTCCCAGTCCCGTTTCTTACTACGGAGTTTCGCACTCGCAATCTTTTTTTTGTAGAAACACCTGCTTTAAGGAAAAAAGGAGGACGAGGAATGCGCGTAGCCCACACGAAACACGGGAAACTCTGTAGTGCCGGGGGGCATCGGCGTTCACCATAACGACCCATTTGTAGTTGTATTGTTTCTCCCTTTCTAACCTCCGTCGAAGTCAGAGTATTTGTTATTTGTTGCAGCAGCAATGAAATGTCAAGTCGAGAGATCGAAAGAGAACATGGCTGCGCGATTGGAAGGAGATTCGTCTGATCACTCAGTGTTGACATGCTAACTTCCCCTGGCACGTACAAGCAAAAGAACGACGCCTTGTAGAATTCTTCTTCGATGTGCACCTGCTTCGTAGGAAATACGCGAGGAAGTTTAGGTGTCCCAGCGCTTCTCGCAACCAGGCGGAAGTCTTCATCGGAGCAGCGAAAGCATGTCACATCACGTGCGAAGAGATAACCGCGCCGTTGCGGCGATGCAATACATTATCGCCACAGATTCTTTGAATTCTAACGCAAACCATCGGAGCTGATCGCGAGCGAAAATTCGCCGTAAACGGTCTGCTACGTGGACGTGGACAAGCGACCAACCCAGCAAGGTTGCAAGGTGGCCCAGTTTGTTGGGCATCAGCGTGCTGCTGGTATTCAGAGGCTGGGATAAGCCCCTCGCATCAAGGCCTGTGCTCTATGAACTACGGTGGTAATGGTGCCTTGCAAGTTCATGGGATGAAGCGCTCACGCGTAGTGTGGCTCCTGGCCTCCCCGGACGACGATCTCAGGCTTTTGGGCACTTAGCAGATTTCACGCCCCGCACTGTCCACGAGCCTCGACAAGGACTGCAGGCGCTCTGTCAAGGGTCAGGGTGCTGCCTACATCCTTGCCACGTCGGGATCCTGCAGATTTAAGCTTAAATGGCCCTGTGACGGCTGTGTGCAGAAGCGGGGCTGCATCCGCTTGCTGTGCAGAGGGCTGGGGGACCTGGTCAGGATCCCCAGCATGGTGTGAGCTGGGGAGGGGTGAAAGGCCCTGCAAGGCGACTGGCCCTGTTTCGGCGGGCTGCTGTTGCCTGCACGTCGTACTTCGCCTCCTCAAAGAACAGAACAAATGCCTATTGAAATGGGCAATAGTGCCTGCTCACAACTAAGTTGGCTGACATGCGAATTGCACCCGCGCCGCACGCGCAAATTTTTTTTTGTCGGTCGCACGTGCAGCTACACAGATGGCCGAAAATACGTTGGCTGTTCCCCCGCTGCAGCAGGGTTTCGTCCTGCACAAAGCCCCATCCAGATTAGCAATACTTCTGGTGTCCCTTCTTTGACTGGATTACATGGTTGAACATCTAGTGCGGATATAAAACACTGCTGTATTAGTGTGGTCCTCATTGGCATGCACTTGACTCCCCACAAACACAACAAGAAGACTTATCACTGTGATTCCTTGTGTTTTGACCCCCCCCCCCACCCTTTCTTTTCCTTGCAAGGGTATTCGTTCGGCGCATTCCGGGGGTTTGCAAATCTTGGCTGTTCACAGGGTGGCATGAGGGGCGTGTTTTGGTGTCTGTCGTTTCGGTGCCGCCGGTTTTCGGGGGCTTGGGGCGTAGCTGACACATCTCCCCAAAATGGTCGGGTTTGCGGGTCTGCGTCTCATGAAAGACGCGCTGCGGAGCAGAGAACCTTGCCCCCAGCATCAACTGCCAACCAAAGGTGATGAAAATGATAAGGCAAAAGTTCCTTGTTCTTCGCGTTTACAGGGTATAAACCTCTCTGGGGGGTCTCATGTATCAGCACTTCGTTGGCTTCGTTTTCTCTTTCACGTGCAACCGTTGTTCTGAAAGTGGTTCCGTCAGTACCCATGTCAGTACAAATGTACTGAAAAGAATATGGATCGGCGGCGAGGATCGTCGATGAGTTGTTTCCTGAATATCGTTTCCGTCGCCGATGGAGACGGGAAGTGGGTCCGTACAACCAAAACGCGTGTAAAGACACAGCTCCTGAACCAGGGCCTCATGTGGTTCATGATACTCCACTCGAGACTTACGCCAGCCCGACAAACAAATTTAGGATTTCTGCGTTCACTCCGTGCACATCGCACATGCCGGACCTCTGCCTTCCAGCGCTTTGTCGGCGCACCGTTGTGAACCCTCGCCTATCTTTGCTCTAGCTATATTCCGACGGGGCACCCTACAGATTTATTCTCGGTCTTTTGTGACAGGGTCGACACGGGCGTGCCCACTCATACCTTGGGTCGATGATCTAACGGTCATAGGTCACGTCAGGGTTCAATGAAGTACCCCCGAGCTCACGCCCATTTAAAGTTTGAGAATAGGTCTAGGAAGCCATTTCCCCAATGCCTCCAATCATTCGCTTTACCTGGCGTACCTCCTGTTTTGGTTCTAGCTATCCTGAGGGAAACTTCGGAGTGAACCAGCTACTAGATGGTCCGCGAAAGTTACGTTCAGCCAACTTCCGCGGCTTCCTAAAAGGTTCCAGTGTCCTTCCGCATGGAGGCACACGGACGAGCTCCCCTGCAAGAGTGCTTACCCCCGCGAGCAAAAAGGGTGCTTTTTTTCCACGGCAGGTATTCTCATCTTGCAAGGTGGCCGGTGCTTCCTCACGGGCCCCGACGCACGCCTGCGTCCTCTCCATCCAACCCTCTGTTTTTTTGTATAAGCACCTGCTTTGTAGGAAATGCTTGAGGAGACTGCCAGTTGCGATAGATCAAAGGAGGTAAATGTGCTGTAGCCCACACGAAACACAGGTAAATCTGGGTTTAGTGGCGGGCGTAAGCGTTCAACAAAAAAGACCCACTTTGTAGTTGTATTGTTTTCTCCCCCTCTAGCCTCCTTCGAAATGAGCACAAGGCAGTCCCTCGAGTATTTCTTCTTTTTCTGTATCTCCAAGTTCTCCCCTCGTTTTGGCACCACGAAGCGAGGTAGAGAACAGTGCTCTCGCTAAGGAACAAGTCGGCCTTTTATGACACTGAAAATTATTTCCGAAAAACACCCGGCAAAAAAGGCCGGCCTTTTTTCGCTCAAGACCGGTTGGTGCAGTGGGTCGTGGTAGTTCAGGGGGTCGTGGTGGTGCAGTGGGTCGTGGTAGTGCAGTGGGTCGTGGTAGTGCAGTGGGTCGTGGTAGTTCAGGGGGTCGTGGTAGTGCAGTGGGTCGTGGTAGTGCAGATAGTTCAGGGGGTCGTGGTAGTGCAGTGGGTCGTGGTAGTGCAGTGGGTCGTGGTAGTGCAGTGGGTCGTGGTAGTTCAGGGGGTCGTGGTAGTTCAGGGGGTCGTGGTAGTGCAGTGGGTCGTGGTAGCGCAGTGGGTCGTGGTAGTGCAGTGGTCGTGGTAGTGCAGTGGGCTAATCGCAAAGACAGTTCAACAGGAAAGAGGGACTCTCGTGAACAAATTGCCTAGTTGCTCCTGCCCGGCAGTCATTACCAGGTGCACGATGGTCAGCATTTTGTGCCAGTCTTGGTGCGTTATATCTACAGCTCTTCCCCCGTGAACCACATACTGGAGAAAACCTCCAGGCCACGGACCAGTGCACAACAGAAAAAATTGCCATTTTAAAAAAGACCGGGCCGTCGGCCTTAGCGGGAACTGCAAGAGAAAGGAAAAAAAATTGGATTTCTTTGGTGCCCATGATCCCCCTGAGCAGCGGCCAGAGAAGAAAAAAACCGATTAGGCTGGACATAATATATTACGTGTCTGGATTAGGGTTAAAAAGCTGTTTTTGTGTCAAAGCCTGCGCAGAACACTGCGTCAATTGTTTCATTTTCCGCGGACGGCCGATGACCCGCTGTACCCCACGCTGAGATGCCGCCTCAGCGAAAGGTGCATCGTTTGATTGCAACACTGCTCGTTTTTACTCCGGACGAGAGGACAACTGCTACCATTTTTTTTGTGTTAACAATGCATTGCGGTGCGCACAAACAAACGGAAGCGCCATACTAATTTTTTTTGTGCAGTCTATCGTCACAGATTGTTGCTGCATGTTCAAACGTTCAACTACTAGTCGACGCCGGTTTGCATATTTAGACCGACAGTCTAAACATACAACGCAAACGAGACCACTGTTTTCTGGGTTTCTGACCGGGCCGGGGGGTGATCCTAATGTCCATATTGCTACCGTCGCCAACTTTTCTTTACAAGCAACCAACACGTCGCAAGACACCAAATTTTTCGTCCCTCGGGAATCGGGATTACGCCAGAAACACAATTATTTTTGTCTTCCATCTTTCACTCTGAAAAAAAGCTTCTCAAGCGAACTACAACTCTTAAAAAAAAAAAAGCAAACTCCTCGATATCAAAAAAGGTCGAAAACAAAGAACAGCATAAAAATAGAAAGAAGAACAGGTCGGCCGGCACGATTTCCCCGAAGTGAGTGACGAGGGGCGAACATCATTTTTCGCGCTTTGAGGAAGGACCACCCAGCGTAGAAAAACTCCCGGCAGCAGTGTCAATGGAATTTATTTCCATTTTCTGGGAGGTATTATTCCCAGAGTTGGGTCTTGGCATCTTATCATATTGTGAAAGCTCGCCGAAGATCAGGCAAAAAGAGGGTGAGGTACCAGCGATGTACCTGCACCCCCCGTCCCCCCATATCCCGCGGCCTTGCTTTTTGAGGTTGGCCATTATTAAACCCCTTGCGTGCTTTCTTCGGTGCTTTGAATAGCCCCTCAAACAATGACGGGTCATGTTTCCATTTGAAGACTCCGTTCCCTTTCCGATCGATTGTCCCTCAGGACGTAGCCTTCGCTCAATGGAAGCTGAAGTTTCCCATCAAGGTGTTAGCCGCCGTAGGCCGCGCAGTCGTGAGGAAGAAGAGGGCCCGCAGCGTTACAAGGCGGCGATCCCCCGCGAGACGAGCTCACCCGCCGGCCAAACCAGACTCACACCCGCAGTCCTGTCTGCAGACCCTCAGGTTCCACGCTGATGATGGTCCGCCTTATGTGTCCGTGGCTTAAAGGACCGAAACACGGCGCAGACGGGACCAGTGCGGTGTTGAGCACATACCCATTCCAAGCACGTTCTTGCAATCCCCCCATTCCAGTAGGGTACTTCGCGTAACGCGACTTGCTGCCCTCAGCACGCAGGATTACTTCCTCGCACTCTTTTCCTTTTGGTCCTTCAACCATTGGTGCTGCACACGGCAACCCCATGTCCACTGTGCTCTGCGGAGTTTACTTCGCAGATTGCCACCGTAAAAAGAAGACAAGTCAGTGCTGCCTAGCGAGTCGCAGTCACAATCAGGGCGAGTGCCCTGAGTTTTTTAACTGATTGCTCAGACACGGTTGTAGGGGCCTTCTCCCCGTGACGGATTCGCCTGTGCTCTAGTAGCACGGGTGGTCCTGGCTGTGACGAGCTACGAACAGCCGCCTGACAAACCAGACTCACACCGCAGTCCTGTCTGCAGACACTCAGGTTCCACGCTGATGATGGTCCGCCTTATGTGTCCGTGGCTTAAAGGACCGAAACACGGCGCAGACGGGACCAGTGCTGTGTTGAGCACATACCCATTCCAAGCACGTTCTTGCAGTCCCCCCCCGTGTTTCAGCAACTGTTCTGCGAGTTACTTCTTCCAGGCGGCTGTGATTTGACACGAAGTGATCCACATTTTGCAGCTCGACGCCGTACGCCACGCAGCAGCCGTTGGAATAGAGCATCCACTTGATATCGGAAAGTAGGTGCGAGGCCAGGTGGATTTTGTGCGCTAGCTTCGTTTAACCGTGAATCTAATACTCAGGGCTTACCCCATATTCTCGCTTTCATTTTACTCCGCGCACCATGTCGACCGGAGACTGAAAAACACGGGGTCTTAAACAAAAAACGCTAGAAAAGAAACAGTCCGGGAACTGTGGATTGTGGAAGACAGGTGCACGGGAAAGCATGGCAGCTTTCCGCAGCCTCATGGGCTTGATCGAGCCGGGAGACTCGGAGACCACGGCCGTTCGCAAGAAAGCGGTGCTGTGCCTCAGTATTCTGGGGCTGACAGGCGCTATCGTCTCATTCATGTCCACCGAAGCCCCGGTGCGGTACCTTTACATTGCACCGTTCGCCGTGGGTGCCGTTTTCATGGCTATTTTGTTCGTGAGGCGCAGGGTGTCAGCTGCCATCTTGGGCTGGAACTTATTCGCATATGCGCTGACGATCGTGGCCATCGACTGGGCGAATACGTCGCACATAGAACAAAGGGTTTGGCCCTACATGGTGCTGCTGCTCGACGTCAATCTCGTGGCGGAAGGACCCAAGTGCCTTCCGCCCGTGCTGCTGGGGGTGTCGCTGGTGTGGCTGGTGGCAGCGAGTTCCGAAACAGCTTTTAGCTTCGGGTTATTCAAAGCGGCCGCTGCGTTGGGGTCAGGCAAAGTGCGGATTTGTGACTGCGAGGATCCTCCCTGTGCCAAAGGTGGCATCGGGTTCGTTCTCAGCGATGCACTCCCTTCATGCTCGGTGATGTGCCTTGGCTACTACTTCACGAGTCGCTTCGCACGCTACATGAAGGACGCAAACAGGAGCATGGAAGAGTCGATTGCCATCGCTCAACGCATTGCCGACGCTCTGGCAGCGTTGGATCTCGAAGCAGCGTCCTCGCATCTCGACACTTCAAAAGACCTCCCGCCTGCCCTCAAGGATGCTTTCTCGCAGATCTTGACGAACCTCACGAACTATAAACCGTACATCCCCGAAGCCGTATTCAATCGTGTGCGCCCGGAATCCTACGGTACTGTAGCGCCAGGCCTTCACAACAACCTCGCGGCCATTGTTTTCACTGATGTCAAGTCGTCCACTGCAACGTGGGACGCGGAACCGGGGGCGATGAAGCAAGCACTGCGCATCCACAACAAGACCTTGCGCAAAGTGATGTCCTCGTTCAACGGGTACGAGGTCAAGACGATAGGGGATGCCTTCATGATTGCTTTCGAAAACCTGCAAGCAGCCGTCGGCTTCGGTCTTGCGGCCCAAGTCGCGTTGTATGAACAGACCTGGCCCCCCGAGTTATCGGCTCTGCCGCAGTGTGCGACGGTTGCGGGAGCATGGCACGGTCTGCGGATCAGAGTAGGTGTGCACTACGGAGAAGTCGAAGTGGAATTCAATTCAGTGAACGAACGCTTCGATTACTTCGGCACCACCGTGAACAAAGCGGCACGGCTGGAAGGAGTTTGTTCACCAGGAGGAGTCGCTCTGGATCACAGTGCATCAACCTCAGTGCTCCCCCTGTTTGACGGTGAGCTGGTAGTGGTGAACAAGGGACTCCTTTACTTGCGTGGTCTTGGAGAGACAAGGGTACAGGTATTCCATCCCCGTTCGCTATCCCTTCGGGAAACCGCCGTCGTCGTCAGCATGAGTCGGAAGGTTTCAATTGCACCGGCTCTGTCCTCACGGAACTCCAGCACGAAGCTTCCCGCGTGGAACGAGGACAAGAACTTCGCTTCGTCAACCACGGGAGTTAGCTACTTGCGCGATTGCCAAGAGGGAGACAGAGTAAGAGAGGCCGCGATGCAAACGCATGACACGCTCGAGCGGATCCAGCATTGCCTCGATCGTTCAGACGGGAGTCTGATCACGGTTACTGGCTTCTCTGCCATCTTCGGGTGGAATGTAGTTCGGGCATGTGCGTCGCATGCTGAGAACGCGTGTCGATTTGCGACGCTCCTGCGACAAGAGAAGGACGCGCCGGTGGTCGGCCTCTGTTGCAACCAGCACACGGTTGTATCCATTCCAGTTGGCAGCCAGAAGTTCGTGACAGTCGTTGGGTACGGCGTCAGAATCGCAGACCGGGTTTGTAGGCGAGCTTTCAAGATGCAATGCCCAGCTCTGTACGCGTTTCCTGTCACGGGCACTGCCATGCCGAGCAGCCTCGTCGCGATGCTTGTACAACGCGAAACCTGGGACGAGCACACTAGCCAGGGGTCCGCGTTATCCTTCGTTGTGTACACACTTCAAAGGGACCTGGGCGGCGACATCTCGAGCCCGCGATCCATGTTGGCTTTGTCGTGAAACACTGAATGCATCATTTCTGTGTGGGAACAATCTTCGGGTACGGACGCCGTGCTGGCTCAGTACTGCTACCCTTGCCATGTTCATGCAGCCGTGGACTGGCTCCAACGGCGAAACTGAAGGACTATAAAGCAGGCCGGGCTTCATCGCTATAGGTTTTAATGTAGGACCGTGGCTGTGCCTGTGGCACAGCACGATGATGAGTCCTTTCTGATGATGCGTCCAGTCAACGAATGTCTTCTTCTCCGTCACTGAGTGAGATTTGAACAGTGCTCCCCGTCAACCCCGCGAAGCGGAGAAGCCTGCGTTTTGTCGATCGTACAAGTCGTGGTCGCCACTTTCTCCGCGCTAGCACTATCAATCTGGCGGGTTGCCCTTCAATGTGTTGTGCATGCAAAATGCAGTGCGCCGTACGGCTCGCGGGACCACGTGTTAACGAGAACCACGTGTCAACATGCCTGCGCGTGGGGGGCTCAAGACTAAGTTCAAAGCGAATTTCTTCTTGGTGTCGGTCGCAACACTTACGAACTTGGCTAGCCGTAGTTAAAGTGTGTAATCGTGCCTATACATTCCTCATACTACCCGCCTCACAGCCTCAATGATCAACCGGAGGCCCTAACACATCGAACCTCTCAACCACAATAAACGCCAGAGAATTGCTCAGAGTTCCCGCAAGAACCTGTGATCTTCGTCGACTTTAACTCTGAAAAAATTGGAAAGATCCTCGGCTACAATGTACCCGCCACAAGGTTTCACGGGGGGGTGGCTCGCACAAACGCCGGACTGGGCAGGCTGGTTCATAAATATCGCTGCTTTGGGGGGGGCTTCCGGGTTTGGGGGGGGCTTCCGGGCCCCCCTTATTCAAGACGCTCCGCTTTTCCTATCTTTTTTTTTGTGTCCACTTTTCGACGATTTGAAATTCGCCCGGCATTGATTCTAACGGTTTTGGCGAACACGGTAGTCAGAGTTCAGGTTCAGCAGCAATGCTCCGGTGGCAGAATCTGTTCAATGTGGTCGACGGGTCGGACTCGGCGGACGTTGTCATCCGCAAGAAAACCGTCTTTTACCTGAACCTAGTCGGCATGATTTCCTCGATTCTAGCTTTCTTCATGGAGTTTGTCGACACGCGGATGAAGTACTTTGACGTGCCCGGGATTGTGGTAGGAGCTGTTTTCTTCGTCCATTTGCTCGTGACGCGCTACGTGTCTCGAATGACTTTGGCCTGGAACTTGATAGCTTACTCGTTGTCAATTTTCGTGCTTGACTGGATCCTTGCGGCTCACGCGGAGCAGAAGGTGTGGCCCTTTGTCGTGTTGCTGCTCGATGCCAATCTGGTGGCGGATGGAGCTCCTGCAGTGTCCTTCGTCCTGCTGGGTGCCACGATGCTGTGGATGGCAACCCTCAGCCTCGATTTGACGGTCAACTTCGGCGTTCTTGCATCGGTCCCCATGAAGTGGAGCCCCATTCGGGTCTGCGATTGCGGGGATCCTCCATGTCCCATGGCGGGCGTCGCATTAGCAGTCAGCGATGTCGTACCTGGCTACATGGTACTTTGCCTCGATTTTTACTTCAGCAGGCGCTTTGCGAACTCTCTAAATTCTGCCAACCGGAGCATGCAAGCGTCCATCAGCATTGCCAAAAGCGTAGCCCACGTCCTGGCAGCGTTCGATCTCGAAGCCGCATCCTCGCACCTGACCGATTCGGAAAGCCTCTCGCCCGACCTCAAAGAGGCTTTTGATCAGATTCTGACGAACCTGACGAACTACAAGCCTTACCTCCCGGAAGCGATACTGAGCGCATCTTGTACAGTTCCAGAGACACGCGCCCGTGACGATGCACCTGGGCGGGACGACGGCGTTGCCTCCATTGTTTTCACTGATATCAAGTCGTCGACCGCTACGTGGCAATCAGAGCCTACGGCGATGAAACATTTGCGCATCCACAATACAGTCGTACGCAACACGATACGTCAGTTCAACGGGTACGAGGTGAAGACAATTGGCGATTCCTTCATGATTGCTTTTGAAACTTTAGAAAACGCCGTCAGCTTCGGTCTTGCCTCACAAGTCGTTCTGTATGAACAGGAGTGGCCCGTTGAGTTGATGACGTTGCCGCAGTGTGCCAGGCTTGCAGGAGTATGGAACGGATTGCGGATCAGAGTTGGCGTCCACTACGGAGAAGTTGAAGTCGAGCTAAATTCAGTGAACGAACGCTTCGATTACTTCGGCACCACTGTGAACAAGGCGGCGCGACTCGAAGGAGTATGTCCACCAGGGGGTCGCCCTGGATCGCAGTGCTGCAGATACTATGAGTGACGAGTTCTCAGAAGCGATACATGCAGTCGACAAGGGGCTCGTTGACTTGCACGGCCTGGGAGAGACAGAGGTCAAGGTGTTCATTCCGTGCAAGCTTTCCGGACGCAGCGTTTTCACAAGTTCTGAAGGCCATAGTCTTGTAAGTATCAAGCGGAAGGGATCTGTGGTTAGTTTTACACCCTCAAACTCGCGGAGCATCGACGTTCTACCTACTGCGTGGAAAGAGGACAAACGATTTGAGACGGGGTTAGCCCTGCCGTGATGCAATTGAACGACAGCATCGCGTGGATCCAGCTTTGTCTTGACCGGTCGGATGGAAGCATGGTGACGGTCACTGGCTCATCTGCAGTCGTTGCGTGGAATGTCGTCCAGCCATGCGTGGCCCATGCTGAGAACGCGTGTCGATTTGCGGGTATTGCTCAGCAAGACAACAGTAAATGGGCCATCGGGCTGCATTGCGGCAACCATGCCATGGTAGTGCTGGCCGGTCATCACAAGTATGTGACAGTCATCGGTTACGGTTTGAAGGTTGCGGAGAGAGTCTGCAGAAGGGCAGCTCGACTCGAATGTTCTGCGCTTTTTGCCGTTCCTCTCACGAATACCTCCTTCGCACTTCCGAGCAGTCTCAAGGAGCTACTCGGGTGGCGGGACACATGGGACATGTGCAACAGCTTGCAGATGCAGGTATCGTTCGATATCTACGAGGTTAACCCTGAAGACAAGTCAGAAGAAGCCAGTGGTCCGCAGGACACGGCTAGTTCTGTCGTGGCCACCTTCCTGTGTTGATCTTCTCACGTCATGCACTGTTTTTCGGACCTGTGTTGACATGAGAACTATCTCTCGTTGTCCACTACGATAACTGATTACGGGCCCAGTCTCTTCGAGATAGGGACACAATCTCTCGTTGTCATTTACACCTCACACCACTAGTGAGTCGCAGCCTCAAGTGGAACCTGACTATCTGCAGACAAGCTCACTTGGGTGCGGTCGACGCAGTCAGAACCACCCGTGCACGAGCCCAGGAGAGGCCTTTTACGTGTCTGAGTTTACATGTCTGAGCAATCGGATGAAAAACTCGTGACTATTTGTCCTTCGAATCTCTTCGTGGCTTGCAGTATCGAGCACGGTATGCACTCAAGGCTGCACGGGAACACCACGTTCACTGTGTTATTTTGCAGATTGCCTACGAAGACGATTGGTAACAACCCGAAGCAGGTCTGTGCTTTCCAGCTCGGACCTGCTCCGGCCACCTCATATACTTGATTGCTCTACAACGGACAATACCCTCTCGGGGGGGATTGGAAAGAAGCCTTCATCCAACCGTTCTTTCCGGTAGCTCCAAACCCCTTTTGAAGCCCGCAACGCGCGAAAACAACAACGGACTGCATTGATTGCAATAAGCGAATGGAGGTTTGGTAGCGACACTTCTGGTAGAACAGGCCCTTTCGCAAGGCACGAAATCATGTCAATCTGCCGGGTTGTACACACCGCCCATGCTTTGCGGCTGGCCGGTAGACCGCGTGGATGTTGGGCAACCTGGAAACAATTTACGCCCGTAACAGCTGGAACGATGCCGTGCCTGAATATCCTCACGACGTATCCTTTGTTCAGTCTCCGCCAAGATGCTAGCCGCCGCCATAGGGCGGGCTATTGCCAAAAGGAGGAGAGCCCGCGAAACAACGTGTCAACACACGCCTGCCAGGCGGTCTCGTCCGCCAGTCAGAACGCCCCCGGCTGCGCCAGCATCGGTGCAACAATCGCTGTTGCATCTGACTCCTCAGCGTGCTGCTTCAGCTCATTCAAAATCAACTTTTTGTCTCACTCTTCAATGGTCGCCACTAACTTCGACTTCGGCCAAGATTGAGAGAGAGAGAGAGAGACGAGTTAGAGTGCAATCCGGTCGCCCCACTACTATCCCGTACTACTACGGCGGGCGCAAGTCGTTGCGCCGTGGGCGCGGAGCGAGCCGTGGCCCAGTCAAAGATAACAGCTGGGCTTCTGAAGAAATTGGCATGCCGCGACAGCGAAGTGGATATCCCACGTGAGGTTTTGCGGCGAGTCTTAGCTTTGCCGCAGACAGTAGTGATGCCTCTGGCAATTCTGATGCGACACGAGGCAGTCCCCCCCCTTGAGTATTTTTGTACACGGGAACCCTCCCTCTAACGGGAGGGTCTGGCGGGAAAAACCGGACCATTTTTCACACACCTCACCTGCGCCGTTTGCCAGTGCTATTTGGGAGGGGTGGGACGGGAGGAAGGCCCCAGGGGCTGGGGGTGCCATGGCACCCCGGGGCGGCGGCTGCCTGTGGTATGTGTTCGCCGGCGTCGCGGCGTGCGCGGTGCAGGGGGCGGTGCGGGCCGACGACGCGGGGATGCGGGGGCTCGGCACGTGGGAGTTTGAAGGCGGTGCAAGGGATATCCAGGCGGGGCGGTTCCTGTGTCCGACCTGCAACGCGAGCAGGGACTGCGGCACGGTGGCTTCGGAGGGCCGCGTGCGGGACGCTGCCTGGAAGCTGTGGAGACCGGACGGACACTACAGGGGGGAACTCGCCGCTTTGAACAAGCTGAGCGTCTGCATCCGAAAGTGGATGAACGGCTGCAACGGAGCAGCCGGCCTGAACTTCTGCAATTCCCTCACCGAAGTCTGCTCCACGTCCGAAGCACCGTTCGACGCCAGCGTTCGAGCGGCGTCACCGGAAGTTTGCTCCAGCGACTCTTTCATGAGCTCCGCGTCCGCGACCCTCATCTTCACGGTCCCTATTGCCCTCTCCAGCATCTCCCTCGTCGCGATCATCGGCACCCTGTACCACAGCTTCTCGAAGGGGTACTGCCAGTGCCCGCCGTCCCTTTCGAAAGTGCCGCTCATGTTTAGCAGCACGGTCCTGCTCGTCTTCTCGTTCCTCACCTTCTTTTCGCCCCACATGGCAGTCGGCGCCGTTGGGATGATCGTCGGGATCCTCTCGATCAACGCACACACGGTGGCCGCGCAGGTGCAAGACAGCACCACCGAGGGCGTTTCGGAGGCCAAGGCGCAGATCGAGCGCGCGCAGCGGTGGCTGGTCGCCACGTCCGTGACGACGTTCGCCCTTCTCTTCTTCGTGTACTCCTCTGGGTACTCGGAGCTGCAACACACGCCGATGGACGCGCTCGGGAAGGATTGCGTCGCCTTCTACAACTTCTTCGCTGTGGACCCCTTTCTGTTAGGCCCCGGCGACCAGAAAGACTCCAAGTACTGGGGCTACTGCGAAGCGGACTACATCGAGGACACGCTGTGGAACATCACCGCCATTTTCTGGCTCGGATTGGTTTTGGTATGCCGGGCGTTCTTTCCCTCTCGAAAGACATTTTCCGGAGTTGGGGCTTGCACTGATTAACGAAGGCTCGGACGATCAGCATCAACTGACCAAAGGTGATGAAAATTATAGGGCAAAATTCTTGTTCTTCGCGTGTACAGGGTATAAACATCTCTGGTGCGCAAAGCAAGAGCTCAGGGTAGAAACAGGTCTCGATAGTCCCGTGCCACACCTTTCCTCAGGTCCTGGCCACACCATGCTGTAAAAAGATGCATCTTTCTAACAGACACGTCGGCTGCACATGAGAAAGTCAAGCGAAACTAGCCAAAGAAGTGCACAAACACGACTCACATGTAATGGGGTTCAAATGTTTTACAACAAGTGACAGAAAATGTGAAACGACGTGACATGTAGTCACAGCTCATACACCGCACACGTGTTCTAAACATGAAATGTGGATTCATCGACAACACTCAACCTGAACTCACGCTTTCTTGTCGACAACCATGCTATGCTGGTCCATGGGAGCTCGTTCCGGATCACTGCTAGTGACCCGAGCTCCCCACACACTTTGTCGATAGGTGACTGATTGTATGATGGGGCAGAGGTTCCTGTACAAGCAGGACCCACTCGGTATAGCAAGTCTTTTTGTACTCGCAGAAGATAGTTGGCACAGCGCGTTTTAGGAAAGGCACAGTTTGTAATGCGCCACTTTGCGCACCCACAACTTCCCACAATGTGGTCAGAATAGCCTCATCAATATTACCCATATAGCATTGTGGCTGTTGTGGCTGGAATCTGTTTTCTTTGGCCAGTTTAGGTCCCCCATCCAAGCTTTCGTTTGCATCGTATGCGTGGGTACCAAACTACCTCACCTACAGGGCGGCATCCACGTCCATAGCACCATCAGTTTGCACGTTCACGTAGGCGTCGATCCTGACATGTACCAGCATCCTGGCGAAGTTGCTGGCGGGCCAGGCTCGTTTCTGGTTGGCAGGCACCCGCATATGCAAGGGGACTTCTTCGCGGGCAGGCTGCGAGCCAAAGACCATTCAGTCATGCGAAGCGTCGAAAGGTATGCGCGACGTCAAAAGAAGACCCTCAGAGAGCCCCTTCTCCCCAGCTAGCCTTAAGTTTACGTTTCGCGTTTCCTTTGTACGGAAGGTGCTGCTGCGGGCACACCTGCAAAGTCCGGATCCGGGAGAACTGAAGAAGGAAGCGACGTTCCCGTTTCCATGTTTATTTACCGCTCAACGGTCGGCGTGGCAATCTGGCAACGGGACTTTTACCAGAGGCGAGAACGTCAGTTTTGTTGGTGGCGTGTGTGTTATCAGCTGTATGGTAATTTCCACAGTACGCTGCCAACCGTCACTTTTTGATAATGACAACCGCGGTTGTTACCACAAAAAAGTGCCGTAGTTCTGCATACGTGCCGGGGTAAGTTAGGGAGCGAGCCTGATCGTTAGGCCAATCTCCTCCCGCACCGCTGCCAACCTCCTCTTTTGAGGTTACAAGTCACCGTTATTACAAAACACGCAGTTATTCGGATTTACGCTTGACGCCGCTCAGCGATTTGAGATGATCTCGTTTCGTTGGTCGCCGCGCCACTCCTCACGTTATCGGGCGGCAGCCTGCTTATCTGATAGTAAGGCATACGAGCCGAAGGTTCGATGCACTGAACGAATTTGCAGCACGTTTGCACGGTGTCGTCACCGGCAAATGCAGCACAGCAAAACCCGTCTAGCCACCGGTACTCGCTGCTGGTTTGGCGTCGAATGAAACAAGGTTGTTATCATTCCGCAAGCAAGGAGTACCACCTATCTGGAGGTTGCAGTGTGTCCTCTCCCACCGGGGACAGGGCGAGAGACCGAGAGAGAACACAAAACAAAAAAGAGATTCCGTGTCGGGGGGCTGGCTAGTCTCGGACTGGGTTTCCTGGCGGGGACAGGGGCGGGGTTTGTCACGCCATAGCAGTCCCAGGGCCCGGTCCCACCCTCCTGTCATTTTTCGTGCGACCGCACAGACCTTTTCCGAGTGCGAAAGAGACCTCAGAAGGATCTCTTTGATCCACTGCATCCACAGCGGAAGCGGTGTTTTCAGGCCCCAGGGCCACATTTCTCTCGTCCTGGAGAGGGACTAACACCGCTTTTTCACGTCGAAGAACCCAGCGGCATGTGTGAAAACCGAAACAGTAACACTTTCTTTAGGTCCCTCCTGATAGACCGCTTCGCGTCCTTCCCTTCCTTGTGCGAGCCGCCTTCGATTTCTCCCAAGATCTGTGTCACGCTGCTTGTAAGTGATGTGCGGACATGTTTCGGTTGAAGGTGAACCGGAGGCTTTATCGGCTAGGAACCGTTTGCAGCTGTTGGCGGGCGTGGACAGCGGCGGTGGCTTCTGAACAGACTACGGCCCCTGTCTGCGTCGCTTTGCTTGGCGCACTTCGAGCGCCGTATCGCTTCATTCTCCGCTTTACGTAGTGGGTGACGCACGTTCTCTTTCCTTCGCCCATGAAAGCGGAGTAGAAGGAGCGCTTTTTGGTCTCAGCATCCAACCTCCAAGTGAAGCACGCGTGCGGCGCTTTGTTCTCTGCTTATGTAGCGCAAAAAAGGAAGCACTTCCCTTGTGCCATGTAGGCCGTCCGTACCGGCTCAACCGAGCCGCGCAAGCAGAAAACGCTCATTTTTGTATGCAGGCGCTCCTCCTCGCATAGCAAGAGTGAAGCATGTACGGCGTTGCGTTATCTGCTTACGCACTTCACAGGTGCAGGCGAGCAGGGAATGTGAACAGGCAATTCTGCCATTGGATATCAAAGTTGAAGCCACGGGTGAGTCGGTGTGTCCCTGCTTATGAATGCAAGTGAAGCGCTCTTGACTTTGTACTGCGTACGCAGATATCAGGAAGCACTGCATGTCAACCGATGTATTTTCTTCCTGATCCTTCACGATGATGCTTCATTCTCGAAACGCAAGTGAACAGCTCTACGGCTTGTCACTGGCGATATGGACTGCATGTCTGGTGTTCAGGGGGTTATGCACTGCAGCGGTTGGGTGAGGTAACTCCAGGGGACTTTAAAAACCCGGTGTCCCGGTGTCAGACACCGGGAAAACCCGGTGTGTCAAAAAAAGAGGAAAAAAAAAAAAAGTCAGAAAATTTCTGGGGAAAAAAAATTTCCAGATTTCTGTTTTGTCACTGTGTAGGCTGGAAATTTTCTCGTGGAAACTACCGGCGGAAATTTCTTTCGTGGGAAGGGAAACTGGTGGTGGAAATTTTTCTCACGACAGAAAACTGATGGAAATTTTCTCGTGGAAACTACTGGCGGAAATTTCTTTTGTGGAATACTGTTGTGGTGGAAATTTTCTCTCACGACAGAAACGTGATGGAAATTTTCTCGTGGCGGCGAAAGCTACTGGCGGAAATTTCTCTCATGGTGGAAACCTGGTGGAAATGTTCTCGTGGAAACTACTGGCGGAAATTTCTTTGTGGAATACTGTTGGTGGAAACTTTCTCACGACAGAAAACTGAGGGAAATTTTCTCATGGCAGAAACCAGCGGCGGAAATTTCTTTCACGGGAAGCTTGGCGCAAAACTTTTCTAACAGAAATTGTTGGTGGAAATGTTTTCTAACGGAATCCATCGGTGGAAATTTCTCGTGGCAGAAACCTGATGGAAAAAATCTTCTCATAGCAGAAACCACCGGCGGAAATTTCTTTCACGGAAAACTGTTTTGCGATCTTCGTACTTAGCTGGCTGGCCAGAAAGGCGCCAAAAAATTTCCGCGCCTGCGGCGCAGGTATTTTGGCTGAGTATCTTTTGTAATGGGGCTACCGCATTATTTGCTCATTCTGTTCACAGTGTTCCACCGTGGCAGGCAATGCAGGGGCGTTGTGCAGGACGAAAACCTGCTGCAGCCGGTGAACAACCAACGTGTTTCCGTCCATCTGTTTAGCTGTAAGTGCGACCGTCAAAATTTCCGCGCCTGCGGCGCAGGTTTAATTGACATGTGAGCCAACCTAGTTGTGACGAGCCACCCTACTGCCCATCTGCTTTGATCCGTAAGTGCGACCGTTTAAAAGTTTCCGCGCCTGCGGCGCAGGGCTCCTTTAAGAAACACAAAACCGCCACAAAAAGAGTTGCTGGATCGGTGTTCCGGAGTTTAACGCTGGTTCAATCGTGCACCAGAGGCGGCACACGCACGCAGAAGCCAAAAGGTGGCTCACCACCACAAAATATATCGCTGCGCGGGCAGGTCTCCCCCCACCCGAAGCGTCAAGACAGCCTACTGTGCGGGTCGGGCTACAGTAGGGTCACCGCTGAATGCCGTGTGATTCCCCAAAACCCCGGTTTAGAGCGTAGATTTTCGTCCCAAGGCATCCCTGTTGCCCAAGTGTTGGAAAAAAAAAATTGACCTTACACCGGGTTTTTGGCTGACACCGGGTTTTCCGCTCCAACCCCCAAACTTTTAAAGACCCCTGGTTACGGTAACTCCAGGGGACTTTAAAAACCCGGTGTCCCGGTGTCAGACACCGGGAAAACCCGGTGTGTCAAAAAAAGAGGGAAAAAAAAAAAAGTCAGAAAATTTCTGGGAAAAAAAAATTTCCAGATTTCTGTTTTGTCACTGTGTAGGCTGGAAATTTTCTCGTGGAAACTACCGGCGGAAATTTCTTTCGTGGGAAGGGAAACTGGTGGTGGAAAATTTTCTCACGACAGAAAACTGATGGTGCTCGGACCAAGTCCGAGCAACGAAAAAAAAAAAAAAAGCACAGAATGCCCCGGCTGAGGGGCCCAGTAGTAGTGCTACAGTACAGCAGTCACACTAGCAGTACACAGCACCGGTTACTGCACCTTTGGATCATCGTTGAAGCAACGTACAGCCTCAATTTTGGAACCTGCGACTGGCCCAATAGCTTGAAAAAAATTTCCGCGCCTGCGGCGCTGGTATTTCTGGCTTGTATATTGTTTCATGACGTGTTGCCAAGAAAGCGAAGACCGCGGCTGTCCGCCCTGCTGTTGCAGATTACTGCCAAGTGTTCTTGAATGATCCCGGCACACTGCTACAGTACCCCAAACTCGCCCTCTTCGCATGGCTCTTTTGCTTCCGAAGGACAGTCTCTGTGATGGACAGTAGTGACAATCAAAGAGGTGCACCCTGTCAGATACATAAACGTGCAGTTGTGCCTCAACTGGGATTTTTAGTAACTCCGAGCAACTTATGGACAGTTACGTGGGAGGAATCTTTATATATAAGGCCCTGTGCCCAAGTGTTGGAAAAAAAGAATTTGACCTCACACCGGGTTTTTGGCTGACACCGGGTTTTCCGCCCCAACCCCCAAACTTTTAAAGACCCCTGGGTAACTCACCCAAAAAAAAAAAAAAAATTGGAAATTGGGTGGGAGGTTTAAGTTGATTCACACTACCTCGGATTGGGTTGGGCAGCGTTTTGGCGTCTGTATTCTGGGTTGGCAGGGGCAGGCAAGGTGTCTTCTGATGGAGAAAGCTGGCTGCAGAAGGCCTGCTTTCAGCCAGAACATCAGATTCTGAGGCTCAATGTACCGTACCGTCTCCCGGGGGGCGGTGCCCCCCGGACCCCCCCTTTATTAAGACTCGCCAGAGAAAACGGGCATGGTGAAGGAGAAAACGGGCTGCATAAGGTCCTGCTGGTGTTTGAAAAAAAAAAAAAGACCATAAGAATCAATGAGCGACAGCCGAGGAGACAACAGAAAGAAACGGAGGAAAAAGGGGGGAAAAGACAGTACGACGCCAAATCGCGCAAGACCAGAGGAAAGTGAGTATACGTCCACGGTTCCAGGGACAATCGATTGCTGGGCGTGAGCCTGTTTTGGAGAAGAAAAAGAAGTACCGCCTGTCGCGGATTGCCCGTCTTTCGCCGTTGATATTAAAGCATTCCGTCTTGTTACCTTTATCCGGTTGCAACGTTTTAAGCCCCCTCCGTCTGTGAACATCGCACCAACAACTCGCGCCGCAGAACTAACCACGAAGAACACCGCTGATCTTCTCTGCACCCGCTTTCCGTTTCTTTGTATAAGCCCCCAGGGCCATATGGCTTTCAGAGCTCTTTGGCGGAGGGCCGAAACAGTGTCTATGCGCACCTTCAGAAGTTCGAAAAGAAAAAAATATTCCGCAATTAGGGGGTGCGTGTACAAACCAACATAGGCCAGTACTCCCACAACTTTCCCACAATGTGGTCAGCATTTAGCCACAACATTTACCGACAATCCATTGTGGCTAATGTTGCTAGAATCTTTTTTCTTTGTAGTCCATTTGAAAAGGGCAATAATCAAGTGCCCAGGGTTGAATTCAATTCCGTTGACACGTACTTTTTAGTACTAACAATCTTGCGGGTTGCCCTTCAATGTATTGTGCAGGCTAAAAAGACGTAGGCAGCGTGTTTTGGTGGTTGATCAGAATTCCTTACCTGAATACACACAGGGTAAATACAAGCGGGAAAACGATCACCCGGCACGCACAAACAACAGTCAGCAACTGTCACATGGATCCCAATTTCCCTGGGTCATGGGGAAAAAAGCCTCTCTCTTCGGGCCACAATAACCATAATACGTTGTGGGTGCACGGTACTGCATAGGCGGCAAGCCTGACCAGAAGGTTTAACCCCTTATGGACGGTGGGGAAAATCTTTTGTTTGATGTTTAGGTGGGGAAGGGGGTGTCCAGGGGAGAAACCTTTCTCGGGAAATTGTGGATCAAAATCATGTTGCCTTCACAGTGGGGAACATCAAGGTTTCGGAACACATTTCTTCACAGCAGCAAACGCTGATCCTTTTCGACGTGTCAGGCGCAGGTCCGAACTCTCTAGCTCCGGTCTGGCTTTTTCGGCACAAATATACGTGTCTCCCGTCCGTAAAGGCTCCACTTTCGTTACGAAAAAAAAAAAAGGAAAGGACGCGCTGCGGTAGGGTAAAGATCACCGCTTCTTTGATAGCTATTTATGGCCGGCAAGAATGGTCGCTTTTGGTCGCGGGAAGTTAGTCTGAAGCGAGATCACCGTTGCCTCCGAGTACCTTCGATTTCCCAAGGTGCCTTCAGGTTTTGAGTCGCCAATGCCAGAGCCTACTGCGGCATTTGCCTTGCTGCGTTGCCCCTCATTTGCCTCTTTGCTTTGCAGAAAGGCGAATGCGACGAACCAAACAAGGCAAGGCAAAGCAAGTCCGGGGGTGTGTCAGTCTATCCATCTTAAACACGGGGCACTGTAGACTACAGTGTAGTCGCCTTACTCACCAGCGGGAAATTAGATGCGGTTCCAGCGAAGCGAAGCACCAAACGCGCGTCTGAGCGCGATTATCAAGACGAGCGGAAGAGGCGAAAGCATGATACGCCACGTGCGAAGAGATAACCGCGATGCCGGCGGATGCAGATTATCGCCACAGATTCTTTGCATTCAAACCCAAATTATGGGTACCAAATATCTGGACCAGCTCATCCAAGCTAGACCCGACAGGGTTGGGCCACAGTAAACGTATCAAAAAAGCTTAGTGGATAAGCGAAGTTTCAATGCGTCCAGAATCATCGCACTCAGGCCCGCCAGCTATTGGGCCACACGACACGTGCAGAGTCGCTGCAGTCAGGCTTCCAAGCTATGCCTCACAGGGGTTGGGCCACAGTAAAACGTAGAAAGCTTGCCGTTGACAAGCATTTGCGTTCACGGTCACGACAGCAACCCGAGACGCCCGTGAAGAACCGCGTTTCCAAGGCTTTCGCTTCAAAGGAGAAGACTGGCCCATGTCAGCTTTGTTTTATACACTATCAAAGGCCAGTATCTCTCTCTTTCGCGCTGCGATGCGCCGCCCTCTTATGTGCGGCGCGTTTTGTGTAAAGTGATTGAGCCTTAATTGGGCCTCATGCCCCCCCCTTCGGCATCGCATGTTGTCTGGGGATCCAGCGACGGTCTGAACGAATTAGCTTCCGTCCGTTTATCCGTTCGTTGTTCGTTGTTGTTTCTTTCGTTTCATTCCATGCTTCTTCGACTTCAGGTTCGTAGCTCCGTGCTCTCCAGCTTTATGCCTTCAGCCCAATTGCGATGGAAGGAGTCAGAATCGTGCGAGTCCTTTCGGACAACTTTCACGCAATTGTTATAATACATCCATCGTAAAGCCCCCCCCCTCGTACTATTTAGGCAGTCGTACTATTTAGGTAAATAGTACGAGTGCTGTTTTTCAAAAGTTTAAGTGGTGCCCCCAGCTGCAACGACTTTTAAGTTTTAATTCCGGCTAAGAGCTCACGCTCGTCCCTTCCCCGTTTTCTCTTTGATGCAGGTGAAGGACAGGTATCAGCCTGCAGATCCAGCACAGAGAGCGCGTCCAGGTCCATCATCACTGATTCGTCAAGGTTCACCACCTCTACTGCATCGGCAATACGAGAGGTGCTGCGAACAGTGTGTGTTTAGTCCTTCTGAGCCCATTGACAGTTGGGGCACGTAGAGTGAGGCTCACTTTAAGTGACACTCATGCACTTTTGTCCACTGTGACTGAAAAATGCGGTTTCAGTGTCACTTAGAAGAATTAGAAAAATGGAAGATTTCGGCGGAAACCCAGTAAGGGTAGGCGGTTTTTTTTTTTTTGGCCCATGTCCGTCGGCCCACAGAAATTTACGCGCGCGCGCGCAAAAAAAAAACTTTTCAGAAAAAAAAAAACTTTTGCCACAAGACTTTCTGCTACTGGATGTCACACCGTATGTACCGGCTACACACCGCTTCATACCGTATGTACCGGCTACACACCGCTTCATACCGTATGTACCGGCTACACACCGCTTCACACCGTATGCCGGCTACACACCGCTTCACACCGTATGCCGGCTACACACCGCTTCATACCGTATGTACCGGCTACACACCGCTTCACACCGTATGCCGGCTACACACCGCTTCACACCGTATGCCGGCTACACACCGCTTCACACCGTATGTACCGGCTCTACCTACCGCTTCACACCGTATGAACCGGCTCTACCTACCGCTTCACACCGTATGTACCGGCTCTACCTACCGCTTCACACCGTATGAACCGGCTCTACCTACCGCTTCACACCGTATGAACCGGCTCTACCTACCGCTTCACACCGTATGTACCGGCTCTACCTACCGCTTCACACCGTATGAACCGGCTCTACCTACCGCTTCACACCGTATGTACCGGCTCTACCTACCGCTTCACACCGTATGTACCGGCTCTACCTACCGCTTCACACCGTATGTACCGGCTCTACCTACCGCTTCACACCGTATGTACCACCGCTTCACACCGTATGTACCGGCTCTACCTACCGCTTCACACCGTATGTACCGGCTATACTACTGGCCGGTCCGCTGTTGGCACTTTTGTGCCCGTTGTTGGTGGAATTCCTGGACGATGAGCTCAAAGATGAATGTGGTGAGCTTGATGTGTCCGAGGGGTTGCGGTGGCAGTCTAGAGTTCAACAGTTCCATAGTCGAACTTCCAGACTCGAAGGCTGCAGAGGATAGACGATGCCACAGGAGAAAAAACACTCGGGTTTAAACTCGAGATCGCGGTTCGCCGGGTACGCCGCGAACGATAAAGCAGTGAACCAGAGGACTGTCGATTGTGCGGGTGTCCGTCAATCTTGTATCTCTCTTCTGACATGCCCCATTGCGATGTCACGGTCCGAGTGCCGTTTTCTTCGCAAATATACCTCGGCACAAGCATTGCCGCCGGTCACTATGTCGCAAGCACCGCGAACGCATCGCTTGCCCTGCGTCCTTTTAATGCCTCCTCAGTCGAGTCTCAGATACGTCCCTACTAGTAGCTGCTCCAGGCGTCGGAAGGCATAGACGCGTGCACTGCCCGCGGACTGGTTCTGTGTGATAATCGCACCACAGCGGCAAAAAAACCCCCCGACATGCCTTGCCGGTAAAACCGCGCACGGTTTCGAGGCTGAGGCTGTGCTTGTATCCCGCGTGCTTCGACTGCGTCCAGCAGGAGCTGGCTAAAGCTACGCAAATCTTGCTGTTTAGATTGGCACCAACGTCAAAGTATCACGATATTGCTTGCCCAGCGCACCAACCCAGCACCGGGCATAGTCGGCTTCAAAGTCAATACACACTGAGGTAAACAACGTCTACGCGATTTGCATCGCCGTGAAGTATCGGTGTGATGAACAGGTTTTCGACTTTTCCCGAGCCGGACACGCTCGTGACTACGCCTGCAGTCGCTCTCACGACCGGTTCCAATGCACAGATCCCAAAAGTTTTTTTTTTGCAAAAGTTTTTTTTTTCCGGGGGGTTCCAAAAATTTACGCGCGCGCGGACATGGGCCAAAAAAAAAAAACCGCCTACCCTAAGCTAACCTTTAGTGACTTCAGTGTCACTAAAGAGTAGAGCATTCAGCATCACTTACAGTGAGACCTCACTCTAAATGACGCCGAGCCCCGATTCTCTCGGTTCTTTATGGTGGTTAAACAGTGGTTAAATAGTGGTTAAATAGTGGCTAAATAGTACGAGTCACCCTGAAAGTTTGGGGGGTGTACTTTTAGCTTTTTCAGGAAGTATCTGCTGATTTTCACCTAAATAGTACGAGGGGGGGGGGGGCTTTAGATGCCCGGGTATACCCGAATGCCGGCAGGTATTTTGAGGTCTTTCGAGACTTGGGGTCCGCGATATGAATGGCCTCTATTCGAGCTAACCCCACTTTTGTCCAGTGTATTGTTTTATTAGAGAATTGGACCGGACGTGCGTCGGGACAAACGACCGCGGGACCATCGAACGGCGGACGTGCATCAGGGATGGACGGCGCCTGCCCAGCGTGGGGCATTCTGCAAGGTTTACCGAGAAGATGGCGACAAAAGTAGGGGTGTCTCAACTACACGGGGGGTAGTACCACAAAAGAACCCACTTGACGGAGGTCAAGTGAAGTTTTCACTCCAAGACTTTCAGCAATTGTTGCGCACGATAGTTGGTGATCGTGACAGCGTTTGAGTAAACGAGAGAATACCACTGAGCACTGGACACGACGACGATGAAGCAGGTGGAAGCGCCCGCAAAAATGCCGAAGCTGCAGCGACCGCCCCTGAACGAGGAAGGCAGACCAAAGGTGGACAGCCCGCGAACCCAAACGAAGCGGAGCCGCGAAGGCGATCACGCGAAGGCAAGCTGGACCGGAGGAATCGAGACCCCGGCCGCGAGGACAAGCGCGAAGGAGAAAAGGAAGTGCGCCGAATCACCCGGTGATTCCTCGGGCTCGTCAGACTCCACAGCGCGCACCGGAGACAAACAGTACGCGGTGCAAGAAGCGCTTCCGAAGCATGACATGACGCGTACAAAGAGGTAGTTGTGCAGTCTATCATCACAGATTGTTGCTGCGTATCAAGTTCAAACTACTACTACTGTATAACACACTTTGCGTCCTGGCAAAGTCTGGCTGAGTCTGGCTGAGACTCGCCAGAGTCTGGGCGACTCAGGCCTGGACTCCGGCAAACTGAGGTGCAGTAGTTCAGTACCAGTACAGTAGTTCAACAGTGCAGCCCGCCTAGCCTGAGTTTGCCTGAGTCCAGACTGAGTCTGGCTGAGTCGCGCTGACTCAGGCTGAACTCAGGCTCGACTCAGGCTCGACTCAGTCTGAGTACTTCTTCCCGGAGGGGAGTATATCTCGCCAGACTCAGCCAGGATGCAAAGCATGGTATAAGCGCCTGCTTGTAGGTTATACTTGAGGAGGCTGCCAGTTGCGAAATCACAAAACAATAGTGTGGTACTCATCGGACTCCCCACTATCGCAACAATGTTCCAATCTCAAAGGAGGTACATGTGCAGTAGCTCACAGTCCGCTTGGGATAGGGGCCGCACTTGGAATCTACATCCAAATCAATTCGGTCTTTCCGAAGTACGTGCGCTCGGCTTAAGGCCGGCGCGGGGCGAGACTGGAGGCAGCAGTTAAAGTTCGGGAACAGTAAAGTTCGGGCGAAGCTAAGTTCGGGCAGGGTGTCCCGCCACGCGACCCAGGACGCTTTGGTACGCTACCTCCCGGAGGCGGAGGTGCCCCTCGTCCGGGAGACGGCATGCGCGTCGGCAACCCTCCTGTAAGCATCCCTTTGGAACCGGTTTTCCCATACAGGCCGCCGAAGAGAGCTCCTCGTAACCCCCTGTCCAAGTGCTATCCTGGACCCGATGCTTTGTCGCAGGATGTACCCCCCCCGGCGTTTTTGGAAGCGATCCGGCACCATGGGGGCATCGGCGATGCCCCGCCGTCGGATTTTACGCCTTTCGTCACCGTCGCCTACGGGGGCGACCTCATCGTCAACGAGCTTGCCGCTCCTCCGGCGCAGCGCAGCTCGGAGGGGTATTTAGCGCCCATCACGTCCTCCTTCATGGATCTCGACAGGCTCCTTGCCATGGATACACACGGCCTACTCGGAGGCGTGTTGGACGTTATCAGGTCGCGTGAGTCTCTCGAGTCCGCACTAGTCCGCGACGCCTCCTCTTGGCACTCAGAGGCCATAGCGCGCGGGACCTCGAGGCGGATGCTACACCACCTTCCGGACCTGCTGAAGTACGGTGTCGCGGAGGTAGCACACGAGCATCCGAGAGTCGTGCTCCCCGCATTCACGGTTCCCAAGAAGAGCGGGGGGGAGAGGTTCGTGTGCGATGGACGAAAGCTGAACGCTGTCATGCCCCGACCGCCTCCGATGCTCCTGCCCTCCATGCCCGACGTGATCGATCGGGTGCTAAGCTCGGCGGTCGTCTACCTGGCGGATGCGAAGAGCTACTTCTACCAGTTCGAACTGGATGAGGGCGTCCGCGGGTATTTCGGCATGAACCTTGCGGGCCCACGTGGGAGTTTCGTCAGAGCCCGTTTAAGGGCGATGTGCATGGGCTGGAGCTGGGCTCCGGCGATAGCACAGAGAGCTTCTCGCGTCATCCTGCCGGAGACTGACGGTCTCCCGTGGGTTGACAATTTTGTCATCGTGGGCGATTCTTTGGCCGAGGCGGAAGAGAGATTCACACGTTTCGCCCGGCGATGTCGTGAGGTGAACTGCGTCCTCAACGACGACGAAGGCCAGTACGGGATCCCCCTCACGCAGTTCGACCTTTTGGGGCTGCGGTTCGATCTGGCCAGCAGCCCACCTCGGTACAGTATGGCCACTGCTTGGGTTGAGAAGCTGCTGCGGTCTTCCGAACTCGCCGTTTTCCGGGGCGGAGTCGTTTCTCCCCGGGCGTTCTACAGGCTGTTCGGCGCTCTGGTGTGGTTCGCGTACACAACGCGTTTTCCCTTGGCGTACGCCCGGTGCGCTCTTTCGTTCGTGCAGAGACTCTCCTCACGACTGTCGGTGGGAGGTCTGCAGGCATGGGACGTGCCGGTGAACGTTCCGGCGTCGACAGCCCGCGAAGTTGAAAGCCTCACGGCGACCATCGGGGAGAACCGGTGGGTCACGCGAGTGGGCACGCGCGGGGGGCAGTCGATCCGACTATGGTCCGACGCCTCCTCAAAAGAATGGGCGGCGCTGCTCGAGGGTGAGCCCGAACGGGTGTCACAGGGCATTTTCTTTGGTCACTTCGCAGAAAAGCACATTTTTTTGAAAGAGCTTTTCGCAGTGTTGAAAGGCCTCGAGCTAGCCGTTAGAACACACCGTGGAGTGTCCGTAGAGCTGATGGTAGACAACCTACCGGCGGTTCATTGCCTGAACAAGGGCCACTCGAAGAATTACGCGGCGAACATATTACTGTCGCGCATTTTCGATCTGGCCCGAGAGTACGGACTTGAGCTCACGGCTACGTGGGTGCCGACCCACGAACAGAGGGCGGACGAGTACACCCGGGGTACCCAGGCGAAAGAGAACGCGACGCCTGGAGGGTGTAAGATCGCCCTCATTTCTCAAAAAAGCCGATCTTATACACAGGGGGGGAGGGCGCGATCTTAAACACGGGGGGGGGTAGGTAAGGGGCAAATGCAATACAAACACAATCTGATTTGTTCTTCGCTTACACCATCCAGGACCCCCAGGGACCACGCAGTGGCCTTTCAAGTAGTCAGATCCGGAGGAGGCGAGAGATCTTCCTCCTTCGGTAACCAACACGGGGGGGGAGTGGGGTGGGGTCCCGCGCAGCGGGAAATTTTTTTTTTTGGGTGTTTTACTGTGGGGGGGGATTTTGGCCCCGCGCAGCGGAAATTTTTTTTTTTGGGGTACTTTTCTCTGGGAGGTTCTGGCGGGAAAATATCTCTTGGGCCCCCCAAGTTGGGAGATACACAGATCCTTGGTTGCCCGTGGTAAGTTGCGGTTTTTTTCCTTCTGCTGGTCTTCCGAATGCAAAACCTCTGCAGAAAGGGGAATCAAGGGGTATTTGATCCTGGCCGTCCTATTGAGTTCATTGAAGTTGACACACCCGTCTCACGGAGAAGAGCCTCTCGTCGCAGCACGAATATGAGGGGAACGAAGGGCATCACCTGGACCCGCCAAAGAATCTAGAAACTTGGTGGTCGCGTTTCCGGCGAACACACAAGATAACAACAAGGAGGATTGGCTCATATGCCACTCTCCAGCTCTCAGGAACAGACTCGGTTATTTCGCTTGCCCGCCAAGCGATCCATGCGGTCGTTTATTCGAAGAGATTCGAAGTGATACACGCAATGGAAGATTTGTCTCCCGTTGGCGAAGTCCACGGTGTGCTCAGTAAAGAGTGTGGAGCCCCGGGTCAGAGCATGCACCGCTGGAAACGAGAAGCGGAACATGACAGCTATCCTGAGCTGGGGGGTGCACACCCAAAGAAACATCTCTGTGTCGGAAAAGGTGAGGATGGACCCACTTGTTGTTTGGCAGGGGCCAAAAACTATCACGGAAGGACGGGGCCGCCCCACGTTTTACCAGAACAGGCACAAGCACGACATCAACGTGCACTTCACGTGCCAAAAAGAAGGTGTGCGACTACGAAGTAATGCTCGAGTACAGCTGTACATTACCCAGCTTCCCCTCAGGGAAGTATGGGCTTCTCGTTATGGTGGATGGGTACAAGTCGCACTACAGCATTCCTGTCGTGAAGGAGGCGAGATCGCGGGGCTGGCTGGTGTTCATTGTACCTCCGAACACGTCAGGTCACTTGAATGTTGGCGACCAGAGCGCCTGCAATCTGAAGGTGCGACGACTTCTTCGTTCCAAGTGGATAGACTGGTCCTCGCAACAGCTTGTTGCAGAAAACAGTGCGAAGCTTCCTGCACCAATCCGTTGGCAATCACATGCAGACATAGATTCTGCCTTCAAAAGTGCTCTGTGGGCAGGCTCGTCTTTGCACCCTGACTTTCACAAAAGAAAGCCCAAACAAACGGAAGCAACGTTTACTCCTCTGGGAAACACCCCAAAAACAGCCTCAAAAGGGCCCCACTTGCCGTCCGGCTGACAACGATGCCGAGTTTAGGGGCCTTAGCATCAGCACTGGGGGGTGGGGGGATTGCAAGAACGTGCTTGGAATGGGTATGTGCTCAACACTGCACTGGTCCCGTCTGCGCCGTGTTTCGGTCCTCTAAGCCACGGACACATAAGGCGGACCATCATCAGCGCGGAACCTGAGTGTCTGCAGACAGGACAGCGGTGTAGTCTGGTTTGGATGGAGGGGTGGGGGGGGGTTCAAGGCCCCGCGCAGCGGAAAAAAATTTTTTGGGGCGTTTTTGTCCCCCCCCGTGTTTAAGATCGTCCCCCCCCGTGTATAAGATCGGTTTTTTTGGGGGGCGATCTTAAACACGGAAAAACGCGATCTTAAACACGGGGGGGGTAGGTACCTCTATATTTCCCCCCTTTCATTCGGAGTCGAAGCAGCTACGTCGAGTATTTTTCCGCTAAAAATCCCACCCTTCCCGCCCGGTCGCGTTGCGAGAACTTCCTGCGTCAGCACAGGAAGCGTACAGGCACACCAGCCCGCTGATGCTGGTAATGGCAAACGAAATCCTCGGCCCGCTGTGCCGGGAAGACAGCCCGCTGTGCTGTAAAACCTCAGCCCGCTGAGCTGAGAAGGCAGCCCGCCGCAGTGCTGCAGACCGTACCCGCAGCCCGCCCGCAGTGCTGCAGAACGGACCCGCAGCCCGCAGTGCTGCAGACCGAGCCCGCAGCCCGCTGTGCTGCAAGACCGCAAAGGGAAGGGGGGTGGTCCCGTGCACATCACAGAACCGACCTACTCGACAAAATCGTTATGCCTTCCTTCTTGGTTTAGCAATGCTTCTGGTGTTCCCTTCTTTGACTGGATTACATGGTTTGAACATCTAGTGCGGAAATAAATGGCGAAAGAAAATAAAATTTTAAGGCAGCAGGACGGCCCCGCAGAGAACAAGAGCACGAAAAAGAAGAAGTTGACGCATATCGAAGACACGACAAGCGATTAAGAGTCAGAAGCAGCGCCGTCGAAACCAGTTAAAATTCGGGAAACAGTACAGGTCGGGCGAAGCTAAGTTCTGGTGAAGCAACATTCGGGCGATGCTAAGTTCGGGTTCTGTGATGCTGAGTTCGGCGTGTGGTAGTAAGTTTGGCCTGTGATGGCAAGTTCGGCGCCAGTACCCGGGGGGGAGACCCCCCCCGACTCCGTTTTGCCAGACTGACCAAAATTCTCCACCCGGGGTGCCCCCAATACCAAAGACCGCAAGTTTCGGGCGCCTCAGACCCCGAAACCCAACAAACCTCAGAAACAATCTTCGACCGGAAAAGTGTCACGGGCAGGGTTCAAACCCGGGCGTACCGGCCTGAAGGCCAACGCTCAGTCACTCTGCCACCCGTATACCTCTTGGAGGGGGAAAAAAAGCTAGCTCTGCACAATCCAAAAGCAGTACACTTTTTTTCATGAAGAAAAGTCGGGCTGGCTCGAATAGAAGCTATACACTACATTGCATGTTCATAGGACCTCCAGTCTCGAATAATATGAATATGAATGCGATGAATTCGTTGCAGCGTTTCTTAGGTCTGTTCGACCCTGAAGACTCGCCAAGCGCCACTGTTCGCAAAACATCTGTACTGGGCACGAGTAGTGTGATTCTGGTGTGCTGTGCGGTCTCATGCTTGCACGAGAGTGCATCAAAGATGCGGTACATGTACCTCATTCCGGTTGGCGTCGGACTCGTCTTCTTGGTGACGTTGCTGGTGACGCGCCGAGCGTCATCAGCATTCATGAGCTGTTACTTGATTTCACTCGCGCTGTCTGCCATTGTTTTTGACTGGGCCTTCGCTGCTCTCGCTGAGCACAGGATTTGGCCTTGCATTATGCTTTTGCTCGACATGAATTTACTGGCATCCGGGCCGGAGTGGGTGTCATTGGTCATGTTAGGGATGACCTTGGTGTGGATTCTGATATCGAGTATTGAAGACGCCTACGGATTGGGAATGTATGATCCTTTCAGTGACTTTGGCTGGGGCGCCACTGTCAGGATTTGCGACTGCGACGATCCACCTTGTCCGAAAGGAGGTCTTGTAGACCTTTTCAGCACGTTCGGAACTTTAGGATCGGTTGTCGTAATGGACTTCCTCCTCACGCGGCACTTCGCAACCTCTCTGAACGCCGCCAGCGCCCGCATGGAATTATCAATTGACATCGCTCAGAAGGTAGCTCATGCCCTCTCAGAGTTCGACCTGGATGCCGCATCTTCGCAGCTTGATTCCGAGACACACCTCCCGGATGGCCTCAGGGACGCTTTGGAGCAGATTTTGAAAAACCTCACATGCTACAGACCGTACATCCCCGAAGCGATCTTGAGCTCTGGTCCTAGCCACTCGGAGACCAATGTTGTGGATGCACCGGGACTGTACACTGGTGCTGCGGCCTTAGTCTTCACTGACATCAAGTCGTCGACTGCAACGTGGGATGCGGAGCCGGCGGCGATGAAGCAGGCACTGCGCATCCACAACAAAGTTTTGCGTGCCACGATCGCTCAGTTCGATGGGTACGAGGTGAAGACAGTAGGCGATTCCTTCATGGTTGCTTTTGAAAGCTTTGACGCAGCTGTGAGATTTGGTCTTGCAGCGCAGGTCTCGCTGTACGAGCAGGAGTGGCCCGCCGAGTTGATGAAGTTGCCGCAGTGTGCCAGCGTAGCAGGTGTATGGAACGGATTGCGGATCAGAGTTGGTGTACACTGTGGAGAAGTCGAAGTCGAGAAGAATGCAGTGAACGACCGGTTTGACTACCACGGCACGACGGTAAACAAGGCGGCGCGACTTGAAGGAGTGTGTCCACCAGGAGGGGTCGCTATTGATAGCAAAGCTGCAGAAGGTGGTACTTACCAGTTCGTCAAAGAGGCAGTGATGGCAAGCAGAGACGTGATCAAATTGCGTGGTTTGGGCGAAACGGCCATGCAGATACTCTTCCCTCGGCCGCTTTTTGGACGTCAACCCAACAATGTCGCGGAATTTGGCTCCGCTTCAAAGCGTTCTTCAAAGTCAATGCCGCGCCATAATTCGCGGATTTTGGACGGAACGCTCCCCACGAGCCACTGGAATGAAACCAAACGGTTTGCGATGTCGACATCAGGAGTTGCTGCACTGCACGATTCTGAAGAGGGAGACAGCGTCGTTGGGGCTGTGACGCAATTGCACGACAGTCTGGCTTGGATCCAGAATTGCCTCGATCGGTCTGATGGGAGCATGGTTACAGTCACAGGCTCGTTCGCAGTTTTCGCGTGGAACGTTGTGCAGGCGTGCGCGTCGCATGCTGAGAATGCATGTCGATTTGCAAGCCTTCTCGAGCAAGACAACAGAGCTTTAGTGTGCGGTCTTTGTTGCAGCAAGCACGCGCTGGTAGTCTTGGCTGGTCGGCAAAAGTACGTGACATTGATCGGGTACGGCTCCAAGGTTGCAGAACGAGTCTGTCGAAGAGCAATTAAAGTCAAATGCCCAGCACTGTACGCCTTACCTCTCACGGACAATGCATTACCAAGCAGCCTCACGTCGATGCTTGTACAGCTCGAAACGTGGGAATTGCGGAACAGTCTGGAGTCGGTGTTATCGTTTGTTGTGTACATGCTCGAAGTCGACGTCGCGGAAAAGTCCGCGAGTGTTGTCCTGCCGCTCACGGATGCATACTCGTAGTGTTGTTTTGAAATCAAGCCACCAACCGGCACCAGTAGTTTGTCAAAGTTAACATTGTCAAAGGTTACCCAGCCCAGTCTACCCAATCTGGGGGTTTTACAATCAACCGCTTTGTAGGAGCGTGCGTCAGCTCGTCGGCGTACTGGTGCACGTGCTTCCCCTCGTTCGTCGTCGCATCGACCATGTCTCGGACGAGTCGTCAGATCCTCTGCTCGGAGAGCGGGTCTCTTGCGAGCTGCTGTCGCTCGTCGCGCTTCCCTTCCGGCAGTCGTGACCTTCAGCCAGCCGCCCCTTCTTTTCCTGTTCATTCAGCCTCGTCTCAGCGCTCTTCGGGGTTCCTTCCGGCGGCACCGTTGTCCACGCGCCGACTTGCCGCCCTGCTTGCGCGTCCCAATTCCGGTACGTCTTTCCCGGTTCGGCTTTCTTGCTCGTTTGGCCTCACGCCGCTTCCTTCCTCGGCACCTTTTCTACCCGTTCGGTTGGATGTTTCCGTCCCATTCTCTCTGCCAAGATAAGTAGGATCTTGAGTGATTCTTGACAATCCCACAGTGCAGTACTGCGCTTCGTCTGCAGCCGTCTCCGCGAAAAGGTGTGCCTTCGAGAGATACTGCCGTATCTCCTCCATATCGCTACATCGGCCCGACTTTTCTGACACGTTTCCTTTCTCCGTGTCTGGTTCTCTTCTCTCCGTGCCGTTCTTTATTTTTGAAAGTATGCAGTGCAGGAATAGTTGACTAGACCTCTTGAGTTTGTGCTAACCACGAATTGGGGGGGAGTCGGGAGAACCTACAAAGCCAAAAGCCCCCGTTCGTGAGAAAAAGCGAAGAATAATAAGCATTTATTCGGCAAGATAATTTCCGTTTATTTTGCCGAGGTGTCGGTTTTAGTCCCGAGGGAGGCCCGAGGGGGGGTTTGCAACCCCGAGCCACGAGCGGACTCGGTCTTCGACTTCCAGTTCTTCAGGCAGTTGACGGCGGGCAAGTTGTCGACAAATATTCTGATTGGAGACCGCGAAGCCGCATACGCAACCGCAAACTTGGCCGCCGTAAGCTCGGCGAAGAAGATGTGCTGCGGTGCATCCCTCCATGGGCCCCACATCGCCATGGAACCCACTAGCCAAGCCCATCCCTGCATGCTCGCGTCGGACCACGCCTCCACGAGGGTGTCCCGCTGCTTCGAGTCGAAAACGACCCATCGATTGCCCGACAGGCGCCGCCTCACCCCCGCCAGGAACGGAAGAACGTCGTCGCTCACGCGGACCAGCGACTCCCAGCCCAGGGAACCGGTCAGGACTTGGTGCGCCAGGGTCCCCATCCAGGCAAGCACCGGGCTCACTCTGCAGAGTGGCGTGCCCCACACCGTCCATGCCCAAATGGCGGTTCCGACGACCTTCCAAACGCCACGCAAAGTCATCTGCATCGAACCGACCGAGCAAAAGAGGAGGTGCGCCTTCCTCGCCCACTCCTGCTTCAGTCGGTACCTCTTCGCCGCGAGGTCAAACTCGACCCCCAAGACAACCGGCGTCGAGCTGGGCTCGAGGACGGACTTCTCGTCGTTGACCGTCATGCGCACCTGGCGGGCGCGTCGCAGGACTCGGTCGCGCACTGCGCGAAGCGCGTCCGGACAGTCACCGACGAGGGCCCAGTCGTCGTACCAGACGACCCTGTCGTCCTTCGCAGGCTCCGTGACGACGAGTGCGGAGTCCTGCGCAATCACCGGCGAGTACGACCAGCCCATCGTCAGACGGCGCCACCGATACAGGGCCACGCCCCCGTCCGGCCTCTTCGTTCGAAGCCCGAAGAATGCCGACGTCGACCGTCCTACTGGGAATTGGAAAAAGTAGGACTTCAGGTCAACTACGACTGCGTGTGACTTCGACATCATCTTCTTGATGACCTCGTCGACACGCAAGAGGCTGAACTTCGGCGGGGGCTCCATCAGCTCGTTCAGCGGGCGGCCGTCGACGATGGCGCGCGAGTGCTGCTCGCCCTTCTCGACGGCGAATGCCGGCAGGACGCACTTCAGCGGCTGCGACCGAGGAACCCGCTCCACAAACCCGACACCTTCCAGCGTCACCGCATGCCGGGCAAATGCGTCGCTCTTCCGACCCGGCAGGACAGGCACTTCCAACAACTTCCGACGGAAGGAGTGTCCGTCCGTCAGGAGGTCGAGCAGGCCGTGCAAGCGGGCCCCGGGGCCAGCTAGGCTCCGGAGGCCGCGGAGATCGATCGGCGGCACAGCCGTGACGTCGAGCGGCCTCGTCGATCTCGGGGCACCGATTCCCGGAGTGAGGCCCCTCGTCTCCGGTGGCAGGTAGCCGAGGGGAACTGCGGTCGGGGGGTCGTAGAAGTGGGGGTGGAGCCGCAGGAAAAGCTGCCTCCCCCTGAGCAGTCTCGACCTTCGCGACTTCAACCCCCTGACCTGCCGAGGCAAAAAGCCGGCGTCGGGCAAGGGTTTCTGTCGCGTTGGGAAACGACTGTCGCAGAAGGAGGGGCGAGCTGGGTGGTGCCCGGGAGAATTGGTCGGTGCGCTTCCCGGGTCTTCCTGCTTTCCGCCATCGTCAGCAGGCGACGAGAGCAGAGCAGTCGTCATGCTCCCGCCAGGTCCTTCAAGTTCGGAGTCGGCTGGGGGTGACCAGCCCCCAGGCGACCGTTCCAAGCCGGTCCTCAGCAGCGACCGGTCCTTCCTTCCTTTCCCGCAAGAGGAGGGGCGTGCATCGTCTCCCCGGGCTCGCACGGGTTCCACATGCGCCACTCCCGCGTGGCCCCGTCCGCCGCTTCCTCAGCAGCCGCCCAGTCAGGATCCATCACCCGTAGACGCTTCAGCGCGGCCCGGCGCGTGCGGCTATCCTTGCGGATCGGCATTAATACTTGGGGAGAATGGAAATAAAATGAAAGCGAGAATGTGGGGTAAGCCCTGATTATTAAATTCACGGTTAAACGAAGCTAGCGCACAAGGTTTGCCTGATCTCGCACCTACATAGATACTCTATTCAAACTCTCTCTCTCTCTCTCTCTCTCTCTCTCTGAACTTCTTACCTCGGGCTTATTTCGGACCGGCCGCGTTGCTGCCCTCAAACCTCGCACTCGTGTGCTTGCTAACAAGAAAGATAAACGGCAAACCAAGCTAGACCACTAAACTGCACTACTTGTGCCACGAAAGATACCAATCCCGATACCATGCCGCATAAAGAACATGAGTCTGCAAAATAAAACCGCCCGAACAGTACAGTTTTTCGGGAGGGGAGTTGCACCCGGGGCCCCCTTGGGGGTGCCGTTGGCAACACTCGTAACGGTCACGAAAAGATTCTGCTCGGAGCGTCAGCTAGGTTGGTGTCGGTTGGCACCCACTCAACCGACCAGTCCACACCCCGCAGCTCGGACACAATCGCTGCTATGGCCTGCGAGAACACGTACCCTGTCGCCTTCGTCGTCGTCAGCGCATAATACACCAAAGCGTTATCCGTCTTGAGCAGAACACCGGCGCTTCCTTCCCTTGTCGCCATCCACCTGCGGACGGACCTTAGCGTGGCCCACGCTTCCAGCACGTGTATCGGTTGCCGTTGCTGCTCCGGCGTCCACTTCCATCCCTTCACTTCGCCCGTCTCTTGCAACACGTAACCCCCTCCGGTCTTCGATGCGTCCGCCCACACCGTGTCGATCCAGTCGCTCGGTGGTCGAAGAACCGACACCGGCTCATTCGCCAAAACGTGCTGCACCAGTTTCACGACATCCAACCACGCCCGTCTCCACCACACTGTCCGGTGCGTCCATCCCCTCTTCTGAGCGGCGAGCTCTCTCGCCCTGCGTGACACGAACTGCTTCAGCGACGGGTAGTCGTACTGCGGCACGTTCAACACCCTCATCGCCCAGAACAACGCTCCGAGCAGCTTCCAGGTCGTCTTCAACGTCTGCGTTGCCGGGTCCGCCTTGTACACCCGCCAGAACACTGCCAATTTTCCGATGAACCCTCTCACCAGACACACTGTCTTCGCCGCTAAATCGACACGCATGCCCAACACGTCCGTTTGCTCCGCAGGTTGGTGATCTTCCTCCTTAAAGACCGCCCTGCATTCCCCTGCCTTCCGCTTCAGTACCGCAACGGCATTCGTCACCGTCCGCGCATCCGCCCCGAAAATCAGGAAATTGTCGATGTAAACCATTCCTGACGCTTGCCCAACAAAGGCCTTCATCGCCTGTGTCATGATGACACTCGCTGTCGTTTGCGCCACATACACGCTCCACGCCCACCCCATTGCTAGAACGACGAGCTGGAACACTCCCACCACCGTCCTGATGACGAAGTAGTCTTGCAGCTGAGGCGCTGCAATCTGGAAAAACCAACTGCGGCCGTCCAACTGCGCAACGTACGCGTTCTTGGCAACTGCCTCTTTCACGTCCTTGACCGCCGGCAGCTTCACCTGCGGCGGCTCCTGCATCGCTTCGCCATACACCGACGCATCGACGATCAGGCGGTTCTTGCCGTTTGGCTTCGGCACTGTAAATGCCTTGCATACGTGCCTGACCGCGTTCTCCGTTCGCCGCCTCGCCCTGATGACCCCCATTTCCTCGAGCTGCCGGACCTGTTCTGCTGTCAGCGTCGACTTCGGGCCCGGCAACCTCCTCAACCTTCGTTCGTCCGTCAACATCTCTTCGAAACCCTCTCTGCCCAAAACCCTTCGCACGTCTGACACCTCCGTCCCCGCCTGCCAGCTCTCCACCTTCGCCATGTCCACCGTCGCGGCCACAATCTCGTCCATGGGACCATCTGATCCACCGCCCCCCACCTCTCCAGGGTAGGGTGCCAAATCCGTATACGGGTACCCAGAATCTGCCACGATCCTGAGCACCATCCTCCACTTCGACCTTCGACCCCGCCTCCTGGCGCTGCGCATACCCGTACCGCTTCTAGACTTTCTAGGCGATCCCGGGCGCCCGCGCGCCTTGGCGTCATCCCCTATTGCACATCCTGCAGCCGCCGTACGACGTCCTCCACGCCTGCCCCTCTTTCTCGTCGCTCTGCTGCTCGTTCCAGCCCGAGGTACGTCTCGACGTTCTTGAACTGTCGATGTCCCGTGAGCCGCTGCAGCCTCGCATCGTCCACTCCCATGTCGTCGATCGCATGGGCGTACCCCCGCTTGAACGCGTGGGTTGTCACACCCACTTGCTTCAGCCGCGCGAGCAGGGGCTTGTACGCGACGTTGAACACCGGCCCGTCGATGCTCGACCTTCCGGCGACAAACCTTTCCACGTCCTGCCGAAACACGCCCCTCAAGCACACGTTTCGTCTTGTGGGCCGGTTCTCCGTCTTCGACTCCCTCTGCACCAACGTCAGCTTGAGCACGTCCGCTTCTCTCTGCACAACCTTCAGATCTTCCAGCCGCGACACGCCCTCCCAGCGAAGCCCCAACAAGTGCTGAACGCAGCAAAACGCCATCTGCTCTGGACTCAGCGCCCTCCGCAACAGTTCCCAGTGCTTCGGTTCCACTGGCGCAGCCTGCCTTGTTGGCACATCGGCTCCCAACGCCGTCAGACCCGCTACGTGCGCCTCCAAGATTCCCAGCCGCACGTGCGGCGCCCATCTCTGGAACACCGACCGAAGGCACAGGGCGTAGTCCCTCTGCGTCGAGGGCCTCACCCCTGCTGATTCTGCCAGGTACACCCCGACCCAGTCGTGCAATCCCGCCCCAGGAAACCTCTTCTTCACCCCGACCAGCTTTTCCAACCGTTGCGCCCACCTGACCATCGTGGTCGCCGCTACTGCGCGCGCCTGCACTGCCTCGAGGTACTCTCGCTGTTGCCTCGTGACGATGCCGTTCCCCTTTGCCCCCAGGCCAAGCTCCGCCAAAGCCTCCATCAGCCTCCCGTAGGCCCTTTCTCTTGCCTGAATCCCCGCCAATCCCGAATGGCGCCCGTCTAACCTGAGTCTCTCTGACACCGCCGCGTTCACCCCTGTTGTTTCCCGTACCCCAAAACCCCGCTCGCTGTCCCCTCGCGACCCCGTACCCCTGTACCCCATTCTCCCTCTTTCCCCGTTGGGAGATCGAACGCCCCCCGCCGCACCTGCCGGTGCCGCCATTGTCCCCAGTACCCTTTCCATTTTCCTTATTCCCGCCTGAAAGGCTGCAGTTACCTGCCCCCGTCCCGAGTTCCCCCCAATTGTCACTTCTTTCCTTTCCCCGTTCCGCCCTGGCGAAAACCCCCCGTCTGGAACCCCGTTCCACCCTGACGAAACCCCCCCGTCGGGTACCCAATCTTCCCCCCGGTTACCGGCTGCACGTACGTGCTCCTGTTCCATTGCCCCGAGCTCTGCGATTTTGTCCCCTTGCTCCTCGCCCGCTGCCTTTCGGCCTCCTTCCACGCCTCCGCCAGCGGCCCGGGCAGGTCCTGTTCTTCCAATGCCTTCTCGAACATGCCCGCATGCCCTCCTTTTACCCCCGTCTCCTCCCCGAACTGGAGCGCCACCAACCGCGCAATCGCCCTGTCCACCACTGCGACCATGTGCACATCTCCAAAGGACCCCCCCACCGGCCTCTCCGGGTCCGAAAAATAATCGAACCCCGTCTCGAGGTTCGCCAGCTGCCCTTTCGCCTGCTCCCGGGCCCCTGGTCTCGCCCCCGTGCAGAGCACCCGCTCGAACCGGGTTTCAAAAACCCTGAGCACTTCCATGCGCGTTGGTCCTGGAAAAATCCCCGGCCATCTCGCCCCCTCCCCGAGGTCCGCGAACCCCAACGCGCGACTCCTCTGCGGCATCCCGCCTGCCGACAGCCCCGTCACCATACCCATCAAACTGCTGAGCATCTGCTTCATCTCCGCGTTCCCCGCCTCCATCATCTGCAGCCGCACATCATGCTCTGCGACCTTCTGCGACGCCTGCCCAAAGGTCTGGGCCGTCTTCTCCTCCAGATCCCTTACCGCCTCCTGCGGCTCGCCTTCCTCCCCGTCTGCCCTTCTCCTCTTCCCTTGCACACTGCCCGGCAGTGCCAGCGGCGACTGCACCGGGGTGCCCGCCCTCGAGCTGCTCGCCGAGGCGGTCGCTTGTAGCGCCGCCAGCGCCCTCTGCCCGCAGGCCTTCTTGTGGGTGGCCAACCCTTTCGGGTCGAACGAGCCCCCACAGTGCGGGCACTCTTCCGCCATGTTTGCGATCGGTCGGGAGGGGAGTTGCTGTGTGCTCCTGCGGTCTTTGTGTTTTTCGTACTTGACCAACAGGTTCACCCCCCCGCACGCCAAGTCCGCCCTTCGGTATAAGTTCGTCCAGAACTTCACTCACTTCGTTCACGAAGTTCTTGATCCCTCTCTCTGTTTCAGAACATTCAGTGCTTTTCGTTCTTTTGCGCTCGCGCGCGCGACGCTTTTGCGACACTCAGGAGCGAGGGAAGGGGGTCCGGGGGCGGGCAGCCGCGCACACCACACACACCAGCGGGATGAAGCGAAAGGAGATAGACGTCGACGCGGGGGAAGCCGACCCGCCAGCCAAGAAGTCCGTTTTCGCCGACCCCGCCGTCGACGCCTGGTGGAGCGGCGTGAACGAGTGCTTAGTCAGCGCCGGCGGCTCGGAGGCGGTTGTGAAGGTTGAGGTCAAAGCGGAGCCCGGCCTGCCGGAGCAACCCGAGAAGGCAGTCGGAGACCAGGTGCTGCGGGTCCTGCGAACATCGGGGGTAGACGTGGGCCGGGACGACTCGCACCCGTGCCTGCACCAGTTCGGGTGGTGCCCTTTCGCGGCGTGCCGCTGGCGCGGGGCGTCGAAGGACGCGTGCGCCCTGTGGCTCCGCGGGAAGTGTCCTTTCGGGGCGCAGTGCGCATACTCCCACGCGGACCCCCCCGTCGGTTCCCCCCGGCCGCGCCTGCACCCGCAGCTGGTCTGGTACTCGAAGCGGGCCGACGCCGAGACTGCGCGGTCTCCGTACGCGGACTGCATGCTTGCCCGCGACCTCGGAACGAGGGGCTCGAAGCAGTTTTCGGCGGTCTCGCGCTTTGTCGTTGCGTCCGTCCTCGCAGCCGCCGATGCGCCGGCCAGGAATTACTACGCGGTGATCCCGCCAGACTCTCCGGTCGACCTTTACCTCGACGTCGACCACCGCCTCGGCGGAGACGAAACAGCGAGCGAGATCGCCAGCGCGCGGGACGAGCTGACCCACGGCGTGCTGGACGGCTTGGACGCGTATTTGAAGCGGGCAGCCGCGGCGGGACTGCCGCAGGAGAGGGGCGGGGGAGCGGCGGGCGCGGAGGGTTTGACGGTGGCGGGCTTTGCGTTGCTCGATGCGACGACCGACGCGAAGGTGTCGCTGCACGTGCACGTCAAGTTCCGCGGGTTCGCATTCGACTCCGCAGCGTCGCTGCGGGGGTTCGTGGCGGAGGTGTTTCACTCGTCCGGGGACGAGAGCCTGCGGAAGGCGGTTGACGCGTCGGTGTACGCGCCGAACAGCTGCTTCCGGCTGCCGTACTGCACGAAGAAGGGCCGCGACGCCCCGCTGCTGCCGCTGAGCCTCCGCGGCTCCGCGGATCCGCGCCTGCGCGCCCTCGCGGCCGAGTGGAACGAGGTGCCCGCACCGGAAGCTCTTGACGCGGCGCCGCACACCCCTGCCGCCGCCGCGGCGCGGGCACTGGTGGACTTCTGCTGGATGGTCCACGACGGCGGCGCGAAGCGGCTTCTCGGCTGGGCCGGGGCGCCGCCGCAGGGAGGCGGCCGTCCCGGGTTCCGCGTCGCCGCGACGGCCGACGCGGCGCGGCCCGCGGAAGCCGAAGGAGACGGCGAGGGCGAGCTGGCACCGGCGGACGTCCAGAAGCTGAGGAAAACCCGGTTCGTCTGGCCGGCGCTGGCGGAAGCCCCCGCGTTCGCCGACGAAGCGGCAGGCCGCGACGAGGCGCTCGAGTGGCAGTCGCAGGAGTGGTGCAAGCGGGTCGAAGGGGCCTCCGAAGAGAGGAGCCCGTCTCGCAACTTCCTCCTCGCCCGCTTGTCCTCCTGTTCCCCCTCAACCGGCAGCATGACGCAAGCCGGGACGTCGACAGTACGGGCGGACGGTGAATACGAGTACCTATACGTCCCGTACCAAAGCGTGAGTTCGATCGTGCTGTCGGACCGGGGCCGTTCGTACTACGCCGTCGTGAAGCAAAGCTCGCCGCTTGACCTGTTCGTCGAGCTCACGTACCTGCCCGACGCATCGTCCGCCGAGCAAGCCGGCGAATCCTCCGCCGCCGGCCTCTCGCGGCTGCTGGCGAGCGCTGTCCCGATCCTCGAGCAGCGCTGTGCAGAGGCACTCGGTCTCCGGCTGCGGGAGCTGCTGGCGGTCGCCGCGACGACCGCTGCGGGCGCGCGGTTAGTGCGGCTGCACGGCAGGCTCGCCGAGGGTGCCGCGTTCTCGTCGGCCGAGAGCCTGCGCGCGTTCGTCGCCGGCGCGCTGCCGGCGCAGCTGGCCGCGGTGCCGCTGGGCGGCGGCGCCCGCGGCAAGGTGCGGTTCCCGTGGAGCGGCCCAGAGCCGTTCACCCCCGTCGGGCTCTGGACGTCCTCCTCGCAGCGGGCGAACGCTCTCCCGCCGTCCGCGGGGCGGCCGGTCGTCGACGTGGACCGCGTGTTTTCTCTGTGTTCGATTACGCGCCCCGACTCGATTCCCCGGTTCGTGATCACGGCGCAGGGCGATCTTCACCGCCTGCCGCAGACGTCGGTAGCCACGAACCCGTTGAGGGACAGTCCGCCTGAGACGGTTGCGGCTGCGGTTCTGTCGACGGTGCAATCGCTTCACCCGGCTTATGCTTCCCTGTCCTCAGCCGGCCTGTCGTACTCGGTCACGGGCACGGACCTCAAAGGATACAGCGTCCGCGTGCACAACTCGAAGCATTGCCTCATTCTCGACCGCGCGCACAAGTCGACGAGTCCATGCCTGCTTCTGCGCCCGGGAGGCATCTACGTCAAGTGCTTCAGCAACGACTGCTTCTCGAGTTCCCTCCGCCTCGACTGGCCCGCCGGCGCAGCGCTCGCGCGCAGCGTGCTGTTCCCCAACGGCTAGCGCGGCGGCCCGGAGCCTTTCACCCTGTCGGCCTCTCCGGAGGCACCTACGCCAAGTGCTTCTCGACTCCCGGTCCTCGCTGACTTTTGTGGGGGAGAGCACGTAACACAACCACAACTCTTCTCTTCTTTGTCTGGCTCGACCATCGAGTCGTCGGGTGCGGGAAGGGTGCTGCGCCCGTATCCACGACTTGAATAATCGTCTCGTTTGCGACCACAAGTCAATGACCTTCGGCAAATGCTTCAGCAGCGTTGGGTTTCTGCACTGTTTTTCGAGTATGACGTACTCTTGTTTCCTTCGTGGGGCGGGCGATCCGTCGGCCTGCTTGAGAACCAGCTTAACATTGCAACACCATTCAATTCAGTAGATACGTCTCTTTCATCCTCTGGTTCGTCGTACTCGTTCGACGGTACGCGGTACGGACCACAAGGGACCGTCCGTGCACAATACGAAAGCATGCAAAGCAATGACCTAGACCCCGGCCTGCTGAGGGGGTTTGTGCACCGATTGGATTGGGTGTTCGTCCAATCCAGTAACAACGTCAGGATACAGAAAAGCTTTATTTCACGCGACGACTCGAACACAGTAGACACCGATCTCCTTGTAGATTTAGAAGGGAAGTGAGTGCGTGGTCCTTTTTTTAAGATGGATTGTGTCTGGCGCTCTCTCTCCCTTTGGGCTGCCGCCCGAGGGAACCGGCTGTGAGCCGAAACTCGGCGCCGGTCTCTCCGGATTGCACCAGGAGCGAACTTCGCGGCGGATCACAAAGCACCCGCCCTGCACGAGGCACGCGTCCAAGACCCGTGCACGGCCACCGTAGCACCCTCCATGTTTGCACCTTCCTCGGATGCTACGGTCGGGAAGGGGCTTCAATGTAGTTGGGAAACATGTTCCCCTTCACCGCGTTCTGCGTGTGGGATTGCCACCGGGCAACTGCCGCAGCAGCCGCAGATACGTCCTTCACCCTTGGCACTTTCGGGAGGTGTCGCGATTTAGAAGGGAAGTGAATGCGTACGTGTGTAAGCAAAAGCAACGCCAGAGAGCAATAGGCACCCAACCGACGGAGATCACACCGCGACCTCGCTTGCCCGCCCCCTATGTTCCCGGGACCCCCAACCAGCCTCAACCGGAGACACAAACACCGGATTCTTTAAACACGGACCGTAAAGAAGCCGAATGCCGATGCCTCAAACCGCAAACCGCGGGAAAAACGATTCCGGTGGGGGGAGTTGTTCGCTGGCTGCTGTGTGTTCAGTTGCTTTTTATGGCGCGAGCTTGTGGATTTCCACATTGCAAAGGCTCTGCTTACCTTCCCCCGAGTCGAACTGTGTTTTGAGTAGATGCTGCGATCCTAGCCTGGCGGCGGCCACCGCCTCTCTTTCTGCCAACTCGTTTTATTGCCGTTTTTGTTGAGATCGTATCTATCGGGACAGCAAGCTGTAGCATGTTGTGGTGTGGTTATGCATTGTCTTCGTGTGTTGTGTTGTGGAAGCTTCATCGCTCGACTTTGGGCGGACAAACATGTTCGTGAACTGAAAAAAAGGAAGCACAGCCTATACTACCAGGAGCATTTCTCGATCAAAGTGAGTCGAAAAACGCGAGGTTCTGAACGAGCTTTGCACATCCCCAGCGGGCGCGGGAGAGGAGGAGTGCGAGGGTGGAAGAAGCTCCGGTGCGCACAGGGGAACAGTTCCCGCCACAACAAATCCTGCGTCCGCTGCTTCGTCCATGATAAATACCTACATGACCACTACCGTTGGGTTGTGTTGTGCTGTTTTTGTGTGCTGAGTCCCCTCCTTCCGCCCCGACCTTGGGTAGACAGCCACACCCAAACACCGATGGAAAGCACGGAACGACTTGGAAGTACTTGCTTCAGGGAGAACGTGCGGGGTTGTGCAAACAGGTGAAGTGAAGGATGTAGAAACTTCTGTGTTGAGCGGATTGTTAAAGTGCGTTTCTCAGCGTCTCAACATGGTAGGTCGCTTCCCGGTGCAGCGAATGAATGTGGTTTGTTTTCTGCTGCGATGCGCTTGGGGCGTCAAGCTGTACCGACCAGGTACATAGAACGCCGCACCCACAGGGAAACGAAAGAAGTAAACTCACTTCTGACCCTGGCCGCACTATATGAGCTGCGGGGCTTCCCGCGCAACGCTCCGCTTCGTTTTCCTCCTGTTGTTGGCAGCGACATGTGTACCGGAAGCGCTGGGCTGCCCGGGAGTATACAGCAACACGACGTACTTGGCAGTAACATTTGACTGCGGTGAAGCGCTGGAACCAGGCGATACCTGCGTAGTGCAGCCACCGAGTACCGCGGTGTGCGACGGTGACGTCATTTGTTCGAACAGCGGCGCGTATCGAAGCACCGTCTTGTGCAGATGTCGTCCTTCGGAGTTCCCTCTCGGGCACGTAAACGTGTCGTGCCCAGAGATTGAGCACGGGGGTGCGCTGGAGTGCGCCGCGACGCCCGACGCGAACTACGCGTGCGAAGCAGCCCAAGCCCGCTGCGGCTCGTTTTTGAACGTCTCCGTCGACGTTCCGTGCGTCGCGGTGTGCCCTGCCGCAAAGCCTGTCCGTCTGTACCTGGGGACCGAGCTGGCTACAGTATATTGCGACGAGACCTTGCTAGCCGGGCAGAATTGTACGGTCGAGTACGACAACGACACCTTACAATGCACGGGATCCGCGGCGTGCGTCGACAACCAACTCGTGAGCAACTTGCGGTGCCGGTGTGCCGATGCGTGCCCCACCGGGACGTGTCCTGCCACGTCGGAGTGCGCGCCGAGTTACGAACACTCTGTGTCTTTCGCTGCGGACGAAGGCTCATGCGCTTCTCGTCCCTGCCACTGCTCCCTGTGCTCCGGCGTGCAGTGCGCGGATTGGGAAACATGTGTCGAGTTCGATGTCCCGGAGTGCGACCCGCAGAGCACCTGTTGCAAAACAGGTGAGTGCCTGCAGAACTGCAACGGAACGCTGCGATCCGCACGGTACGGCGATGGTCTCTCTTTCCATTGCGCCAACGTGGCACCCGGCCAAGCTTGCGAGCTGCTGTACGATCCTGGCCTCTGTGATTACACAGGAACAGCATTGTGCAAGGCTGGCATGAGCATAGACGAGGATGCGGTACAGTGTGAACTTTCGTGTACGTTTGGTGAGCTCACGGTGTTCAACGTCTCCGGAAACCCGTTTGTTCAGGTCGAATGCAGGGGAAAGATGGCCCTGAACGAGGAATGCGATTTAATTTTCGATGCCGAGTTTGTGTTTTGCAAATCAGCCCCAACCTGTGGACCTTCCAACAGCTTGCTCGGCCTCGACGATGTGACGTGCTCTTGCACGAACCGTTGTACGCCGTCGTTGTGTGGAGACCCGGCGTACTGTGTTCCTGTACCGAAGAAACCGGATCTCGCAGCGGACAACGTATCCGCAGCTTGCCCACTTGAATCGATGTTCACTTGCGAGTGCGACCCGTGTTCTAGCAAAAGGTGCCTTTCGCCTGCTCGATGCTACAACGAACCCACTGCCTCGTGCACTTCCTCAACGGAATGCTGCAAGCAAGCCGTGTGTAAGGCAGGCTGTCCAGCCGGCGGTGGTGCGTTTAGTTTGTGGGGAAACGGCCTGGTATGGGTCGATTGCAGGGCGGCCACCTCACTGAACGCGTCTTGTGAGCTGTCTTACAACGACTCGCTGATCGAGTGCACGGGGTCAATGTACTGTGGGAAGACTGGGTTCATCGACGAGCTGCAATGTTTCTGTGCGAGAAAGTGCAGGCCTGACCTGTGCCCACACGGCCGTGAGTGCGTGGACCGAATCACCATCCCGACTGTAGGAGGGGCCCTCTCGGAAACAGCATGCCCTCCCGAGGAACTTTACAATTGTGCGTGCGATCCCTGCGCAAATACGACGTGCCCTCCGTCCCAATGCCACGTGCGCATCACGGACTCGTGTCTCCCAGGCCCTACCTGTTGCTTGGAGAGCTTGTGCTATGATGCGGAACCGTCGTTCCCGTGCCCAGACCGCTGTGACGAGGAAGACGTGTGCCCGCCAAAAGAAGGGGCGATGCAAACGTGCATTCCTAACACAGATGTGATACGTGCCTCAGCCGACGCATGTTCGTTGACCGACGTAAGGACATGTGTTCTTCTTCCCGGCAAGGATCTGTGCGGCGACGGTTGCGGTGACGGAGAGTATTGCGTTGCAAGAGCGGAAGACGGCTGTAACGACACCTCTTGCGCCACGGAGAAGTGCGTTGCCAAGCCTTTAAATTGCACGGGCAGCCACATTGAAATAAGGCATGGAGGTACCGTGTACATCGACTGCAAATTGGCTACACGCCCTGGTTCCGCATGCCAAGTTTACCTCAAGAGAGATTCTCCGACATGTTTTGGACAAGTCTTCTGCAACGGACAGACGGGAAAGTACGAGAATGGCCTAACGTGCACGTGCGAACAGGATTGCCTGGATGTCGAGTGTGAGAGTCGGAAACTGTGCACGCGTCCTGTGCTGAAGGCGGGCGAAAACTGCGATCGAGAAGCGTACTCGAAATGCGAGTGTGATTTCTGCGCGCAAGTCTCGTGCGGCTACGGAAAGTACTGCACTGCGAAATCCAAAGAATCTGTCGCTCCTGGGGCGTGCGAGGAAGGAGAGTGCAGGGACGTGTGCGAGCTGATGACCTGCCATCCAATTGATACAAGGGGGAAGGAGGTGCTGTGCATAGAGATGAGCTGTTCGAGGGGAATGTGCTACTCCGTCGAAAGGGACGATGGGTCGCTGTGCTCGTCCGTAGACGGAGACGCCGGGTGGTGCACCCAAGGACAGTGCCAGTTACAAAACTCGACACCGTCCTGCAGCTGTCTCGGCGAAGGCGAACATCCGAAAGCTTTCTGTTCGCCCAAAACCTGCGAGACGTCGGTCTGCGAAATAACTCACCGCGACGGCGCTGTGTGTACCACCGACGCGATGGGCACCTGCGATGCAGGCGGCTGCAAGGCTCGCAGTCCGTTCACCGACGACTGCACCAATTCCGATTGCCCTCAAAGCCAAATCTGCCACGATCCGGACCACAGAGTCAACGGACGGCGCATGTGCCTCTGCAAACGTGGGATGACGAGCACCCCCGATAACACGTGCTACGTGACACACACTCACGCTCCGGATAGTTGGTGGCAAATGGGAGTGAATACCTGTGACAAGCTGCACAAGGACGTCGCTGTTGTCTGGAACATGATCGTATGCCAGAGCAGAGTATGCAGCTCTTTTCCACAACCACAATGCGAGTATCCAGAAGGATGCGTGGGGGTCGACGATCCTTCGCCCGCGGCCGACAACTGTCCATACAATCCGTGTGCGTATTCCTGTTCTTCGAATTGCGAGAGTGACGAGACCGAAAAGTGCGTGGCAGCTTCACGTTCTTCAGGGACGTTGCGGCGATGTAGACGCAACGCTGATGGCGCTCAGGTGTGTGAGAAGCTGCCCTGCCCTCTTCCCAGGTGCCCCGCGCCTGCACCGGGCTGTGCGAGTGTCCCTGTCGTGGGAAAGTTCAAGAAAATGGAACGACTTGCGCACAACGGCTGCCCCGCGTTCGTTTGCGGACAAGAGGTGTGCGCTGAAGAATGCTCCCCGGAAATTCAGGCGGTCTGCGCAGCCGAGAAGCCGCGCCAGCGCTGCGTGGTGATTCCGGTAGGTGTCATAAATTATGGAAAGTCAGACGGAGACCCTCAAACCCCGCAATTTCTAGCGAACTTTAGCTCTCAAACTTCCACTATACTGTTCCTGTTGAAAGCCGTCTATCAAACCTGCGTCCCGTATGACTGCCCTGTAGTCGCGTGCACCAACCCCATTCCTGGGTGCCAGTACGACCCCTTCCCGAGTGCTGAGCCGCCGGTCGACATCCACGGCTGCCTTATCTTTCCGTGTGGCGTCTTGAACTGCACGTCGGAAGCTGGTGGATGCAACGACGAGCAGCAAGCGCATTGCAGCCAGGATTTCCAAGACTGCATTGTGTCGGCAGGAGGGCTTGGAGCCTGCGTGTCGAAGCCGTGCCGTACTGAAAGACGCGCGTGTTTAGCAAGCCCCGGGTGCTATTACGAGTCGCCGACGCCAGTGCAGATGCATGTGATCCCCAGCTGCCCCGCGTCCATGTGTGGTAGAGAGCGGTGCCGCCCCCAACGATTGTGCCAAAGTAAGGTGTGCAAGGAAGGATGCGTTGTCTTCGCAGCCCGCCCGTACTGCACCGTACAGTGGCTGGACCCGTGTCAAGGCGTTGATTGCACCGACGGTGAGACGTGTGTAAAAACGTCGCTAGGCGTGTACTGCAGGAAAGTCGACGCTTGCGATGGTGTGCACTGTCACAGTGGGTTAACTTGCCTCTCAATCCACGAGAAGCCGGTGTGTGTGGAAGAAGAGGACGTCCCTTGCAATAACGAGTGCACAGAAGATGAGAAATGCGTGTATCACGCGGACACGATGGTGTACACGTGCGATCCGATAGTCGACACGCCGTGCCGAGACGCGTGCGCGTGCCTTGGGCAACCTTGCGGGCCGGGCGACGCCTGCGTGGCGAACGCCAGCCTGAGCATGTGCTTTCCGTCTCGCTCCCTCCCGGGCCTGTCCGCTTCGAACGCCGATCCTTGCGCGCGGGTCGTGTGTCCATCGCCGCAGATGTGCGCGGTTAACAACGGCCGCCCGGAGTGCGTCCAAATGCGTACTACGTGCGTCTGCCGACCGTCCGAAGTATGCGACGACGACGGCGGGTGCCTGACGAGGAGCGATGCTTGCATATTGGCATGCGGCACCGTCAACGGATGCGTCTACTCGAAGGGCAGCTTCCTCTGCGTGCGGGAGCCGGACGTGGTCCGCAGCACACATACGTGCGGTGATTTTGTGTGGCCGCCGAAGATCGGCGTGTGCAGAACCCACGACGACTGCGGACTGGGCGAGGTCTGCCCGGCGCTGGGCGCCGCCGCCGGCGGCGTTTCGGCGTGGTGCTCGTGCGACGAGGGCACAGGGCGGCCTGGGTTGTGCAGCGCAGCGCTGATAGCCGGCGTCAAGTACTGCGTGCCGCGGCGGTGGACCTGTGACGAGCCCATCGCCGTTCCTGCCCGCGACGCCTGGTGCTGCGAAGTGCTCCAAACCAACTGCAAGAGTCCGACTTCCGACCGGCACGCGTACCCCTGCGCCGACGACGCGAGCCACGGCCCGGCAACGTGGTCGCCCGCGCGGCTGGAGTACTGCAGCGACCTGGGGCGGCCGAACGCGGACCAAATCCTCACCGGGGAAGAGGCGTTCGACTGTTTTTCGGCCGAGCGGCCCTGGCCGCCGGCGAAGGCGGCGTACTGCTGCGACGCGCACAACGTCAGCTGCCCGGATCTGCCGGGCTGCGACCAGCCGCTGGCCGACCCGCCAGACCAAGGCCGCGTAGCGTATTGCTGCGCCCGGTTCGGGTTGCTGTGCCCGCTGCTGGCGAATCCCCCGTGGAGTTGCGCGGATGTGGAAAGGTGGACGGACCAGTCGCGGCGCCACTGCTGCGCGAGCTTCGGCGTCGGCTGCCCGGGGGGCGACGACGCGGACTTGGTGTCCTCGTGCAACGACGAATCGGCGGACGTGTTGGAAGCGTGGTCGAGATCGAAGCGGTGGCATTGCTGCGCGACGGCCTCCGCCGGATGCCTGAGGGACGGTGACACCAACCCCGAGGGGCCCTACGACTGTGGCGGGGTGTTCGCGATCCAGGACGCGACCAGCATGCGACGCGCCTGGTGCTGCCTCCACCGCGGCGTCGGCTGCCTGCGTGACGTCGTCCTCCGTTGCGAACCGCGTGACCTTGACGACCACCCTAACCCGGCGGTCTGCTGCGCGCGCACGGGGCGCCTGTGCGCCTACGACTGCGGGTACGACGCGGAATTCATGGACTCCGAGCAGAAGGACTTCTGCTGCAGCGTGAAAGGATGCGACGACTTAAGTTGGTCGCCGCTCTACCCGCCCGCGCAGACACACGATAAGTTCATGCTCTCTCTCCTCTACCCGTGGAGCCGCGTGCTGGAGAACCGGAAGGATTTCACGCTGACTTTCGTAGCCACGGTGGTAGCTGCACTCGAGCTTGGAGGGGCAAGTGGCTTCAATGTATCTGTGGTCAAAATCAGCCCCTTGGACCTCTCGCTCAACGAGGTATCAATGCGGGATCGCATGGTCCCGACAACTGCTTGGTACAGTGAACTCGAACCCCGCTTCGAACAAGCAACGGTTGCTGCCACCATTTTGAATCCTGACATTGTCGTAGACAGACGCCGTGTCGCCCGATCCACCGTGTCGTGGGCTCGAGCTCTTTATCGACCCGACCTTGGACCGCAACATCATCAATCAGCGTTGCCCATGGAGGGTGTCGAGGTCATCTTTATTGTTGAGTGCGAGACAGACCTGTGCATTGACATCTTGAGCAAAGCTACTGACGATGCGATCCAGGGCACCGGCGTCTGGTCACAGAACCTCGAAGGTTTCACGATGGCAGTTGTACCCATCAAGAAGTTAGTTCACGATACAAGGTGGCCGCCGCCCGAGGATCCCCCGGAGGAACCCATCGAATCCATTCCGCCGTGGATCTTCGCTTTGCTCTCCTGTGGGGGGCTGGTCGTAGGGCTAATCCCGCTGTGTCTCTTTGTCCGCATCTTCAAACGCCGGCCAAGGCAACACCCTGTACTGAATGACGATGGTGATGGCGATGGTACCCATTCTTGCACCAGTTCCTACTTCTACCCGCTCTCACGCGTAAGTTTGGACTCCAAGGCGGGAGACTTCGTAGTCACGTGAACACGGCGCTTTCGACTCGGGCGGGCGAGGCACCGGCGACAAACACTTCGAGGTTTCGGGTGTGCTAGTACTGAAGCTACCATCCGAATGCTGGACGCTCATGCGAGCAAGTGCGAGGCGGTACGGGTCGATCATGCCACCAGGATCTATGGTCAGTCTGATGCTCCGACTACACCGCCCGGTGGCCCTTCCCGACCGGAGGTGACGGTTGCCACGCGTCGCTGTCGGGAATGTGCTCAACAACGGCGAGCCAACGTTCGAGCCAGTCGTCGTTAAAGGCAACCACACTGTAGTTGTGTCAATCGAACCAGCCCACCTCGTTGTGTCGTAGTCAGTACCAAAACTCGTTTTTCTCTCGAGCACGGTGCGAGGCACGCATCTTCCCTGTTGCATGTCATCTATCTAGCCCGATTCTTCAAACGTCACAAACAGGCAGTCTGGGTCGGCAGAGTGCTAACCGTTAGCTCTTCTGTCGACAAGCCCTCCCGGTTCCACGGAAGACCACAAGCTGCTCACCTGCCAACCTTCACCCAAGACACAATTTTCCTGTTTTCACATTTCTGGCTGCACCATCTGCGCACTTAACCATGGTTAAGAAGACGAACCAAAACATAGACTCAAATATAGCTCAAAGCATCTGCAGAATAACACGAAAAACCTCCAAGCAAAACCCCGTTTTCACATTTTTTTCGCTGCTGAGAACACGAATTTCAAAATGAGAGCATCAATCAGAGTGACAGAATCACGATCCCGTGGATGAGTGGTCGGCTTCTACCAGCACATAATGCCACGTCTTGCGCTGTTGCTCCTGGGCCCCCAAACCTGTGGGAAAGTGGTGTTCACAAAAGAAACACTTCGAAGCCCCCGATCAAGTTATGAGCTAGTTCAGGCTGCCAGAGCGAGACGCCGTCGTCTTGGACACAAAATCGCACCCGCTTAATTTTCCGCTGCTCGCTGTGGGGGCTGGCGCCAGCCCGGAGAGTGAGGTTTAAAAATAGGAACTCCTGAACAGCCATCCTGGGCTCACCTTACAAACAAGAGCGGCAGCCCACAGAACCGCGAGTCCCGCAATCGATCGGCGAATTCGTATCCAATTTAACCAGCGGGCTGCAATGTGTGGCAGTCTGAGAGATTCAATTTTCAAGCTGTGCTCAACTGCTGGCGGGCATCCCCCGGTGAACCCAGCCCGCTAATGCGTTCGACGACCTGATGAGTCTCATGCTTCTGCAGTTCCATTGACTACCGCGTCTGGCCGCGGTCTTCATCGTACCCGGAGCCAAGACATCCACCGATAATGTGCAATTGATGTCACCCTCGAATCAACCGTAGTTGAGCCGAGAGGAACAGTTGTGTTGCCTTTCCGATTGCTCGGCATTTTTCGATTCCCTTCATAAAGTTGTGGCTAAGGAAAGCTGGCCTACCGAATTTGTTTTGCGGAAAAATCAGGCACTGTGGCCCGTTTGTAGAAATTGTACCTTGTCGTTAGCGACCCGTGTAAAGCTACGATGATCCGAACACTCTAACCCCACAAGGGAGCAGCTGCCGTTTTCCCATCATTGGAAAAGTAAAGCGATATAGCGACAACAAGGTAGTGGTATTTGAGCCCCCCCACCTATTCTACAATTCTCGTGTCACCTCTTCGCTCGCTGAGGCGAGGATATCCCCACGAGCCAGTCGGGCTTCGTCTGTGACATCTTTCTTAGCCTTTGGCATCCCCCACCCCTGTGAGTAGCTCCCTCGGACGCAATGTCAGGTGTTGCGGCAGCAAAGCAATCCTCTTACCCGGAGAAGTCGTTTTCTTGCACTCGGTTTTCCAGATTGCCACTTGAGCCCTACGGGCTTTCGTGGTAACCTGGAAGACCCCGGAAGCAAGGTAACGAACGATCAGCGCCAGATGATGCACGCCCCTGACACATCACCCGACATCTTCCGGGGTGGATAGCGGCGAACTTGGCCCTTCTTTGCCACCCATCGGCAAACCTCTCGCATCTCTAGAATTGAAGTCGGACACCTGGTGGACCACTTGCCAGACTCCGCAATCGAGCCAAAATGTCGCGGCTGTTTCTGCACTGGAAACTCGAAACGGGGAGCCAGTCGTTGGGGGATTGGAAGAGGATATCTGCTAAACACCGCACCAGTCCCGTCTGCGCCGTGTTTCGGTCCTTTAAGCCAGGACACATGAGGCGGACCATCATCAGCGCGGAACCTGAGTGTCTGCAGACAGGACAGCAGTGTGAGTCTGTTGTCAGGCGGCTGTTCGGCAAGAAAACGACTTTTCTCTCGGTGAATACGTAGCTATTTCTCCTTTTTAGACCATTTCCGCACGTTCCGCGTGTTGGCACCATCTTTTGGCCGTTGCTGAAGCCATTTCTGGCTTTCAAAAAGGTTGACGGCTGGTTGCAGTCACGCAGCCTACCGGCCGCTTAAAATTACGGCGACATTACTATCATTGATCTGTCGTTTTTAAGCCTTTCCGACGACGAGCCCCCATTCAGGCTTGCCGTCGAAAACCCGGTCAAGGTTGTGGTCAGCTATGTAGGAGGAACTGGACGTACCAAACGGGCGAGTCTAGCTTTTTGGGCGGCTGAGCTCTGTCAGAGTGCCTATGCTCACGAACGCGAACCGAAAACAATGAACAGTCAATTTTGTGAATCGAAACGCGCCCACGCCTCGAACATTCCTTCGGAAACGAAGAAGCACACATACGGTCAACCCAAACAACTTCGTAGGTTTCCTCTGCCAAATGGAAACAACCGCCTCCCGGGGTGCTCTGTCAGGAGGAATGGACGCGTGTGTTCATGCAGAGGAGGAGTGGCCGAAAACAGCGCGTGAAGAAAACGCCGCACTGCTGTGGTAGGCTCCTGCACCGCATTGCCTGCCGCTGCGTTTCACGGTGTTTCATCACGGTCCATCCAGGAGGGATGGACGCCACCAGTATGCTGGTCGCTATGTTCAGTGCGACAAAGCGGACTGAGAACTGCAAACCCGCCTTCGCCACATTGTACCGCACCGTTTGCCGAGGGAGCATCGCCCTTCTTCCAGTTCGAGGGATCCAGGTGGTCGCAGAAACCCCGAAACCTCGGAGCCGGGGGGAAGAATTGGATACTTGAGCCGGTCCATCCCCTCTTGATAGACCGTGATAGACCGAAGCACCGGGCAATTCGATGCAGCTCAAGAGATAGGGACGGACCGGCTCAATACTGGAAGAAAATTGGAAAAGGAAATTGAAGAGAAATGTAAGCTAACACCCACTGGTGAAAGAAATTCAAAACAAAAAAAACGAAGAAGAAAAAAACCCGACTTCTCAACCCAAGAAACAGCTCAAGAAGAGAATACAGAAAACCTTTGACGATAGAATGAATCGTGGGTGCGTGGTAGAACAGCGTCCAAACAAAAGACAAGTCGCTGAAGTGTGTGGGCCTTTAAACCGTGGGTGATGCCTCTCACGCTGCTCCTTTCGAGGTTCCTGGCTCATGCCAAAGCGCCGCCGCCCGGGTTGGGGGGTTCCGGCGCGGACCAGTGCCAGGGAAGCTGTTCGAAGGGGTCACCAAGACAAGTCGCTGCAGTGTGCTGCCATCGTCGTTTGAGTTCGTCCCGGGCACCAGAAGATGGTGTTAGTTCTCTCTCCAACGAGGTCTTCGTGGGTGGCTCCAATAAGGACCTCGTTTGGGATAATACCGCCCATCATGGTGTTACGGGTGCGATATTCTCGATTTCTTTCTTTAGCCATACTTCAACCTTCTTTTGTATACGCACCTGCTTTGTAGGAAATACTTGAGGAGGCTGCCAGCTGCAAAAGATCGAAGGAGGTAAATGTGCTGTAGCCCACACGAAACACAGGTGAGTCTGGGTTCAGTGGCGGGCGTTAGCGTTCAGCAAAAAAGGCCCACTTTGTAGTTTTTTTCTCCCCCTCAAGCCTCCTTCGAAGTGAGCAGAAGCCAGCCCCTCGAGTATTTTTTAGTCGTACGCTGGTACCAGGGGTACTAGCTCTGACCTAGCTCCGCGAGACAAAAACCGGTGACCTGGTCTGCCAAATCCAATCTACCGGTAAATTCAGAGCGATTTTCTTCTTGGTGTCGGTCGCAACACTTACAAACTTGGCTAGCCGTAGTTAACTACTTAAAGTGTATACTCATACTACCCGCCTCACAGCCTCAATGGTCAACCGCAGTTTACCGGTATACGTTTCATTGTGAAGATGCAAAGCCTGCTGGCAAAAATCTTCGACTTTGCCAGCGGCTTGGAGTTGACTAGACGGGTGCAGTGCGTTGCTCAGTGTAGTCGAAGGCCTGACAAGCACACTAAGGGAACGTGTCAGTTAGACTTTGGCGACAATGTTCGGCATGGGGAATGGGGGGTCTCGGGCCTTATTTCTTATGGTTTGCCGTGCCGCCATATGTCCGCCACCGGGAGAAAAAATGGGGAGGGGGGCGTCGGGCCTCAGTAGCCTATAGGACAAAGCCATGGTTTGCCATGCCGTTATCTGTGGAGGGGGGCGGGTTCTCCGCTATGCCGGCAACTGTCCGCCAAAGTCTAACTGACACGTTCCCTAATGCAACAAATTTACGACAGGTAGCACATCGGGTGCTCGTCCGGATCTCGGCGGTTCGTGGTAGAAGGCGTACATCCCTATTTTACCTGTGTTTTTGGGGACGTTTCCTATTATTAAAGTAAGTCGCAAGAAATCATTCCTTTAATGACAACGACGTGGTGTGCGCACAGTACGGGAAGGGGGTGGGGCGGTTAGGTCAACGGGCAGGAACTGAATCTCCAGAACGCAGAACAAGAAGACAGAACGCAGTGTTTCCGTTTTTACCCAGTGTCCTCTTTTGTCCTCCATTCAAGCCAAAACCGCGTGTTATTCCTTTCCCCCCGCGTTTTTTTGTGTCTAACAAATGCAATTTGTCAAGAACAAAAACAGATCGATGGCAGCGTACTATCCTCACTCCCGTTAGATGAACAAAACAGGTTTGAAGGAAGTGCGCACAACAAAGGAAGCGCCAGATCCGTTTTTTTGTACGAACAACGCTTTGTAAACACGAAAGAGAACGCTGGCAGCGTGTTCGGGAGAAAATTAGAATATTCACTCCCTATCAATCACTAGCAGACCGTTTGCAAACTACCGCGTTGCGCGGAGTTTGACGACGGGGAGTTTCCGCTCTATCACGGGTCAGGGGGTGCTTTCATTGGCACCACCCGAAAAATCTCCATGCAGGCGGAGAACGGTGCCGAACCGCACATTAACAGACTACAGCGCGAAGATGGCTTGGCAGGAGAACTGAAGACTCCGCTACGGCGAGTCTTCAGTTCAGCATCGGTCGTTTTTGGCAGAGGTCACCGGTGATTTCAGTCTGGCAATCTGGATTTTGGATCCAGATTGGGGTGTTTTCGACAAGATCAGGACCACAGGTGCTGCACAGGGAGCTTGTGACCCGCCGAGCGACCGAGGCCTAAGAGCTGCTGAGATAGGCCTGCGGAGCATGGTGCTTCAGCTGCCGTCTTCATTTTTGATGAAGTGGTCCGCTGTCAAGACTGTGGTCGTAGCTTAGCGCTCAGGTAGACATATCTCGAGCACCACACCAGTATTTGCCAATCGCCGGAGGTATGGGAGAGCTATCAGCAACCTTTGCTGTTCGCTGGCAGCCCTCCGGAAACTCCCAGCCAGGCGGAAGTGCGAGCCTATGCGAGCGGGTCTGCCACTAAGAGCCCGGCGGAAAGGCAGCGGAGTGAGCATCCTGGCTCAAGCAGGAGTTAAAGCCTCCAATGCAGTAAAGCTTTCAATCCCAGCCCCCAGCCCACTAGCCACATGCAGCAAGCTGAACCACAAACAAACGTCGAAAGACTGACCCATCTGCGCGTCCCACGAGATCGTCAGAAACACAAAAAAGACAGCCCGCCAACGATGGCGAAGTGTTGCTCCCCGAACCGCCTCACCTTGTTATCAGAGAACGAGCCTGAGAGAAGGTATTCACCGCAACCCGCTTTCGAAGTCTAGAGGTTTGGTACATTTGAAAGTGTGTCCGAGTCTAAGGTAAGGTTTGGTCAGTTCGACGAACTCAAATTTAGCTCTATAGCGAGCTAACCCCGCTTTTCTGGGGAAGGCCAAAGGGCCGTTTTTCACAACATAAGTCGAAAAAGCTCATGGTGTCTTGTCTTTTCGCGTGTAGCAGGCTTTCCCTGGTACCTAATAACAAGCTGCTTGCGAAAAAAAGGGAAACACCCAAAAAAGAGAACGCCCCGCAAATATTTGGACAAAAGGGGGGGGGGGGGAGAAGGCATCGGTTCCATCGGTAAGTTGCGGCGAACGAGACGACGTTCACCGGGGTAGCGTACAGGCGGGTCTAGCTCTCATCATCGGGTGGGCTCACCTTGTTATCAGAGAACTATCCTGAGATCAGGTATTCACCGCAACCGCTTTCCAAGTCTAGAGGTTTGGTACATTTAAAGTGTGTCCGAGTCTAAAGGTTTGGTCAATTTGACGAACTCAAATTTAGCTCTCCAGCGAGCTAACCCCGCTTTTCTGGGGAAGGCCAAAGGGCCGTTTTTCACAACATAACCCATGCTGTCTTGTCTTTTTGCGTGTAGCAAGCTTTCCCTGGTACCTAATAAATAAGCTGCGTGCAAAACAGAAGCTTAAAGAGAACGCCTTGCAAATCTCAGGACAAAAGGGGGGGAGCGGGAGAAGGCATCGGTTCCATCGGTAAGTTGCGGCGAACGAAACGACGTTCACCGGGGTAGCGTACAGGCGGGTCTAGCTCTCATCATCGGGTGGGCAAATGGCGGCGTTCGTCGAGGGAAACGATGACACGTTTGCGGTGATGATGTTCGGGTTCTTCGCCTTCATATGCTGCATGCTTATCGTCGAGCCGCTAGTCCGGCGAAAGGCGTACGTGAGCGAAGTGATGAACACGCTGAATTGGTGGAAGTCGGTGGTGAAGTTGCTGACGACCGAGCCGAATAAAGCCCATGTCGGCGTCTCGATGATGCGAGAGAACACGGAGTACTTCAAGACGTTCGTCCTGCCGTACTGGAAAGTGGTCTTCGGGAAGTGGCGCTGGGCGTGCTGGTTCTTGATGATCTTCCTCTTCACGATCGTCGCGTACCAAAAGCTGACGTTCGACCCGTATGCGATCCTGCAGATTCGGCAGAACGCGGAAACGAGCGAGATCAAGAAGGCGTTCCGTCAGCTCTCCATGCGCCTGCATCCCGACAAGAACAAGACCGAAGCCGCGCGCATCGAGTACGCCGCGGTCAAGAAGGCGCACCACTTCCTCACCAAGCCCGAGGACCGGGAGTCCCTCTTGGAGGACACTACAGACCAACAGGTCGGCATGGCGATGCCGCGCTGGATGACCAACCCGAACAACGCCCCCATGGCCATGACGGTGCTCCTCCTGCTCCTGTTCTCGGTGCCGCTGACGATGCTGTTCTGGCTCAACAACAAGGGGAACAAGAACAACTTCATACCGTTCATGATACGCCTCGCCAAGTACATTGACATGGCGGAGCCGTTCCTCGAAAGAATGGGACAGCCGGTCGCGCCGGAGGTCCTCTTCGAGCGGGCGGAGCGGCCAAAGCTTGTCGAGCTCTTGAAGAAGCTCGAAGCTGAAAGCATCTTCGAAACGTCCGCAGAGGAGGTATGGGGGAGGTTCTTTACCTTCGAAGTGCAAGTCTTTTTTTTTTTTTTTGATGAGCACCTCAGGGGCTATGCTAATCCCCAAAATACGGGAAAATCATGGTTAAAAAGTCTGTAGCATGGCCGGAAAGTTTTTTTTCCGCGTTGAGCGAGGTTTTTTTGATGACCTGGAAGCCTGGCATGCGACCTTCGTGGGCGTGTTGCTGCTTCGCCACCTTGTTGTAGACCCCACTTGTGGGTCTTGCGGGTCCTGTAGCCTCCTTGCCTCTGACCTTGCAAGCACAAAAAAGTTTTCACCAGAAACTCCTGTGGTTAAAAAACCTTTTTTAACCGGCCTGTTTGAGAATACCGTTTTTTTTTTGGTGAAGAATAACTATTTATTACCGGTAAAAATAATCACTTTTTGTCCCGCGGGAAGGGGTTTTTGCCCGAGGCGAGTCCCGAGGCGAAGCCGAGGGCGAGCCGAGGGCAGAAACCCCTTCCCAAGGGGCAAAAAGTGATTATTTACCGGCAATACGTCATTTTATTACCGAACCTGTCCATTCTTCCGGTCAATGAAGCTGTGTTATGCTCGCCTGTTTGCAGCAGAAAGGTGAGCAATGTGAAAATAAGATACTGAGATAAGGAATGATGACAAAAGAGAACTTAAAGAAGAAAGCTTTGTGTATCCTACTGTCGGATGTTCACATTGATGTGCCACACGCTGGGTGGGGCTCACTTGAGTCACTGTGCTCAGTGTGTGTGTGTGACCTTGTGTGCTTATTGGTACTTCTTGATGGCCTGTTCCTTGTTGTGCTCCGGTCATGAAAATTCGCCATCACTTGGTTTTGGGCGAGCGAGTTGTCCACATACCGTTGTGGAGTTCCCTCGGTGCGCAACCAAAGTGCCTCCGCAACTGGAAAGTCGAGGCACCACCGTCAGCCGCAGCAAGAGCTGCGCTGCGGCGCAAACTATGACCTGAGTACCCAGCGACGGGTAACTTCAGTGTTTTGGCAATGTGCACAGGAAGTTTGTAATGAAAGTTTCTGCGGATGGTGAATCCTCGGTTGAAGAGAGCGCCCTCTTTCTTCCAGGCATATTTTCAGGTGATTTCCCCCCTCAGATGATCCTGTTTTGTGGGGATTCTAGTGAGTTTTCGCCAAAGGAATTTTCGGCAAAAAGTTTTTTTTGTCCCGCCCGGTGAAAAAAGTTTACTTTTAAATACCGCGCCCCACGTATTTGACCGGTAAAAATGGACAGGTTCGGTAATAAATATTTTTCGAGACTGGAGGTCCTATGAACATGCAATGTGAATAGCCTCTATTCGAGCCAACCCGGCTTTTCTTCATGAAAAAAGTGTATTGAATTTGGAAAGAGCCGGGCAAGCTTTTTTTTTTCCTCGCAGAAGGTATGCGGGTGGCAGAGTGACCGGGCGCCGGCGTTCAGGCCGGTGAGTCCGGGTTCGAACCCCGCCCATGACATTTTTCCGGTCGAAGATTGTTTTCGAGGTTTGTTGCGTTTCGGGGTCAAATGTGCCCGAAAATTGCGTTTTTGGCGGAGTTTCTCAGTATCTCGCGGTATTTGGCCGAAGCACTCGGCGGACGTCAAGTACCGGAAGAGGGTGGCGGGGGTCAGGCACGGCTGCCCAGCGAGCAGGTCGCGGTACGCGCCAGCAAGCTCGGTTTGGTCGCTCGGCAGCACCGCCGGCGCCGCAACGCTGACGGGTTGCCAGCACCCGCGGAGATACCGCATACGGTCGTGCACGCTGGCGACCATCTTGTTGCAGAGGTGCCGCCGGGGCCCGCCGCAGAGGATCCCGTCTTTGAACGGGCCCGGCCGCCTTTCCGAGCCCCGCGAAACTTCGCCGTCGTCGGCGGCGCGCGCGCCGCCTCGCGCCAGCTGCGCCAGGCGCTCGCCTGCGCCGCGAGCGGCTCCGTCGGGTTCGTCGGCGAGCGGAAAGCGGCCGTCGCCAGGGACCCGCTGTGCGGGACGGCGTGCAGGGCGTACAACGGCTGCCGCGCGCGGTGGATGCGGTAGGTGCCCAGCTCCGAGACCCGGAATCGGACGCTCGGCGCCCGCCACGCGGCTTCTTTGGACAGCAGGATACTCTGGTTGACCGTCTGGGACGTGGCCAAGTGGAGGATCGAGACGCAGAACTCAGCTTCGTGCGAACTTTGCTTCGTCCGAACTCAGCTGCGCCCGTACCAGAATTTAGCATCGCCCGAACTTTGCTTCACCAGAACTTAGCTCCGCCCGAACTTAGGATCACTCGAACTCATTATCGTCCGAACTGAGCTTCACCAGAACTTAGCTCCGCCCGAACTTTTGCTTCGCCGGGGGGCGGCGGGGGGGGGGCGCCCACCCGGGTACCAGCGCCAAACTTTTCCCGCACTCGGTGGGTCGGGGGGGGTCCGGGGGGGGTGTCCCCCCGGGTACGAGCACCGACCTTGGCTTCACCCGGACTTTACACCCTGGCCGAACTTCGCTTCGTGCCCGAACTGTTTTTTAGTACCAGCGCAGCCTGAGCGCTTAGCAACGCCCGAACTAAGCATCACTCGAACTTAGCTTCACCAGCATTGCCCGAACTTAGCTTCGCCCGAACTTTACTGTTCCCCGAACTTTAACTGCTGCCTCCAGTCTCGCCACGCGCCGGCCTTAGCCGAGCGCACGTACTTTTAACCATGCAGGATACTCCCTGGAGCACCTTGCTTTTGCGTTAAATACTTACAGGCTGCCAGTTGCAGTATCTCAAAGGACTTCCCACCATTGCAACAAGAGTGGGGCAGCATCGTGATTTGCCGTCGTCCCTGCTGGGGGAGGGCTTTTGCGTGAACGATGCATTGTTTGGTACCATAAATTAGTAGTTGGCAGCGTACTACATGAAACTTGCGTTCCGCTAGTGCGCACAAACAAAAGTGCAGATCTTTTTTGGGATAAGTGCCTGCTTTTGGATTAAAAACATGAGGAGGCTGCCAGTTGCTAAATCTCAAAGGACTGCAGCACCGTGATTTGACGGCGTCCCTGCTGGGCCACGACAGGTGAGCGGCGTCACCTCCCCATAAGCGAGCAAGGCGAGACGCGACGGGAGACACTATCCACCGTTTGGCCAACGGGGGGAAGCCTTTGCGCTGCTGAAGGAGCTGGGTAGCGGATTGTAGAGTTTTGTGACCCGGCGAAACTCAGGTCTTCCCGTCGACGCCGAGGGGCAGCAGTCGAAAGGTGCCTCCCCAAGCCAGTTACGCGGAAGGACGAGATGTGGCTGCTTCGGCAGTGACCCTGGTCGAGGAAACCCACGCACACGCTGGGGGGGGGGAAATCTTAGTTTAATGTTCAGGCAGGACACCGCCTCTCGTGCATGTTTGATGCTAGCATTAAGTCTTCGTCGAAGAAAGTGTAAAATGGAAAAGGGGAAAAGGAACTCCGCAGGTAGGGCATGAAACCTTGAAGGAGGGAACGTGGGTTCCTATTTACGTAAGAGCCCCTCCGACTGTAGTGGTTGAGGAAGGTGTCAACACGGAGACTGCTACAGTAGTCCTGCACGAGACTTGGGCACATGCCTCGTGCGGGGCAGGTGAGAACTCTGGAGTCCGGGGGATACGTGTCGGCTTCCTGCTCACACCTGAAAAGTAGGCCAAACCGCCATCGCAACAAAACTGCAGGAATAGTTGACTAGACCTCTCTACGCACAAAACCGGGTTTTCGCATTCGTACAGGAGTCGGCGGAAAGCCACTCCCAGCCCTCCTTCCGCCCTCGACAGAAACGAAGTGTAAACTCGAAAGAGAACGCCGACAGCGTGTTAAGGGGGAGATGCCCAACGAACGTGTTCGTTCACGAACAGGCTGGTCCAAGACTTCTTCCTCTTCTAGGGCTCGTGCTTGGATGAAAATGCGACACATACGATTGTTGACAGTTGGCTCGTTTCTACTGATATCTTCTTGTATAAGCACCTGCTTTGTACAGCTGCGAAAGATCAAAGGAGGTAAATATGCTGTATCCCACACGAAACACAGGTAAATCTTGGTTTAGTGGCGGGCGTAAGCGTTCAACAAAAAACTTTAACTCTAAAAAAGACCCACTTTGTCGTCGTATCGTTTTCTGCCCTCTAGCCTCCTTCGAAATGAGCAAGGCAGTCCCTCGAGTATTTCCGCCGCGGCACTGTGACCGGAGCCTTTCTCATTCAGCACAAGCGCACATTATCTGCAGAAAATACTTCGACGAAGGTCGCCCGGAGGCTATTAAGCCGATCCATCCTTATCTCCTGGAACTGCATCGAATTGCCTGGAGCTGCAGTCTTCTGTCTATCACAGTCTACCAGGAGGGGATGGACCGGCTTAGCTATGAACAGTTTTCGGATTCTGAAATGAATTTTACTTGCTCTAGGAATCCCGCGCACACGGAAGCACCAACACAGATTCCGATTAAACCGTCGGAAGTTGCAGCACACTTCCACCCGGAGATCACCAGCAGCACCGAGCTGCGTACGCTCCTTCGAGACGCAGTCTCAGAAAGCAAGACGGTATGTCAAGTCTCTTGTCGCATATTGGACTTTAACCCTATTCCGACACCGGACGTATATATCGGCTTTGTCGGTCTTATTTAAACGAATAAAACAAAACTACGCATTTCTTCTGGTGCTTAGGTTGCGCCAGTGGCACCAAGAAATTCCAAGTGGAACGAATTGTGACGGATCTTTCCATTGCCGCTCTCGGAGGCCAAGAAATCGTTACCCATGCCCGGGCCATGGGAACGTGTCAGTCAGACTTTGGCGGACAATTTCCGGCATGGAGTGGGGGGGGGGGGGGAACCCATGGCTCAAAGGACCGAAACACGATGCATATAGGACACAACCAGTGCGCTGTTGTGCACATAAATCTCCTGCGGGCTCGACCCCTACACTATGCCTACCAAGTCCAAGTTCGCAACGAGTAGCTAAATTCAAACTGCGGCGCAACGGAAGCTTGGACGATCCGAATAGGTCCAGGCGTCTCAACCATATCCCCCAGTGAAGGAGCAATGATTAAGATTTGAACGCATCTCCAACTCTTACCACTCATCGGTTTCAGGGACTTTTAACCCTCTTTTCAAAGTTCTTTGCATCTTTCCATCACTGTACTTGTTCGCTATCGGCCTCCGGGGGAGATATTTAGCCTTAACAGAGGGATACCTGCCGATTAGCTCAGCATTCCCAAACTGAGCTACCGCCGGAACACCACACGCGAGGCAAAATTAATTCTTTGCAGGCCAGCTTGAGTGGGATCCGTCTGCAGAAGGAACTCGGAGCCTTCGTCAACAAGTACTACCAGCACCGGGTGGAAGATCTGGTGAGCGAGCCGACAGAGGAGGAGATGAAGGCGCTCGAAGACTACCAGCAGTGCATCAAAGTTCGCCAGAGCGCGAAGGCACGCGACGATATAGAGTACAAACGGCCCACGGACGATGAGTGGCAGGTGGCCGTGTATTTCCTCAACTCGCTCCTCTTCGACGTCATCAACATGGCCTTCCAGCTGCTCCCCAAGTCCGAACCGAAATCGCCCGATTTCGCCCTGAAGCTCAGGAATCTGTACACTTCCCGCATCTCGCACCTTGAACTCCTCCGTAAACACGCCGACGAGCGTGGCGACTCTCCTCCCACCAAGGTGCACCGCGAGCAGATGGCCCGGGCCTGCGAGCTGGCTGCCAGCAGCGAAAAGGCGTCGAATGACATCCTCGCCGAGGTATTTTCACATTTCCTTTTTTGTTGTTGCATAAGTACGGGCAGCAGTCAGTTGTGAGACTGACAACTGAGCAGCGCCACCTCCCTAGCGAGCTCTCGGCTCAAGCTACGTCTCATGTGGCTATTGTACGGAATTTCCTACATACACTCCAGCTGCGCGCGCCTGCATTGCGAAGGTTGCTGCTGCGGCCGCTGGCAGCTGTGTCAGGTCAAGTGGCGAGATCTGTGCACACCTAAGCAGGGCTGCATCCTCGTGTTGTAGCCGTGTTGTGTATAAGGCTTCGTGGGGGCCTGGTTAACCACCTCATCACTATAGGGCACAAACCTTTCGCGACCGTGATTGGACAGTCGGGATTGCCGGGGGCGGGTCTCCATGAAGAAGAGAAACGTAAAGCATGAACTGCCCCCTGCGCCTGCTGTCTCCGACTGCTTCGGCAGACGACACATACTACAACACTACTGATCTACTACACTACTGATGTATAGGTACCTGTGTTATCCTACTCATCAACATGCCACGACGGTTCTTTCGTTTGCTAGTTTATGATGGATTCATACAGTCCACTACATCGTCACTCCAAAACACGCACTACAATCTGCAATTTACATACTCTGCAGTCTTCACGGACAGGAAAGACGCTGTGGATGCATAAAACAGCTAAATATTCATTCCATCACCCGCAGATGCGCTCTCGCTGCCGCGCCAGTCAACGAAAGTGGAGACAGGACTACGAGAAATCAATGAAAGCGGCCGGGAAGAAGAGCAAGAAGAACTGATCAAAAAATACCGACCCACCGTCTTCGACCTGGTGTTCAGTGCAAAGCGATTGCCTGCGACGCCATCTCGAAGTCTCGACTCTCGCTTTGTCAAAAAAAGCTAAAAAGCAGCACACCGAACGAGTGCACTGGACTGCACGAGTTTAGTAAGGGTTTTGCATTAGTACTATCGTCCCTCGGGACTACTGACAGGCCTTCAACTACCCTGAGCAGCGCACTGTGCACGTGTTGCCAGTAGCCGTGCTTGCGCACGTCGACGGGGACCACCGCGAGGAGATTGGCAACTCCGGTTTAGATCCCCACTGGACTGCACGAGTTGTTGCTGCGAAGTGCCCGTTAGTTTGCGAGCTACGACAGGTTCCTCAAACCACAGGTACCCCTAGGTTTAGAGGCAGGGGGGCAGTGCAAGCTCAAGGAAAAGACCACTTTGGAGTTGTGCTGCTTCTCCCTCCCCTCTCTGTCTGGGTTCTCTTTCTCTCTTGCTAGCCCACGTCGAAATGAGCACCGGATGGCAACTTCGAGTGTTCTTTTCTATCAATACGGAGTACAAGAGTCTTGAGACAAGAGTCTTACAGCATTATTCGCCTGCCATTTTCCTTTTGATCATGTTGTTGGCAGTTGCCCGTTGCTTTGCTGTCAGCAGCCGTAGGCCTTGATCCGGATGCTGCGCGGTGTAAGTAAAGCAGAGTGTAATCCAGCGTGGTTGCCGCCTGCATAACGGCACTGTGAGCCAGTCCACCCTATTTCGAAGTGCATCGAACTGCCTGTCACAGTCAGCAGTCTTTAGAGTTAAAGTTCGCTTGAAATTTTGGGGTTTTAGGGTCTCCGTGTGACCGTTCATGAATGGGTTCTCTTAGAGCAAGAAAGGGCTATATGGTTACGGGTTGTATATTTCGTGCATGCTTTCGTTATGGGTTATGGCTGGCCATGTCCGGGACTGTTTGTGACCGACACCAAGTACATTCCTTCGTGGAGTGTAGTCTTGGACCCGCCACGTTCTTACTAAAGTTGGTTGAAGGGGGTTTTCGCAGATTAGCACAGGCTATCGTAGGATCGAAGAGGTAGTCATCCTGTGGCTAATGCAGGCCAATCGCTACAGATATTCTGCATTCTAACTTCAAGTATCGTGGTGGATCACTGTCTGCACCCCACGGTACGATCGAAGAGGTAGTCATCCAGTGGCTAATGCAGGCCAATCGCTACAGATATTCTAACCTCAAACTATCATAGGCTATCACAGCAATTGTATTCCTACACAGTCAATCAGCCGGGGGTGGCCCGGCTCACGGTACTGTCCGTTATCAGTCTCGAAGCGCCGATGCAACCCGCATTGACGCCGCCCCGCGCCCGATTCTCGCCCCATCTCTCACCAAAAAGAAAATAACAGCGCCTTTTGTGTTCTTGGCTTTTTCGTAGTAACGATGAATCTAGGGACACCGCTGGCAGCTGTTCGGGGGCGGAAATTGGCCTCTAGGCGATTGCTATTCACTCACAAACAGACCAGTCCACCCCGAACGCCGGCGCGTCCGAACAAACATTGCGCCTATTCTTTTTGTTTCCTGCTTCTTTCTTCGTGTTTCTTCTTCTTCGTTTTTTTTCTCTTTTAGTCCCGCGACTCAGTGCTCCCGCTAAATTCTTCTTGAAAGTATGCTAATACTGCAGGGAATAGTTGACTAGACCTCTTGATATTGTGCTAACCACGATTTGGGGAGTCGGGAGAACCTACGAAGCCAAAAGCAGGACCGACCCCCCCGTTCGTGAGAAAAAGCGAACAATAAAAGCACCTTTATTTGTTTAAGCACCTGCTTTGTAGGAAATGCTTGACTGCCAGTTGCGAAAGATCAAAGGAGGTAAATGTGCTGTAGCCCGCACGAGGTAAATCTGGGTTTAGTGGCGGGCGTAAGCGTTCAACAAAAAAGACCCACTTTGTAGTTGTAGTGTTGTCTCCCCTCTAGCCTCCTTCGAAATGAGCACAAGGCAGTCCCTCGAGTACTTTCCATCTGTCTTTGTCAAGAGCTGCGACTCAACTACTCTGACATAACCGAGGAAACCTAGGTGTCGGTCAACATGGGGGAGGTTTATTTTGTCTGAGCACCTGCCTTGTAGGATATACTTGACAAGGCTGCCAGTTACGAAAGCTCAAAGAGGAGACCCCTTCCCTCCACATGCCTGAGCACTAAACTAAGATTTCGCCCCCCAAAGAAAAATCAAAACTCTGCATTCGCGCGAAGAAAGACTTGATGCTAGCCATCAAGCATACGCGAGAGGCAAGATTCTGCCTAGCACACTAAAGTGAGACTTCCCACTCGGCAAGCCGCAAGCGACCAGCCCCCCGGCCCACCTGCAGTCTCACCTGCGTCCGCGCGGTGGGCGAGCGCTGCGGCGGAGGCGTACTACTCCTCGTCTGGTACCAAGCGTAAAAAGAGGTGGAACCCACAGTTCCCTTCGGGCATTCTCCTTCGCGGGAGCACACCGCCGTGACCCTTTTCTTCGCTCCCCAAGTACAGTTGGCAAAGTCTCGTTTCTTCCCATTGTGTTGCACCCCCTCCCCCCTTTTCTTTTGGAAGGCCACGTAACGGGGGAAAGGTTGTTGGCAGACAGGGTTTCATGGCTGTCACGACTTTGTCGGCAACCATCACCGTCGAAGACACGGTGGCACATTTTGACGACAGGCTCTTTTTAGCGACTTGAGAACTTCGTCGTTGTATAAGCACCTGCTTTGTAGGAAATGCTTGAGGAGACTGCCAGTTGCGAAAGATCAAGGGAGGTAAATGTGCTGTAGCCCTCACGAAACACAGGTAGATTTTGATTTAGTGGCGGGCGTAAGCGTTCAACAAAAAAGACCCACTTTGTAGTTGTATTGTTTTCTCCCCCTCTAGTCTCCTTCGCAATGAGCACAAGGCAGTCCCTCGAGTATTTTCGGCGGGGGTAGCGTTTGTATCAGAGCTCAGCTTGACACACGCACGCACGCGCATTACTTGGCAACGTACTTTGCATTTGCATACGGGGTTGAATTCAGTTCCCGGCATTGGCTTTCGGCCTTTTTCCTCTTCGCGTGAGCTTTTCTTCTTTTTTGCGGTTCCGCTATCTCCGTGTCTTCTTTTTCTTTTCCTTTTCGCAGATACTGCCAGAAGAATCACGGGAAGCCTGCCACCGCTACGCGGGGGCCAGTCGGCGGAGGGCCGAGCTCTTTGCTTCTTCTGTCGTTGCGTCGTTTAACACCGAACAGGCCACCGAGCCGGGGTTGTTTTCTTTTTGTTCCCGGCTGTTCTCTCAGGTGGTGTTCCCTCATCGTCAAAGGTTCGTTGCGTTTGCGTTTTGTCCCGACTCCATACGAGCAGAGGAGAACTGTACAGACGAAAAGCTTGCTTACACGGGACCACCGGTCCCGACGGGTCTTGGCGCTTTGTCCTGCGGACATCGCTGGACTGGTATGTATATACCGTACCTACGTACTGTGTAGCTGCGTAGCATATACTCCGAGGTGCCATGCATACCTACGAGGTGTGTATACACAACCACGAGGAAGCAGCAGCAGCTGTGTGCACATACCATACGCAGTAGCATGCTATGCATCTACGTACGTAGGTGTATGTATATCATACGTAGTAAACGGAGGCGAGGGCACGTAAGTGCAACTCCAGGCAGTGATGCAGGGAGGGTCCAACGGGCTCGCCAATGCAGCTGCGCGTCGACAGCGACGTATCGCGCACCAGGTGCTCGCGTCGCTGTCCACCGCCACCTGATGTAAATTTGTTGCATTAGTGTGATTGTCAGGCCTTCGACTACCCTGAGCAACGCACTATAACTATAAGCCACCTGATCACGCACACTGTTTGTCTCCGGTGCGCGCTTCACGTCCGATGTGCAGTTGACGACGAGCTCGAGGAATCACCAGAACAAGTCCGGGGGGTAGTAGTATAGGAGTGGGCCACACAGCCTTTCCCCACAAGGTAGCAGGGAAAGAACCATCCGCAGATTTTGGCCGATCCTCAACAAAGTCCCTGCTAGGTAGCCCCCCCTCCCTACCAAAACGTGTAAATTAGGAGCCGCAAAGCAACCTTTTCGGCCTTTTGAAGAACACCGTTGCGCGCAACCGTGTCGCGTAGTCGTTTTGGTGCCGGCGAGGGGGTGGGTACTGCGTGGGCCACCCGGGCGATGGCGGACGTTCCAACGGGTCGCCTGGGCGACGACCTGCAGCGGATCCACGAGCTGAAAGAGGACCTCCTGCAGAGCAAGAAGCTCTCGACCGCGGAGCAGAACTTGCTGGCGAAGGAGTATGCCGAAGCCCTCAACGCCACCGCGGCCGCGCTGATGCGGAGGAGGGAAGATCTCGACCACGTCGCTCGCCTACTCAACGAGGCCGAGTTCATCACGCGAGAGAACGAGGGCTATTTCGGAACCTCGGCCTACGCGCAGAAGCTGCGAGAAGAGCAGCGGGCGTCGACGTACTCCTCCCTCGCTTTTCTGTCGAGGCTCAACGGGATGGAGGATGACGCGGTGCTCTACCTGCTGGAAACCGCGTCCCTTGAAGGCGAGCCGACGCCGGCCACGAACATCAGCCTCTCGCTGCTCCTCCTGGAGCTCGACCGGCACGACGCGGCCGTAGGTCCGGCGCAGCAGGCTATTGATGCGTCGGCTGAAAAGTGCAAGCAGGCGTCGGCCCGCGGCGGGAGCGTCGCGGAGCACGATTTGAACGTCCTCGCGTGCGGCTACCACCTGCTGTCCATTGCGCAGGCGGGCTCGATCCTGCCCGACCGGCGGTGCCAGGCGCCGTCGAACTTCGAGAAGGCGATGGCCTACGCGCAGCAGCTCGGCGCGGACAGCGATATCGCGCACCAGGTCCTCGCGTCGCTGTCCGAGTCCCGCCACCTGTCAAGCAGAGGCAGCGGCGGCGGGAGCGCGGAGTGGGCAGCGCCGGGGACCCCGATAGAGGGGCCCGACGACCAGGAGGAGGACACGCAGGAGGAGCAGCAGCCGGAGACGAAGAAGAAGAAGAAGAAGGGTAAAAAAGTCGACGCGTTCGCGTCGCCGTCGAGCACGCTCGACGGAGCGTGGGGCGGCGAGCACGACCCCGAGCCGCGGGGCGCGCCGCCAGAGCGGCTGTTCACGCACCGGAACGTGGTCCCCGCGCACCACCCGCACGCGGCGCAAGCCGCCGCCGACAACGGGCGCAGCTTCGCCAGCACGCACCACGCGCCGCGCGCGAGCTGGGCGGCCGCGCCGGCGCCCGCGTCCTTCGCGGACACCCTGCCGCCGCCCGTGTCCCTGCCGCCGGTAGACTGCCGTGGGGGCGCTTCGCGCCCCCACGAGTTCACCCCGTCGCCGCCGCCCCCGGCTCCCGGCGGCGGCAGGTGCAGCGGCGCGGGTTCGGTGGCGGCGCGCGCGATGCAGGCGGAAGACCCGGGCGGCGCTGAACAAGCGCCCGCGGGTCCCCCCCTCCGGCGGATCGCAAGGCGGAGGTACGGTCCGTTCGCCGGCGTCGACTTCGGCGGTGCCGACGGCACCGGCGTCGACCCCGGCTGCGCCTCCGCCGACTACTCGTACGAGGCGGCGGCGGTGCTCACGAACCAGAGGAACCCGGCGAGCACGTTCCGGCTGCGCCTCGGCGTCACCACCATCGGCAGCACGCAGCTGCTCCACTCGCACGCGGGCGACACCCGCAATTACGTGGTCTGGCCCGAGTTCGCGGCGCTGAAGCCGGTGCACTGCCTCGTCGCGTGCGACGTTACCGGCAGCCTCTTCGTCGCCGCCGCCGGCCGCCTCTGCGCCGTCCGCCGCAACGGGCTCCGGGTCAGCGCCACCGCCGAGCGCATCTTCCCAGGAGACCGGCTGGTCCTCGGCGAAAACGCGGTCGCCTGCTTGGTCACGGAGCCTGCGCCCAGCAGCTCCGATGCTGGCGCCGTTGAAATGGTCAACGGCGGCGCGCCGTGCGCGCCGCGGCCGCCGTCGGGCCGGAGGCCCGGCCCACGCGGCCGCGGCAGCCCGGAGAGCGAGCTGTGGCGGGACCTGCGGCCGACGAACATCCGCGCGTACATCGAGCACCTGAAGCGGCAGGTCGACGAGGAGGAGGCGAAGCTGCGGGTGCCGACGAGGCCGAGGTCGTACACTCCGTTGTCTTCGATGGCGACCACCGACGACGACAAAGCAGAGGACCCGTGCCAGGAGGCCGCCCCGGGTTCCCCCGTGTCGGCGTCTGCCGCGTCCGGATCGGACGGGGGCCCTCCCGACCCCGGGCCGGCGCCGGTCCTGGCGCATCTCGCGCTGTGCGAGGACCTGCTGCGGCAGGCGGACGGGTTCGACCCGGCAACGTCGCTGTTCAGCGCGTTCCTGCGGTGGGGCGAGTCGTGGGCCGCGCCGCGCGTCGGCGCGCCTGCGCCGCGCCCGGCGCCGGAGCTCGCCGGGGGCGAGGCGCTGGCCACCGCCGCGTCGACGCCCGCCCCCGGTGCCCTCGCAGCCCTGGATGCCTTGCTGGCTGCGCTCGCCGAACCACCGCCGCCCGCCGCCAGCGGCGACGGCGGCCGCCCGCCCGTCGCTGGGCTTCAAAGCCGCGGCGAAGGCGAGTCAGCGGACCCGGGGGAACCCGCAGGGGCCACCCAACACCCATCGAACGCCTGCCACGCCGCCTCGCACGGCGGGGAAACAGTCGAGGCGGGGGAGTGTGTGCGGATGCTGTTTGACATGAGCCCGGAGATGGTCGGCTTGCGGGTGTTGGTCCGGTCGATGTCTGATGGAGGCGTTGAAGACGGCGGAGCGCGGACGTCTGCGAGCCCCAACGGAGTCGCGGGAAGAAGAGCCGCTGCCAGCTGCTTGCAGCGGGGCCATGCGCTGGCTCTGTGCACGGATCCCTCCGGCGGCATGACGCCGGCGCTGCTGTGCGTGAGAGACGCCCTCTGCCCGCCAGACGCCCGGCTGCCGCCGGATGCAAAACACACGCCCGCCCGAAGGCGGCTGAGCAGCCTCCGCGGGCCGCCGCCAGCCAATGCGGGGCCCAGCCGCGCCGCGCCGCAGGGCAGCACCGGCCTGGCCCTCCTCCTCGCCGACTCAGCGCCCGCCGAGGTCCCGACGCTGCTGTTCCTGACCGGCCTCATGGGGCCGGAGCCGCCGCCGTCGGCGGCGCCGCGGCACGCCGCCCCGGCGCTCGCGGCGGGCGAAGCCCTTGCGTGCGTCGTGGCCGCGCAGGACCCCGCGGCGCTGCCCGCGCTGGGCGCCGTGCGCGGCGCTTTTTCCGAGCCGGGCGGCCCTGCGAAGCGGGATCTGACCCAGCAGAAGGCATCGAATGGCGACTTGACTCAACAGAAGGCATCGAATGGCGACTTGACTCAACAGAAGGCATCGAATGGCGACTTGACTCAACAGAAGGCATCGAATGGCGACTTGACTCAACAGAAGGCATCGAATGGCGACTTGACTCAACAGAAGGCATCGAATGGCGACTTGACTCAACAGAAGGCATCGAATGGCGACTTGACTCAACAGAAGGCATCGAATGGCGACTTGACTCAACAGAAGGCATCGAATGGCGACTTGACTCAACAGAAGGCATCGAATGGCGACTTGACTCAACAGAAGGCATCGAATGGCGACTTGACTCAACAGAAGGCATCGAATGGCGACTTGACTCAACAGAAGGCATCGAATGGCGACTTGACTCAACAGAAGGCATCGAATGGCGACTTGACTCAACAGAAGGCATCGAATGGCGACTTGACTCAACAGAAGGCATCGAATGGCGACTTGACTCAATCGAATGGCGACTTGACTCAACAGAAGGCATCGAATGGCGACTTGACTCAACAGAAGGCATCGAATGGCGACTTGACTCAATCGAATGGCGACTTGACTCAACAGAAGGCATCGAATGGCGACTTGACTCAACAGAAGGCATCGAATGGCGACTTGACTCAATCGAATGGCGACTTGACTCAGCAGAAGGCATCCAACGGCGAATTGATGCAACAGAAGGTATTCAACAGCGAACTGATCCAACAGAAGGCATCGCACGGCGAGCTGGCGCAGCGAAAGGCATCGAACGGCGAGCTGATCCAGCTCATCGTCGACGGCAACACGCAGCGGCAGTTTCCGGAGCTGTACTTCCTGAACCGCGTCGCGAGCGACCGGACGTTCCCGCTGCCCGGCGGCGACGCGCGGAGGCAGGCCGCCGCCGGCTCGATCCAGGCTGGGTGGCGCTCGTCGCGGGCGCGCGCGAAAACCGGCGCGCGCCGTGGCGTCCGGGCCGACGCCGACAAAGCCTCGGACCGTCACGAAGCCGCCGCCGTCGTCCAGTACCAGTACCGGTGCTACCGGCACAGGAAGCTGTGCAAGCGAGAGGTGTGCCCGTGCCCCCTCCCCCATCAAGTCGAAGACTTGATGCTAACATCAAACATGCATGCGAGACAGTGTTCTGCCTATTATTAACATTAAACTAAGTTTTCCCCCAGCTTTTTCTTGTGACCAACGCACTGTTGGTACTAAGAATTGGTAATTGGCGGGATACTGCATGAAGCTTGCAGTGTTCCTAAAACTAGTAGTTGGTTGCGCACTACATGAAACTACCAAAGCAGGTGAGTTCCGGTAGTGCAGACAAACAAGGTTAGATGCGCCGTCAGGGTAGCAGCTGCGGCGGGTTACTGGGGGGGGGTGATGTACTCAACACCCCCGACACGTACTTTCCACCCCCCGAAAGTACTTTCCACCCCCCGAAAAGTACTTTCCACCCCCCGAAAAGTACTTTCCACCCCCCGAAAAGTACTTTCCACCCCCCGAAAAGTACTTTCCACCCCCCGACAAAAAATTTCCACCCCCCGAAAAGTACTTTCCACCCCCCGACGAAAAATTTCCACCCCCCGAAAAGTACTTTCCACCCCCCGAAAAGTACTTTCCACCCCCCGACGAAAAATTTCCACCCCCCGAAAAGTACTTTCCACCCCCCGAAAAACACTATCCACCCCCGGACAAAAAATTTCCACCCCCCAAAATGTACTTTCCACCCCCCGATGGAAATTTTCCACCCCCCAAAAAGTACTTTCCACCCCCGGACAAAAAAATTTCCACCCCCAGAAAAGTACTTTCCACCCCTCGAAAACTACTTTCCACCCCCCGACCAGATACGCAAACTCTTTCGAACGCTGCACACGGGTATCCTTCAAGTGACCTCTAACTATCTGTTGCATACGCGTATCCGGATCTGAAAGCCGAAGACTTTGTAACACTTTACCGCAACCGAAGTCGCGAACCGGGTTCGGCTTGCACTGCAAAAGCAGCATAATTGTGTCTTGCGCCCGAGCGCGGAAATCCGCCACCCGCCATTCGGCTAGAGTGCAAGAACACAATTGCGAAGCGTACTACAAACGGATAGTGTTACAAAGGCGAACGAATCATGCGAGAACCTATGGAGGGGCCCCTCGACAGCTTTCAGAACACGGCATAGTAAGTCAAGAGTCGGATAAGCGTGTACACGTTTTACTCCCGTTTGATCTGCATTTTCCACCTTTCCCCCCTTTCTTTGATTTGCTGTGTGTATTTGCAAAAACAGTTCCAGCCACAATCTGCAGGTCTGCGGGCTTGCGGGTTTGCGGGTATGCGGGGTTTGCGATTTCGGGTTTGCGGGAACGGGTATGCGGGTTCGGGTATGCGGGTTTGGGTATGCGGGTTTGGGTACGCGGGTATGCGGGTTTGCGAGAACGGGTATGCGGGTTCGGGTACGCGGGTTTGCGGGTTTGGGTACGCGGGTATGCGGGTTTGGGTATGCGGGTTTGGGTTTGCGGGTTTGCAGGTTCGGGTATGCGGGTTTGCGGGAACGGGCATGCGGGTTTGCGAGAACGGGTATGCGGGTTCGGGTATGCGGGTATGCGGGTTTGGGTTTGCGGGTTTGCAGGTTCGGGTATGCGGGTATGCGGGAACGGGTATGCGGGAACGGGTATGCGGGTTTGCGATTTCGGGTTTGCCCGAAAATCCCGAAAAGTACTTTCCACCCCCCGAAAGTACTTTCCACCCCCCGAAAAGTACTTTCCACCCCCCGACCAAAAATTTCCACCCCCGAAAAGTACTTTCCACCCCCCGAAAAGTACTTTCCACCCCCCGACGAAAGTTTCCACCCCCCGATAAGTACTTTCCACCCCCCGAAAAACACTTTCCGCCCCCCGACAAAAAATTCCACCCCCCGAAAAATACTTTCCACCCCCCGACAAAAATTTCCACCCCCCGAAAAGTACTTTCCACCCCCGAAAAGTACTTTCCACCCCCCGACGAAACGTTTCCACCCCCCGATAAGTACTTTCCACCCCCCGATAAACACTTTCCGCCCCCCGACAAAAAAATTCCACCCCCCGAAAAATACTTTCCACCCCCCGACAAAAATTTCCACCCCCCGAAAAGTACTTTCCACCCCCCGACAAGAGTTTCCACCCCCCGACATCGATTTATACCCCCCGATTTATATATTCTATACCCCCGGATTTATACTCTATACCCCCCGATTTATACTCTATACCCCCGGATTTATACTCTATACCCCCGGATTTATACTCTATACCCCCCGATTTATACTCTATACCCCCGGATTTATACTCTATACCCCCCGATTTATACTCTATACCCCCCGATTTATACTCTATACCCCCGGATTTATACTCTATACCCCCCGATTTATACTCTATACCCCCCGATTTATACTCTATACCCCCGGATTTATACTCTTTACCCCCCGTTTTTCGGGGGGTGGAAAGTACGTGTCGGGGGTAAAAAGTAATTCACGGGGGGGGGGGTCAAATACAATAGGTATAATATTGTATTTGCTGGGGGAGGCTAAAAACCGGCTTTTCAAAAGTCTGGGAGCCGAAAGTCTGGGTACAGGCACTTGGGGGTCAACAATGGAGGAAATTTGGCAAAGACTTTGCGGGACGGAAAGAGCTATCCCTGGCATGTATCGGCACCTTTTCTACACTCGATATAGCCTAAAATCTGGCCCCCAGATGGCACTTCAGGCGTTGGAAAAACCACTCCGCCAGGAATCGACCAGCACCCTCAGCACCACATGTGGGTGTGGGAACCGCTGGACCACGTGCTAAAAAAAAGCGGGCCATTTCTTTTTGGGTTCGGGTGGTTCTCAGAAGTTATTGAACCCGAATCCGAGGAAAATGCCATCGTCAGCGAAAATCAAGCAGTAAGATTGGACTCCCGGCTTCAGGAGTGTTCTACATTGAACTTCTCTCGAAAAAGAGACAGCGGCTCTCGAGTGGGGAAGCCCGAGGAAACCCCTGCAAACCCCCACCGAGGACAAATATTATTGTATTCCAAAACTATGCTCACCGAAACCCCCTTTTCAGCGTACCTATTGTATTTGCCAATATTATTGTATTTGACTACCTACAGTATTTGACCCCCCCCAGTAAGTAGCGGGATCTACGGGGACCACGGCTGAGTGCACACCTAAGCGGGGCTGCATCCTCGTGTTGTACAAAGCTTGAGTCGGAGGCAGCACAGTGCCACAACCCCGTCCGCTCTGCCCTGTGGCTGACCGTCTCGACGAGCTTGTGTTCAGCGCGAGCGCCAAGCCCCAAGGTGCGCCACACCTTGATGCCTTAGTTTGGGAAATCGGTCGATAGCCACTTGACCCGTAGGCCCGTGGCTCTGCAGTACCGCCGAACACGTTAAACTTGGCTCCCGTGTAGCAGGCTTTCCCTGGTACCTAGGAACGACAGAGAAGAAAAGGAAACGCAAACACCTGCCCTTGCTGTCCCGGATTGCTTCGGCAGTTCTACAATTATTCACGCACAACTAATGGGGCTTCCCGTTCCACCAGCAAACCGCAGGCGAAGGGGGCGGGGTTGCGGCATGGTGCTGTCTTCGACTACTCCTGGAGTTGACCGACCCGTGGATTCCCCCCTCTCCTTTCAGACATAGACTCTCGGGCTTGTGAGCTCATCATTATCCATTTTCCCGACCTAAAAGTGACACCCCCCACACCGCAGCTGGAAACCCGACGGCAGTGCACGAGCGCATACATCGCGCGATTGGCGAATGACGAGCTCTGATCCCGTTGACGTATCGAGGCAGCGTGCGAGCAGTTGGCGGCGTGCAACCACGCGAGAAAAAAAAAGAAACGAAACGATAGAAAGTGCTAGGTACAGGAAACCTCTTCAGAGGTTCCTTCCCAGGAGTCACGAAGGTCACGACTAATTCATCTTCTCACTCACCATTGATCCCGATCGCCCGTCCGCTTGTTTACCCTACACTCACACCGGAAGGAACTGCTGTTAACAATATCGCTACCGTCGCCACCGGCTTTCAATACGAATCAGGTCTTTAGCCCTGAGACGCCCTGCATTATCGTCGACGGACCGAGAGTCCCTCGCGGGTCGGATCACTCCCCTTTTCCTCTGTTTTTTTCCACAAGTTGTCGACAACTAACAAGTAAAAGAATACAACAAAACCACGCATTCCCCCTCAATTAAGACAGGCGTGTTTGATGCTAGCATCTAACGTGCATGAGTGGCAGGGGTTTGCCTAAGTGACACAATAACACAATAAGACGTTGCCCCCTAAACTTGTATGAGGTCATGCCTCGTGGTCACCTTCCGGCTGGGAAAGCTTGCAGATCTTTCGACCAGGCATGCTTTCGCAGCAGGAAGGAGGCGCAATCCGTCTTGTTCCCCTTTTTTTTTGTTCTCCGCTGTGGTACGAAAAGGCAGGACTTCCGTTCCCTTGCCGAAATCTTACCCTCTCGTGTCTGATAATTTGTGCGAAGTCGATCACTTGATGCGTTTCACGCTCTTTTCCTTCCGCAATGCCATGGAGCCTCGGGCCATACGACGAGGGTGTGTTTCGTGTCGAACGCGATCCACCGGGCCCCCGACAGGCGCGTGCCGGCGCAGAGCGTCATCCGCTTGCTCCACTCGACGTAGACGCTTCCCAGCTTCCCGTCGAAGAGCTCGTCTTTGTACCGCACGAACAGCGCGTGCACGTCCGGGCACGGGTCGAGCAGCTCGAGGTCGACGCCTGCCATCCGCGCCGCGAGAGCGAAGCCTTCCCTTTCCGGGCGTCACCAGAAGTCCAAAATTCGAAACCTACCGCTCAGGTGCCCGTAAAATGCTCCGAAAGGGCGGGAAAAGTGGTCAGACGCTCGTTTAGGCTGAAATAACGGCTGCAGGATGCGAAAACAAGGCCAAATCACCCTCACAAGCCAGTTCCTAGGCAATTCCTTAAGGAAAAACATCAAAACTCAACCAGCAGCCACAAAAAACAGCCCGACTAGGACACAACCGCAAAGGGATCCCAAAAACAATCGGAAACCTTGGGAAGGGGTTCCAAGTACATGCTGTTAAGTCTGTCGGTGAAATTTGTTCCGGAACTGTGAATTTGTTCCGGGAAGTGAAAATTTGTTCCGGGGTGAGTTTTTTTTTTCTGGGAGGCTCACTGATCGTGTCAGCCATTTTTAGCCAAATGAAAAAAAAATCTCACCCAGGAACAAATTAGTCAGAAAAAAAGCCCACCCCGGAACAAATTTTCAGTTCCCGGAACAAATTCGGTGAGAAAAAACACGCAGTCTTTTTTCGCTTGGTCTTATTCTCCCAACAATATAGGTGAACACCCAAACACACACCTTCTCCCTTTCCGATTTTTTGCGCCACTGACCCGCAGGTCAGAAAAAATTTCAACACCCCGGAACAAATTTTCACTTTCGGAACAAATTTTCACCTCCCGGAACAAATTTTCACCTCCCGGAATAAAAAAGTCGGAAGAAAGTCGGAAGAAAAGCCACCCCGGAATAAATTAGCCCCACACCCCCCCCCCCCCACTCACACCGCAGTCCTGTCTGCAGACACTCAGGTTCCACGCTGATGATGGTCCGCCTTATGTGTCCGTGGCTTAAGACTCCAGATACGCAAACTCTTTCGAACGCTGCACACGGGTATCCTTCAAGTGACCTCTAACTATCTGTTGCATACGCGTATCCGGATCTGAAAGCCGAAGACAATGTAACACTTTACCGCAACCGAAGTCGCGAACCGGGTTCGGCTTGCACTGCAAAAGCAGCATAATCGTGTCTTGCGCTCGAGCGCGGAAATCCGCCACCCGCCATTCGGCTAGAGTGCAAGAACACAATTGCGAAGCGTACTACAAACGGATAGTGTTACAAAGGCGAACGAATCATGCGAGAACCTATGGAGGGGCCCCTCGACAGCTTTCAGAACACGGCATAGTAAGTCAAGAGTCGGATAAGCGAGTGTGCACATTCTACTCCCGTTTGATCTGCATTTTCCACCTTTCCCCCCTTTCTTTGTTCTGCTGTGTGTATTTGAAAAACGTTATCGCATGCGGGTAAGCGGGGTTTGCGGGTTAGGGTATGCGGGTTTGCGGGTTAGGGTATGCGGGTTTGCGGGTTAGGGTATGCGGGTTTGCGGGTTGCGGGTTGCGGGTTTGCGGGTTAGGGTATGCGGGTTTGCGGGTTCGGGTATGCGGGTTTGCGAGTTAGGGTATGCGGGTTCGGGTATGCGGGTTTGCGGGGTTTGCGGGTTAGGGTTTGCGGGGTTAGGGTACGCGGGTTGCGGGTTCGGGTTTGCGGGTTTGGGTATGCGGGTTTGCGGGTTCGGGTATGCGGGGGGGGGTTCGGGTATGCGTACCTCACACAAAAATTGTAAAAAGCACACACAAATGGTGAAAATCTGGAAAATTTGGCAAACCCCAAGTTTTCAGTTTCCGGAACAAATTTTCACTTCCCGGAATAAATTTTCACTTCCCGGAACAAATTTTCACTTCCCGGAATAAATTTTCACTTCCCGGAACAAATTCGTCGGAAAAAAAGCCTGAAAAAAAGCTCACCCAGGAATAAATTAGCTCGACCCGGGGGGGGGGCGCAAGGGGCTCTGTTGGTGTTCTGCCTAGGTCCTTCAACAACAGACAGGCAGAGAGAGAGTTAAAGAAGAGCACCTATTCGGTGTCGGAAAGTTGTTGGAATGAGATCAGGCAAACCTTGTGCGTTGGTTTTGTTTAGCCGATCTAACTCACGCCACATCTTCGCTTTCACTTCATTACCCCTGTGACAAGCCCGTACCTCTCCGCCGCGAGGTCGAACTTTACCCTGGCGCCGCCGGCCGCGAGCAGGCAGAGCCCCGCCGCGCAAAGGATGGGCGCGGCGCGTGGCGTCGCCCCCTGCTCCGTCCTTCGGTGTGCCCATTGCTTGTTTTCCTGGGCGGGTTTTGTTCGTTTTCTGCCCAGGCAGAAAGAGAGAGAGAGAGTTAAAATAGAGCACCTATTTGGTATCGGAAAGTAGATCAGGCAAACCTTGTGCGTTAGCTTCGTTCAACCGATCATACACATCTTCACTTTCACTTCACTTCATTACTGGGGGGGGGTCGAATACAAGAGGTACCTCTTGTATTCGGCGTGCCGATCCTGCAATTTTCCCGCAAAAGAAATGGAAAAAAGTACCGCAAACCCGGAAACCGCGGGAACTCCCTTCTTCTTGAAAGACACACGTAATTTGTGGTCCCCGGGTCTATTTTCCACGGTTCTCTTCATCGGAGCTGAACGTGAGCACAAATTCGCCGAAAAAGGTCTGCAACATGGGCCAGCAAAGAAATATCACCAACCAGTGCGTCGATTCCCGTCCTTCCCGATGAAAACCTGTGGTTTCCATGCCTGCTGATCAGCCCGTGAAGGTCGCACTCTTGCGCCGCGCTTTTAGAGTCCGGGTCCCGGCAGTTTGGCGACACATTCTGCGGGCGTTTTAGGAGCCCACACCGGTGTGGATCAAACTCTCCTGACGACAATTACACTGGACGAACGCAGGTAATGACGAATATCCTCGAGGCTGTCGTAATTTCTCTTCTCCAAAAATATTAAAATACATAGAGTCAAAAGGGCACCCCCCCGAAAACACGGCGCAGATGGGACCAGTGCGGTGTTGAGCACATACCCATTCCAAGCACGTTCTTGCAATCCCCCCATTCCAGTAGGGTACTTCGCGTAACGCGACTTGCTGCCCTCAGCACGCAGAATTACTTCCTCGCACTCTTTTCCTTTTGGTACTTCAACCATTGGTGCTGCACATGGCAACCCCATGTTCACTGTGCTCTGCGGAGTTTACTTCGCAGATTGCCACCGTAAAAAGAAGACAAGTCAGTGCTGCCTAGCGAGTCGCAGTCACAATCAGGGCGAGTGCCCTGAGTTTTTTAACTGATTGCTCAGACACGGTTGTAGGGGCCTTCTCCCCGTGACGGATTCGCCTGTGCTCTAGTAGCACGGGTGGTCCTGGCTGTGACGAGCTACGAACAGCCGCCTGACAAACCAGACTCAAACCGCAGTCCTGTCTGCAGACACTCAGGTTCCACGCTGATGATGGTCCGCCTTATATGTCCGTGGCTTAGAGGACCGAAACACGGCGCAGACGGGACCAGTGCGGTGTTGAGCACATACCCATTCCAAGCACGTTCTTGCAACCCCCCCCCCCAGGAAATCCGCTTTCCCAAAGGGAACACCTGTGGAAGTAGCAATGAGGACTTGGACCGGTACGGGCTACATGGCAACTCCTGCTCAACATGTAGAACGTGGGGAGCCCTTGGTCACATTCATTACGGGTGTGGTCGTGGTGACGGTCGCAATAGTCGCTCTGCTAGCCATACAGAGAGATAGAGAGAAAAAGAGCGCCAGAGAGAAAAGAAAAGATAACGTTATGGAAAAGAAGGGTTACGCGAACCCCCGAAAAAAAAATAATAAACCCCCAAAAAGGGTTTTTTTTAAAAATAAAAATTTTATTTTTTAAAAAAAAAAAAAAAACACAAACCGACGGAGGCCCCAAAACCTTTTCCAACCTTTCCAATTCCCTCCAAGCTAGACCATTATACAACGACCCCCCCCCCCAGGAAAAAAGCGATGGGCACACCGTGAGGGACGGAGCAGGGGGCGACGGGCGGCATGCCGCCGCTGCTGCGCGCCGCGCCCATTCTTTGCGCGGCGGGGCTCTGCCTGCTCGCGGCCGGCGCGCCGCTTGCGGACCCGCGGTCGGACGGAGACCCGGCGGCGGCGATGCACTTCTGGGACGCTCGGTGCAACCCCTTGGCCTACCGCGACTGGGCGTACTTGAACCAGGGCAAGGGCGAGCTCCAGGACGTCCCGTTCGAGGACCTGACCGGCGCCGCGTACCGCGCCCCTCCCCAGCCCAGGGCCGACGCGCTGAACTCCATCATGACCCGGGTGCTCGCCGCCGCGCCGTTTGGCGCCGCGTGGCTCGCGAACGACGGCGACCTGTGGGTCACGACCTTCGAAGACTTCCACCACCTCTTCTGGGACGCGAACATCCTTCGCGGAGAGTATGGCGACGCTTGGTACAAGTTCGCGACGTTCGAAGAGTGGAGTTTTTACAAGCGCACCAGAATCGAGTACACGGTGCCATACCGGCACAACCTGGTCGAAGCTGCCGACTTGTCGGCGGGTGAGAACATGTTGGTGTATACGCACAGGCTGGGCGCCAACGGGACCTCTGAGTGCGTTGCTCGGACGCTGGAAGTGTTCGACATCGAGAACAAAGCGAAGGTTCACTTGGACCTGACGCCGTCGCAGGGGTCGTGCGCCGGCGGCGCGGCGGAGCCGTCGGTGTACTTCCTCGCGCCGCACGTCAGCGGCGACTGGCTGCTCGCGACCGAGTGGGACGCGGCCGCACGGCGGGGGCGCCTGCATCTGTTCGACCTGCGGACCGGTGCGAAGCAGCTCGTGGCTCACGCCAGCCAGGTCGCCGTGCATGCCCGCGTCTGGAACACGACGGACTCGGCGTTCGTCAAGCACGACGACGGCGGCGACGACGGCGGCGACGCCGCCGACGCCATTGTCGCGTTCCTGCGCTACGACGACCCACGCTTCGCGGGCGACCAACCAGCCGACCCCGATCTAATCCCCACCCTGGCTTCGGTTGGGGACAGCTTCGACCTGGTCCTAAGCGACGCCGCAGTGCGGCTCGCGTCGATCGTGTTCGTGTACCTCCCGAGCCGGCGGGAGGTCGCGGTGCCTCCGGAGGAATGGCGGGCGAAGATCCGCCCGTTCGAGACGATCACCGGGCTCGCCGGCGGCGGGCTGTGGCTCTTCGTCGGCGTGCGCGGCGCCGGCGGCTCGTCCTTCGCGGTCGTCGCGATCAAGGCCACCGACCCGGCCGAGTTCTTCGTCATCCCGGAGTCGATCTCTCCCTCCCCCATCCACCTCGTCTCGGCGTTCTCACAGGGCTGCATCGTCACCGTCGCATCCGGCTCCCTCCCGCCGGTCTACTGGATCATCCGGGTATACACCGACCACCGCGGCGTCTCCCGGACGCTGGTCTGCAAGGCGTTCAGCTCGAGCATCGATGACCTTATCGGAAGCGTCGCCTTCCTCTACGACGTGTGCGTGTACCAAAAGAAGCAGAGCGGAGCCGACCCCGTCGGAATGTTCTTCGCAGACTTCGACAAGGACAACGACCGCTACTGGGACAAGGTCGACAGGTATGCGCCTTTGCCTCCCCAGCGAGGGGTGGGGATTGAGCGGTTCTCTTTTCCGGGGCGCCCGGTACCCCCCCCCCCCCGAAAACCAGCAGAATACTCAAAAAATAGCGGGCCGGAAAACCTCTTCCACCGCTGTTTTTCCACGACCCAATCCTCCTGGCCTGTTTCTGGGAGGATTTCTGTGAAGTCTTTGGGCTGAAAAACTTCGAGAATACCCCCGGATTCTACTTGTCACGTTTTTTTTTCACCTGCCGTGGTGCCCCCCTACCCACGGTTCACTTGTCTCCCCGGGTAGGGGGGTCCTCCCCTCCTGGAAGCTCTAGAGCTCCAGGAGGACGGAAGGATCACCTCTCCTGTTGGTAATATGATGGTCAACCACGCATGAAATGAAAATCAAAGACTGGCAAATGAAAGAGACTGGTATTCATGAGGCAAGAACGCTAATCACTAGAGTGAGTCAATCACACACATTCTGAATCGGAGCAGCACTCCGCTCTAGTGACATAGCTATCTAATCTGGCATGACCTCGCCTCGATAATCGCAAATGGCGGTACCACGGCAGGTGAAAAAACGTGACAAGTGAACCGTGGGTCCTTGAAAGTGTGCTTGGGCTGGCAGGACTTGACTAGTGCGTCGGCCAGCCGCCGGGGAGCAGCCCCCGGGGCAGATGGTTCGTTTTCCGTACTATGTACAAAAGAAGACGGCGAACCTCAGGCGTTGCAAATCAAGAGCCCTACTTTGGCGAATTCACACACCCCATCCTTGATTCCTCTGCTATACACGTATGCACTGCGTAGTGGAACACACAGCAATTGTTTATTCCTTTGTCACTAACTGCGGCCTGCTGATGGTTTGTTATCAAGCAAGTAGAACAATTCGCTGTGCCAATTCCCTCAGTAAACTGCAATAGCACTACACAGCAGGGATGGATATGCTGTTGATGCTCTGCAGAGCGGTGTGTGGTATCTACCACCTCCTCTGCTAGTGCTCTACACAGCAGTACCACCTAGCAGTACTGCATGTAGGTACGTACGTCGTACTCCTATGCCTACGTACTGTGTATGCCCATGGTACACGCTACGTCCTTGGTCGTGCGGTTGCGCTGAAATCACCCTGAAGAAGGCCGCAGGCAGCTCTTCAGTCAGGAGCTGCCAGAAGGCCCAAGTCCAGCTCTTCGAGTCACATTGTACCGAGCAAAGGCGGCGTCGGGAACAAGTCGACAAAACCCGACTATGAAAAAGGCAGCCCCCTCCGCAAAAAAGAGAAACAGTCTGGAAGGAACCGCAGAAGAAAAAGAAAGAAAGAAAGAAGAAGAAAAACCGGACATCTCCGAAACTCGGAGGATCCAACAGATCTTATGCAAAGAAAGAACCCTGCTCAGAATACCGAAAACGAACCTTAGAGTACGATGTCCCATCACCTTCTCAGGGGTAGACGTGCAGCCCCTGACAAGAATCATCGAGTCGGCCAGTAGCGCCTGGCAGAAAACAAACAGTGTCGTCGAACCTCTTCGCCATGGTATCGCACTCGTTGCCGAGATTTTTAGTACTAACAATCTTGCGGGTTGCCCTTCAATGTATAGTGCAGGCCAAAAAGACGTAGGCAGCGTGTTTGGTGGTTGATCAGAATTCCTTACCTGAATATACACAGGGTAAATACAAGTGGGAAAACGATCACCCGGCCCACACAAACAAAACGAAGCGCCTGTCTTTTTTTGCCTCTTCTCACTTGCCCTTATTGTGCCCCGCATTGAGCTGCCCTACGCTGCAGGTTCCCGCTGCGGAGCAACTTCGTCAACGACACCGACAACGACGGCATAGGAGACGCAGCGGACATTGTGCCGGCCCACGGCTCGTGCACCGAAAAGCTGGAGTTTCACCCGAACACCTGCACGAACGACTTGGTGGTGCTCTACTCCGTGTGGGGCGGGTTTACCGCGGTGCTCTTTATCAGCGTGATGCTGTTCGGCAGGTACTGGAAGCGGAACAGGGAAAGACTCTACACGAAGAAGAAGGCGACGTCCGACGAGTGGGTCAACCGGCAGTGGCGCGAAACGACACGGCACGACCTCACGGAGGAGGAGCTGTTCGAGTTGATGGCGGAGCTGGACGACCGGATACAGAAGGCGCGTGGCCTGGGGGCGGAGATGGTTGCGCAGAGCATCCTGTTCGCGCTGACGATCCTCTCGGTCGGGCTCTGGGTGGCGAGCATGTGGAGCCGCCGCGGCCTCTCGCAGAGGGTCGAGCAGATCGTCGCCTGGATCGACCTCTTCACGACGACCACGTTCTTCCTGGACCTTCTCTATCGCTGGGTCTACAGAGACGACGGAGAGTACACGGGCTTCCGCGACTACTGCTTGAAAAACTGGTGTGTCTTCTTTTTCATTTGCTGCGTAAGCGTTCAACAAAAAATAGGTGTTTAATTCAGCTAATCCCGAGCAAAGCCCCGGCAGGAGCGCGGATCTCCACCAAACCGGATCAGTCATTTGTTTCTGGTCTACTGTTTGGCTGGAGAGCGCCCTGCCACTGCTCGCCGGGACTGAATACCGAGTAGCAGAGCATGCGTGGGGGCATGCCAGGCTGATGCCTGAGGTACGAGCCGCGGTCCACCTGAGGGGGGCCGTCGCGCGCCGAGAGACGGTCGATCGGCTGGATCCAGCTGAGATTCATCCCGCCTAGTACTCGAAGTGCCATGCGGAGATCTGTCTGGCGCCTGACGAGCGCCAGGCCGAAGACGGCCAGGCTCGCTTCGGTTGAGATCCGCCGTGCCGCGTGCATGGCGTGAAGCTCGCCTGGTTGAGATCCGTCTACCCTGATCACCGACGTGTAGGCTCGCTTTGGTTGAGATCCGCCGTGCAGCGTGCACGGCGTGAAGCTCGCCTGGTTGAGATCCGTCTACCCTGATCACCGACGTGTAGGCTCGCTTTGGTTGAGATCCGCCGTGCCGCGTGCACGGCGTGAAGCTCGCCTGGTTGAGATCCGTCCGGCCTGGTCACTGACGTGTAGGCTCCCTGTGGTTGAGATCCGCCGTGCCGCGTGCACGGCGTGAAGCTCGCCTGGTTGAGATCCGTCTACCCTGATCACCGACGTGTAGGCTCGCTTTGGTTGAGATCCGCCGTGCAGCGTGCACGGCGTGAAGCTCGCCTGGTTGAGATCCGTCCGGCCTGGTCACTGACGTGTAGGCTCCCTGTGGTTGAGATCCGCCGTGCCGCGTGCACGGCGTGAAGCTCGCCTGGTTGAGATCCGTCTACCCTGATCACCGACGTGTAGGCTCGCTTTGGTTGAGATCCGCCGTGCAGCGTGCACGGCGTGAAGCTCGCCTGGTTGAGATCCGTTCCTGGTCACTGACGTGCAGGCTCCCTGTGGTTGAGATCCGCCGTGCCGCGTGCACGGCGTGAAGCTCGCCTGGTTGAGATCCGTCTACCCTGATCACCGACGTGTAGGCTCGCTTTGGTTGAGATCCGCCGTGCAGCGTGCACGGCGTGAAGCTCGCCTGGTTGAGATCCGTCTACCCTGATCACCGACGTGTAGGCTCGCTGTGGTTGAGATCCGCCGTGCCGCGTGCACGGCGTGAAGCTCGCCTGGTTGAGATCCGTCCGGCCTGGTCACTGACGTGTAGGCTCCCTGTGGTTGAGATCCGCCGTGCCGCGTGCACGGCGTGAAGCTCGCCTGGTTGAGATCCGTCTACCCTGATCACCGACGTGTAGGCTCGCTTTGGTTGAGATCCGCCGGGCAGCGTGCACGGCGTGAAGCTCGCCTGGTTGAGATCCGTCCGGCCTGGTCACTGACGTGTAGGCTCCCTGTGGTTGAGATCCGCCGTGCCGCGTGCACGGCGTGAAGCTCGCCTGGTTGAGATCCGTCTACCCTGATCACCGACGTGTAGGCTCGCTTTGGTTGAGATCCGCCGTGCAGCGTGCACGGCGTGAAGCTCGCCTGGTTGAGATCCGTTCCTGGTCACTGACGTGCAGGCTCCCTGTGGTTGAGATCCGCCGTGCCGCGTGCACGGCGTGAAGCTCGCCTGGTTGAGATCCGTCTACCCTGATCACCGACGTGTAGGCTCGCTTTGGTTGAGATCCGCCGTGCAGCGTGCACGGCGTGAAGCTCGCCTGGTTGAGATCCGTTCCTGGTCACTGACGTGCAGGCTCCCTGTGGTTGAGATCCGCCGTGCCGCGTGCACGGCGTGAAGCTCGCCTGGTTGAGATCCGTCTACCCTGATCACCGACGTGTAGGCTCGCTTTGGTTGAGATCCGCCGTGCAGCGTGCACGGCGTGAAGCTCGCCTGGTTGAGATCCGTTCCTGGTCACTGACGTGCAGGCTCCCTGTGGTTGAGATCCGCCGTGCCGCGTGCACGGCGTGAAGCTCGCCTGGTTGAGATCCGTCTACCCTGATCACCGACGTGTAGGCTCGCTTTGGTTGAGATCCGCCGTGCAGCGTGCACGGCGTGAAGCTCGCCTGGTTGAGATCCGTTCCTGGTCACTGACGTGCAGGCTCCCTGTGGTTGAGATCCGCCGTGCCGCGTGCACGGCGTGAAGCTCGCCTCGTCTACCCTGATCACCGACGTGTAGGCTACCTGTGGTTGAGATCCGCGATGCCCGTAGACGGCGTGAAGCGCCTGGCTGAGATCCGTCTAGCCTGATCACCGACGTCTAGACACGCTTCTGCTGAGAGCCACCGTGCCGCGTGCGCGGCGAAGCTCGCCTTGCTGAAATCTGTCTGGCCTGAGTGAGCACTGGCGTGTATGCTCGCTTCTGCCGCGGTCTGCCGTGCCACGCGCACAGCGTGCATGCTCGCTTTGCTGGGATCCGTCAGGCGCCTGTCGAGCGCATGGTCGTTGACGTGTAGGGTCGCTGCGGCTAAGATCCGCCGTGCCCCGTGCACGGCGTGAAACTCGCCTGGTTGAGATCCATCTGGCCTGGTCACTGACGTGTAGACTCGCGGCTAAGATCCGCCGTGCCCTGTGCACGGCGTGAAACTCGCCTGGTTGAGATCCATCTGGCCTGGTCACTGACGTGCAGGCTCGCTTTGGCTGAGATCCGCGATGCCCGTGCACGGCGTGAAGCGCCTGGTTAAGATCCGTCTAGCCTGATCCCTGACGTCTAGACACGTTTCTGCTGAGATCCGCCGTGCCGCGTGCACGGCATGAAGCTCGCCTTGCTGAAATCTGCCTGGCCTGAGCACTGACGTGTAGGCTCGCTTCTGCTGCGGTCAACAGCGTGCATGCTCGCTTGGCTGGGATCCGTCATGTGCCTGTCGAGCGCATGGTCGTTGACGTGTAGGCTCGCTGTGCCTCGTGCACGGCGTGAAGTTTGCCTGGTTGAGATCCATCTGGTCTGGTCACTGACGTGCAGGCTCCTTGGCTGAGATCCGCCGTGTCGCGTGCACGGCATGAAGCTCTCCTGGCTGAGATGAGTTGGCCTGACGGCTGACGTGTAGGCTCGCTTCTGCTGCGGTCTGCCGTGCCACGCGCGCAGCGTGCATGCTCGCCGTACCGGGGGTCCGTCGGGCGCCTGTCGAGCGCATGGTCGTTGACGTGTAGGCTCGCTGCGGTTGAAGATCCGCCATGCCGCGTGCATGGCGTGAAGCTCGCCTGGATGAGTCCATCTGGCCTGGTAACTGACGTGCAGATTAGCTCAGCATTCCCAAACTGAGCGACTCGTGCTAGCAAGGAGTTACATGGCTCGCCGAGGAAATACGGGACTCTAATCCTCTGTGGATGTCGCTTCGGCCGAGATCCGCCGTGCCGCGTGCACGGCACGAAGCTCTCCTGGCTGCGATCAGTCTGGCCTGACAGCTGACGTGTAGGCGCGCTTTTGGCTGAGATCCGCCGTGCCGCGTGCACGGCGAAGCTCGCCTGGCTGAAATCCGTCTGGCCTGAGCACTGACGCGTAGACTCACTGCTGCTGCGGTCTGTGCTTGCTTTGCCGAGATCCGTCAGGCGCCTGTCGAGCGCATGGTCGTTGACGTGTAGACCCGTGCCACGCACACAGTGCAAGCTCGCCTGGTTGAGGTCCGTCTGGACCGCTGGATGCCTGCCATGTGGCCGGCGAAATTCCTGGGAGCTGGGCATCGCCGAGGCCTGACAACCTCTTGGCGAATCTCTGAAAGGGTTGCCCGACGCCGGGACCCGGACGTGTCAGTCGAGGAGCTGATTCGGGGCCAGCCCGACGTGCTCGCGAGGGCCAAGAGGGCCGTCAGGGGCGAACCGGTCGCCAACAAGGAGGCCATCTGGGCGTCGGTGCAGAAAGAGGTGGACAGAGGCTTCGTGGTCGAAGTGGGGCTGCCTATGAGCGAGTTTTTCTGCGGCGCTTTATGGTCGCCGATCGCCCGGCTGACGCCGGACCAGGAGATATGGCGGACGAGCCTCCATGCGTTCGTGCAGTCAATATGGCGGTCGACATGGCGGCGAGGGTCAAGCTGGGCATCGTCGACGTCTTCGTGGAGGTGGTGCGGCAGCTGGCCAATGATGGCCTCTGAAAGATTTGCTGCAGACGGATGAAGGCGCAGGACGATGTCATCTGCAGGAGCTCTGGGCGGCGACGGGACGACCCCACGGGACACCAGCTTTCGGCACCTGGACTTGATTGTCTTGACCGCCGGGCGCGGAAGGGTACGTTGGTGTTCGTTCTGGAGGGCGTTCTCCCTCACGACTCTGGCACCGGGCGAGGCCGCGTCGCTAGCAGGGAAGTTGGGGGTCGCCTCGTCCTCCCTGTTTGGCAAGGTGGTAGGGTGCCTCTCCAGCTTTTATCCAGGCGCGCCGAAGCGCAGAAAATTCAAGCTGGGTCGCGAGCCTCGTGTATCGCTCCAGTGGTGGGTTGTCTAGGGTCTTTGAGAAGTCGGTTCCCCTCAACTCGCTTAGTCCGGACATGGGAAGCTGTTTACGGATGCCTGCTCGAAGGGGTTGGGTGCAACCCTGTCGTTCTTACAGACGGCGTGGTGTCGTCTACTACTGCGCTTCCTGTCCGGGCGTCCGGGCCGCTGATTCACGCACTGAAGCTCGCGTCCGTGTCGGTGGCCGGTCTGTGGCATACGGAGATGACGGGTGTGCAAGTTTCGTTGGGACAACGTCGTTCTGGCGAGCCTTGTCCAGGGCCAGTCTAGCTAGAATGCTGCTTGCCCCGGTTCACGGGCTGTAGAAAGGCATCGTCAGGGCGAAGGCGAGATGAACGTAGCGGACCTTCCGAGTCGCCCTGTCCACTCCTATGCCGTGTCCGTTCCTCGGCGGTGCCCGGTTAGGCGGATGCCGGGCTTCCACACGAACGATGGGGCGACGGCAGACCTCTTGGTCCCGGGCACCTCCAGCTTGTGCCGTAGGCTGCTGGTTCTTGCGCATTGATCTTTGGCTTCTCTTCTCTTTTGCGTCGGTCCATTGGGATAGAGCCATTGGGATAATCCCAGAGTCCCGCGAGGCGAATGCGAGCAGCCAGGCATCGTGAGCCGGCCCGCCGCAGCCAGTTGTGTTAGATTGAAGCCAACTCAGGCCTTCGCCAGTTGAGCTGTGACTGATGCGGTAGCCAGGAGGACCGATCTCCCCAACTGAGGCAGCCGCCGGGCAGCCAACTTCGCCGGTCAGCTCGTTCCCAAGGTACCAGCAAGCCAGCTAAGGAGAGCTAACCGTGAATGATCCTTTGGTAGGTATGACATGAATTAAACGGATGTTAAATTGGCGGATGGAGAAGGAACAACGGCTCCGAGTGACTCTCTCCAAGGAGGCAATTTAATAGGTGTTTAATTCAGCTAATCCCGAGCAAAGCCCCGGCAGGAGCGCGGATCTCCACCAAACCGGATCAGTCATTTGTTTCTCCCGCCCGCCCACCCGAAGAAAATAATGACATGAGACGTTGCACGGTTAGACGGCATGAGAGGGGGGTCGAGTGGAAAGCTCTGGTTCGCTCACTCGCGGGGTTGCCCGAGGTCGTGCCCCTGACCTCCTTCCGTGTAATGCCGTGCAGGGTGCTTCCTGAATCTCTCTCATCAGGAAGCCGCGGCCGGCCGAGGAAGACTACAAGCGTTTTCGCAGCGTGGCGGCAGAGCTAGGAGCGGGGCCCCGCGAACGGGGTCCCGCCCCGAGCAGGGACGGTGCCAAGGACACACCGCCCCGGTCTCCGCCCGGTCAGCGAGCAAGGAGACGGACTCTGCAGAGGGCAGCGCTTAAGAGGTCCCTCAGTCGGAACTCAGCCGAGGTGGCCCGCAGGGCCATGCGGGCCCGTTACACGACGGTGGGCTCGAAGGCCACATACGACTCGAACACGGCCGGGTACGTGTCGTGGTGGTAGTAGCATGGGCTGAGCCTCTCCCAACCACGGTGGAGAGGTTGGAGGAGTTCGGCGGTCACCTGCTGCTGATGGGCGACGACGGGGCAGCTCACATTGCAGAGAACAAAGCCGCGGGGTTGTGTTCTCGATGACCCGCTGAATATCGTGGGTAGAATGATGGCCGTCCTCGGGAAGGAGTCGCCGGACCCACAGCAGGCGGAGCCGCTGGGCGTGAAGGAGTTCAGGACGACTTTTGATGCCATCCGGACTACGGGCGACTACGGCGCTGCCCGATTCTGGGCGATCCGCGCAGAGGACGGCACTCTAAATGGAGGACGGCTCAGGGTCGAGTGGCGCATGGCGAAGGGCAAGAGGAACGCATGCGGTACTTGACGTTCAAGGCCATCAATTTGGTGCCTTCGCTCACGCTTTCCGGCCCAGCACCGTCCTCCATCCGCTTCTGCCCGTCGAGGTGTTCACCCTCCTGAAGCGCTTGGCCGGGTCAAGTCAGCTCCTGTGCCCCAACTGCGGGTACCGCTCATTCAGGGAGGCACTCTGCGATACAAGGACACAGCGGGGACTCTTCGCCGTTATTAACGGGATGTCGGCGGGGGAGTCCAGGAAGGAGACCCGCGTACACACACACGACGCAGCGCCAGGGTCGGTGGTTGCACACTGCTGAAGGCGGGGAGGGGTGATGCAGGTTTGCGAGCTGGGGGACTGGGCGTCGGAGGACGTGGTGAGGTTGTACGGGGAGAAGCACACGCGCGATCCGTAGTGCGTAGAGACGGTCCGGTTTTACAACCCGGTGCGACTAGCTCATTGCTACGCCGCACCCTCGTAGGTCGGTCCTCCTCGGGATTCATATGAAGCTCCCCGCGCCCCACCCGTTCTTCTCTCCCCACTTCCCCGCAGTGGATCAAGGTTAGTCTCCCTGGCTTGCTGAGCTTGACCGGCGGAGGGATAATCCCAGAGTCCCGCGAGGCGAATGCGAGCAGCCAGGCATCGTGAGCCGGCCCGCCGCAGCCAGTTGTGTTAGATTGAAGCCAACTCAGGCCTTCGCCAGTTGAGCTGTGACTGATGCGGTAGCCAGGAGGACCGATCTCCCCAACTGAGGCAGCCGCCGGGCAGCCAACTTCGCCGGTCAGCTCGTTCCCAAGGTACCAGCAAGCCAGCTAAGGAGAGCTAACCGTGAATGATCCTTTGGTAGGTATGACATGAATTAAACGGATGTTAAATTGGCGGATGGAGAAGGAACAACGGCTCCGAGTGACTCTCTCCAAGGAGGCAATTTAAGACTCACTTTGTAGTTGTATTCTTTTCTCCCCCTCTAGCCTTCTTCGAAATGAGCACAAGGCAGTCCCTCGAGTATTTCGTTTTCTCACACGTCTACATAAGCGCCAGCTTGAAAGGAAATGCTCGACGATGCTGCCCGACAAAGAACAGAAGGGATCCCAAGCTGCTGTAACTACCGAACCACGTGTTGAACGGACGTGAGGTCACGCGGGTCTACCCCAACACGACAAATCACACAAACACATCAGGTCAAAGTCCTGAGTGAGAAAACAACACAAGCGAAGAACAAATCAGATTGTGTTTGTATTGTATTTTCCCCTCAACCTCTATATTTTCTCCCTTCCATTCGGAGTCGAAGCAGCTACGTCGAGTATTTCTCCACCAAACACGAAAGTCACCGGGAGGCTTTATCCCAGATTCTCAAGCGAACTTTCACTACAAAGACTCGGAGAGAGTTTCTCGGGACAGATCGTCTCCGAGAAAGATTCTCGGCTCAGGTGAGTCTCAGAGTATCATGGGGACGCGAGAAGATGCAAACGCGTTCCCAGGCGGTTGTGCAGAAAGTGGTCGCCAGAAAGGAATTACCCCCCGAAATTCACCGATTTCGGCCTGGACCAGGTGGGGTCTTTGATCTTGATATGACCCGAACTTGTCCTTCTTTTGTGACGAAAAAGTGCAAAGTAGCTTAGAAATGCTCTCCAGGACCCAAGGTCGCAACAGGCATGCACATCCGCCTGGGACACGTTTGCATCTTCTCGCGTCCCCATGAAACTCTGGTTGTGCAAGCCTGCCAGGAAAGTTCAGAGGAGAGAGGTCGGCTTCTCCAGAGTGAACGCTCACCGCCATGGTTTTAAGCAAATGGAAATACAAGGACACTGTCGGCAACGCACCGTGCAGAGGGGTTTTGTAGTACGAGGAGAGAGGGCGGTGGTTTTCGGCGCAGTCGCTGATAACAGTCGTGTCTCGGACGTCGAAAAAGTCCCGTCGACCTCCTGTGGCATAATATAATTATTGGACTTCGTAAGAAAATAGTCTGAGAGGCACAAAACTGGCTGCAACGCAGGTACGACTTTCCGAGTTTGATTTGCGACATCCCGGGGCTCACTACTGCTGGCACCCTGAACGTTCTCGTCGTGGCGCGGCTGATCCGGGTCCTCAGGATTTTCAAGGTACCGTTTGTTTTCTTCATGGTGCTGTAGTACCGTTGTTTGAACTTGATATGCAGCAACAATCTGTGACGATAGACTGCACAAGCCGCAACAGACTACCGCTTTGCACGCGTCGTGTCATGCTTCAGTCCCTTCTTGCCCCGCGTACTGTTTGTCTGCCTCTTCCTTCGTCTGCGCTGTCTCAATATTCGACCACGACTCTCAATACACAGATGTTCCGCGTAGTCAGGCTGTACCATAGAGTCACGCAGCAGGACCAGATACTGGGCCTGATACTACGCTACGATACTGTGTGGCAGGCCGTGTTTGTATGCGGGCTCATCATCACTCTCGGTATGCCTCACGCATTCGATGTTGTACTCAATGGGGGCTTCTACCATCGCAAATGCGCTATGTAGAGATGAAAGGAATGTGCTCACGTGCTGTCCGGTGCTGGATTGTGTACACAACAACTTTTTTATTGACAGGTGTGATCATCAAGATTGTAGAGCAGGAAGAGCAAGAGGTGTTCGTGCCGTATTGGAACGTCCTCTGGTTCTGCATCGTCACCGTTACAACGATTGGGTATGCTCGTTTTCAACTGGACGCGCACATGGGCGCAATCGTTACCTTCGTTGGATAGTTTTGTACTCACAAGGAAATGAGACTTCCTCCTGTGTTTCCCGTGCACATCCACGAAGCAGCCTACGGGCGCGATCGTTCCCTTCGTTCGATAGTTTTGTACTCGCAAGGGAATGAGACTTCGTCCTGTGCTTTCCATGCTAGACGAAAACAGTGCAGCTTTCTTGGAGAGGGAACGCCGTTTCAAGGGCCAGCCTTCCTTCCAAAAGAGACTGCATCACCCGGAGCCTGTGGACACGGTCAACAGGAAGTCGATGTGTCACCATTTCAGATCTCTGCACCAATACACAGGTACGGTGATATGGTGCCGAAGAACTGGATTTCGCGGGTGATAGCTGTGTTCTTGATGGTCAGCGGGATCGGGATCATCGGTGTCCTGACGGCGTCGATGGGCGAGTCCGTCCGCCTCGGCGGCATTGACAAGCAGTTGATGATGGAGCGCTTCCGGAAGATGCAGGCCGGCAAGTGGCAGCTCAGCCTCGAGTACCTGCGCAATTCCGTCCTCTACAACCCGGTGCTCTCCATCTTCAAGCCGTACCAGCGCGGCACCTGCGCCCACGTCGCCTGCACCAGGGGCCGGAACCTCTGCACGAACGACCGCGTCATCAAGTTGTCGTACGAAGACCACAAGTTCCACGCGCGCTGCTTCCGCTGCGCGGGCTGCGGCAAGGGCGTTCCTGGGCTGGCTCTCTCCGGCGCTTGCTGGGTGGTGCCTTCGCTCGTGTCCAAAGCGACGGAGCAGTGGAAGACTTCGCTGTGGCCGGCGCGGTCGAAAGCCGACGACGCTCGGCCTAAGTATCGAACGTGTTCCGCGGCCATCTTCTTGCACAAAAGGTGCCTGCGGAAGGTGAGAGGCGACAAGATGTCGGACAGTGAAGAAGAGTCTGAACAAGACAGCGTCAGGACCTCGGAAACGGAAGAGGACGTACGCCAGCTGTACATAGGCAAGGAAGAAGTTATCGTCGAGGAGATCATCGTCTCGGGCCTGCAGCGCGAGGCCGCCGCGATGAACGGAACGTACATCCGCCGCCCCCTGCTCCGCTCTGACAATCCGGTGCTGTTCGACCATGCAAGCTCCACGTCAGCAAAGGTGCGTCTTTTCCCCCGCTTCTGCCTCCACCCAGGATAACGCGCTTTCTCCAGCGTACAATATAAATACCCGCTCCCTATGCTCTTTGAGCACCCGAAATATCCGGGAAGTATCAACTTGATTCAAGACTGGCGACGGGATGGGCGAGGGTTGGCTGACGTGACGGGTGCCCGCACTATTACCTTCACTCAGAATCTCCAGTAGAAAATGGATGCGGAGTTTTGCAGTTACCTGTAGCTTCTAGCTTGTGTCCGGGGCTCGTGAGACCCCGCTTCAAACAGGGGAGCTTACGGGTGGAGGGCAGAGCCTTGCTCCTTTCTCTCGTTTACGTTTACGTTTACGTTTACGTTTACGTTTACGTTTACGTTTACGTTTACGTTTATGTTTACGTTGTTTACGTTTACGTTTCTGCGCACACACGCAGGTCACCCAAGAAGACGGAAAGTGGAAGCTGCTGAACAATATCGGCCCCGTCGAGGTGTGCTACGGGCACAGCGAGCACCTGCTTGGCAAGTGGCAGCCCGGCGAGGACGCGCCGCCGAAGTGCGGGGTGCCGATCGTCGAGGACGCCGGGGCGCAGCTGCACTACTGGCACCGCCTGTACGACTCGCTTGACGTGCCCGTACGCGACCTGATCATCAACTACGCGTCGCGGCGCACGAAGGCGCAGTTCAACAACCTCCTCGACTCCATGCGCGACCTCGGCGCCGACGACCACGCGCAGCCCCGCAGTGGTGGCGGCAAGTTCGGCGGCGTCTTCGACCGGAAAAAGAACCTCGACCGGGACGCCCAGATGGAGCGTGCCCGTGTGCAGATAAAGGTGTGCGCTCCCCCTCTTCAACGAAAAGCAAAAGAATAACCCAAAACTGCGCACTTCTTCAGCGAAATGTGTTCGTGGTGTCGGTCGCAGGAGTCTTTTTTCGTAATTATACTAATAACAATTGATTATTGTAAGAGAACGCTGGCAGCGTGTTTGGGAGAAGATTAGCTTACCGATCAAATTCACGCACTATCACTCACTAACAGGCTAATCCTCCCCCGGCACGTACAAACAAACATCGCGCCTATTCTTCTTAGGTGGCCAACGTGAGTAAAAGAGTGAAAGAGTACGTACAGTAGAAGAGAAGAGTACAATTGTGAAAGAGTACGTACAGTAGAAGAAAAGAGTCCAATTGTGAAAGAGCGGAGGTAGCGCGAACTATCGAACCGACGGAGACCACCGCCAAAATGTCTATTTCTTACCGGACAAAATATCCGTCATTTTGTCCCTCGGCTGGTTTTTGCACTCGGCCACGCCCGAGGCCGGTTACCGGACAAAATATCCGTCATTTTGTCCCTCGGCTGGTTTGCACTCGGCCACGCCCGAGGCCGGTTACCGGACAAAATATCCGTCATTTTGTCCCTCGGCTGGTTTGCACTCGGCCACGCCCGAGGCCGGTTACCGGACAAAATATCCGTCATTTTGTCCCTCGGCTGGTTTGCACTCGTCCACGCCCGAGGCCGGTTACCGGACAAAATATTCGTCATTTTGTCCCTCGGCTGGTTTGCACTCGGCCACGCCCGAGGCCGGTTACCGGACAAAATGGCGGATATTTTGTCCCTCGGCTGGTTTGCACTCGGCCACGCCCGAGGCCGGTTACCGGACAAAATATCCGTCATTTTGTCCCTCGGCTGGTTTGCACTCGGCCACGCCCGAGGCCGGTTACCGGACAAAATATCCGTCATTTTGTCCCTCGGCTGGTTTGCACTCGGCCACGCCCGAGGCCGGTTACCGGACAAAATATCCGTCATTTTGTCCCTCGGCTGGTTTGCACTCGGCCACGCCCGAGGCCGGTTACCGGACAAAATATTCGTCATTTTGTCCCTCGGCTGGTTTGCACTCGGCCACGCCCGAGGCCGGTTACCGGACAAAATATCCGTCATTTTGTCCCTCGGCTGGTTTGCACTCGGCCACGCCCGAGGCCGGTTACCGGACAAAATGGCGGATATTTTGTCCCTCGGCTGGTTTGCACTCGGCCACGCCCGAGGCCGGTTACCGGACAAAATATCCGTCATTTTGTCCCTCGGCTGGTTTGCACTCGGCCACGCCCGAGGCCGGTTACCGGACAAAATATCCGTCATTTTGTCCCTCGGCTGGTTTGCACTCGGCCACGCCCGAGGCCGGTTACCGGACAAAATATTCGTCATTTTGTCCCTCGGCTGGTTTGCACTCGGCCACGCCCGAGGCCGGTTACCGGACAAAATATTCGTCATTTTGTCCCTCGGCTGGTTTGCACTCGGCCACGCCCGAGGCCGGTTACCGGACAAAATATTCGTCATTTTGTCCCTCGGCTGGTTTGCACTCGGCCACGCCCGAGGCCGGTTACCGGACAAAATGGCGGATATTTTGTCCCTCGGCTGGTTTGCACTCGGCCACGCCCGAGGCCGGTTACCGGACAAAATGGCCCTTTCCTGATTCCTCAAAACCAGCACCAAATGAAGTTGCACTCTAATGTACACTGCGTACCGGCAATCGGGTGAATCATGTAATCGCAAGATGGTCGCTTCTCACCCACAATTATTTGATGTCTGTCACTGCCCCATTCCTGCAGGTCGTATCGGAACTCGAAGAACGGCGCACGGTGCTGAGGCTGCCGTGTTCAGCTTCCGACAAGCTGACCCTCATCCTGCGGACGCACATCAAAGATCCCGAGCGTGTGAAGCACTACGACTTGCTGAAAGATCACCTGGAGTATCTGATTTTCGAAAAGAACGCGGGACACCCTCACGGCACCTGCATTGGTCGGGCGTTCGCGCTTGCCACCGCTACAGATGATGAGAACGGCCCCATTGCAGAAGGCGGTTCCACGGAAGAAGGGACCTACTGGGAAGGCGGTGCTGGTGATTGGAATGAGGAGGACTATGACTGGAGCGACCCTGTAGAATGGACGCTGAGTGAGGTGTGTGTTGCCGAATCTACCAGGCTACCCACTCCTTTTTTTTGTATAAACTTCTTCCTGCTTTGTAGAAAACACTTGAGGAGGCTGCCAGTTGCGACATATCAAAGGTTCGTGTGGCACTCATCAGCATGCCGATGACTCCCCACTATCGCAACAATATCAAGGAAGGATCAGGTAAATCTGGGTTCAGTGGCGGGCGTAAGCGTTCAACAAAAAAGACCCACGACGTGCGTTGTAATTGTATTGCTTCTCCCCCTCTAGCCTCCTTCGAAGTAAGTACAAGCCAGCCCCTCGAGTATTTTTTATTGTATCTGTACAGTAAGTATGCCTATACTGCAGGGAATAGTTGACTAGACCTCCAGAGTTTGTGCCACCCACGATTGAGGGCGCCATGTGAGAAAATGCGAAGGACAGAAAGCAAGCGCAAAAGGTCTCGGGTTAGGATAACGCAAGGGCGAAGGCATGTTCTTCGTAGAAGTGTGGTCAAATCCGGGATTTGAGAGGAGGGCCTGAGATATCAAAGTGCTTGAGATGGCGGGAGGCGACGTCCAATTGCCTGGAGAAACCTTTAGAGTACTTGCCACCACTCCATCGGACCAGTTTGCACATCACAGCTCGACAAGCGCTTGGTGGATCACGACGTTATTAAGTTGGATTGCTACAACGCGATAAAGACGGAGCTCGAGCACTTGATTCTCAGCTACGACCGTGTGTTGATGTGCACGTGGGCCTGGGAGCACCTGACCTGGCACAGGTGGGAGGAACGGGCCGAGAGACCGCTGCGGCAGCAGTTCAAGATTGCCGAGATGCCGAATATCCCTCGGGATAGGTATCAATACTCGGACGAGCCCGAAGACCTGTTCGACCCCCTGACAGACGACCTTGAAAGGCACCAGCTCGAGACGGGCAAGGAGATGGCGGCGTCGTCGTTGATCCGAACGAGTGCGATCGGGCACGACAGAACCCCTCTCATGCGCGGCACCTCCCAGGCATCTTCCACTCGGTGGTCCCTCGGCCCTCATTCACGCGCCGGTTCGTGGGATACAATGCGCCCCTGACCTTCGTATCAGGAGTGTGATTTCATCGCAATTCCTGTGTCCGACTTCGTTCCCTGGCCCCCGCGTTCTGGCCGTTGGTTTGCCAGGCCCCCCGACAGCCGCCCGCCACTCGTGGCACTCCTGTGTACCTAGTATCCGCGAGCTCGCCATTGCCATCTGGCCAAGCTACTTCGTCCAGTTCAACTCAAATCCCTTCCGAAATCAGGATCGCGCCTTGCCGCGTCTTCAAGGTTTGACACATCTCCCTTTCAGTGCTGCTTGCAGGTTTGACCTCGCACACGTGTCAGACTCAGTTGGTCCGTTTTTACGACGGGTTGCAAGATGATTGTTGTGTGTCTCACATGAACCTGCGAGCGTTTGACCATGTCAAATCGGTAGCAAGGACGAAGAGATCGGAGAATCAATCTGAGACGGCAAGGTACCTTCGAGCCCACCGCTGGTACGTCTGCACACCGCTAGCCCTTCCACGTGCTATTTACGCCGCCAAGGCAAGGGCGTGCATCTGCGTGCCGCGCGATGCTGCTGTCACCTCAGGTTCTCATGTGCCCCTGTTTGTCGTTTGTAGTTGCGTTGACTCGAACGGCAGCGGTTGACTACTGCGCTTTACGCGAGGTGTTCGCCACCTGCCATTCTCTCCCCTTGCAAATCAACGTCTATCCTACCTGCGTATGTCCCGGAAAATGGACACACGGCCAGCCACCCATTCTGATAAAACAGCCCTCGGGCTCGGTGGAGAAGCCCCACGCAAGTCTGAGGATAGCAATCGGTCACATTACCAGGTGGCGCCAGGGAAACTGCGGCCTAGCTACTAGATGCTCCTCCCTCGAATCCTCAGTTCTGCCGGACTTTGTAACCTGGCGCGTCTGCGGTGGTAGACGTACCGTTTCGCCTCTTTCTTACAGTCCTGCCATTCAACCCGTTTGTGCACCAACCCCTTGAACAAGCAGCTGCCTTGGGATCATTCGACCACAAATTCAAACGCCACTTTCAAGCACCCGGTGGTTACTCTTAAGCACCCGAAGCAGAAGCACCTGTCAGTTCAAAGCATTTGGCACGTACTGTCAGAGCACCTGGCAGTCACTGTCGTGGTTATCGTCAAAAGCACTTTGACAGTTACTGTCAAGCACCTGGCGTTACCGTCATTTGCGACCCCGCGGCATTTTTGCATGTGTCGGGCGCCTCTGCGCGGCGTGGAAGGTTGAAAAGAAGAAGAGCTGCGCAGCCGCTCTTTCCGTTCGTTCTGTGCATCTGCCTGCCTGCTTGTTGCTGGCGCGCCTGCGCGGCAGTGCGACCGGGTGAACCTCGGGATTGCTCGTCTTCTTAGCCGGCATCTGGAAGGCAGCAGGGGCTTGCAAGGCGGTGTCCGCCACAAGCCAGACTTCCAGATAGAAGGGCTCGTTCATGGGTGTATAGAGGGCTGTGGTGTGCATACGTAGGTGCATAGATACCATAGGTGTGTGTAAACTAGCATCCCATATCCTCCTCAGGATGACCACAGGGTCCAGATCAGGATGCATCTAACACATTGTTGATGATCATCCGTCTGTGTCCACGGCTCAAAACGACCGAAACACGGCGCATACGGAACAAGTGCGGTGTTGAGCACATATCCATTCCGAGCGCGTATCTGCAACCCCTCCATTCATGAAGGGTAGCCTACTAGGATTACTATTACTAAGCTGAAGTTTAAAAGCGGGTCACACCCGCTTTTCGGGTGGACTTACACGCGTGTTGGCTGTAGCACACCCGCTTTTCGGGTGTGACCCCGGTGCACCCACTTTATATCCAGCTTCTGAGGCTGGACCGCACCGTGTATAAACTAAGGTTTCCCCCCCTGGCGAACTTCCGGATGGAAGGGACGTTGTAGGGACGTTGTAGCTTCTCAGGCCCAGCTCTTTTTATTGAACGTGAAGCAAGACCAAAGGATCGTTAGACCGTGCTTTCAACAGAGGATCAGTACTGAGGATCGTGTGTCGAGCAAGCTTTTACCCTTAGAGGTTTCTGGTCCCCTTGGACACCCCGCGTTAAATGTGTAACAGATGTGCCGCCCCAGTCAAACTCCTCACCTGATGGACTTGACCTGACTGACTGGCAGCGCGGGGGGCAGGGTTTTGTGGAGGGGGGTGTCTGGGGTGAGCGGGGGGGTCCGGTACGACCCCGTCTGTGTCGTGTGTTGCGTTCTCGGGAGTGAGGGACTGGATGCCGTATGTCTGCATACGGCGCCTCTCGTAAGGGCAAGGCGCCGACGGGCCGGACTACGTCGCCGCCGGCGCCGGCGAAGCGCGAGGCGACGCAGCCGCAGCAGGCGCAGAAGGTGGTCGAGGGCACCACAGGGCGCGGGCTTCTCGCGAAGCCGGTCGGCGGGCGCGGCCACCAGAGGAAAGACCACCGGTTCGATCCCAATGCCGCCGCGGCCAACCCGTGGGAGCCCCCCCGGGTCGTCGAGCTGAAGATGCAGCAGGTCATCACCAACGCCGCGACCAAGGAACAATATGAGCTCGGCAGCGACGAAACACCCCCGCACATCAGCTGCGTGTCCTTCGACACTCTCGGCGAGCACATGGCCTACGGTGACCGTGCCGGACGGTGCTACATCTTCTGCAAGTCGAACGGGCGCCTCGCATCTCTGACCCCCAACTACGAGCCCGCCAGTTCTGGTTACACGCTCGTCGACGTTGTGGAAGCGTACCAGCCGCAGTTGGACACGCTCAACTCGACTGAAATCGAGGCGAAAGTGAACGTCCTCAGGTTCGTCAACCTCGGCAACGGCTCGCTGTTCTTCCTCACGGCCAACGACAAGACCATCAAAATGTTCAAAGTGTGGGAGCGGCGCCACGCAACCGCCGTCGGCAGCTACGAGCCGGTTGAAGCGATACTGGACAACTGGCAAACGCTGAAGTTCCCCGAGGTGCACCAGAGCAACCCGACGATCTGGCACAAGGAGCTGAAGGTGTTCGCAGCGGACCACGAGTATCACGTTAACAGCATCTCGACGTCGAGTAACGGCGACAACTTTATTACAGCCGACGACCTGACCGTGCAGCTGTGGCATCTCGGCCACCACGAGCAGTCCCTGCGGATCGTGGACAGGCACCCGGAGCAGATGGAGGAGCTGAGCGAAACGATCACGTCGGCCGCCTTCCACACGTCGTCTCCGCAGGAGTTCTGCGTGGCGAACTCGAAGGGCGTCGTGTCCATCTACGACCTGCGCACCAACCTCACCTGCCCGAACGCGGCCCGCAGCCTCCCCGCCTCCATCCCCGCAGGCCCGAACGTCTACCTCTCTACCATCTTGGCGGGCATATCCGACGTGCGCTACAGCCCCTGCGGCACCTTCATCATCGCCCGCGACTACCTCAACGTTAAGGTCTGGGACGCGCGAAAGGAAGACCTTCCCGTAAAAGTATGCATCCCAACAACAACAACAACAACAACAACAACAACAACAACAACAACAACAACAACAACAACAACAACAACAACAACAACAACAACAACAACAACAACAACAACAACAACAACAACAACAACAACAACAACAACAACAACAACAACAACAACAACAACAACAACAACAACAACAACAACAACAACAACAACAACAACAACAACAACAACAACAACAACAACAACAACAACAACAACAACAACAACAACAACAACAACAACAACAACAACAACAACAACAACAACAACAACAACAACAACAACAACAACAACAACAACAACAACAGACAGCACGCAGCGCTTGCCGCACTCAACTCTCCGAGCCCGACAAAGAAAAACAGGGCAAAAAGCAAGCGGGTAATTGATCATCCGGCGCGCACAAACAAGACCCCGAAGCGCCGGCGCCTGTTGGCTACTGCGCGGCTCGATGGCAAAGCGTGGCTTTTATTGCACGATGGTTGCTGTGCCTTTGTGCACAAGCAGATTTGCAGGCGGTATTTCGTTTTGTACGAAGCCGGTGCGTATAAGTCGTACTTTGAGTGCGTGAGCCACTCCGAAGAAAGGTCCATCACACTAGTTCCAGCCTGCTCAACCCGGGTCTCTGGGTCGCGTACGAAGCCGGTGCGTGTGGTATCAAGTCTCCTGCTGACAGTTAAGGTCGGCGGGCCTGTTGTAGTTGTCCTGATTCTGGACGGGAAGGCAAAAAGTTACGGCATAGTCTCTTACTTACCACGTTAAGCGTCCCCTTCTCTCTCGCCCTGACAGTCGTACAACGTTCACGACGGCGTGCAAGCGCGGCTGACGGAGCTGTACGAGCACGATTACGTCTTCGACCGCTTCGAAGTTGTCACGTCCCCGAACGGCCGTGAAATGTACACAGGCTCCTACCGATCGGAGTTCATCCAGTTCAGTGACGACGCAACATCCAAGGTGCGCCGCCTTTCTTGCTCGTTTTTTCTACTTAAGCGCCAGCTTGGAAAGGAAATGCTCGACGATGCTGCCGGACAATGAACCGAAGGAATCCCAAGTGCTGTAACTACCGAACCACGTGTTGAACGGACGTGAGGTCATGCGGGTCTATCCCTACACGACACACAAACACAACAGGTCAAAACGTCCTATGTGAGAAAACAACACACGGTGGTGTCAGCGAAGAACAACCCAGATTGTGTTTGCCCCTCAACCTCTATATTTCTCCCTTCCATTCAGAGTCAAAGCAGCTACGTCGAGTTTCTTCCGCAACAATGACGTTCAGGCCAGAAGACTATTATGAGTTTGCGAATCTCAGGGGAAACAAAATGTAAGCAAGCCTTGAAGGGATGCTATTAGGCCAAGACGATCTCCAAGAATCGGCAGATCGAGAGCTCTTTTTTTGATGAATTGCGCGGTGGTGCACGGCTGCTCCTGGTTGGTGGAGGCTGACTTCCGCTTGCATACTTGCAGCGAAAGTGTGTGGGCCTTTGAAGCGTGGATGATGCCTCTCGCGCTGCTCCCCTTGAGATTCCTGGCTCATGCCAAAGCGCCGCCGCCCGGGTTAAGGGGTTGCGGCATCAGGCGTGGGCCAGGGCCAATCAGGCTGTTCGGAGGGGTCACCACCCAATACTTGCAGTGAAAGTGTACACCAGCGAAACAACCCGCAACCACCTTACTTGCTTTAAGGGAACCCATTTAAGGTCACCCGGAGACCCTAAAATCCCGGAATCTCAAGCGAACTTCAACTATGGATAAGGGGGCGCGTCGCTCGTATGTATCAACCCCGCGCGCAGAACGGCTCTTGCGGGACCTTCGTGGTTACCAGGTTCATCATATTCATAATTGGCCGTTGTCAGTGCGGGTTTTCAGTGTAAATGATCAACCGCCGGGTATACAGGTCCTTGTGCAAGTGACAGTCTCCTAAAAGCCTCTGGCCGAAGGGAAGTCGGCAAACTGGATCCGTAACTTCGGGAAAAGGATTGGCTCCGAGGACACATGCCGGATTGTCAGTGCGGGTTTAGGTCTGGGCTCAGATCGAAGGTGCTGTGAGTGGCGCTCTCGGGTGCTACCCGCGGCTCCTGATTTCTTCCAGGCGGGTTTTGCTCCTTGTACCCCGGTACAAGGAGCAGTTTGGGGAGGTCTCCGGGTTTAGTCTTTCTTTCGTTGTTCTTGATCGGGCGGCGGTGTAGGGGGGCGGCGGCGGAAGGAGGCTGCCTTTTTGGCATCGGCGCTTGCAGCTGGCACACCACCTTACCGCATTTTCATTCACACACGAACGCACAGCTCTACACGACGGACACGTCCGCACCGCATCGTCCACCGGTTCGGGATCCCACGGGCCAAGGTGCTGCTGTTCGACCAAACGCTTACGAGGTACGTTCTTTTATTCGATGATTATCATGATGATCGAACAAGCATCCGCTGTTTAGTACACAATCTTTGCGGGGTCGGCCTTCAATGTATTGTGCAAGCTAAAAAGACCCTGAAAATGGCACGGCGTAAATATACAAGTGGGAAAACGAACAACCGGCACGGGAACGTGTCAGTTAGACTGTAGCGGACAATGTCCGGCATGGGCATGGAGGGGGTCTCGGACCTTATTTTGTATGGTTTGCCGTGCCGCCATAATATACACATAGACACATACCGCCATAAACTAGTGGTCAAGCCCCTAAATGCGTCTCAAACCCCCTTATTATCACACCGGACAGACAGTGTCTGGTGCGGTGAACAGGCAGGAGTCTTGGGGGCTGGCAGTGAGGAATCTGCACGTAAAAACAGGAGTCTTCGAGGCAAATTTGGTGCGCGCATGGTTTCCCGGAGCGGAATACACATTTCTTTCTCCAGGTGCTGACCCTTGCCGCCGCCCATTCCCAGACCACAGTGGAAAGTCTGAAAAAAATGCCTGTTTTTGGCCCTATTTTGGATCATGCGGGAGGGGGGGGTGGGGGTACCATACCCCCCATCTGTGTGGGTTTGTGAGGTCAACATTTTTCTCAAAAAAATATCTCCGATCTGAAAAATAATCTGCAACAAATGCGACCCTGCATCACTAAATTCGACCTTGCATCACTAAATTCGACGCTGCATCACTAAATTCGAGGGTTCAGCGTCACCAAATTCGGCGCTGTGTCACCAAATTCGGCGTCACCAAATTCGACCTTTCATCACTAAATTCGACGCTGCAGCACTAAATTCGACCTGCGTCACTAAATTCGGCGCTGCATCACTAAATTCGGCGTTGTGTCACTAAATTCGGCGTTTTATCACTAAATTCGGCAAAATTCGACGTCACCAAATTCGACGCTGCATCACTAAATTCGGCGCTGCATCACTAAATTCGGCGTTTTATCACTAAATTCGGCGTTTCATCACTAAATTCGGCCCTCCATCACTAAATTCGGCGCGGTGTCACTAAATTCGACGTCACCAAATTCGGCCTGCATCACTAAATTCGGCGTTGCATCACTAAATTCGCGTCACCAAATTCGACACGAATCTCTAAATTAGACCTACACCCCCCCCCCCCCAAAAAAAAAATTTGGGCCAAAAAAAAAAATTTTTTTTTCTGACCACCCACCGTGGTGACCACCTTAGAGAGAGACAGGTAGCGTCCCCCCTCCACAGTGAAAATAGCCTGTATATAGGGGGTGGGGGGGTCAGGTCAGATTCTGCCAACGACTCCGCAATCTGGCCGCTTAGGGCCACCCCTGGGGGGGGGGGGGGGGGGTCAGCCGGCTGATGGATGGATGGATGGTTCTTAACATGATGCCTGGGGGGGGCGTCGGCGTCGGCCACAGTAGCCTATTGGACAAAGCCATGGTTTGCCATGCTGTCATTTGCCCGTCAAAAAATATAAAGGTGCACATGGGGGAGGGGTAGGGTTGGTTGTATTATGTATTATTTGTATTATTGTATTATTGTAGGTGTAATGCCCTTATATCCCACTCAAAACAAATTTGTGCCCTTATATCCCACTTCAAACAAATTTTGTGCCCTTATATCCCAAACTGGGATATAAGGGCACAAATTTGTTTTGACAAATTTGAATCGAGGAAAATGCTGGAAAACTTGCCGAGGAGGGGCTTGAACCCCCGACCACTCACCTTGAAACCCAAGGGTGGTTGGCTCGACCATCCGGATACCTACGGCAAACAAAGGACCTACCGAACTTCGCAATCTTCGCTGACTAGAGCCCACCCTCATTGTGTTCTACATGTACAGACACAGTAGAGAATATGTGCAGACACGAAGCGAACCGAACCAGTAGTAAACATGTGCAGTGTTAATGTAGAACCGCCTGACATTCCGTCCACGTTCTTCCTCCTCTGTAACATACCGCTCTCCAGGGGAATTGCCCCCTTGACCAGGTCAGCTTCTGGAATTGTTCGTTCACTCGTCTAACCCAGTCTCCCAACTGACCGCTGATTTTCCAGTCGGCCCGGTCCCGTTCATTCGCCTCCGTATGGCTGGTTGTCAGTTCTGACACAAAAAAAAAAAAAAAAAGCGAATTCAATTTCAATTTCAATTTCAATAATTTGGAAACCGCACCCGGGTTAGGCTTGGGGATACGGTGCTAAGGTTCCTTGTGCCTTCTCTTCATCCTTGGGGCGTTTGTTTGTTTTCTGTTTCCTTTCGTTCGTTCTTGGTATGGTTGTGGGGGGGTTCAGTGGGATTAAGGCGAAAAAAAAAAAACTTTTCGTCCAGCCGGACGCTGGACTCCTGTTGCTGTTGCTATTGCCACTGCATGCGTCCACGCTGACATTGGCAGTGACATGGAGACATCACGTGTCGCGAGTTGACGCCCACGCCTGGCACGGCGAGCCAAAGCCGAAATCGAACCCGAACCCAGAAGTTCTGAGGAGTGATGGTGGCAGAACCGAACCCGAAACCGAACCTCAACCCGAAACCGAACCAGTGCCCGATAGCCTCGGATAGGAAACCAAACTCGGAACTGAACCCAGATTACAAGACAGATGGCCAGAACCGCGGAGGACGGTGGGCTAACAACCCAAGGTGGCGACACAGTCGGACACTGTTGCCGACAGACGGAATCTGCAGCTCACGCAAGAATGGCTGATTCCTTCCTGAAGTCATCAACTGTCGCTGTGCCCACGCCTGCACCGCAACTGGTTGCACACACACCGGTTGCACGACGGTGGACACAGCTTCCTTCACTGCAGGCTTCACTGCGTAGGTGAAATCAGCTGTGACTGTGGCTGACTCGCAGCCGCGTGACAGCGGCGCCTTCCCTCCACTGAGCCAGTAGTCCCGGTCCTGCTGCTGTTCCTTGCTGCAGCTGCTGCTCCATTGTCCAGAGGTAACTGGACCAGGCTCCCCACTCCAGGCACTCGGAGTCGGACAGCTATAGCGATGCAGTTTACGGCTGCCGCGACACTGTCCGGTCACTCAGTGACTGACACTGTGACAGTCACAGTGTGACACAGCCTCAACAAGGACAGTGGAGAATGACCGTGGTCACTGGTATGTCAGGCCAAAAAACGGATCATGAGTCTGATGAGATCAGTTGTCTCGCCTGACTCTCGGCTGTAGCATCTGGCCAGCTACTACAGTTCTGTCACCGCGATTAGCCCCGAACGTCAGCGTGGCACGCCGTGACACGCCGCACGGTCAGACGGTGCAGCCAGGCACCTGGCTCTGATGCGGTTCTCTTGAGTACTTGCTTGAGCCTCCCAAGTTGAGGCACCCGATCGGGGATCGAGTGTGGCCGCGGTGGCCAGCTTGAAGTTGTGAAACGGTGCAACCAGTCGCTCTGAGGCACCCAGAACGTCTTGAGACGTCTCGGGTGGGGCACTGAAGCCAGCTTTATGCCTACGGACAAGGAAACACCAAAAACGAATGGAACGGGCTGGACTGGGTCGAAAATTTTGGTCGAGATTTTTGGTTCAAATCTTTGGTCGAAATTCTTGGGGTCCAATTTTTGGGGTCGAAATTTTGGGTCCAAAAAATTTTGGTCGAAATTTTTGGTCGAAATTTTGGGTCCAAATTTTTGGTCCAATTTTTTGGTCCAATTTTTTGGTCCAATTTTTTGGCATCGAAATTTTTGGTCGAGATTTTTGGTCGAATTTTTTGGGTCCAGATTTTTGGTCAAAATCTAGTTGGGCAAAATGTTAGTTCAAAATTTGGTCGAAAATTTTGCCCTCGAATTTTTGGACGTTGTGGCCGAGTCAAAGCACGCACGCCACCGGCACCACAGGTGTCCGGTTCGGTTCCCTCAAAAGACTTTTTACACGACCAAACAAATTTTGTGCCCTTATATCCCACTTCAAACAAATTTTGTGCCCTTATATCCCAGATTGGGATATAAGGGCACAAAAATTGTTTGAAGTGGGATATAAGGGCACAAAATTTGTTTGAAGTGGGATATAAGGGCACAAATTTGTTTGGGGTGGGATATAAGGGAAATTTACCATTATTGTATTTTTGTATTATTTGTATTATAAAATCTGCTGTTTTATAATACAAATAATACAAAACTGGATGCAAGCCCTGACGCTGCAGCCCGAAGCTTGGTGGGCCATGGTGGGTGGACTCTTGAAGTCTGAGGGGGGATCGCTGTTGAGCCTGGTGGGGTGAAGCTGTGCCGCGTCGTGCCCCACACTTGTGCAACAGAGCGGAGCTTCAGTGTGATGGGGCTCACACAAGCCGCTCGGGTCACCTTGCTCCTGAACGCCTGTACAAGCTGTCCACCTTGTCGCAGTGGCTGGCACCCGTCCACGTCGACAACCCACGGAGACGGAGAAAACACCATTATGTCGATGTCGATGAGGGTGGTGAGGTCAGGGGCTGTGAAGACGAGGTGGATGAGGGTCTTGTAGTTGCGGAGAGTGAGGACGAAGAGGGAGATGAGGAAGAAGCGATCTGACAGAAGGTGTGTTCTTACCGCCCCATGTCCGCCGTGTATTATTGTACTGGTGTATTATTGTGTATTATTTGTATTATTCGTATTATAAACGGCCAAACCAATAATACTGCCAACCCTAGGGAGGGGGGGGGGTTCTGCTATGCCGGCAAGTGTCCGCCAAAGTCTAACTAGACACGTTCCCCACGCAAACAAAACGGAGCGCCTGTCTTCTTTGCAAGAAACTTATTTTTCTTCGGTGGCTGTGTTTCTGTGTCGGATGCGAGGTTCTCGTGTCTTTCGACCGCCTTCAGCTTCAGCGGATAGCGGTATTCCACGGTTGCAAACACACCCCTGATTTCCACGTTGCGCCGTTTCACACAGTGCTACACAGGATACAGGGTTCTGCCACACAGGGATCTCCGTGCCCCCGCTAGGATTTGACACAGAGACGTCAGAAATTATCCGATGACCTCTCTTGGGATTTGACACAGAGACGTCAGGAATTACCTCCCATGACCTCTCTTAGGGTTTTACACAGGAGCTCATGCAGACTCACATCTCCCGCGGCCGCGTTTTTCTGCAAACCCCGGCGGAGGGCTACATGTTGGTTGGTACCCGTCTACCCCACCTCTTCAACCAAACAGGACATGGACTTCCAACAGAAAGCGCTGCACCTCGCAGCCCACCCTGCCGAGGACATCCTCGCCGTCGGCTGCGGCCACGAGTTGTTTCTGTATTCTGTTTGATCGGCGGAGTGCTGTAGAGAGTGGGGTTACCTGCCTGCTCAAAAAAGTGAGCTTCATCGCACTGAAGCCCGTAGAGAAGACCACAAAAGCAGAGCGAACGGCTGACGTTATGGGCTCCCAAGCTTTGCACATGGTTGGACGGTACCGTCGGAGCGTATTCATATTCGTTCGATTAGAGCTGACCGGGTGATTAGCCAATCACGCGGGTCTGAGAGGGCAGTGTGGCTTCTGGTCTTTTGTCCATCTCGACGGAACTTCTTTCCCTCTCCGTAAGGTACGGGTCACTGGATCTCCTTTCCCGGTAGGAAACTCTAGAATTCGCACCGGAGCAATACCTATTACGCAGAGGCGCTGGGGAGGGGAACGAGACAACTTCAACGTTACCCTGCTTATCCCCGTTTGTGATTCGCGCAAGTGGCTTAATTCGACTCAACGCGGGGTATTTTGCTAGGTCAGGACGATCTCAAGGATTGACAGATTGAGAGCTCTTTCTCGATGAATTGTGTGGTGGTGCTTGGCCGCTCCTGGTTGGTGGAGTGCTTTTGTCAGGTTGATCCGTAAACGAACGAGATCTCGACCCTTAAAATAGGTGGGCGTGTCGTTGTAGGGGGCGGCGGCTTGCTGCTTACCCGAGATGCGCACTACTTCTTAAGGTGCCTAGGCGGCGACCGCAAGTATTTCTTACCGTGCAGGTGCTTTGTTGAAGCGCTGATCATGGTCCGCTTGGCGTGTCCGTGACTAGAGCCGACACGTTATGCCGCATGACCTCACGCCCGTTCAACACGTTCGGTAGCTACAGCACTTGGGATCCCTTCGGTTCTTTGTCTGGCAGCATAAAGTCCAGAAAATCCATGGTAATGACCGGTCCGTCCCTATCTCTTGAAACTGCATCGAAGTGCCTGCCGCTGTTTATCACAGTGAATCACGGTCCACCACGGTCTATCAGGTCCGTCCCTAGAGCTGCATCGAATTGCCCGGTGCTGCATTCTTCGGTCTATCACGGTCTAACAAGAGGGGATGGAGCGGCTCAGGTAAAGAAAGAAAACCCAAAATACCGTCATTAAAAGGCATGAAAAGACGCTGAAAGTAAATAATGTTGTCGACAACGAAAAGCAAAAGAATAACCCAAAACTACGCAGTTCTTTGTCTGGCAGCATCGTTGAGCATTTCCTTCAAGCTGGCGCTTATGTAGAAAAAAGACCCTTTGTACGTGCCGGGGGAGGATTAGCCTGCTAGTAGATGATAGTGAGTGAATATGCTCGTTAGGCGAATCTTCTCCCAAACACGCTGCCAGCGTTCTCTTTCGTGTTTACAATGCATTGTTACTACGAAAAAACAACACACGGTGGTGTAAGCGAAGAACAAGTTCCGTTGTAACCAACACAATTTGAATGGCCCCTCTACCCCTATTTCCTCCCTTTCATTCGGAGTCAAAGCAGCTACGTTGCATTTTTGGCCGGTTCCTTGGGCTTACGCTCCGTTTTCGGTCTCAGAGAAAACACGTGTGGTCCACATGTGGACGCTCAAGGTTAGAAAAAAAAAAAAACCTTTCCCCCTATGTGCGGCGGGCAAAGAAAAATAATGTCACTACTAACTTGGCGACACGTGGCTGTGCGGCCTTGGCGTCTTGTGGCCTAGACACACCCTGCATGTGGACCAACCTGAGGCAAGCACATGTGGAGGAAAAAATAAATCAAAATCCACATGTGGTACCTGTGGATCCACACGTGGGGGAAAGGAAATCCAAAAAGAATAGCGTGTGGAAATCCACACGTGGAGCGTAAGCCCTGGGTCAGGTAGCACTCCAGAGGTTAGGAAGGGAAATAATTGGGCTAGTCTGACAAGAGGAAGCTGGAGTGGAAGAAGAAACCATAGAGCCTGTCACTACGTGCTGACCCTCGCTTCAAAAGTGTGGGGGAAAAAAGATTGCAAGATAAATGTTTCCTCCTTCTTCTCTTCCCCTCCCCCAAGGGTCAAACCCCCTCGATCCTAGAAAAGCCCTGGCAACGTGCGAAAAGAAAAAGAAAAAAAGAAAAGAGGCCGCTCCGGGTCCAGGAACGTGACGGTCAACTACAGCTTGCAAAGCTTGAGTCGGAGGCGGCACATGCTACAACACGGTCCGTTTTGACCGTCTCGACGAGCTTGTGGTCAGCACAAGCGCCAAGCCCCAAGGTGCGCCACGCCTTGCTGCTTTAGTTTGGGAAGTCGGTAGCTACTTGACCCGTAGGCCCGTGGCTCTGCAGTACCGCCAAAACACGTGAAGCTTGGCTCCCGTAGCAGGCTTTCCCTGGTACCTAAGGCCTGGCAACGTGCAAGAAAAAGAAAAGTCGAAAAGTTGAATTCGGCACCTCAGCCACTCGGAAATGCATTCCTCGAATGCGATTCAGCTCGCGACGCACATGCGTAGTCACCTGTTCAAAGCCGGCCCACCCCTATCCATGGAACACACAGCAAGCAAAGCCAGGGTCCAGCCCCTGTATTATATCGTGGTTTACCGTGAGAGACAGCACCAGGCAATGCTGATGGATAGACCGTGGTGCAACTTGATACACCGTCAAAGCAATCGATGCAGATCCAGGTGATAGGGATGATTGGCTTGCACAGGTGCTCGTCAATTTTGGCTTGGCAGCTGACCTGCGGCCAACGTTCGAACCGTCGGCGTAGAGAGAACGGGAATAGATGAGTGTGAATAGACACGAAAAAAAAAAAAAAAAGAACCCGGTGCTCAGGCGCCGTAGTAGTAGTAGTAGGAATTGGCAGCTAGCTTCTGGCCTAAAAAATCGCACTCGGTCTCGGCTTGGGTCATGGAGTTCATTCTTCATCGGAAAGGGAAGAGGGGGACGACCCACCTCAACCCACCCGAATTCTCCGGTTGTAGGCTCGGGTGGTGTGCTCATCCTGCCATGCGCTTTGCTCCAGTTCCTGCTGTATAATAAAGTAGTTTGAACTTGATATGCAGCAACAATCTGTGACGATAGACTGCACAAGACGTAGTAGTGGCAAAAGAGGGGGACCCCGTATTTTTTTCCTTGCGGCCGGAGGCCGCACGCCACCGGCCCCACGGTAGCAGTCCGCCAGCTTGCGACACATACGTATTGCTTTTGCAGCCTTTCTTCTTTGCAGTTTGGCACGGAATCCGGATACGAATCCGGATACGATTCGCGGAAGCTACGAGAGTGCACCGGCTGGTGGGGAAGAAGGTACCATGGTTGACTGCTACCACCAGCGTGAGGAGTACGTGCAACTGCGTCCTATGCACCCAGGCCGACATAACCACCGGGTGCTCGAACTCGGTAGGGTGCAATGTGTAGTATTGCGGTGGCGGGGTGGAGTTGCAGAACCACCCGGTCCCGTGCAACCCGCTAGGATGGCACGAAGAGGAGGCAGGTGCAACCGGGGCGCAGTCAAAACTCACTGCAATAAGGATCAAGGATGGACGTATTTAGTGAAACAGCTTGTGTCTCCCAATACAGTGGTATTGCCCCTCTCCATAGCGGCAACTCTGATGGGACGGTACTGCTTACACCGCATACCAAATAATCGTGCTGGACGCTGTTCTGCAAAAAGACGTAATCCCTCTGCGGACTGCTTTGCGGGGATTCTCAAGCGAAATTTAACTCTTTAAAAGCAGTCAGTGCGTTCCAGCGAGACGCGGCGGGCGTCCCAACCTTTTTCAACGGATCGTTTAGACTTACGGGTTGCTCAGACTCTGTTCTAGACTTCTCCGAGACGGGTTTGCTTGTGTTCTGGCAGCAGGGTGGTGCTGGCTGTGACATGTTGCGAACAGCCGTCTGACAAACCAAACTCACACCACTGTCCTGTCCGCAGATACCCCCTGCATGACGAAAAGGGGAGCCCAAGAACACTCATCTATCCTGGCGGGTCACAAATTGTTTCGAACCTGACTCGCCAAGCGAGCAAGTAAAGTGTACTCGAAAGAAGCCATACATGCCCCCCCAAACCCACCCAGTACGTATCAGCTTTTAAAAGAACCCATTCGACGAAGGCCACCCGGAGACTCTAACATCCCGGTTTCTCAAGCGAACTATAACTCTGAAAAACCTTCCCTCAACGAACTCCCTCCCTCCAGCTCGCATCTCTCTTGTGCAACTCCACGCCCGCTCTACAGAAATTGAGAAATGTACGTTGAGCGCCTCTTCCGGTTTGTACAACCCGGAGACTCGACGAAGACCGTTCTCCGGAAGAAGTGTTTGCTCGGCCTTAATGCGGCTGCTTTGCTGGGCAGCTCAGGGTCATTACCAGTCTCGGTGCCCGCTGCCCAGTATCTGCATGGTTGCATTTGTGTCATCGCTGTTGCCTCGCTGGCGGGTATGCTTGTGACGCGCCGCGCGTCGCAGACGATGGTGAGCTGGAACTTAGGATGCCTGAGCCTGCTTCTTCTCGCCCTTGATTGGATCCAGGCGGCGTACTTAGCCCCCAGGTTGTGGCCCGCCCTAGTGCTGCTCCTCGATGTCAATCTCGTGACTGACGGGCCCACGTGGCTGCCTTTCGGAATTGTGGGGGCCTCCATGCTGTGGTTCTTCATGTCGCTCCTCGAGGAGTCTTTTGAAGTCGGAGTCTACGATTCCGCCAGCATATTCGGCACGGCGACGGTTGCTGCCTGCGACTGCGACAACCCTCCTTGCTTCGCAGGCGGCATTCTCGCTGCTTTGCCCAACCTCATGCCTCCGGCCGTTACGCTGTGCGCGGACTTCTACTTCAAGCGGCGCTTCTCGCGATCAATGTTTGCCAGCAACAAAAGCATGGAAGCGTCGATTGCGGTCACCCAAAGCACAGCCCGCGCCCTAGCTGATTTCGACCTCGAAACCGCATCCTCGCACCTGGATTCGTCGACGGACCTCCCAGATGCCCTCAGGGAAGCCTTCGTGCAGCTTCTGACGAACCTTACAAGCTACAAACCGTACCTTCCCGAAGCTATATTGAACTCTCATAGCAGCTGTCAAGATACACCAGTCCGGGAGGCACCAGGACTCCGTAATGGTGTAGCGGCCATTGCTTTTACTGACATCAAGTCGTCGACCGCTACATGGGAGGCTGAGCCAACAGCTATGAAGCAAGCTCTGCGCATTCATAACACGGTCTTGCGTAAGATGATACGTCAGTTCAATGGGTACGAGGTGAAGACTATAGGCGATTCCTTCATGGTAGCGTTCGAAAGCTTCGACAGCGCCGTCGGTTTCGGTCTTGCATCACAGGTTTCGTTGTATGAACAGGACTGGCCGGCCGAGTTGATGACGTTGCCGCAGTGCGCCAGGCTTGCAGGAGCGTGGAACGGTCTGCGGATCAGAGTCGGTGTACACTACGGAGAAGTCGAAGTTGAGAAGAATGCAGTGAACGACCGCTTTGATTACTTTGGTACGACGGTGAACAAAGCAGCGCGACTCGAATCAGCGTGTCCACCAGGAGGGGTCGCGCTGGAAGTTACCATGGCTGACGCGGTGCGAGACTTCTTTGCCGATGATGCGGTCGTAGTAGACACAGGACTCGTTGAGTTGCACGGCCTGGGCAAGGTTGACATGCAACTATTCATCCCTCGTTTGCTGTCCGAAAGGAACAGCAAATGCTTGGTAGGGACCCTGGAGCCGAAGCTCCCAGCTATGAGCGCAAGACCCTCCATTTCTGCTTATTCTGCAGGCTTGCTGTCGCCTTCACAGGAGTCTGCGCCCGTGAGGAGCCAGAACAAGCAAATGGCTATGTCGACGACGGGTGTTGCTGCTCTGCATGATTATGAAGAAGAAGGCGGCGTGCACGGGGCTGTGAGTCGATCGAATGAAAGTCTCGCTTGGATCCAACTTTGTCTTGATCGTTCGGATGGCCACATGATTGCAGTTGTTGGTTTGTCGGCTTTCTTCACGTGGAACATTGTGCAGCCGTGCGCGTCGCATGCAGAAAACACATGTCGATTCGCGAGTCTCATGCAACAGGACAACAATGATCTGGTGATCGGTCTTTGTTGCAGCAAGCACGCGATGGTGACAGTGATGGCCGGTAGCCAAAAGTACGTGACAGTCATCGGACACGGTTTCAAAGTAGCCGAACGAGTCTGTCGAAGAGCCGCCGAGCTCGTAAAGTGCCCAGTGCTGTACGCGTTTCCGGTCTCAGAGTCAGCAATGCCGAGCAGCCTTGCGGCTTTGCTGGTGCACCGTGAAACCTGGGACCTGCACACTAACGTGCAGACCGCGATATCATTTGGCGTCTACGCTCTGCTAAGCATCGCTACAGAACAGTCATATGCCACCGACGTCCAGAAGCTTTCGGGCCCTTCGAGCTCGGCAAGTTATGTTGTGGATGCCTGAATGTCCGAGTCCTCTTCCGCAGCTCGTCTGTGTTTTGTATTTGAATCAACTGTTTTTGGCAAGGACGGTGCGACTCACCGACACCCTCCTTCATGCGACATAGTGCAAATAACTCAAAATCGAATCAACTGTTACGTGTGCTTCGATTATTTTACACACCGCTCTCTTTAGATACACCGTCAGCAGTCGCAGGGACTCTTGGCTTTTCAGTTCAGGGTCAAATCTCGCTGTAGTCTCATTTTGTTTTCACGGACGTTTCTGCTTCTGCTTGCACCTAGCCCGGAAGAGGGGTTTCAGGGGGAAGACGTGGCCCAATGGCGATTCTGTCTATTCGCTCGCGCCACCTCAATGAGAAGTTGACCAATTCGGACACAGAACGTCTAGAACAGTCCCTTTGAAGGGTGTCGTTACAACCAACGCCAACCCAAGCTTACGCCCGCCACTGAACCCAGAATTTACCCTCCTTCAGTCCCGACCTCGCTCCCCTCGATTGCTTTTGAGTTAAATTGCCGATGGCTTCAATTCTTACCGATGAAGAGAGCATTACCCAACAACTGGACTGACTCATACTGCCTTAGTTGCGCAGTGCTGATGGCGTCCCCAAACTGGGAGAGGTATCTTTGGTGGTCACAGTTTGGAGGAGCACGGGGTGGATTGCATGCCCATTGCCAAGAAGAACCTGGTACAACTGGGCTCTTCGAGCCTGCCTTCGGCAACGATCAGACGAAAGCACGGAACTTCCTTACTCCCGAACAGTCTTACAACTTGACTCGCGTGTTCTTCAACGCAAATGCACAAGCGTTGCACAATTGCGCAATGCAGGAAGCAGGAGGAGGTCGAGGTGGGCGACGACGTTGTAGTGAGCGAGTAGACCCGGTGCCTGGGGAATCCGAACGTTTATTTCAAATCAAATCCAAAAAGAAACGCCGTTTCTTTAAGAACGCCAACAGCAAACAGAGTCAGTGGCAGGTCTGCTGGGGGGCCTGCTTAGTAGTAATAATGTTTTTCAAGCGCTTCCGTCACGGAAGTGTCGGTGGCTCAACGACTGCCGTTTTGCGGAAGAACTGCTTGCTCGGTCTTAACGCGTCAGCTATGCTGGGCAGCATAGTATCAATATTCGGACCTGTGCCTGCAGTCCGGTACCTGAGTGTTTGCGGGCTGGTCATCTCTGTTTCTGCTTTGGCTTGTATCTTGATGACCTGCCGAGTGTCACAGGTTATGGTAAGCTGGAACTTAGGATGCTATGCCTTGATTGTTCTCCTTTTTGATTGGATCCAGGCAGCGTACCTAGGCGTGAGGATGTGGCCCAGCATAGTGTTAATCCTCAACGTTAACCTCGCGACGGACGGGTCCACATGGCTGCCATTTGGCATTATGGGCATCTCATTGCTGTGGTTCGTCATGTCGCTGATCGAGGAGTCTTTTCGCGTCGGGATCTACGACTCTGCCGGCGTGTTCGGTTGGGCGGGGATTGCTGCTTGCGACTGCGACAACCCTCCTTGCTTTGCAGGTGGTGTTCCTGATGCGTTGCCCGGCTTCGCATCCCCCGTTCTCGTGCTAGGCACCGACTTCTACTTCAAGAGGCGCTTCTCGAAATCAATGTTTGCCGCAAACGAAAGCCTCGAAGCGTCGATTGCGGTCACCCAAAGCACAGCCCGCGCCCTAGCTGATTTCGACCTCGAAACCGCATCCTCGCACCTGGATTCGTCGACGGACCTCCCAGATGCCCTCAGGGAAGCCTTCGTGCAGCTTCTGACGAACCTTACAAGCTACAAACCGTACCTTCCCGAAGCTATATTGAACTCTCATAGCAGCTGTCAAGATACACCAGTCCGGGAGGCACCAGGACTCCGTAATGGTGTAGCGGCCATTGCTTTTACTGACATCAAGTCGTCGACCGCTACATGGGAGGCTGAGCCAACAGCTATGAAGCAAGCTCTGCGCATTCATAACACGGTCTTGCGTAAGATGATACGTCAGTTCAATGGGTACGAGGTGAAGACTATAGGCGATTCCTTCATGGTAGCGTTCGAAAGCTTCGACAGCGCCGTCGGTTTCGGTCTTGCATCACAGGTTTCGTTGTATGAACAGGACTGGCCGGCCGAGTTGATGACGTTGCCGCAGTGCGCCAGGCTTGCAGGAGCGTGGAACGGTCTGCGGATCAGAGTCGGTGTACACTACGGAGAAGTCGAAGTTGAGAAGAATGCAGTGAACGACCGCTTTGATTACTTTGGTACGACGGTGAACAAAGCAGCGCGACTCGAATCAGCGTGTCCACCAGGAGGGGTCGCGCTGGAAGTTACCATGGCTGACGCGGTGCGAGACTTCTTTGCCGATGATGCGGTCGTAGTAGACACAGGACTCGTTGAGTTGCACGGCCTGGGCAAGGTTGACATGCAACTATTCATCCCTCGTTTGCTGTCCGAAAGGAACAGCAAATGCTTGGTAGGGACCCTGGAGCCGAAGCTCCCAGCTATGAGCGCAAGACCCTCCATTTCTGCTTATTCTGCAGGCTTGCTGTCGCCTTCACAGGAGTCTGCGCCCGTGAGGAGCCAGAACAAGCAAATGGCTATGTCGACGACGGGTGTTGCTGCTCTGCATGATTATGAAGAAGAAGGCGGCGTGCACGGGGCTGTGAGTCGATCGAATGAAAGTCTCGCTTGGATCCAACTTTGTCTTGATCGTTCGGATGGCCACATGATTGCAGTTGTTGGTTTGTCGGCTTTCTTCACGTGGAACATTGTGCAGCCGTGCGCGTCGCATGCAGAAAACACATGTCGATTCGCGAGTCTCATGCAACAGGACAACAATGATCTGGTGATCGGTCTTTGTTGCAGCAAGCACGCGATGGTGACAGTGATGGCCGGTAGCCAAAAGTACGTGACAGTCATCGGACACGGTTTCAAAGTAGCCGAACGAGTCTGTCGAAGAGCCGCCGAGCTCGTAAAGTGCCCAGTGCTGTACGCGTTTCCGGTCTCAGAGTCAGCAATGCCGAGCAGCCTTGCGGCTTTGCTGGTGCACCGTGAAACCTGGGACCTGCACACTAACGTGCAGACCGCGATATCATTTGGCGTCTACGCTCTGCTAAGCATCGCTACAGAACAGTCATATGCCACCGACGTCCAGAAGCTTTCGGGCCCTTCGAGCTCGGCAAGTTATGTTGTGGATGCCTGAATGTCCGAGTCCTCTTCCGCAGCTCGTCTGTGTTTTGTATTTGAATCAACTGTTTTTGGCAAGGACGGTGCGACTCACCGACACCCTCCTTCATGCGACATAGTGCAAATAACTCAAAATCGAATCAACTGTTACGTGTGCTTCGATTATTTTACACACCGCTCTCTTTAGATACACCGTCAGCAGTCGCAGGGACTCTTGGCTTTTCAGTTCAGGGTCAAATCTCGCTGTAGTCTCATTTTGTTTTCACGGACGTTTCTGCTTCTGCTTGCACCTAGCCCGGAAGAGGGGTTTCAGGGGGAAGACGTGGCCCAATGGCGATTCTGTCTATTCGCTCGCGCCACCTCAATGAGAAGTTGACCAATTCGGACACAGAACGTCTAGAACAGTCCCTTTGAAGGGTGTCGTTACAACCAACGCCAACCCAAGCTTACGCCCGCCACTGAACCCAGAATTTACCCTCCTTCAGTCCCGACCTCGCTCCCCTCGATTGCTTTTGAGTTAAATTGCCGATGGCTTCAATTCTTACCGATGAAGAGAGCATTACCCAACAACTGGACTGACTCATACTGCCTTAGTTGCGCAGTGCTGATGGCGTCCCCAAACTGGGAGAGGTATCTTTGGTGGTCACAGTTTGGAGGAGCACGGGGTGGATTGCATGCCCATTGCCAAGAAGAACCTGGTACAACTGGGCTCTTCGAGCCTGCCTTCGGCAACGATCAGACGAAAGCACGGAACTTCCTTACTCCCGAACAGTCTTACAACTTGACTCGCGTGTTCTTCAACGCAAATGCACAAGCGTTGCACAATTGCGCAATGCAGGAAGCAGGAGGAGGTCGAGGTGGGCGACGACGTTGTAGTGAGCGAGTAGACCCGGTGCCTGGGGAATCCGAACGTTTATTTCAAATCAAATCCAAAAAGAAACGCCGTTTCTTTAAGAACGCCAACAGCAAACAGAGTCAGTGGCAGGTCTGCTGGGGGGCCTGCTTAGTAGTAATAATGTTTTTCAAGCGCTTCCGTCACGGAAGTGTCGGTGGCTCAACGACTGCCGTTTTGCGGAAGAACTGCTTGCTCGGTCTTAACGCGTCAGCTATGCTGGGCAGCATAGTATCAATATTCGGACCTGTGCCTGCAGTCCGGTACCTGAGTGTTTGCGGGCTGGTCATCTCTGTTTCTGCTTTGGCTTGTATCTTGATGACCTGCCGAGTGTCACAGGTTATGGTAAGCTGGAACTTAGGATGCTATGCCTTGATTGTTCTCCTTTTTGATTGGATCCAGGCAGCGTACCTAGGCGTGAGGATGTGGCCCAGCATAGTGTTAATCCTCAACGTTAACCTCGCGACGGACGGGTCCACATGGCTGCCATTTGGCATTATGGGCATCTCATTGCTGTGGTTCGTCATGTCGCTGATCGAGGAGTCTTTTCGCGTCGGGATCTACGACTCTGCCGGCGTGTTCGGTTGGGCGGGGATTGCTGCTTGCGACTGCGACAACCCTCCTTGCTTTGCAGGTGGTGTTCCTGATGCGTTGCCCGGCTTCGCATCCCCCGTTCTCGTGCTAGGCACCGACTTCTACTTCAAGAGGCGCTTCTCGAAATCAATGTTTGCCGCAAACGAAAGCCTCGAAGCGTCGATTGCGGTCACCCAAAGCACAGCCCGCGCCCTAGCTGATTTCGACCTCGAAACCGCATCCTCGCACCTGGATTCGTCGACGGACCTCCCAGATGCCCTCAGGGAAGCCTTCGTGCAGCTTCTGACGAACCTTACAAGCTACAAACCGTACCTTCCCGAAGCTATATTGAACTCTCATAGCAGCTGTCAAGATACACCAGTCCGGGAGGCACCAGGACTCCGTAATGGTGTAGCGGCCATTGCTTTTACTGACATCAAGTCGTCGACCGCTACATGGGAGGCTGAGCCAACAGCTATGAAGCAAGCTCTGCGCATTCATAACACGGTCTTGCGTAAGATGATACGTCAGTTCAATGGGTACGAGGTGAAGACTATAGGCGATTCCTTCATGGTAGCGTTCGAAAGCTTCGACAGCGCCGTCGGTTTCGGTCTTGCATCACAGGTTTCGTTGTATGAACAGGACTGGCCGGCCGAGTTGATGACGTTGCCGCAGTGCGCCAGGCTTGCAGGAGCGTGGAACGGTCTGCGGATCAGAGTCGGTGTACACTACGGAGAAGTCGAAGTTGAGAAGAATGCAGTGAACGACCGCTTTGATTACTTTGGTACGACGGTGAACAAAGCAGCGCGACTCGAATCAGCGTGTCCACCAGGAGGGGTCGCGCTGGAAGTTACCATGGCTGACGCGGTGCGAGACTTCTTTGCCGATGATGCGGTCGTAGTAGACACAGGACTCGTTGAGTTGCACGGCCTGGGCAAGGTTGACATGCAACTATTCATCCCTCGTTTGCTGTCCGAAAGGAACAGCAAATGCTTGGTAGGGACCCTGGAGCCGAAGCTCCCAGCTATGAGCGCAAGACCCTCCATTTCTGCTTATTCTGCAGGCTTGCTGTCGCCTTCACAGGAGTCTGCGCCCGTGAGGAGCCAGAACAAGCAAATGGCTATGTCGACGACGGGTGTTGCTGCTCTGCATGATTATGAAGAAGAAGGCGGCGTGCACGGGGCTGTGAGTCGATCGAATGAAAGTCTCGCTTGGATCCAACTTTGTCTTGATCGTTCGGATGGCCACATGATTGCAGTTGTTGGTTTGTCGGCTTTCTTCACGTGGAACATTGTGCAGCCGTGCGCGTCGCATGCAGAAAACACATGTCGATTCGCGAGTCTCATGCAACAGGACAACAATGATCTGGTGATCGGTCTTTGTTGCAGCAAGCACGCGATGGTGACAGTGATGGCCGGTAGCCAAAAGTACGTGACAGTCATCGGACACGGTTTCAAAGTAGCCGAACGAGTCTGTCGAAGAGCCGCCGAGCTCGTAAAGTGCCCAGTGCTGTACGCGTTTCCGGTCTCAGAGTCAGCAATGCCGAGCAGCCTTGCGGCTTTGCTGGTGCACCGTGAAACCTGGGACCTGCACACTAACGTGCAGACCGCGATATCATTTGGCGTCTACGCTCTGCTAAGCATCGCTACAGAACAGTCATATGCCACCGACGTCCAGAAGCTTTCGGGCCCTTCGAGCTCGGCAAGTTATGTTGTGGATGCCTGAATGTCCGAGTCCTCTTCCGCAGCTCGTCTGTGTTTTGTATTTGAATCAACTGTTTTTGGCAAGGACGGTGCGACTCACCGACACCCTCCTTCATGCGACATAGTGCAAATAACTCAAAATCGAATCAACTGTTACGTGTGCTTCGATTATTTTACACACCGCTCTCTTTAGATACACCGTCAGCAGTCGCAGGGACTCTTGGCTTTTCAGTTCAGGGTCAAATCTCGCTGTAGTCTCATTTTGTTTTCACGGACGTTTCTGCTTCTGCTTGCACCTAGCCCGGAAGAGGGGTTTCAGGGGGAAGACGTGGCCCAATGGCGATTCTGTCTATTCGCTCGCGCCACCTCAATGAGAAGTTGACCAATTCGGACACAGAACGTCTAGAACAGTCCCTTTGAAGGGTGTCGTTACAACCAACGCCAACCCAAGCTTACGCCCGCCACTGAACCCAGAATTTACCCTCCTTCAGTCCCGACCTCGCTCCCCTCGATTGCTTTTGAGTTAAATTGCCGATGGCTTCAATTCTTACCGATGAAGAGAGCATTACCCAACAACTGGACTGACTCATACTGCCTTAGTTGCGCAGTGCTGATGGCGTCCCCAAACTGGGAGAGGTATCTTTGGTGGTCACAGTTTGGAGGAGCACGGGGTGGATTGCATGCCCATTGCCAAGAAGAACCTGGTACAACTGGGCTCTTCGAGCCTGCCTTCGGCAACGATCAGACGAAAGCACGGAACTTCCTTACTCCCGAACAGTCTTACAACTTGACTCGCGTGTTCTTCAACGCAAATGCACAAGCGTTGCACAATTGCGCAATGCAGGAAGCAGGAGGAGGTCGAGGTGGGCGACGACGTTGTAGTGAGCGAGTAGACCCGGTGCCTGGGGAATCCGAACGTTTATTTCAAATCAAATCCAAAAAGAAACGCCGTTTTTTTAAGAACGCCAACAGCAAACAGAGTCAGTGGCAGGTCTGCTGGGGGGCCTGCTTAGTAGTAATAAGGTGTAATGCCCTTATATCCCACTCAAAACAAATTTGTGCCCTTATATCCCACTTCAAACAAATTTTGTGCCCTTATATCCCAAACTGGGATATAAGGGCACAAATTTGTTTTGACAAATTTGAATCGAGGAAAATGCTGGAAAACTTGCCGAGGAGGGGCTTGAGCCCCCGACCACTCACCTTGAAACCCAAGGGTGGTTGGCTCGACCATCCGGATACCTACGGCGAAAAAAAAAAACTTTTCGTCCAGCCGGACGCTGGACTCCTGTTGCTGTTGCTATTGCCACTGCATGCGTCCACGCTGACATTGGCAGTGACATGGAGACATCACGTGTCGCGAGTTGACGCCCACGCCTGGCACGGCGAGCCAAAGCCGAAATCGAACCCGAACCCAGAAGTTCTGAGGAGTGATGGTGGCAGAACCGAACCCGAAACCGAACCTCAACCCGAAACCGAACCAGTGCCCGATAGCCTCGGATAGGAAACCAAACTCGGAACTGAACCCAGATTACAAGACAGATGGCCAGAACCGCGGAGGACGGTGGGCTAACAACCCAAGGTGGCGACACAGTCGGACACTGTTGCCGACAGACGGAATCTGCAGCTCACGCAAGAATGGCTGATTCCTTCCTAAAGTCATCAACTGTCGTTGTGCCCACGCCTGCACCGCAACTGGTTGCACACACACCGGTTGCACGACGGTGGACACAGCTTCCTTCACTGCAGGCTTCACTGCGTAAGTGAAATCAGCTGTGACTGTGGCTGACTCGCAGCCGCGTGACAGCGGCGCCTTCCCTCCACTGAGCCAGTAGTCCCGGTCCTGCTGCTGTTCCTTGCTGCAGCTGCTGCTCCATTGTCCAGAGGTAACTGGACCAGGCTCTCCACTCCAGGCACTCGGAGTCGGACAGCTATAGCGATACCCTGTGTTCTGGTCCCCGAATCTGGAGGTGAATCCTGCAGACGTGCGGTGGGTGTGCAGTTTACGGCTGCCGCGACACTGTCCGGTCACTCAGTGACTGACACTGTGACAGTCACAGTGTGACACAGCCTCAACAAGGACAGTGGAGAATGACCGTGGTCACTGGTATGTCAGGCCAAGAAACGGATCATGAGTCTGATGAGATCAGTTGTCTCGCCTGACTCTCGGCTGTAGCATCTGGCCAGCTACTACAGTTCTGTCACCGCGATTAGCCCCGAACGTCAGCGTGGCACGCGCACGGTCAGACGGTGCAGCCTGGCTCTGATGCGGTTCTCTTGAGTACTTGCTTGAGCCTACCAAGTTGAGGCACCCGATCGGGGATCGAGTGTGGCCGCGGTGGCCAGCTTGAAGTTGTGAAACGGTGCAACCAGTCGCTCTGAGGCACCCAGAACGTCTTGAGACGTCTCGGGTGGGGCACTGAAGCCAGCTTTATGCCTACGGACAAGGAAACACCAAAAACGAATGGAACGGGCTGGACTGGGTCAAAAATTTTGGTCAAATTTTAGGGGTCTAAATTTTTGGGGTCGAGATTTTTGGTCCAAATCTTTGGTCGAAATTCTTGGGGTCCAATTTTTGGGGTCGAAATTTTGGGTCCAAAAATTTTGGTCGAAATTTTTGGTCGAAATTTTGGGTCCAAATTTTTGGTCGGGTCCAATTTTTGGGGTCGAAATTTTGGGTCCAAAATTTTTGGTCGAATTTTTGGGTCCAAAAATTTTGGTCGAAATTTTGGGTCCAAATTTTTGGTCGAAATTTTTGGGGTCCAATTTTTGGGGTCGAAATTTTGGGTCCAAATTTTTGGTCGAAATTTTGGGTCCAAATTTTTGGTCCAATTTTTTGGCATCGAAATTTTTGGTCGAGATTTTTGGTCGAATTTTTTGGGTCCAGATTTTTGGTCAAAATCTAGTTGGGCAAAATGTTGGGGCAAAATTTGGTCGAAAATTTTGCCCTCGAATTTTTGGACGTTGTGGCCGAGTCAAAGCACGCACGCCACCGGCACCACAGGTGTCCGGTTCGGTTCCCTCAAAAGACTTTTTACACGACCAAACAAATTTTGTGCCCCTATATCCCACTTCAAACAAATTTTGTGCCCTTATATCCCAGATTGGGATATAAGGGCACAAAGTTTGTTTGAAGTGGGATATAAGGGCACAAAATTTGTTTGAAGTGGGATATAAGGGCACAAATTTGTTTGGGGTGGGATATAAGGGAAATTTACCTAGTAATAATGTTTTTCAAGCGCTTCCGTCACGGAAGTGTCGGTGGCTCAACGACTGCCGTTTTGCGGAAGAACTGCTTGCTCGGTCTTAACGCGTCAGCTATGCTGGGCAGCATAGTATCAATATTCGGACCTGTGCCTGCAGTCCGGTACCTGAGTGTTTGCGGGCTGGTCATCTCTGTTTCTGCTTTGGCTTGTATCTTGATGACCTGCCGAGTGTCACAGGTTATGGTAAGCTGGAACTTAGGATGCTATGCCTTGATTGTTCTCCTTTTTGATTGGATCCAGGCAGCGTACCTAGGCGTGAGGATGTGGCCCGGCATAGTGTTAATCCTCAACGTTAACCTCGCGACGGACGGGTCCACATGGCTGCCATTTGGCATTATGGGCATCTCATTGCTGTGGTTCGTCATGTCGCTGATCGAGGAGTCTTTTCGCGTCGGGATCTACGACTCTGCCGGCGTGTTCGGTTGGGCGGGGATTGCTGCTTGCGACTGCGACAACCCTCCTTGCTTTGCAGGTGGTGTTCCTGATGCGTTGCCCGGCTTCGCATCCCCCGTTCTCGTGCTAGGCACCGACTTCTACTTCAAGAGGCGCTTCTCGAAATCAATGTTTGCCGCAAACGAAAGCCTCGAAGCGTCGATTGCGATCACCCAAAGCACAGCCCGCGCCCTAGCTGAGTTCGACCTCGAAACCGCATCCTCGCACCTGGATTCGTCGACGGACCTCCCAGATGCCCTCAGGGAAGCCCTCGGGCAAATTGTGACTAACCTTACAAGCTACAAACCGTACCTTCCCGAGGCTATACTGAACGCTCGTTGCAGCACCTGCCAAGATACACCAGTCCGGGAGGTACCAGGACTCCGAAATAGTGTAGCGGCCATTGCTTTTACTGACATCAAGTCGTCGACCGCGACGTGGGAGGCCAAGCCAGCAGCTATGAAGCAAGCTCTGCGCATTCATAACACGGTCTTGCGTAAGATGATACGTCAGTTCAATGGGTACGAGGTGAAGACTATAGGCGATTCCTTCATGGTTGCGTTCGAAAGCTTCGAAAACGCCGTCGGCTTCGGTCTTGCATCACAAGTCGCTTTGTATGAACAGGACTGGCCGGCCGAGTTGACGACGTTGCCGCAGTGTGCCAGGCTTGCAGGAGCGTGGAACGGATTGCGTATCAGAGTTGGTGTATACTACGGTGACGTCGAAGTTGAGAAGAATGCAGTGGACGACCGCTTTGATTACTTTGGTACGACGGTGAACAAGGCGGCGCGACTCGAATCAGCGTGTCCACCAGGAGGGGTCGCGCTGGAAGTTACCATGGCTAACGGGGTGCGAGACTTCTTTGCCGATGATGCGATCGTAGTAGACAAAGGACTCGTTGAGTTGCACGGCCTGGGCAAGATTGACATGCAACTATTCATCCCTCGTTCGCTGGCCGGAAGAACCAGCAGTTGTATGGGGACCCTTGAGCGGAAGTCAGTTATTAGCGGAGCACATTCCCTCTCTGCGTCTTTTACACGCGTGCTGGTGTCTTCACAGGAATGGGGGCCGGCTGCGAGGAGCCAAAACACGCAAATGACAATGTCGACGACGGGTGTTGGTGCTCTGCATGATTATGAAGAAGAAGGCGGCGTGCCCGGGGCTGTGAGCCGATCGAATGAAAGTCTCGCTTGGATCCACCTTTGTCTTGATCGTTCGGACGGCAACATGGTCACAGTAGTTGGTTCGTCTGTTTTCTTCTCGTGGAACGTTATGCAACCATGCGCGTCGCATGCAGAAAACGCATGTCGATTCGCGAGTCTCATGCAACAAGACAACGATGGTCTGGTGATCGGTCTTTGTTGCAGCAAGCACGCGATGGTGACAGTGATGGCTGGTAGCCAAAAGTACGTGACAGTCATCGGCCATGGTGTCAAAGTAGCCGAACGAGTCTGTCGAAGAGCCGCCGAGCTCGTAAAGTGCCCAGTGCTGTATGCCATTCCCGTCACAGACTCAGCAATGCCGAGCAGCCTTGCGGCTTTGCTGGTGCACCGTGAAACCTGGGATCTGCACACTAACGTGCAAACCGCGTTTTCATTCGGCGTCTACGCGCTGCAAAGTATCGCTCCGGAACACGCAAGTGCCGCGGACGTCAAGAACCATTCCGGGTTTGCAAGCTCGGTGAGTTACGTCATCAATGCCTGAATGTCCGAATCTTACTTGGCTCGTCTGCGCATGGGAACGCTCAGGCGAGCAGATGACAAGCGTTCTCACGAACGCATTTGCCGTTGTGGATCGAGATGCGAGCCAGGTCCCAGGGGTGTGACCCTTCGTACGCCTCTTTTCGATTTTACCCTCCCAGTTGCAGTGGCTCCTGTGTTTTCCAGCCCGGGATCGCAACTGTCTTCGTCTCCTGCTCTCCTACGGACACTTTTGCTTCCGCTTTCAGTTATTGGACCGTAGGCGGAAGACGTTTGCCGGATAAAGTACGCATGGTGGCAGTGCAACAGGTACAAACCTAGCTTGGGTGTGACTTTTTTAGGGAACGTGCAGTGTGGGGGATAGCCACTGGTGGCTGGTGGCTGCCACCAGCCACCAGTGGCTGAGCCACTCAGTGTCAGTGGCTCCCAGTGGCTGGAAAAAAAATTTCAGCGTTCACCACTCAAAAACCTCTCACAGTTTACGACGGGAATCATGGATCGAGTGGCAGAGACCGCAACAATCCACAGGGTATCTCCCGCTACACACTTACACACTTTTTGTCCCTTTTGTTCCCACCCCTTCCCACGCTCGGGCTAGTAAAAGTGAAAAAGGTGTTTTTTACCGGCTGGCGGACTTTTCTTCCCTCGTACAGCAAAGTTGCAGGGAAATAAGGTCCGTTATTTCCCTACGAGGGAAATAAGGGAATTTTTTTCCCTGGAACTCAAAATCTGACTAAGTACAATAGCAGGAGACCCTGGGAGGAGCAAACCCAAGCAGAACCACCACTAAAACCTATCTTCAGGACGAAAAACAACAAAAATGCCGAAGCGAGCACGAAGCGAGTCTCCAGAACCCTTCGAAGAGCTGCTGACGGAAGCTAGCAAGGAGCGCTACACATGGGTGTTTGCCAGTTTCCTGGCGCACTGTGGGATCCGGAAGTTCAAGAATGGAAAGATGTCCCGCCGCCCGACCGAGAAGGACTTGATGGGATACTTCAAACACAAGAAAGAGGATGGGTTTGCGGCCAGCACCTTGTGGTCGTACCAGTCAATGCTGACCAGCTGCCTTGCATCGGAGTGGAACATCAATCTTCGCAACGAGTTCCCCAAGACATACACAGCACAGAAACACGTTCAAGGTAGCACAGCGAAGCACATCACGAGCCAGGTCATGAAAAGCACGCGTTCTCGGGAATAAAAGTCCGCCAGCCGGTAAAAAATACCATTCCTCGGGGAAATACTGGGGCAGTGGCCCTCGGGATGTTTTTCTCCCTCGCCTCCCGGCTCGGGAGAAAAAACCACTTCGGGGGAAAAAAGCCCTGTTATTTCCCCGAGGAAAATATGTATTTGACTTGTCATTTTACTAGTGAAAAAGCATGACTAGTGCACAAGTAAAAAGGACTAAGTGCACTAGTAAAAACACTAGTAAAAATGACTAGTGCACTAGTAAAAAGTACGTGCGCTCGGCTAAGGCCGGCGCGTGGCGAGACTGGAGGCAGCAGTTAAAGTTCGGGGAACAGCAAAGTTCGGGCGAAGCTAAGTTCGGGCAATGCTAAGTTCTGGTGAAGCAAAGTTCGGGTGAAGCTAAGTTCGGGCGAAACAAAGTTCGGGCGAAGCAAAGTTCGGGCGAAGCTAAGTTCGGGTGAGCAAAGTTCTGGTGAAGCAAAGTTCGGGCGAAGGTGAAGCTAAGTTCGGGCGAAACAAAGTCCGGGCGAAGCTAAGTTCTGGGTGAAGCAAAGTTCGGACGTTCTGGTGAAGCTAAGATCGGGCGAAACAAAGTTCGGCGAAGCTAAGTTCGGGTGAAGCAAAGTTCGGGCGAAGCTAAGTTCTGGTGAAGCAAAGTTCGGGCGAAGCTAAGTTCGGGTGAAGCAAAGTTCGGGCGAAACAAAGTTCGGGCGAAACAAAGTTCGGGCGAAACAAAGTTCGGGCGAAGCTAAGTTCGGGTGAGCAAAGTTAGGTGAAGCAAAGTTCGGGCGAAGCAAAGCTCTGGTGAAGCTAAGTTCGGGCGAAACAAAGTCCGGGCGAAGCTAAGTTCGGGCGAAACAAAGTCCGGGCGAAGCTAAGTTCGGGTGTAAAGTTTGGCCTCGTACCCGGGGCCCAGCACGGGGGGGGGCCGCCCTGGGGCAGCCTTTTCCCGCCGCCCCCCCCTCCGGTATTTCTCCGGGGGGCTGAGAAACTCCGCAAAAAACGCAAATTTCGGGCACATCAGGCCCCGAAACGACAGCAAACCTCGAAATAATCTTCGACCGGAAAAGTGTCATGGGCGGGGTTTGAACCCGGACACACCGGCCTGAAGGCCGACACCCGCTCACTCTGCCACCCATATACATTTTCCCAGGGGGAGAAAAAGCCAGCTCCGCGCTATTATCCAGTTCAAAACAATACACTTTTTTAGTGTAGAGAAAAGTGGGGTTGGCTCGAATAGAGGCTATTCACATTGCATGTTCATAGGACCTCCAGTCTCGAAAAATTTTTCTAGACCCCTGAAAGTGACTATTTGGGGATTGTTGGTGCCGTTGAAACAAAAATTTTCCAAATCTGAGCCTGTGATTGCCTCCAAAATGAGGTTTCAATTTCTCAAATTTCTGGCTGAGAAACTCCGCAAAAAACGCAAATTTCGGGCACATCAGGCCCCGAAACGACAGCAAACCTCGAAATAATCTTCGACCGGAAAAGTGTCATGGGCGGGGTTTGAACCCGGACACACCGGCCTGAAGGCCGACACCCGCTCACTCTGCCACCCATATACATTTTCCCAGGTTATCGGTTATCGGTTATCGGTACGGTGGATACCTGCCTCGGGTTAGTTCTTGAGAACAGGTGAGGTGGTTCCTTGTGCCTCCCCGTCGCCATCCTTGGCGCGTTGTTTGTTTTCGTGTTCGGTTTCGTTCTTTGTTTTTACAGTCTCACATTGTGGCGGGGGGGTTCAGTGAGCTTTTTACTTTGCCCGCCCTCCCCTACTCCCGGAACTGAACAGAGGGGAAATGGAAATAAGAGGTGGAGAAAAAGCCAGCTCCGCGCTATTATCTAGTTCAAAAACAATACACTTTTAAAAGTGGGGTTGGCTCGAATAGAGGCTATTCACATTGCATGTTCATAGGACCTCCAGTCTCGAATGACTAGTGTCCTAGTAGAAATCCACCTGTTCCGGACCGAAATCTGGGCTGTTTTTTATTTCAGAGGGTCCCACGGCACAACTGTACCCTACCGTTGCGCTTACTACCGTGTTCGGAGAAATGTTGGACTGGGAAAAAGGCGAAATACTTTTCAAAACCCCCAAAAGTCCAAAATCGTTCCGGTCCAAATATTTTACAGTAGGGTTCACGCCCATAACGAAGTTTAGAATCCAAGAATACGATAGGATATGATACACCTGTGGTGTCTACAGTCAAGGGCGCGCCCAAGTCCGTTAACAGCGCCCTACAACTTGGAGAAGGTCGCTACTGTAGCCGGACTCAGAAGGTGGCGAGTTGCTGAGGGTAGTCGGCACGCGGCGTCGCCGGGCCATACGGAGCAGGGCCGGCGGAAGGACACGACCGGCGAGCTCGCAGTGAAGCGAGCGTCGCTGAGTGAAGGCGACGTCCTGGCCGCCGAGTGGCGGTCACGCGCGTTTTTGACGCGGTGGATGCCGACGACAGCGGGCTGCTGACGTTCAAGGAGTTGATCAAGTACTGCCGCTCCCGGACGTCGTGTTCCGGCACGTGGTCGGCGACCGGGCAATCTCATGAGTCGCCCCCGCCATGGGTCGAAATAAGCGGACGCCGAACGCCACCCCCAATTATAGGTGTTCCTCCGGTGGCCCGCGCAGCGGCGATTTTTTGTTTTTTTTGCGAGCGGGATTTGGGGCCAGGACCTTATGCAGCCCGTTTTTCCCTTCAGAATAGACACCAAACCGTTTTCTCTGGCGACTCTTAATACAGGGGGGGGTCCGGGGGGCACCGCCCCCCGGGAGACGGTACGGTACTTTGAGCCTCAGCTGGCCCCCTCCCCCCCGTACAATTTCCCGAGGTGGGACAATTTTCTAATGCTGGGTTTCGAGGTCGGAAAACCTATTTGGACAATTTCCCGAGGTGGGACAATTTTCTAATGCTGGGTTTCTAGATCGGAAAACCTATTTGGACAATTTCCCGAGGTGGGACAATTTTCTAATGCTGGGTTTCGAGGTCGGAAAACCTATTTGGACAATTTCCCGAGGTGGGACAATTTTCTAATGCTGGGTTTCGAGGTCGGAAAACCTATTTGGACAATTTCCCGAGGTGGGACAATTTTCCAATGCTGGGTTTCGAGGTCGGAAAACCTATTTGGACAATTTCCCGAGGTGGGACAATTTTCGAATGCTGGGTTTCGAGGTCGGAAAACCTATTTGGACAATTTCCCGAGGTGGGACAATTTTCTAATGCTGGGTTTCGAGGTCGGAAAACCTATTTGGACAATTTCCCGAGGTGGGACAATTTTCTAATGCTGGGTTGGCCCCCCGCCATGCTCACCCGAGCTGCTTGTCTATGCCGACTCAGGCTACGCCCATAGTCATGATCGTACAACAATCATTCTCAAGGACAAACAGACCCTAAGGCAGTGGTGCTGGCCGGTGCTCTCCGGTGCTGGAAAAATAATTTCGGTTTTCACACCTCAAAAAGCCCCAGGGGGGCAAAAAAGGGGGAAAAAATGTTGAAACCATAGTTTGGGCCTCGTTCTCGGGGGTTTTGAGCAGAAGTCTTTTCAGTTGCATTGCCCCACGCTTGACGTCTGGGTGTTTCCCCGTTACGACTGTGGGCCTGATCCTGGCTCCTGGAAGCCGGTCCACAGTGCCAGACCTTTTTCGACGACTTTCGCTCCCCCCCACAGGAACTGGGCTGAGTATAGAGTTCTGTAAAGTGCAGTGAAGGCAAGCGAGCACTACGGCTGAGTACGGGGAGTTTCTGGGAAATTGTTGCCACTTACCAGCTCCCAATGCCCGATAGACAGTGCGTTGTGAATTCAAGCTAATCCGAGGCGGTGATTTCTATCGTCGTATGCGAACAACCGAAGATGCGAAAGAAGCTGTTTCCTCAAATAGTACACCGGCTACGATTTACCGTACTGTGCGGTAGACCCAACGGGTAGAAACCAGAACCTGCTGGTGTCCCACCCGACGAAAGCTTTGAGCAGTTGATCGGGGGGTTCAATGGTCGTCTGCACGTCCCGAAAAGACAAAGAAACGTGACTTCCAGGCATTCCCGGACAAAGCACCACGACGTGTTAACAAGCACACAACGCAACGCGCGCGCCACAGGCTACGACTGGTTTTCCGCGGCGGTGTGAAAGAGGAAGTCTCCAAGCACGAAATGGGAGAGTGCCTCCAACACCAGAAAGCGGAGCACATAGCAGTGAGCAACGGGGCACTATTTGTGGAACGTGCGCAACACAAAGCTCTACGTGCAAACAGTTCACAGGCGGACAAAGCCAGCACCTGTCGCACATTCACGTTGGGAAACTCGACAAGAAGACCTGCCGACCGTCTCTCATTTCTTCGTGGGTTTTAGGGAACCCACGACTGTAAATGCAGTGTGTCCGGTGCGATGCCAAGGCGTAGGAGCGCCATGAGCGACAAGCCGAATCTAAGGATCAGAGTTTGAACGTGATCGGAAGCCCGAAGTGTCTGAGACCTGTCACGACATTTTTCTGACCTCACCGTGTAGGGATAGCACTATCATTTACATTTATATGCCGGCAAGTGTCCGCCAAAGTCTAACTGACACGTTCCCGTAGTAACAATTCTTTGTGGCTCACACGGCGCAAATAGGGCACGCTGCGGAGTTGGGTCCATGCATTCAAAGCACATTCTTGCAAACCCCTCCCGGCAAAACATGAACCAAGACCTCCCTAAGGCCCCCCCCCCCAACAATATTACTCGAGGGGCTGCCTTGTGCTTACTTCGAAGGAGGCTAGAGGGGGAGGAACAATACAACAACAAAGTGGGGTTGACTACCGCTTCTGATTAAATTTGGATCCGACATTACACGTTGATTTATTTTTTCCTCCACATCAGGTTGGTTCACATGCAGTGTGTCTAGGCCCACAAGACGCCAAGGCCGCACATCCACGTGTCGCCAAGTTAGTAGTGGCACTATTTTTTTTGCCCGCCGCACATAGGGGGGAAGGACTTTTTCCCCTCTAACCTTGAGCGTCCACATGTGGACCACACGTATTTTCTCTGAGACCGAAAACGGAGCATAAGCCCTGCGTTGACTACCGATTCCAATTAAATTTGGACTCAATACTAGAACTTGATTGGCGCGGGAATTCTTCGCTGTACCGTACCGTGCGCTGGGGGGCGCTGCCCCCCAGACCCCCCTCTCTTACATATTAGCTTAACCATTTTGTCTGATTCTTATTACCAACACTGAGGTTGGGTTGGGTTGGGCTGGGCTGGCATGGTAGTGCTTTTGACTACCAAGTCTAATTAGTTTTGGATCCGCCACAGGACCCCGAGGGCAAAAAGGACTTTTCTACAGAGGAGGAAAAGCTATATAAATCCCTGGCAGGTGCTTACAAAAAAAAACAATGAAAGCAGGCACATCCCGAACAAAAAGAGTCCTTCCGACGATCACCTGGAGACCTTAGAACCCCGGATTTCTCAAGCGAACTTTCTCTACTCTAAAAACGCTGGGGGAGCGAAGAGGTTGTGACCAGGGTAGACGCCCTGCACCGGTAGAATGCAGGTCCTTTTCCGTCTCGTAGAACCCGGAGACACGACGAAGACCGTTCTGCGGAAGAAGTGTTTGCTCGGCCTCAATGCGGCGGCTATGCTGGGGGGCAGTGTCACGTCCTTCACCTCGTCTGTGCCCTCCGCGCAGTACCTGCACATTTTCTCGTGTGTCTTCGCTGCCATCTTCTTGGCGCACATCTTCGTGACGCGCCGCGTGTCACTGACGATGGTGAGCTGGTGCTTAGGCGGTTATACCCTGATTCTTCTGGCCCTCGATTGGATCTATGCGGCTTACCTCGGCCCGAGGATGTGGCCCTGCTTGGTGCTTGTCCTCGATGTTAACCTCGTTACCGACGGATCCACGTGGCTGCCACTCGGCGTTCTTGGAGCCGCGATGCTGTGGTTCTTCATGTCGCTCCTCGAGGAGTCTTTTCGGATCGGGATCTACGACTTCGCCAGCGTGTTCGGCGAGGGAGAAGTCACTGTTTGCGACTGCGACACCCCTCCTTGCTTTACGGGCGGCCTGCCCGCTGCGCTGAGCAACCTCATGGCCCCGGTTTGCGTGCTCTGCGCGGACTTCTACTTCAAGCGGCGCTTCTCGAAATCGATGTTCGCCAGCAACAAAAGCATGGAAGCGTCGATTGCGATCACCCAAAGCACAGCCCGCGCCCTAGCTGATTTCGACCTCGAAACCGCATCCTTGCACATGGATTCGTCGACGGACCTCCCAGATGCCCTCAGAGAAGCCTTCGTGCAGCTTCTGACGAACCTTACAAGCTACAAACCGTACCTTCCCGAAGCTATATTGAACTCTCGTAGCAGCTGTCAAGATACACCAGTCCGGGAGGCACCAGGACTCCGTAATGGTGTAGCGGCCATTGCTTTCACTGACATCAAGTCGTCGACCGCTACATGGGAGGCTGAGCCAACAGCTATGAAGCAAGCTCTGCGCATTCATAACACGGTCTTGCGGAACTTGATACAACAGTTCAATGGGTACGAGGTGAAGACTATAGGCGATTCCTTTATGGTTGCGTTCGAAAGCTTCGACAGCGCAGTCGGTTTCGGTCTTGCATCACAAGTTTCGTTGTATGAACAGGACTGGCCGGCCGAGTTGATGATGTTGCCGCAGTGCGCCAGGCTTGCAGGAGCCTGGAACGGTCTGCGGATCAGAGTCGGTGTACACTACGGAGAAGTCGAAGTTGAGAAGAATGCAGTGAACGACCGCTTTGATTACTTCGGCACGACGGTGAACAAGGCGGCGCGGCTCGAAGGAGTTTGTACACCAGGAGGCGTCGCCGTTGATCGCACTGCGGCTGATGCAGTTGTAGTTGTAGATGACACAATCTCGGTAGACAAGGGCCCCGTCGATCTGCACGGGCTGGGCGTGACAAGCGTGCGCGTCTTCTACCCCTGTTCACTGTCCAGAAGGAGCAAGAATTGCACGATTACGACCCTGAAGCGGAAGTCCACTACTTATAGCTCAAGGACTTCCATCTCCGCGTGTTCCGCCACACCCTTGGAGGTGGTGCCTCCAGCGAGGAGCCAATACAAGCAAATGGCTATATCGACGACAGGTGCTGGTGCTCTGCATGATTATGAAGAAGAAGGCGGCGTGCACGGGGCTGTGAGCCGATCGAATGAAAGTCTCGCTTGGATCCAACTTTGTCTTGATCGTTCGGACGGCAACATGGTCACAGTTGTTGGTTCATCTGCTTTCTTCTCGTGGAACGTTACGCAACCATGCGCGTCGCACGCAGAAAACGCATGTCGATTCGCGAGTCTCATGCAACAAGACAACGATGGTCTGGTGACCGGTCTTTGTTGCAGCACGTGATGGTGACAGTGATGGCCGGTAGCCAAAAGTACGTGACAGTCATCGGACACGGTTTCAAAGTAGCCGAACGAATTTGTCGAAGAGCCGCCGAACTCGGATGCCCAGTGCTGTACGCGTTTCCGGTCTCAGAGTCAGCAATGCCGAGCAGCCTTGCGGCTTTGCTGGTGCGCCGTGAAACCTGGGACCTGCACACTAACGTGCAGACCGCGTTTTCATTTGGTGTCTACGCGCTGCAAAGCATCGCTCGGGGCAACTCGAGTGGCACGCAAGTTCAGAGCTTCTACGACTTCACGTGTGTGGGGACGTCTGAGTGTCCTGGGAATGATGCTCCGCTGCTTCTGGGAGGAAAAGACATCCCTTCTGACCGTTCTCGACGGAACAACAGCTGACATGTACCCGCACCTACACGAGCCACAATCTTCCCGGCACTGGGGCAATATTCAGCTGTGTACTTGCGATACCCAGAAACTGCTCCCGCGGAGCATGCAAACATCCTGGGCAAATCGCCGAAGGCCTTGTTTTTAAGCCTCGACTTTGCCTTCGAATACGTAGGGTTCTTGTTCTATGAAGATTTTTGAATGTAAGGGCCTACCAAGGCAAGAGAGCGCTGGCAGCGCGTTTGGGCGAAGATTTCGACAATGACGCGCGTTTCCTACCAGGCTAATCCTCCCCCGGCACATACAAACAAATATAAGCGGTCGCTTTGTACGAAATTCGGCGCTGGCTTCTCTGGCATCATCGCGCTCTCGCCTTCTTGGCTGGAAGTTTCTGTGGGCTCTTGTCTCGGTCGGGACCCTTTCTATGCCGAGGCACTCTTTTGTGGCCCTTTCCCGGGTCTCCCACCCACACGGCGGGTTCGTGTTGCCCTGTTTTCGCACCAGCCCCTCCACTTCAAACAAAAGGTGAAACCCGACAAGATCCATGGGATACTGACATACAAACGGAGGACGAACACTGGACGAAGTCACGCCACCTGCCCACAAAAAGAATGAAGAAGGTGTGAGAGACATAATTTAGACCTGCCGGACTCGGGAGTTTCACAAGACCCCCTCCTTCCCACTTCTCTTCGTCGGATCGTAGGGGTGAAGTGCTCTTGTTGCCATGCGCTTTGTATCCACCTGGGTGACAAGTTCTCGAAGAGGCCGCCAGTCGCAAAGTCTCAACACCAAATTCCAGGTCGGGGTTTGGGTTTGGCACCGGCTCTTGGCCAGCGTAGGTCTTTGCAACAGCCGTCTCACACGGAGTACCACTCGGCGGAAATGAGAATGCGAACTACTCTGAATCCTATAGCTACCAGCAGCGGTTGCAACCGTGCATTTCCAAACTGAGCGACTCGTGCTAGCCCGTGTTCTACGGACATCCGGAATGTTGTGCAAGCTGCTTGGGGACAGAACTGGCGTCGAGGTAAGTCTTCTGGAAAGGGGCATCCACAGAGGGTGAGAGTCCCGTATTTCCTCGACGAGCTATGTTGGTTAACTTCTTGCTCTGCCCTGTTCACTCGCCGCTACTAGGAGCATCGCTGTTGCTTTCTTTTCCTGCGAATTGCGCCGCGACGTAAGTGACCTTCGGGAGTCACACAGCGGAAGATAGTGTGGCACTCAACAGCGTACCTTTTCCCCTCGTTTTCGATAGTTCTCGTTGATACACCACCCCAAGCAGTCGCAGTGGCTTTGGCTTTCCAGCACGAGTTCGCGCCTCGCTTTCGGTGTTCATATAATGTTATAGTGGCTGTCCTCAAGTTTCCTCGAAGTTAAGAACTTTCCCTGCTTCAGAGCACGGGCTGAAGGTGGGCTTCCAGGATACTCTTCGAACTCGATACTCTTCGTATTGCGAGCGATTGCCCAGGTTTGTTCAGGAGGGACAGCCGTTGCCGCCGCTGCAAGCAGTGCTTTTACCAGTACAAGACACTCGCACAAGCACACGTACTGCCACAAGCGCAGATACGATACGCACACTAGAAAACGACCGGCAGCCGGGCGGGGATCGCCACGTCTTTGCAGTGCCCCGGGGCCTCTTCCCACCCAGGTGGTCATCGCTACCACACTGACGTTTGTAGAGAGACAAATAATAGTAGACGGACGACAGATGGTTGACGACACATGAAAGCACAACGATAGCCTTGATGCAGAACTCAAAAAAAGCTCCGCCAAGCAGACATACGATGCGGAGGTGCTAACCCCACACAGAAAGATGCAATGAACATGCCACAGGGTTTTATCGTTTCAGTCATAGTCGTAGTATTACAGATATATGCCACAGGCCTTATCGATTTCAGCCTTCGCTGCCGTATTTTGGAGCAACGCTGCTGGAACGGACAGGCGCGATGGGTGCCCGTGTGGGGGCGGGATGGTTGAGGGGCGATACAACAGAAAACAAAAAAAGGAGGTGGAAAGAGTCGCAACATGAGGGGACTTTCTTTTCGTTTATTTGTGAGCGATGCTGGTACCCGTGGTGGCTCCTGCGTGGCGTGCGTACCCCAAAGGAACGTATTCGACAATGCTCACCCAGAGACTTTGAACCCCCGGCTCTCTAAAGGGGGAGTCGAATAATAACACCTGTGCTATTATTCGATTTGTCTAACACTAAATAAAGTTCCGGGTAGCCGAACAGTGGCAGGATTAAAGAGTGGTAGTGTTTTTAGACGACCAGACGTGTGTCAAATAACTGTTATTATTCGATCCCCCCCTTTAAGTTAACTTACACTCTGAAAGGACCTTCGGTGGCAGTGCAAAAGGACAGTGGGGAGGAGACAAAACACGTGCTCTGGACCATGCCCATCGCGCTCCTTTGCGGGCTGATAGACCCTACCGACTCGCCGGCTACGGTTATTCGAAAGAGAGCTTCGTTCGGCCTCAATGCGACGGCTTTGGTAGCCACAATCGTCGTTGTCATCGGAGAGGATCGCGCTAATTTGAGATATCTCAATCTTCTGACACTGCTTGTGTCCTCTGTTTTCTTGGCGGCTTTCCTCGTGACGCGTCATGTGTCGCCGACGGTTTTGTCCTTGAACTTGATCTGCTTTACCCCGGTTCTGCTGGCCCTTGATTGGATCCGTGCGGCGCAGCTTGGACCAAGGATGTGGCCGTGCATAGTGGTGCTTCTCGATGTTAATCTCGTGACAAGCGGAACCACGTGGCTACCTTTCGCGATACTAGGTACCACAGTGCTGTGGCTGGCCATCGTGTGCTTGGAGGAATCCTTTCGGTTCGGCTTATTCGACGCAGCGAGCTTCTTCGGCGGGAGCGTCGTCGGTGCTTGCGACTGCGACGACCCCCCTTGCCTTGCTGGCGGTCTGCTCATGGCGTTTGCCGATTTCGTATCTTCCTCATACGTACTGTGTCTAGACTTCTACTTCACGAGACGCTTTGCCAACTCGATGTTCGCCGCGAACAAGAGCATGGAAGCGTCGATCGACACGGCACAGTCCATAGCCCGCGCCTTGGCTAGGTTCGACCTTAACAAAGCATCTTTGCACTTGAACACCGCAACAGACCTCCCGGAATGCCTCAAGGACGCGTTCGAAGAGATTTTGATAAACCTCACCACCTACAAACCGTACCTTCCCGAAGCTATATTGACCTCTCGTTTCAGCATGCAAGATGTATCTGGGCGGGACGCACCAGGACTTCGGAACGGTGCCGCAGCCATTGTATTCACTGACATCAAGTCGTCGACCGCTACGTGGGAAGCCGAGCCGATGGCGATGAAGCAAGCTTTGCGCACCCACAACACAGTCGTACGTTATTCAATACGTCAGTTCGACGGGTACGAGGTGAAGACGATAGGCGATTCTTTCATAGGTGCTTTTGAAACCTTGGAAAACGCCGTCAGCTTCGGTCTTGCTATACAGTTCGCTTTGTATGAGCAGGACTGGCCGGCCGAGTTGCTGACGTTACCGCAGTGTGCGAGGATTGCAGGCGCGTGGAACGGATTGCGGATCAGAGTTGGTGTACACTACGGGAAGGTCGAAGTTGAGAAGAATGCGATGAACGACCGCTTTGATTACTTCGGCACCACGGTGAACAAGGCAGCACGACTCGAATCAGTGTGTACACCAGGAGCGGTCGCCCTCGAACGCAGCACTGTTGATGTTGTACGCCACGTGTATGTCGATGAGGCAATCACGATCGACAAGGGCTTTGTTCACTTGCACGGCCTGGGTGAGGTGGACGTCGTAGTATTCCTTCCCCGCTCGCTGTCCGGAAGAAACAGCAGCTGCTTGTCAGCCAGTCCGACAGTCGAACTCGCCCTGCACCCGAATAAGTCTCGCACGCCGACGCTTTCTCCTACGCCATCGAGCCACAGCAAACTGGCGATGTCGACGACGGGTATTGCTGCACTGCGCGACTACGAAGAAGACGACGGCGTCCAGGGGGCTGTGACCCGAATGAATGAAAGTCTAGCTTGGATCAAGCTTTGTCTCGATCGGTCGGATGGTAGCATGTTCACGGTCATTGGTTCGGCTGCAGTTTTGACGTGGAATGTGGTGCAGCAGTGCGCGTCGCATGCTGAAAACGCATGTCGTTTCGCGAGTCTCATGCAACAAGGCAACGATTCTTTGGTTATTGGTCTTTGTTGCAGTAAGCACGCGACGGTGACAGTGATGGCTGGCACCCAAAAGTACGTGACAGTCATCGGACATGGGGTCAAAATAGCAGAACGAGTCTGTCGAAGAGCAACCAAATTCGACTGTCAAATGCTATACGCGTTTCCAGTAACGGACACTGCAATGCCGAGCAGCCTTGCAGCTTTGCTAGTGCACCGTGAGACCTGGGACTTTTGCACAAATTTGCAGACCGCGTTATCATTCCGCGTCTACACACTAAGCAAAGCTCAGGATGGCTCGTCTCGTACAGACCTTCAGAAGATCACGGGCCCATCAAGTCCGGTCAGTTGTCTCCGCATGTCGTGAGGCCTATGGCTAGTCATCGCTATTGAAACGGTACGGATTGCAGGACTTCGCAGCATCGCATGTTTGCTTGTCCACATGGGCCTGAACGGCTCAAAGGCTGCCTTGATATTGCACGAGTTCAAACACCAACGAGGCTGGGTGTACGATACCACCTGCAATCCAGTCATAGCTCTCTGGTTTCTGCCTTTCCCACCTGTCGTTTCGGCTTTTCAGTACGAGATCGACAGGTCGTCAGAACGCTCAATGGATGAAGCGCTATTCCTGCTGACTTTTCCACGCTCCCACATTTTTAGTTGCGCTCGCAATGGCAAGCCTCGCACATTTGCAATATGAGCTAGGCTTCCGTGCAAGTTGGGCGGGAACGCTGAAAACGATCGGGACCCACCCGGGCTTCTGTCGGATGAATGGGGCACCTAACTCATACTCGAACGCTACGAGCTTAAGAGGCGAAAGCACAATCCCACACGAGCACAGAGACAATCGCTAGAGGTCACTGCAGACGCTCACGCCGAGAGGCGCCGCGATGAACTGGCGTGGACACTGGCGGCTCAACCGCTGGGCGGGAGTTAACTGGGGGTTTTTGTCGGCCCAATCCGGCCAAAGCCTTCGTGGGCTTCGCAATTCGACACAGCGCTCTCAGCGGAACTGATATGAAAGCGAGCACGAAGAGGACGGATACGCGACAGAGATCTGTCCAGCCGCCTGCGAACGTAGGCGACGCCCCGTGCGGAATTGTCATTATCTTCATTAGAGATGAGGCTGAGATACGAAACGATCACCCTCGTGGAAGCAAGTACCAGGGCGAGTGCCCGCGGCACCAACATTGTTCGCTCAAAATTGAGGTTGAGAAAAGGCTTCAGTACACAGAAATGCAGGACAAGACACCAGCGTATTGGGCGGCTTGGTGGCAAAACTGATCAACATGACGTCCTTCGAGATCATCTGTGGGTTGATTGACCTGTCAGACTCGCCGGAAATTGTACTCCGTAAGAGATCTTCGCTTGGCCTCAATATGGGTGCCATCATGGCATGCACTACGATCATGATAGACGAACGCGCCAACTCGTGGTTCATTTATCTCCCCCCCTTCGTCGTCTCCTTCTTCTTTTTGGCACATTTCTTTGTGACGCGCCGCGTGTCGCACGCGGTCTTGTCCTGCAACATGGTGTGCTTTGCCCCGCTGTTCCTGGTCCTTGATTGGGTGCGTGCGGCGCACCTCACGTCGAGGTTTTGGCCCTGCATGGTGCTGCTTCTTGATGTCAATCTTGTGACGGGCGGGGCCGATTGGTTGCCTCCCTGCATCCTGACGCTCACGCTCCTGTCGATGGTCATCGTGGGCTGCGAGGAGTCTTTTCGGTTCGGGTTGTTCGACGCCGTCGGCGACATCGGTGGGCGCGTCGTTGCCGTTTGTGACTGCGACGACCCGCCTTGCACCAAAGGCGGTATCTTCACCGTATTCTCTGAGTTCCTCGCCATGTCTTCTATTCTATGCCTGGACTTCTTCTTCACGAGACGCTTTGCCAACTCGATGTTCGCCGCGAACAAGAGCATGGAAGCGTCGATCGAAACGGCACAGTGCATAGCCAATGCCCTGGCAAGGTTCGACCTCAACATGGCATCTTTGCACTTGGACACCGCACCAGACCTTCCGGAAGGCCTCAAGGACGCGTTCGAAGAGATTCTGCTTAACCTCACCAGCTACAAACCGTACCTTCCCGAAGCCATTTTGACCTCTCGCTATAGCATCAACGAAGGGTCCATCCAGGAGGCTCCAGGACTCCGGAGTGGTGTTGCATCCATTGTATTCACTGACATCAAGTCATCGACCGCTACGTGGCAAGCGGAGCCGACGGCGATGAAACAAGCTTTGCGCACCCACAATACAGTCTTACGTAGCACAATACGTCAGTTCAACGGGTATGAGGTGAAGACAATAGGCGATTCTTTCATGGTTGCTTTCGAAACCTTAGAAAACGCCGTTGGCTTCGGTCTTGCGGCACAAGTCGCATTGTATGAAGAGGACTGGCCCGCTGAGCTCATGACGTTGCCGCAGTGTGCGAGGATTGCAGGAGTGTGGGACGGATTGCGGATTAGAGTTGGTGTACACTACGGAGAAGTCGAAGTTGAGAAGAATGAAATGAACGGTCGCTTTGATTACTTCGGCACCACTGTGAACAAGGCGGCGCGACTCGAATCAGCGTGTACACCAGGAGCGGTCGCCCTGGATCTCAATGCTGCTGACGCGGTGCGAGATGTCTTGCGTGAAGAAGCAATCACGATCGACAAGGGTCATGTTGACTTGCATGGTCTGGGACGCGTCGCCATGCAGGAGTTTCTTCCCCGCTCGCTGCCTGGAAGGAGCAGTAGCTGTTTGGTGCCAGATCGACAAGCACAATCCACGGTACAAATGAGCCGGCCTCGTCCTCCTCCAAAAACGTCAACATCGTTGTCTCCCGTTGTCGTGACCGGCAACAAGCCCATGACAATGTCGACGACAGGCGTTGCTGCGCTGCATGACTACGAAGAAGACGGCGGTGTCCTAGGTACGGTGACCGACTTGAATAGTAGTCTCGCGCTGATCCAACTTTGTCTCGATCGCTCGGTCGGCGTCATAGTTGCAGTTGTTGGCTCAGCTGCATTTTTCACGTGGAATGTGGCGCAACCGTGCTCGTCGCATGTTGAAAACGCATGTCGTTTTGCGAGTCTCATGCAACAAGACAACAACGCTTTGGTTGTTGGTCTTTGTTGCAGCCGGCACGCGATGGTGACAGTGATGGCTGGCACCCAAAAGTACGTGGCGGTCATCGGGAACGGTGTCAAGGCCGCGGAACGGGTCTGTCGAAGAGCGGCGAAATTTGAATGTTCGATGTTGTACGCTTTTTCTATCACGGAATCGGCTTTGCCAAGCAGCCTTGCCGCGCTGCTGGTGCATCGCGAAACATGGGACGTGCACACGAGCATGCGAACAACCGCGTTATCATTCGATGTTTATGCACTGCGAAGCAATAGCGTGGAAGACACGGATGTTCAGAAGCTGACCGGTCGTATGTCAGGTTCTGTCTAGTGAGCTTCCTGGAGCCGGTTTTCCGGTGCGGAAAACGTCGCGTTGGCAGAAACGGTGAAGATGATAGTTGTCACAGGTTTGGGGAAATGAAAGGATGTGGAGTAAGCCCTGGTTATTAGATTCACGGTTATACGAAGCTAGCGCACAAGGTTTGCCTGATCTCGCGCCTACTTTCCGATACCAAAATAGATGTTCTATTCAAACTCTGCCCACTCTTCGGGCGGTGGCTGCCGACTCCTCTTTGCTGTTGTTCGATGGTCTTGAGGCAGGCCTTGTGGCTTGGTGGAAGTGAAGTCAGGTCCGGTTCGTAGTGTGGCGTTGCGTGTTCTCTGTCCGTGTGTGCACTGTGTGCACTGTTTGCAATGGACACAAATAACACTACAGGGAGAGAGATCGTCAAGAACCTAGTCATTCCGACTATCCACAGCTTCGTATTGTGGGCTGTGTGAGCCGGCGAGAGAAGACCACTTGGTTTCCAGCCTTAGCATACGGAGTTCCGCACTCCCCTCGCCCTCTTTTTTTTTGCTTTTCACTCAGAACTGGCAGGGTTCCTCAACCGGCGGAAGTTGTTTGGGGTAGCTTCCATCACTTTGAGCTTCCTGTCCCCTGAACTTGCCCCTGGCGGCTGTGGATATGCTACTTCGGATGCAGGTGGGGGAGGTGAGGTCGTGCTGTTGGCATTTCGCGCTTTGGTTCATCCTTCTTCAAGTAGCCGTCACCCGAGATCTTCATCTGCGTTTCGTCAGGGTTCTTTTATACCAAATAAGAAATGTTGAAGGAAATGAGAAGCTCGTCGCCGCAAACCGTGGCGTTTTCACTTGCGTCCTGACCCCAGCTATACGTAAAAACGATCAGGCACAGCGTCCAGCGAAAACAATTCTCTCTTCCCATCATCATCATCATTCTGTATCAGCCGCGGTTGTGCAAGTGACGAGCTCTTATTTTTACATACCGGTAAGCGGCATAATTGAGCGCCAGCTTGGAAGGAAATGCTCGACGAAGCAGCCAGACAAGGAACGAACCACGTGTTGAACGGATGTGAGGTCATGCAGGTCTACCCCTACACAACAAGACACACAACCAGAACAGGGGGAAACGCCCTGAGTGCAAAACATCACACGGTGGTGCAAGCGAAACACAAATCAGACTGTTTGTATTTGTCCCTCTGCCCCTATGTTCCCTCCCTTCGATTCAGAGTCAAAGCAGCTACGTCAAGTATTTCCACCAGCTTCGGCCTTGGGCGGTTCAGTTTCCTCACAGGCTAAAAACCGTACACCGCGAGAGTAAGAGAAAGTAGAAAGGGAAACTAGAGTTTTCGTTGACGCACTTGGGACCCTATGGGACCGCGGAGCGGCAGAGCAGGCTGTCGTGGCACAATGAACTACAGGCTACCTCGTGACGTGAAATTCACCGACATACCCGTGCCATACATGGTACCAACCAAACTGCACATGCGCCGGGAAATAGGACAGCCCAAAGCAAAGACTTCTCCATCAGCGAGGAGCCATGGAACCAACCCCGGGTAAACGGGTCCCAAACCGGCTCGTGCTGCAACGACCCCGCCGCCACAAGATCAAAAAGCAAGCAGAGGATCTCGTTGGCCAGGTAGTTCTTGCTGTGGCCCTTTCGCAAAGCGAAAACCACCGCCTGGTTGTCCACCATGAGGCGGAACTTCTTACCGGGCATCTCCTCAGCAGCTAATCATACCGCCTGCAACGCCGCAAGCAGCTCCTTGATGAAGATGTGCTCCCTGGGCGGTAAGAACACATCCTGAATCACCCGTCGGGGGGTGGTTTCGAGCAGGACAGCCACTCTGTATCCGAAGCGTCGGACCAGCCGATCACGGACTGTCTATCGGGCGACCTCGCACACCATTCGTTTGTGCGGAGCGAGGCAAGAGCATGCCGCACGTCTTCCACAGTCGAAAAGGGGACGTCCAACGGGGAGTCCCAACCGCGCCCGCCGGATCCGACCTGGGACGCGAGGCGGCGAACAAAAGACAGTGCTAGCACAGAGGACGACCGGTGGTGAAACGAAACCACACAAATGAGCCAATTATCGCTTCCGGCCGTCACACACGAGGCGCAAACCACCGGACTTCTTCGACACCGTGAACGCGGGAAGCACGACGCTCTGCCGGGACGGCGAAGTGTCCATCACTCCAAACTCCCTCAACTGGCCGAGGTGTCAGAGCATCCCACCCGAGATAAACCGCGCTCAGACTCCAAACACTCTAACGCACCCGGTCTCAGCGCCGCCTTGAACGCGTCCTCGGAGACGATGGTGTCGATGACGCCCTGTAGCAGCCCCCGTGTGTCCAGAGAACGGAGTGCGTCCACATCGACCCGAGAACACAAGATCCTCGCAAGGCTCCCCTCTTGCCTCTCAGAGGGAGGTCCGATTTTCCCCCCGGTGACTCGCACGCAAAGTCAGCCGCTGGAAATCAGACCCTTTCGGACACGCTTCACGCGCAGCCGACATGCGCCTGCACGACGTCGCCAGCAGCCGATCCTGGGGCGCCTTGCGCCTCAGTCTCTTCTCGAGGATGCTGTCGAGGTGTTCCGGAAGAACTATCCCCGTCGTCACCCCAAGTTTGAACGGGTCGGACTTCGTGTCCGACCAGTTGATGGCCAGGTAGCCCTTCTGCCGAGTGACATCGCCGGCTTTCAACCCCGTCACGTCGGCCACCCTGGCCGCTCCCCTCCAAACTAACGCCAGAGCCAGCTTCGTATCGGTGTACCGCTCCCGCACGATGGCCTTCGTCACATCCTCCTCCGTCGCCGGAAGAGCCTGCTTCTGCGGGCGCAGTGCACCCTGCCTCTTGAGCGCTCGAAATCGCGCAGGGCCTGCGAGTCTAACGGGACCCCTACCCGCTTTTCCGCCGACTTCACGTTCTGCACGTACTGCAGCGCTGTCGACATCGAGATCCCGGGTACCTCTTTCGAGCCGCGTAGCTTCCGGCGTACCCAGACCTCTGAACTCCAACATGCGGCGGTGCGTGGACTCCACCCCGCGCCATGTCGAAGAGGCGAGAGCCCGCGACAGGTGCTTCTCCGCATCCAACCGAACCTGCCTGACCTCCCGCTTCGAAAGGGGGTTTTCGACCGTGCGGGCCGCCCCTTGGGCGGACCTCCGGATTCCTTGAGTCCGGTGGCCGGCGGGTCCGGACAGCGGGTTTGCGGGTTGTGCGTTTGGGGGTGTAGCGGGGGCTCGTGCGCTTGTGGCGGTCGAACCCGGTGCTTTCGCGCGTGGGCGTGCGCCTTCTCTCCGCCCGTGCCATGAGGGGCACCTCGTCGTCTACCGTGAGGGCCCTCTCGAGCACCCCGGCCGACTCCCAGTCCCCCTGCACCACGCCTCTCTGCAAGACCTGCAGCCCCAAAGCTCGCTCCGCCAGCTTCTGTAGGACCTCCTCCGCGTCCTCTAGAGAGGAGCACCGGCCTAGCGACCTGATGATCAGCTCGAGGTCGTCGAGCCGGTTTCGGGCCTCTCGTGCTTGCGGGGCGAGCCCGCTGGGCGGCCGTGAGGTCCTTGTGTGAGTGGTCCCTCACATTTAAAGCCGCGAACTCGCGGCCGAGGTCGTCCAGGGCGTACCACTTCTCGGGGTCCAGGCTCGCCATGCCCCGGGGAAGGAAACCGAAGGGGGTTCCCGTCCTTTCGCTGGACGCCTTGTCCGTCCCCTCGCTGTCGTCGTCGCTGTCGCAAAGGCGCGACTTTCCCGCGGATCTGCGGCCACCGCCGCCTGTCGGTCGTTTTTCTCGTCGATCTTGTCGACGAGGCGGCTCAGGAGGGCCGTCTGCTGCTTTCCCTGTGCTTGCAGGGCCTCCATCTGCTTCTCCAGCAGATGGCGTCTTGCGACTGGCCTCGCTTGGCTGCGCCGTCGTCCGCCCCGTCTGGCCCGACGCTCGGGGACTTCCTCCTCCGCTGCTGCGCCCACCTCGGAGCCCCGGCTCGTGTTTAGTGGAGTGCCGCGGCCTCTTCGTCCCACCGCTTCGGCGACCCTCGCACGGTGGGCAGCGGTCTGCTGGGCGGTTCTATCCGGGAAACGCCCAGCCAGAAACGCGCTGACCACCTGCTCGGAGGTGTTCGGCGAGCTGGCCCTGAGGACCCAGGCGAGACGCCAGAGGGCCGTTCCCTCCTGGACGGCGTTGACCGCACTACCCTGAGCCCAAATCCTGGGCGTGGTTTCAGGTGGCAAATTTGGCAAATGATCATGATCAGAAGGTCCTACTTGGGCGGTTCAGTTTCCTCACCTCACACATTGCATGCATAGGGTTAGCGTCAGTTTCAATTGTGAGGCAAATCCTCACATTTTGGAAAAAAAAAAAAAAAAAAAAAAAAACGGAAAAAAAAAAAGGAGCCCAGCACAAGCTGCTGTTGTTGACAAAAAAGAATCTGGGAGGAAACTGGTGTCACATCCTCTAGTCCACCTTGGAAAACGGAAGAATCCGAAAGAAATATGCGTTTTTTTCGGGAACCCTGGGGGCCAGTCCCGTGGTGTATGGGTCAAACTGGGTCCAACTGCTGGTGGGGCCTAGCTAAAGTCTCATCATCAGGAGGGCAGTCATAAATACGTCACCAAGAAACATACCCAAAAAAAAAAATTGCCGCTGCGCGGGGCCAAGAAACTACCCCCCTCTCAAAAGTGTATCCAAAAAAAATTTGCCGCTGCGCGGGGCCTGAGTCAACAATAATAAGCCAAACCCGTTCTTATACAAGACGGGGAGACGCGATCTGAAACACAGGGGTCCTCGGTGAAGCACCCTGGTGCAGTCGGTCGGGAGTCCAACCCACTGCACCACGGTGCAACAGCGAACAGAGGCTTTTCTTCCGCGCAAACTGCGCTTTTTCTGAAGAGCTTCTAGCCGAACCCCTGTTTTTACATCTCTTCGAGACAAAAAGTGCCCAATATAGCTTTCCCACATTATTTTCAGGTTGTACACGATTTTGAGGGTCACGCTAATACCCTGATTGCATGTGGCTTAAAAAGAAATAGTTGGGGGAAAAAATAGTTTGTGCAGGGGTCGACATGACAACTCGGACGACTCCGCCACTTCTGGGTCACCTGGACCACTTCTGGGTCACCTGGACCACTTCTGGGTCACCTGGACCACTTCTGGGTCACCTGGACCACTTCTGGGTCACCTGGACCACTTCGTGCACTCCGAGATTTCTGAGTCATGCACGCAAAAGTCCCCGCCTCGGAATACCTGCAAACTGCAGACACGACTCCAATGGCGGCCAATACCAGGTGCCCAGCCAAAAGGGATCTCAATCATGGCTGTTTTTGGCATAGCAAGAACAGCCATGAATGAGACTATGCCTTCACCAATGCACGATCGTGCAAGAAAATGAGAACCCTTTAATGAAGAAAAATTATTTTATTGAAGAAAAGTCACAAGACTTACAATTCTGTGGTGCGGACGATGCCCATTGGAGCACGTGTGCAGCACTACGGCTGCACAGGCGCAACACTGCTACATAGGAAGGAAGGTAGGGAGTGGTGGTGTGCATGCCGGGTGCCCTTTGTCCGGCATGCGTGTGGTCGGTCGTGTCGGCTGGCCCGCTACAGCTCGCACGTGACCCGGGTGTGTGGCGCTGGGTGGTGAGGGGGGGGACTCGGGGGTTCGGCTCTACCCCCCCTAGTGATCGGCATCACTTCCCCTTGCACCTGCCCCCGAGGAGCAGCTTGGGCGCCGGGCGCTCGTCCCTTGGGGCAACGCAGAAAAGAAACCAACCCGCACCCACATAGCCTCTTACTTGCTCTGAGAGAACCCATTTCACAAAGGTCACACGTGACCCTTTTCCCTCTTGGATTTTACACCTGCATGCCACCTTGGGGCAACGCAGAAAAGAAGACAAACCGCACCCACATAGCCCCTTACTTGCTCTAAGAGAACAATCCCAAACACCCGCCAAACGCGTTGTGCTCTGTTGTGTGTGGAAAGCCGTCTAACTGCGATTGACTGAGGCTGAGGGGCGAAGAAGAACCCCTTGTGTACCTAGCCCGGAATCTGGGGTCACTCGTGAGCTTGCCCATCCTTTTGGACGCATCTGCCACACTGTGGGCACCTTCTAGGCTGTGGAACTGCTTATTCGCATTGTTGCCTTCCAGTTTCCTGGTATCCGCAATGAACTTCACGAAAGCCGAGCGTCGACACTCGTTGCACAGATTCATACCGCAGGTTTCAGTGGAGTACTCTTCTCCCTGTTGCGAAAGCAGGATCCCTACCGACAGCGTAGAAGAGGAATTGCCACCGACAGCCACTAGGATGGCAACCACTGGTGGCTGTAGCCACCCATGGTGGTTGCCCAACCATGCTCCGACTCTTCTTCAAACCCGAGCACTTCCCCTGGGGATGCATCTGTGTGAGGTCCTTCAGCAATCGAGAGGTCCAAAGCAAGCAGCCAAACTCAAGCATGTGAGCACCCTGCCAAAAGACACAAACTGGATCCATCGACGCCAACGTCACATCTAAGATCTCTCTCCACCTCCGCTTCTACGTATCTCGTTGGCTTCATCGGAACCACGGAAAGTCCATGTGGACTCGCTGTTCATCAGCAAGTCCCAGCAACAGTGTACCATGTGCCTGCTGGTCATGTCTTTTAGATACTTTGTGGACTCTGTTGTTGGCGTTGCCGGTTTGTTTTCGGATTATTTTGAGGGGTTGAACTTAAATTGCATCCGAGAAGGGTGAATGCCAACCCAAGATTGGACTCAGGGCTCGAATGGCACTGCAGCCAGGTGTCCGTCAAACTATTTTTTAGTCGTATAAGATCGCAGAAGATTAATATATCCGACGAATACCTAACACTCGTTACAAGGTTAAATATCCCCGTCGCTATCCCGAAAACATCGTAACTTCACCCCTCGCAAACCTGTTTCGACAAAACTGAAACTTAGTTATCCTCCCATTCCAGTAGGGTACTTCGCTAAACGCGACTTGCTGCCCTCAGCACGCAGGATTACTTCCTCGTACTCTTTTTCCTTTTGGCACTTCAAGCATTCGTGCTGCACACGGCAACCCCATGTCCACTGTGCACTGCGGAGTTTACTTCGCGTAAAAAGAAGACAAGTCAGTGCTGCCTAGCGAGTCGCAGTCACAATCAGGGCGAGTGCCCTGAGTTTTTTTTAACTGATTGCTCAGACACGGTTGTAGGGGCCTTCTCCCCGTGACGGATTCGCCTGTGCTCTAGTAGCACGGGTGGTCCTGGTTTGACGAGCTACGAACAGCCGCCTGACAAACCAGACTCACACCGCAGTCCTGTCTGCAGACACTCAGGTTCCACGCTGATGATCCGTGGCTTAAAGGACCGAAACACGGCGCAGATGGGACCAGTGCGGTGTTGAGCACATACCCATTCCAAGCACGTTCTTGCAAACACCCCCAGGTTCAAAGGTGCCCTGATACGAGCAGCCCGCATCTGCAACAACATGCCTGATCTCAAAGTCGAGATAATGAAGGTGTACTACAGATTGCGAGATCGTGGGTTCTCCGGACGTGAACTTCGACACACGTTTGATACTTTTGTCGTGCAGACATACGGCAAGTACGAACTGGACGCACGGGTGCTGACACAGTTTTACCACTATGTTGGGAAAGCCTACGACGAAGGACGCCCGACGAACGCAGTAAAGCCGTACATCAACACCCGGCAGCCGAACCGACCCACCTCCCCACCACATCAGACGCCCAACCCGCCCGAGCCCGAAAACACCACAACGACGGTCTCACCCTCAAACGAACCAACAGGTTCTCCCAAACGCAACCGCAACGGCATCACACCGAGACGGTTGAAGCTCTCGTAAACAAAGTAAAGGACAAGAGAGCAGCCGATGTCGACCTCGACTGTACAACATGCCGAAAAAAGACGGCAGGCTCCTCGAAAGAGATCTATGACTTTCCAAATGTGATATTCCGCTTGAGATCCGTCTTTCGATTTGCCTTAAATATGATGATTCAACCATTCCATTCCATTCATTGACCAACATCGAGGGACGTGGCACTGAAACGAGCCCAACGGTCGAAGAGGACAGGCGAGGAGATAAAAGTGAAAGCCCGCACACCAATCCAATAAACCATCGGGATTGGCGAAGACATGTACATAGTGACGGGTGTCATAATATACACTGGAAAAGTACATGCTGGGCACTATTACACCATCATGAAAGAAGCAGACGAATGGGTGTGTTATGACGACCAGCAAGTATCAGTGCTCTCTTGGGAAGCATGTGCGGAAAGTTCGTTTAGAACGGTCACATCGTCTCCCTTGAGAAGATATAAACACTTTCACTCAGTGGAAGCAGTGCCCCGTGGCGGTTGGTTACGAGCCACAACCCAAACCAGAACAGCCTTTTTTTAAACTGACGAAGGAAGGATGCGATATACATTGGAACCAGAAAGTTGTGATAGCACCGGAACAAACAACAAAGGACGGACTGAAGAGCTCTAACTTTGGATTGGTATGCGTTCAAGAGCGAACCCAGAGACAAAGAACGAGGTGCACACAACACCGCGGTGAAAAAAAGAATACAGAGGAATAGTCCCTCAAGGTTCCAGACCCTACCTGCGGAGTCTTTTACTCCCTGCGACCCTTTTTCCCTTTCCCCTATTTATTTTACACTTTCTTCGACGAAGACTTGATGCTAGCTTCAAACATGCATGCGAGGCAGTGTTCTGCCTAAACATTAAACTAAGTTTTTCCCCCTGTCTCCGTTTCCCTCTCTAAACTAACTTTCCTCCCCTGTCCTGCAACACCCCCGATGTCGTTTCGTGCACGTGTGTGACCCGTCGTCCGCACTGAAAGCGTCCTTCTACAAAAGCCCAAGTTCGGGAAATCGCAACCTTAGCGTTGCATACACATTTGCGATGCTCTGTCGCCTGTCCCTCGGCTTTCCAGCATGAGGGCGAGCCAGACGCACTGACGTCGACTACGATTTCTTCACTTCTTCCGTTTTCCACCGTCAGTTGAGCTTTTGATCAATCAGTCACCGCCATCCCTTGCTGCCTTGGCAGCCCGCAGTGCTGCAACATCGCAAGCCCGCTGTGCTGCTGACCGCTGTGGGAGGCACGGGAACGTAACTGTCTGCCTACCACGGTGCCAATCGCACCAATTCTCCTTCACCCTTGGTCACACCCCGCGTTAGTGTCGCTTTTCGGAAAAGGTGCCTTTACGTAGGCGACACTGAGGGGGGGTAAATACAAAATATTGCAGTTTACTGAGGGTATTGGCAAAGCGAATTGTTCAACTTGCTTGATAACAAATCAGCAGCAGGCCGCAGTTAGTGATAAAGGAAAAAACAATTTCCCACCCTCCCTTGCCCCGGTGATCGTCTTGGTGGGCGTTGATACGCCCAAACCATTCTTTTCATCCCGTTCGCAAGTTCGTTAATTGTTAGGTTGACTTGGCTTCACACTTTCCCTTTTGATGTCATGCGTGTTGTGCCTCAGCATTTGGTGAAATCTGACCAACCGAGCAAAGGACAAGGAGAGTTCGTGACAATTCCTCGACGTGGCTGCTTTGACTCCGAATGGGAGAGAGGAAATATAGAGGTAGAGCCTGTAGACCGATTTTAGAGAGAAGTCTCGGGGGGGCAAAATTGTTATTTATTGTCTGTCCGCTGACTTTTCTACACTGCTCTTGGCGTACTTTTCTAACGTAGACACTTTGAGTTTCCCAGTGCAAACCCATGGTCCACGACCAGGAAGGGGTGAAAAACTGCCAAAAACGGAGAAGGATGTCGCTTCCATGGCTGCCAAAACGAGTGAGGACGAGCTTCTGAGCATGGCAAGCCAGGCCAAGTACGGGCATGAGCATGGTACCCCAACAGCTGGCGAAACACTACGAGCTTGACCACATCGAGACACACACCGGCCAGGCACTGAGAAGATCGGCTGCTGCAATCTCAGTGAAGGGGGCGAATTTCCGGGGGAGGCATTTCCGTTCATTTTTTACATAAGAGCCAGCTTGAAAGGAAATGCTCGACGATGCTGCCCGACAAAGAACAGAAGGGATCCAAAGTGCTGTAACTACCGAACCACGTGTTGAACGGACGTGAGGTCATGCGGGTCTACCCCTACACGACAAATCACAAAAACACAACAGGTCAAAAGTCCTGAGTGAGAAAACAACACACGGTGGTGTAAGCGAAGAACAAAAGGGGATGAAGTGGAGCAGGGAGGCCGCGGTAGAGTGGGTGAAGCGGGCGACGGGGCTCCAAGTTCCGTCCGCTTTCCATTTTCGTCCGGACAATGGTCGGCTGCGGCCGATTATCCGTTTGGCGGGGGATGCCGGCGCTTCCGCGGACGCGTACCTGAGGTCTCTGTTAGGGGCCCTGGGGGGCGAGGAGCCGCCGAGCGGGACGGCGCAGTGGGTGTTGGCTTGGTTGGCGTGCGCGTCCGCGCCCACGGCCACCCCTGCGGACTTCGAGGAGCTGGTACGCTCAGTGTCGCCGGCCCACCACGAAGGCCCCTCCCCTCGGCTGCCTGGCCGCTCCGCTGACGCCGCGCACTCGGACTCGGCGGATTACGCCGCTTTCTCCGCCGCCGCCTCAACTGCCGCCACTTCTGCTGCTGCTGCCGCGGCCGACCCCTCCGCCGCCTCGTCTTCCGCTGCTGCTCCGCGCACCCCCTCGGGGATTCCGCTCCCGGGAACACCGGAGGGGGACGAAGAGGTCGCCCGGGCCCTGCAGGTCGACGTGCAGGACACACCCGCGAGGCGGGTGACGTTTGCGGAACGCCCGGACGACATCCGGCGCCTGGAGAGCCAGGTGGAGCGCCTCACCGCGATGGTGCTGGCGCTCGTGGAACGCTCCTCGCCCCCAGCCCCTCAGCGTCCATCTGTCCAGCGCGGCATGGAGGTGCCGCCTCCGCCTCCCCTCGTCGATGCCTCGCGCGTCCCGTTCGGGTCTCACCACGCGGGGGCAGGCCATACTCCGGCGCCCTTCTCTGCCCCCCAGCCGCCGGCTCCCGTTCCGGCGCCGACGCAGCCCTCCCAACCGGCCCAGGAGAACCCCTTCGCGGGGCAACATTTCTCGGCACCCTCCCAGACGGAGGTTTTTCAGCAGGACCCGCTCGACGCGCTGGAGCGCGGGTCCGTTCAATCCCAACCAGCGCTGATCACCCCGGGCCCCGGGCTCCTCGACCCCCGCGTGTGGCTGTCCTACGGGCCGGTCGAGAAGTCGCTGCTCCTCGTCCACATCCGCGATATTTTTGCGGAAGTCCTAAATGGGTCGCAGGCCCTGGCGAACGACGGCCAGCACCTCCTCCACCACCTCTCGTGCATCCTACATCTGATGGACGACACCTCCGACCAAGAGGGGATGGTGCGGCTCGCGGAGAGCACCCTGCACCGCATGGTGGTGCTCAAAACAGCCCTCAAGGCGGGCTGGTCCGTTGCGGCGGACCTCCAGAAGGGGTACCACGAGGAGGACGAGGTGCCCGCCTACCTGCGCCGGGGGTTTCAGGCGATGCGGAAGGCGGACGAACAGCCGGCGAAGCCTGCCAGGTCGCGGGGGTCGGGGTTACAGCCGACGAGGCGCGCTGCCCCTCCCCACAGCGCAGCCCCCCCTCCTCAGGCGGACGGGGCACGCGCCGGCAGCAGGAGGAAAGGGTCTCGGTGAGTGTCTTGGACCGTTTCCCCCCACCTCCGCGCGCGACATCCGGTGGTCGGGCGTTTTTGTTGGAGCCTCCGCTGTCGAACGGCGAGCGGGAGAGACTTGTTGGCAAGGCCAACTCCTACATCGGCGACGCGCTGGCGTTGTCGACGCGACGCGGCGTTCACTCGGTGTACCGGCGTTTCCTAGAGTTCCGCCGTCACTGGTAGACGCTTGGTGGTGTAAGCGAAGAACAAATCAGATTGTGTTTGTATTGTATTTGCCCCTTACCTCTATATTTCCCCCCTTCCATTCGGAGTCGAAGCAGCTACGTCGAGTATTTTGTCGCATCTGATACCCCTCAGAGAAGTCCAATGTGGACTTAACAATTTTGAAGCCGAAAATCCAATCCTACCACTTTTAAAGCCGAAAATCCAATCCTACCACTTTTAAAGCCAAAAGTCCGATTCTAACACTTCTAAAGCCGATAATCCAATTCCAACACTTCTGAAGTCGAAAGTCCAATCTAGGGGGTTTGTACACTCTAAAATCTACGGTCTACAGGCTCTACCTCTATATTTCCTCCCTTCCATTCGGAGTCAAAGCAGCTGAACAAAGTTAGGCGTGGACTGCTTTGGAACACGTGCGCGATGAAGGTTAAACGAATCCTCCCTACCAGGTAAGCTACACAAGCCTAGAACCGCTGGTTCCCAGGCGCTGCTGTAGGAAACACGATGCCGCTCGGGTGCCCGTACGGCCTTATCGACCCCACAGACTCGCCGGCCACGGTCATTCGGAAGAGATGCTCGTTCGGCCTCAATGCTGGAGCCGTGCTGATCTGCGCTGCTTCCTTCCTGCACGATCGCCCCAACGACGTGTCTATGGTGCACATTCTGTCGTGCATCACCGCCTTTTTGTTTCTGACGGGGCTATTTGTGACGCGCCGCGTGTCGCCGACGGTCTTGTCCTGGAACATAATATGCTTCGTTCCGCCGTTGCTGCTCGTCGATTGGGTCCGCGTGCAGCAGCTTGCCGCGAGGACGTGGCCTGCGATCGTGCTGCTCCTTGATATCAACCTTGTGACGGGCGGGGAGACTTGGGTGGACTTCTCCGTCCTTGGGCTCACGGTCCTCTCGCTGGTCGTCGTCTGCTGCGAGCAGTCGTTCCGGTTTGGAATGTTCGAAGTGGCCAGCCACTTCGGCGGCAGCGTCGTTGGCGCCTGCGACTGCGAAGACCCTCCTTGCTTCCCAGACGGCCCGTCCGCTCCGTTCGCTATCCTCGTGGGTTCCTGCGCTATCCTGTCCATGGACTATTACTTCACGAGACGCTTTGCCAAATCGATGTTTGCCGCAAATACGAGTATGGAAAAGTCGATCGACACGGCTCAAAGCATAGCCCGTGCTCTGGCAGGGTTCGACCTCGAAGCCGCATCCTCACGCCTGGACAACTCGACACTTCCGGATGGCCTCAGGGACGCTTTCGGACAGATTCTGCAGAACCTTACCAGCTACAAACCGTACCTTCCCGAAGCGATATGGATGTATCGTCGCGACAGTCATGATACGCCTGTTCGGGAGGCACCAGGACTCCGGAATGGTGTTGCAGCCATTGTTTTTACTGACATCAAGTCGTCGACCGCTACGTGGCAAGCCGAACCAACGGCAATGAAGCAAGCTCTGCGCATCCACAATACAGTCTTACGTGACACAATCCGTGACTTTGATGGATACGAGGTGAAGACAATAGGCGATTCTTTCATGGTTGCTTTCGAAACCTTAGAAAACGCCATCGGCTATAGCCTTGCATCACATATCGCGTTGTATGAGCAGGACTGGCCGGCTGAGTTGATGACGTTGCCGCAGTGTGCCAGGCTTGCAGGAGCGTGGAACGGGTTGCGGATTAGAGTTGGTGTACACTACGGAGAAGTTGAAGTTGAGAAGAATGCAGTAAACGACCGCTTTGATTACTTCGGCACCACCGTAAACAAGGCGGCGCGGCTCGAAGGAGCATGTTTACCAGGGGGGGTTGCCCTGGACAGCAACGCTGCTGATGCAACACAAGACGTCTTCGTCAATGAGGCAATTTCGATAGACAAGGGACGCGTTGAGTTGCACGGTTTGGGCAAGACTGGTGTGCGAGTCTTCTACCCCCGTTCGCTGTCCGGAAGGATCCACGTGTTGCCATCGACAGCTGCGAGACTATCAGTTTCTGCAGTTTCTACAACAGCAAGTCTGCGTAGTAATCCCTTGGAAAGAGCACCTCTTGTCGCCACGCTTGCGTGGAACGAGGACAAACGATTAACAACGTCGACGACGGGCGTTGTTGCGCTGCATGATTACGAAGAAGGAGACGGCGTGCATGAAGCTGTAAGCCGATTGAATGAAAGTCTCGGTTGGATTCAGCTTTGTCTTGATCGTTCGGAGGGAAGCATTACCTCGATTATTGGTTCGTCAGCATACTTCACGTGGAATGTGATGCAGTCGTGCGTGTCGCACGCTGAGAACGCATGTCGATTCGCGAGCCTCGTGCAAACCCAGCAACTCTACAAGAATTCCCGGATCGGTCTTTGTTGCACCAAGCACGCGATGGTAACATTGACGGCTGGTCGGCAAAAGTTCGTGACAGTAATCGGGCACGGTGTCAAAATAGCAGAACGAGTCTGTCGAAGAGCAGCCGAGCTCGAATGCCCAGTGCTGTACGCATTTCCTGTCACGGACACCGCGATGCCAAGCAGGCTCGCCGCACTGCTGGAGCACCGTGAAACTTGGGGCGTGCAAGTTGGCCTACTGTTCGAAGTTTACGCGCTGGGAAGCAAGGCATGTTAAGAATGCGTTGTTGGTACTCGATTAGTAGTTGGCAGCGTACCGCATGCAACTTGCCAAAGCAGGTGAGTTCCGTTAGTGCAACCTCTTCTTCCAAAATCCAGGTTCCGCTTGCACTGCCGGGTACGGTTTGCAAGATAACATCATACTGAGTGAGGAGGCCGGAAACTCCCCGGAGAGATGGTCCCTGCACTCTAACTCGTCTCTCTCTCTCTCATACTTCGCAGTCGGTCTGACTCAGGCCGACTCGGACCGGTTTTTTTCGTACTTTCTTCCGAGTCAGAAAAAAGTCAGACGGCCGTCCGACTCGGACCGAGTCGGAAGAAAGTACTACAGATTTTCTGCATTATAACCTCAACTAGTAGAGCCTATTACAGCGGCGGGCCGGCTCCAAGCCGGCATGCAGCCCCAGCCAAGCAGGCTGCTGGAGCACCGTGAAACTTGGGGCGTGCAAGTTGGACTACCGTTCGAAGTTTACGCGTTGGGAAGCAACGTTGCGCATGAGACAGGTTTTCCGAAGATCCTTTGCCCCACATAGTAGTTGCATTAGTGTGTGGTCCTTTTTAAGATGGATTGTGTCTGGCGCTCTCTCTCCCTTAGGGTTGCCGCCCGAGGGAACCGGCTATGAGCCGAAACTCAACGCGGTTTGCCCCAGGAGAGAACTTCGCGGCGGATTACAAAACACCCACCCTGCACGAGGCACGCGCCCAAGACCCGTGCACGGCTACCGTAGCATCCGAGGAAGGTGCAAACATGGAGGGTGCTACGGTCGGAAGGGGTTTCAATGTAGTTGGGAAAACACGTTCCCCTTCCCCGCGTTCTGCGTGTGGGGTTACCACCGGGCAACTGCCGCAGCAGCCGCGGATACGTCCTTCGCCCTCGGCTCACTTTCGGGCTTTCGCTGCTCACGTACCAGTGTGTTCCTGGTTGTTGCCCTAGTGACAGACCCGCCGCCTTAGTTTCGCCCGGCACGAGACTAATCCAATACCAGGCATCACCAGCTGTGCTCTTGGATTTCACCCTGTTGGCCTAGAGGGTGGTGGCGGCCGACCTCTTACAGCGGGGGGCCGGCTCCAAGCCGGCATGCAGCCAAGCCCCAGCCGAGGGCTGCTTTCTCATTAACCCGCAGTAGACACGAAAGAACATGCAAAAGTTCCGATCCCTAACAAAACAACTCCATTCGGGAACTTCGACATTCCTCTCGGGCGCACGTTCGCTGTCAAAACGAAGAACGAACCCAGCAACGAAGCTGTGGTCGACTTCATTGCCTCACTTCCTGATTGCGAAAAATGTTTACCAAAACAACAAGGCCAGCAATGATTTGTAGAGTTGCTGAAGAAAGAATTGCCGGCATTGAAAATTGATGGCTTAAACCCCTGTTTCAACGCCATGGCCCTACTCGGTCCGAGCTCAACGGTGAGCCCACTGGAGGGTCGCCAACGTCAGGCAAACAACAGTTTCATTCTGTTTCATCTTTCCCCTTCCAGAGCCGTTTGTCAGAAAGCTAGAGCAACTTGTCTTCTTCCCTTTGAGCATCGTGAATCTGATGACGCGGCAAGCAGATTTGGGGCGGGACCGACACGTACAGACCTGCGCGCGGTGAAGAGGGCGAAAGGAGTTGATCTCCCGTGGCACGGGTTATCTCAGCGTTGAGTTTGTAGTCATGTAGCACTTGGGCGGGCTACCGACCGGTTGATTGCAAGCGCCTGGGTTTGTTTGCTTGTGGGGAGGTGTCGCAACTCACCTACCAACACCGGCACAAGCGAATGTGGTTGCGGTTGCGGGCCGGCCGGCGTGACTGCGAGCAGACAGGCTGCATGCGCGTGGGCCCAATCGCGCCATTCACGCGGTACTCCAAAGGCCTAATCGGGCCGGGCCGGCACATACAGATTGCGACCGGGGCCAGCGTCGCACCTCGGTCTCGTCCCTTACAGCCGGAGCACGTGGCTCTCCCCAAGCCTCTGGGAAGGTGGCGGAGACGCGAGATAAAAACCAAAGTAGCGGCGGCCGACCTCTGTCTGCAAGCACGTCTCTGGCAGGGCAGTCGGCACCAAACGGAGCACAGTACCTCTTCCAAAGCAGTCGGCTGAAGCGGAGCACAGTCAATGGGCATTCAGAGAGTGCAAAGCATGTCTCTTGTAGGGCAGTGGGCAGCGGGCTTTGAGGGAAAGGTCAGCGCGGTAGCGATGACCAGGAGAACACATACAGATGGGTGGGGAGAGGCCCTGGGACTAAGGCGTGACTACCCCCGTCCCTGTCCCTCCCAGGGCGCCACCCCGAATCTAGCCTGGCTCCACCACGGTGAAGGCCCACACCTGCGGTTTCCGTCCCTCGTATGCTTGTGCTTGGCACTTCTTGGGCCAGACAGTGGTCAACATGGTCGCTCATGGGTCAGCCAGGGGTCCACCAGTGGTCGAACCCAAAATACTAGTGTCAATTTCGATCACACTCTACAACGCTCGACTACACTCTACTACACTCTACGACACTCGATTACACTCTACTACACTCGATTACACTATATTACACTACACATTCTAAACAAGGCCCACTTGCTCGACCCGTACACGGTGCTGCCGTATCGGTCGCTTGGCATGATCGCAGAAGTGTGCCGAAGGAGGCCGGCGTGGAGGGCCCGCGTCGCAACAGTTCGAAAGGCGTATGGCAGCAGAATCCGCGCATGGGGACCGATCGGTATTGCGGCCGAGCATGCGAAAAAGCTCGGTATGCGATGGACGGAAGATTTCGACAACGCCGAGGACGAGGCAGGGAACGTGCTGGGGCTGGTGCGACAAAGCAGGGGGGAGCGAGGGCACACGCTGAGAAGGGTGATTCGCGGCTGGCGGCTAGCGGGGCTTGAGAAGAGGCGGGTAGACTTCGGAGGGGTGCGGGCAGGTGTAGACTACGTCGCGACGAATGCCTACGGGCTGAAGGCGTCGACAACGCTGACGGCTGCACGGGACGTTGCCGAGGTCGTGGCTGGGTCGGTGATGACGGAGTCACATGCTGCCAAGCTGTGGGGAGGTGACGGGCTGTGCAGACGCTGTGTCGAGCCGACGGAGGAAACCCTGGGCCACATTTGGTGGCAATGCCGGGCGTACGAACGGATCCGAGCGCAACACCAGTATGCCGAAATTGTTGGCGCGGATCGCTCGACTTGGCCCCCGTGCCTGCAAGAACACGGGATACTGCCGAAGGGAAGTCGAGTCAACATCGAAGTGCTGCACACGTTCATGGCGGAGGTCATGCACGAGAGACGACGGCTGGAGAGAGAAGGAAGAGACCGGGCGGTCGGCCACCCCTGGAGACAATTGCACCCTGACGACTGCCCCCCGCGCCGGCTGAATTTCGAAGCGATCGCTGGACCGGGGACCTTCGCGGCGGTCGGAGGAGAGAGGTGGTTCCGGGCGCTGCAGTATTGGCTGGATGGGATGTGCTGGTCGGTGGCGGGTGACGTGTCGACGGCAGAGCTCGCCATCGACTTTGAGGTATACACCGGATTGGACCTTCCAGGCAATGTCGTAGCAACGACGGACGGGACACCGTTGAGCATGCGTGCGAGGGTACTCGCAAGGCTTTTGAAGACCGTCGGGGACGCGCTGGAGCGGAACGGCGACGAACCGCCTCTGCCGGGAAGGAAATTGGAGAAGATAGGGTCGTTGAGAACGGTGGGAGCCCCGCCGTGCCTCACGGGGTACGAGATGAGGCCAATCTTCCGTGGTGGTACGGAGACGATGGAAGTGCTCGAGACACAACTGACGACGGCTCGGCACGGATTCAACGGCGAGGCGTGGGGGATGGATCTTTTCCCGACGTACGGAGGTGGAAGAGCGGAGCGTGCGGCGAGATGGGCGGTGTTCAACGACGCTACGGAGAAGAAGAAAGGCAAGAAGACGGCAGTCGTCGGAGGGGATCCGTGGTACGTGCCGGAAGGGGCTCCCCGACACGAAAAGTGGGGTGAGCGGGTGTGCCACGAGCACCAAAAGGTGAAATGCGACGGGTGCAAGCGCCAGGGCAAGTCGGTGGCGTGGTGCTGTAAGGCCCACCACAAGGAAGACGACGGCCTTGCGGTGAAGTTCTGCGCGCAGCACCGCCTGACGCAATGCGCGACGTGCAAGACGATCGCGGAGTGCTGCCGCAACGGACACCACCGGTGCCTTGATCATGGCATGCCGACGTGTGCGCACTGCAGCCGGCTCGCGGACTTGCGGAGTCGAAGGCCCAAACTGTGCTGTCGGAAGGGGCACCACCGGGCGGCCGTGGCGAGAGGAGAAGAAGCAGCATCGAAGAAGAGGAAGGCGGAGCCGGAGGGCGCCGCGACAGCGCCGAGACAGGCGAGACGTGAGAACGTGGTGTTCATTCTGCGGGAAGCAGCGGAAGGCGAGCGAGAGCCCGCAACATCAACGCCGACATCAGCAGCGAAGGTCGGGAAGACGGCACCAACGCCAGCGAAGAAGCGGCAATCGGACTCCGCGGCGGAGCCGGTACCGAAAAGACGCAAAGGACGCGTCGATGTGCCACGACCATCGCCCAGGCGCCGAGAAAAAGCAGAAATCGACGCGCAACCGATGAACCTCGACGAGCAATCGAAGAAGAAGCGAAGCACCAAACGCGCGCCTGAGCGCGACGATCAAGACGAGCTAAAGAGGCGAAAGCATGACACTTCACGTGCGAAGAGATAACCGCGCCGTCGGCGATGCAGATTATCGCCACAGATTCTTTGCATTCTAATCCAAAATATTACACTCGATTACGCTCGATCAGGGGGTGGGTGAATTGGCTCAAAAAAGTTTCTTGGTGGCTATAAGCTAATTATTCCATTTTTTAGAGTGAAAGGTCGCTTGTTGTTGGCCCATTTTTTCCAGGGGAAAATTTCACCTTTGAGAATCTGGCCACCCAGCCTCGGGTCCACAACGGGCGATATTTCAAATGCGGGCCGAGAAGGCTTTTTTGACCGATGTTTACGGATTCGGGTCCAGATGAAACATTGAAGCCATTTTCGCCCTTCGAAAGTTGGAAAGCAGTGATGCATTCGACCGAAGATGCCCACAGGTTGGTGAACGCTAACTAGGGGCCCGGGGCCCGGGGATCAACCCCCTGGCCCCTAGGATGTATGTGAACCCCTGGAGGGGGGTGATCCCGTGCACATCACCGGATCGACACAAGCGTGTCTCCCCAAAATCCCAAACCCTCTGAACTGCTTTTTCCTCTGGTGGACAGCCCAATTCTTTCTCCTAGTGTTCTTACTTTGCAAACGCTAAAATGTGCGGAAATAAAATGCATACCAAGTTCAAACCGTGGTATTGCCGAGGATTGTATCAGACCAGACCAAGAACCAGATAACGGCCAGCTTGTGAACGAGGTTTTTGGAAGTGGCCTGTGGTCGCAGAAGTCGATAGGCGCAACTGGGGCTGAACAGCCAGCAATCACGAGCACAAACGAGGACCGCGCCTGTTAGCCGGTCCATCTCCTCCTGGTAGACTGTGATGGTTTGGGTTAGTTTGGATTAGAATGCAAAGACTCTGTTGCGATAATCTGCGTCCGTGATGGACTGACGATTCCAGCTCCAGGGATAGGGACGGACTTGGTAGACCGTGTGATAAGCAGCACCAGGCATTTCAACGCCGTTCCAGAAGATAGGGATGGACCGGCTTATACACTGCATGGGATCGATCCAGACGACCGCGGATGGATACGACAAGACAGGCTGTGGGGCGCATGCGGAAACTGAACGCGCTGAAATGCATCGATTGACGTATCTCTTGCGCACCTTTTCCGAAAAGGCGACACTAACATGGGGTGTGACCAAGGGTGATGGAGAATTGGTGCGATAGACAATTACGTTCCCGCGCCTCACAAAACTGCAGTTGTAGTGACTTTTGTAGATCCAGGACAGCACACTCCCGGTACAGAACAAAGTTAGGCGTAAACTGCTTTGGAACACGTGCGCGATGAAGGTTAAACGAATCCTCCCTACCAGGTAAGCTACAGAAGCCTAGAACCGCTGGTTCCCAGGCGCTGCTGTAGGAAACACGATGCCGCTCGGGTGCCCGTACGGCCTTATCGACCCCACAGACTCGCCGGCCACGGTCATTCGGAAGAGATACTCGTTCGGCCTCAATGCTGGAGCCGTGCTGATCTGCGCTGCTTCCTTCCTGCACGATCGCCCCAACGACGTGTCTATGGTGTACATTCTGCCGTGCATCACCGCCTTTTTGTGTCTGACGGGGCTATTTGTGACGCGCCGCGTGTCGCCGACGGTCTTGTCCTGGAACATAATATGCTTCGTTCCGCCGTTGCTGCTCGTCGATTGGGTCCGCGTGCAGCAGCTTGCCGCGAGGACGTGGCCTGCGATCGTGCTGCTCCTTGATATCAACCTTGTGACGGGCGGGGAGACTTGGGTGGACTTCTCCGTCCTTGGGCTCACGGTCCTCTCGCTGGTCGTCGTCTGCTGCGAGCAGTCGTTCCGGTTTGGAATGTTCGAAGTGGCCAGCCACTTCGGCGGCAGCGTCGTTGGCGCCTGCGACTGCGAAGACCCTCCTTGCTTCCCAGACGGCCCGTCCGCTCCGTTCGCTATCCTCGTGGGTTCCTGCGCTATCCTGTCCATGGACTATTACTTCACGAGACGCTTTGCCAAATCGATGTTTGCCGCAAATACGAGTATGGAAAAGTCGATCGACACGGCTCAAAGCATAGCCCGTGCTCTGGCAGGGTTCGACCTCGAAGCCGCATCCTCACGCCTGGACAACTCGACACTTCCGGATGGCCTCAGGGACGCTTTCGGACAGATTCTGCAGAACCTTACCAGCTACAAACCGTACCTTCCCGAAGCGATATGGATGTATCGTCGCGACAGTCATGATACGCCTGTTCGGGAGGCACCAGGACTCCGGAATGGTGTTGCAGCCATTGTTTTTACTGACATCAAGTCGTCGACCGCTACGTGGCAAGCCGAACCAACGGCAATGAAGCAAGCTCTGCGCATCCACAATACAGTCTTACGTGACACAATCCGTGACTTTGATGGATACGAGGTGAAGACAATAGGCGATTCTTTCATGGTTGCTTTCGAAACCTTAGAAAACGCCATCGGCTATAGCCTTGCATCACATATCGCGTTGTATGAGCAGGACTGGCCGGCTGAGTTGATGACGTTGCCGCAGTGTGCCAGGCTTGCAGGAGCGTGGAACGGGTTGCGGATTAGAGTTGGTGTACACTACGGAGAAGTTGAAGTTGAGAAGAATGCAGTAAACGACCGCTTTGATTACTTCGGCACCACCGTAAACAAGGCGGCGCGGCTCGAAGGAGCATGTTTACCAGGGGGGGTTGCCCTGGACAGCAACGCTGCTGATGCAACACAAGACGTCTTCGTCAATGAGGCAATTTCGATAGACAAGGGACGCGTTGAGTTGCACGGTTTGGGCAAGACTGGTGTGCGAGTCTTCTACCCCCGTTCGCTGTCCGGAAGGATCCACGTGTTGCCATCGACAGCTGCGAGACTATCAGTTTCTGCAGTTTCTACAACAGCAAGTCTGCGTAGTAATCCCTTGGAAAGAGCACCTCTTGTCGCCACGCTTGCGTGGAACGAGGACAAACGATTAACAACGTCGACGACGGGCGTTGTTGCGCTGCATGATTACGAAGAAGGAGACGGCGTGCATGAAGCTGTAAGCCGATTGAATGAAAGTCTCGGTTGGATTCAGCTTTGTCTTGATCGTTCGGAGGGAAGCATTACCTCGATTATTGGTTCGTCAGCATACTTCACGTGGAATGTGATGCAGTCGTGCGTGTCGCACGCTGAGAACGCATGTCGATTCGCGAGCCTCGTGCAAACCCAGCAACTCTACAAGAATTCCCGGATCGGTCTTTGTTGCACCAAGCACGCGATGGTAACATTGACGGCTGGTCGGCAAAAGTTCGTGACAGTAATCGGGCACGGTGTCAAAATAGCAGAACGAGTCTGTCGAAGAGCAGCCGAGCTCGAATGCCCAGTGCTGTACGCATTTCCTGTCACGGACACCGCGATGCCAAGCAGGCTCGCCGCACTGCTGGAGCACCGTGAAACTTGGGGCGTGCAAGTTGGCCTACTGTTCGAAGTTTACGCGCTGGGAAGCAAGGCATGTTAAGAATGCGTTGTTGGTACTCGATTAGTAGTTGGCAGCGTACCGCATGCAACTTGCCAAAGCAGGTGAGTTCCGTTAGTGCAACCTCTTCTTCCAAAATCCAGGTTCCGCTTGCACTGCCGGGTACGGTTTGCAAGATAACATCATACTGAGTGAGGAGGCCGGAAACTCCCCGGAGAGATGGTCCCTGCACTCTAACTCGTCTCTCTCTCTCTCATACTTCGCAGTCGGTCTGACTCAGGCCGACTCGGACCGGTTTTTTTCGTACTTTCTTCCGAGTCAGAAAAAAGTCAGACGGCCGTCCGACTCGGACCGAGTCGGAAGAAAGTACTACAGATTTTCTGCATTATAACCTCAACTAGTAGAGCCTATTACAGCGGCGGGCCGGCTCCAAGCCGGCATGCAGCCCCAGCCAAGCAGGCTGCTGGAGCACCGTGAAACTTGGGGCGTGCAAGTTGGACTACCGTTCGAAGTTTACGCGTTGGGAAGCAACGTTGCGCATGAGACAGGTTTTCCGAAGATCCTTTGCCCCACATAGTAGTTGCATTAGTGTGTGGTCCTTTTTAAGATGGATTGTGTCTGGCGCTCTCTCTCCCTTAGGGTTGCCGCCCGAGGGAACCGGCTATGAGCCGAAACTCAACGCGGTTTGCCCCAGGAGAGAACTTCGCGGCGGATTACAAAACACCCACCCTGCACGAGGCACGCGCCCAAGACCCGTGCACGGCTACCGTAGCATCCGAGGAAGGTGCAAACATGGAGGGTGCTACGGTCGGAAGGGGTTTCAATGTAGTTGGGAAAACACGTTCCCCTTCCCCGCGTTCTGCGTGTGGGGTTACCACCGGGCAACTGCCGCAGCAGCCGCGGATACGTCCTTCGCCCTCGGCTCACTTTCGGGCTTTCGCTGCTCACGTACCAGTGTGTTCCTGGTTGTTGCCCTAGTGACAGACCCGCCGCCTTAGTTTCGCCCGGCACGAGACTAATCCAATACCAGGCATCACCAGCTGTGCTCTTGGATTTCACCCTGTTGGCCTAGAGGGTGGTGGCGGCCGACCTCTTACAGCGGGGGGCCGGCTCCAAGCCGGCATGCAGCCAAGCCCCAGCCGAGGGCTGCTTTCTCATTAACCCGCAGTAGACACGAAAGAACATGCAAAAGTTCCGATCCCTAACAAAACAACTCCATTCGGGAACTTCGACATTCCTCTCGGGCGCACGTTCGCTGTCAAAACGAAGAACGAACCCAGCAACGAAGCTGTGGTCGACTTCATTGCCTCACTTCCTGATTGCGAAAAATGTTTACCAAAACAACAAGGCCAGCAATGATTTGTAGAGTTGCTGAAGAAAGAATTGCCGGCATTGAAAATTGATGGCTTAAACCCCTGTTTCAACGCCATGGCCCTACTCGGTCCGAGCTCAACGGTGAGCCCACTGGAGGGTCGCCAACGTCAGGCAAACAACAGTTTCATTCTGTTTCATCTTTCCCCTTCCAGAGCCGTTTGTCAGAAAGCTAGAGCAACTTGTCTTCTTCCCTTTGAGCATCGTGAATCTGATGACGCGGCAAGCAGATTTGGGGCGGGACCGACACGTACAGACCTGCGCGCGGTGAAGAGGGCGAAAGGAGTTGATCTCCCGTGGCACGGGTTATCTCAGCGTTGAGTTTGTAGTCATGTAGCACTTGGGCGGGCTACCGACCGGTTGATTGCAAGCGCCTGGGTTTGTTTGCTTGTGGGGAGGTGTCGCAACTCACCTACCAACACCGGCACAAGCGAATGTGGTTGCGGTTGCGGGCCGGCCGGCGTGACTGCGAGCAGACAGGCTGCATGCGCGTGGGCCCAATCGCGCCATTCACGCGGTACTCCAAAGGCCTAATCGGGCCGGGCCGGCACATACAGATTGCGACCGGGGCCAGCGTCGCACCTCGGTCTCGTCCCTTACAGCCGGAGCACGTGGCTCTCCCCAAGCCTCTGGGAAGGTGGCGGAGACGCGAGATAAAAACCAAAGTAGCGGCGGCCGACCTCTGTCTGCAAGCACGTCTCTGGCAGGGCAGTCGGCACCAAACGGAGCACAGTACCTCTTCCAAAGCAGTCGGCTGAAGCGGAGCACAGTCAATGGGCATTCAGAGAGTGCAAAGCATGTCTCTTGTAGGGCAGTGGGCAGCGGGCTTTGAGGGAAAGGTCAGCGCGGTAGCGATGACCAGGAGAACACATACAGATGGGTGGGGAGAGGCCCTGGGACTAAGGCGTGACTACCCCCGTCCCTGTCCCTCCCAGGGCGCCACCCCGAATCTAGCCTGGCTCCACCACGGTGAAGGCCCACACCTGCGGTTTCCGTCCCTCGTATGCTTGTGCTTGGCACTTCTTGGGCCAGACAGTGGTCAACATGGTCGCTCATGGGTCAGCCAGGGGTCCACCAGTGGTCGAACCCAAAATACTAGTGTCAATTTCGATCACACTCTACAACGCTCGACTACACTCTACTACACTCTACGACACTCGATTACACTCTACTACACTCGATTACACTATATTACACTACACATTCTAAACAAGGCCCACTTGCTCGACCCGTACACGGTGCTGCCGTATCGGTCGCTTGGCATGATCGCAGAAGTGTGCCGAAGGAGGCCGGCGTGGAGGGCCCGCGTCGCAACAGTTCGAAAGGCGTATGGCAGCAGAATCCGCGCATGGGGACCGATCGGTATTGCGGCCGAGCATGCGAAAAAGCTCGGTATGCGATGGACGGAAGATTTCGACAACGCCGAGGACGAGGCAGGGAACGTGCTGGGGCTGGTGCGACAAAGCAGGGGGGAGCGAGGGCACACGCTGAGAAGGGTGATTCGCGGCTGGCGGCTAGCGGGGCTTGAGAAGAGGCGGGTAGACTTCGGAGGGGTGCGGGCAGGTGTAGACTACGTCGCGACGAATGCCTACGGGCTGAAGGCGTCGACAACGCTGACGGCTGCACGGGACGTTGCCGAGGTCGTGGCTGGGTCGGTGATGACGGAGTCACATGCTGCCAAGCTGTGGGGAGGTGACGGGCTGTGCAGACGCTGTGTCGAGCCGACGGAGGAAACCCTGGGCCACATTTGGTGGCAATGCCGGGCGTACGAACGGATCCGAGCGCAACACCAGTATGCCGAAATTGTTGGCGCGGATCGCTCGACTTGGCCCCCGTGCCTGCAAGAACACGGGATACTGCCGAAGGGAAGTCGAGTCAACATCGAAGTGCTGCACACGTTCATGGCGGAGGTCATGCACGAGAGACGACGGCTGGAGAGAGAAGGAAGAGACCGGGCGGTCGGCCACCCCTGGAGACAATTGCACCCTGACGACTGCCCCCCGCGCCGGCTGAATTTCGAAGCGATCGCTGGACCGGGGACCTTCGCGGCGGTCGGAGGAGAGAGGTGGTTCCGGGCGCTGCAGTATTGGCTGGATGGGATGTGCTGGTCGGTGGCGGGTGACGTGTCGACGGCAGAGCTCGCCATCGACTTTGAGGTATACACCGGATTGGACCTTCCAGGCAATGTCGTAGCAACGACGGACGGGACACCGTTGAGCATGCGTGCGAGGGTACTCGCAAGGCTTTTGAAGACCGTCGGGGACGCGCTGGAGCGGAACGGCGACGAACCGCCTCTGCCGGGAAGGAAATTGGAGAAGATAGGGTCGTTGAGAACGGTGGGAGCCCCGCCGTGCCTCACGGGGTACGAGATGAGGCCAATCTTCCGTGGTGGTACGGAGACGATGGAAGTGCTCGAGACACAACTGACGACGGCTCGGCACGGATTCAACGGCGAGGCGTGGGGGATGGATCTTTTCCCGACGTACGGAGGTGGAAGAGCGGAGCGTGCGGCGAGATGGGCGGTGTTCAACGACGCTACGGAGAAGAAGAAAGGCAAGAAGACGGCAGTCGTCGGAGGGGATCCGTGGTACGTGCCGGAAGGGGCTCCCCGACACGAAAAGTGGGGTGAGCGGGTGTGCCACGAGCACCAAAAGGTGAAATGCGACGGGTGCAAGCGCCAGGGCAAGTCGGTGGCGTGGTGCTGTAAGGCCCACCACAAGGAAGACGACGGCCTTGCGGTGAAGTTCTGCGCGCAGCACCGCCTGACGCAATGCGCGACGTGCAAGACGATCGCGGAGTGCTGCCGCAACGGACACCACCGGTGCCTTGATCATGGCATGCCGACGTGTGCGCACTGCAGCCGGCTCGCGGACTTGCGGAGTCGAAGGCCCAAACTGTGCTGTCGGAAGGGGCACCACCGGGCGGCCGTGGCGAGAGGAGAAGAAGCAGCATCGAAGAAGAGGAAGGCGGAGCCGGAGGGCGCCGCGACAGCGCCGAGACAGGCGAGACGTGAGAACGTGGTGTTCATTCTGCGGGAAGCAGCGGAAGGCGAGCGAGAGCCCGCAACATCAACGCCGACATCAGCAGCGAAGGTCGGGAAGACGGCACCAACGCCAGCGAAGAAGCGGCAATCGGACTCCGCGGCGGAGCCGGTACCGAAAAGACGCAAAGGACGCGTCGATGTGCCACGACCATCGCCCAGGCGCCGAGAAAAAGCAGAAATCGACGCGCAACCGATGAACCTCGACGAGCAATCGAAGAAGAAGCGAAGCACCAAACGCGCGCCTGAGCGCGACGATCAAGACGAGCTAAAGAGGCGAAAGCATGACACTTCACGTGCGAAGAGATAACCGCGCCGTCGGCGATGCAGATTATCGCCACAGATTCTTTGCATTCTAATCCAAAATATTACACTCGATTACGCTCGATCAGGGGGTGGGTGAATTGGCTCAAAAAAGTTTCTTGGTGGCTATAAGCTAATTATTCCATTTTTTAGAGTGAAAGGTCGCTTGTTGTTGGCCCATTTTTTCCAGGGGAAAATTTCACCTTTGAGAATCTGGCCACCCAGCCTCGGGTCCACAACGGGCGATATTTCAAATGCGGGCCGAGAAGGCTTTTTTGACCGATGTTTACGGATTCGGGTCCAGATGAAACATTGAAGCCATTTTCGCCCTTCGAAAGTTGGAAAGCAGTGATGCATTCGACCGAAGATGCCCACAGGTTGGTGAACGCTAACTAGGGGCCCGGGGCCCGGGGATCAACCCCCTGGCCCCTAGGATGTATGTGAACCCCTGGAGGGGGGTGATCCCGTGCACATCACCGGATCGACACAAGCGTGTCTCCCCAAAATCCCAAACCCTCTGAACTGCTTTTTCCTCTGGTGGACAGCCCAATTCTTTCTCCTAGTGTTCTTACTTTGCAAACGCTAAAATGTGCGGAAATAAAATGCATACCAAGTTCAAACCGTGGTATTGCCGAGGATTGTATCAGACCAGACCAAGAACCAGATAACGGCCAGCTTGTGAACGAGGTTTTTGGAAGTGGCCTGTGGTCGCAGAAGTCGATAGGCGCAACTGGGGCTGAACAGCCAGCAATCACGAGCACAAACGAGGACCGCGCCTGTTAGCCGGTCCATCTCCTCCTGGTAGACTGTGATGGTTTGGGTTAGTTTGGATTAGAATGCAAAGACTCTGTTGCGATAATCTGCGTCCGTGATGGACTGACGATTCCAGCTCCAGGGATAGGGACGGACTTGGTAGACCGTGTGATAAGCAGCACCAGGCATTTCAACGCCGTTCCAGAAGATAGGGATGGACCGGCTTATACACTGCATGGGATCGATCCAGACGACCGCGGATGGATACGACAAGACAGGCTGTGGGGCGCATGCGGAAACTGAACGCGCTGAAATGCATCGATTGACGTATCTCTTGCGCACCTTTTCCGAAAAGGCGACACTAACATGGGGTGTGACCAAGGGTGATGGAGAATTGGTGCGATAGACAATTACGTTCCCGCGCCTCACAAAACTGCAGTTGTAGTGACTTTTGTAGATCCAGGACAGCACACTCCCGGTACAGAACAAAGTTAGGCGTAAACTGCTTTGGAACACGTGCGCGATGAAGGTTAAACGAATCCTCCCTACCAGGTAAGCTACAGAAGCCTAGAACCGCTGGTTCCCAGGCGCTGCTGTAGGAAACACGATGCCGCTCGGGTGCCCGTACGGCCTTATCGACCCCACAGACTCGCCGGCCACGGTCATTCGGAAGAGATACTCGTTCGGCCTCAATGCTGGAGCCGTGCTGATCTGCGCTGCTTCCTTCCTGCACGATCGCCCCAACGACGTGTCTATGGTGTACATTCTGCCGTGCATCACCGCCTTTTTGTGTCTGACGGGGCTATTTGTGACGCGCCGCGTGTCGCCGACGGTCTTGTCCTGGAACATAATATGCTTCGTTCCGCCGTTGCTGCTCGTCGATTGGGTCCGCGTGCAGCAGCTTGCCGCGAGGACGTGGCCTGCGATCGTGCTGCTCCTTGATATCAACCTTGTGACGGGCGGGGAGACTTGGGTGGACTTCTCCGTCCTTGGGCTCACGGTCCTCTCGCTGGTCGTCGTCTGCTGCGAGCAGTCGTTCCGGTTTGGAATGTTCGAAGTGGCCAGCCACTTCGGCGGCAGCGTCGTTGGCGCCTGCGACTGCGAAGACCCTCCTTGCTTCCCAGACGGCCCGTCCGCTCCGTTCGCTATCCTCGTGGGTTCCTGCGCTATCCTGTCCATGGACTATTACTTCACGAGACGCTTTGCCAAATCGATGTTTGCCGCAAATACGAGTATGGAAAAGTCGATCGACACGGCTCAAAGCATAGCCCGTGCTCTGGCAGGGTTCGACCTCGAAGCCGCATCCTCACGCCTGGACAACTCGACACTTCCGGATGGCCTCAGGGACGCTTTCGGACAGATTCTGCAGAACCTTACCAGCTACAAACCGTACCTTCCCGAAGCGATATGGATGTATCGTCGCGACAGTCATGATACGCCTGTTCGGGAGGCACCAGGACTCCGGAATGGTGTTGCAGCCATTGTTTTTACTGACATCAAGTCGTCGACCGCTACGTGGCAAGCCGAACCAACGGCAATGAAGCAAGCTCTGCGCATCCACAATACAGTCTTACGTGACACAATCCGTGACTTTGATGGATACGAGGTGAAGACAATAGGCGATTCTTTCATGGTTGCTTTCGAAACCTTAGAAAACGCCATCGGCTATAGCCTTGCATCACATATCGCGTTGTATGAGCAGGACTGGCCGGCTGAGTTGATGACGTTGCCGCAGTGTGCCAGGCTTGCAGGAGCGTGGAACGGGTTGCGGATTAGAGTTGGTGTACACTACGGAGAAGTTGAAGTTGAGAAGAATGCAGTAAACGACCGCTTTGATTACTTCGGCACCACCGTAAACAAGGCGGCGCGGCTCGAAGGAGCATGTTTACCAGGGGGGGTTGCCCTGGACAGCAACGCTGCTGATGCAACACAAGACGTCTTCGTCAATGAGGCAATTTCGATAGACAAGGGACGCGTTGAGTTGCACGGTTTGGGCAAGACTGGTGTGCGAGTCTTCTACCCCCGTTCGCTGTCCGGAAGGATCCACGTGTTGCCATCGACAGCTGCGAGACTATCAGTTTCTGCAGTTTCTACAACAGCAAGTCTGCGTAGTAATCCCTTGGAAAGAGCACCTCTTGTCGCCACGCTTGCGTGGAACGAGGACAAACGATTAACAACGTCGACGACGGGCGTTGTTGCGCTGCATGATTACGAAGAAGGAGACGGCGTGCATGAAGCTGTAAGCCGATTGAATGAAAGTCTCGGTTGGATTCAGCTTTGTCTTGATCGTTCGGAGGGAAGCATTACCTCGATTATTGGTTCGTCAGCATACTTCACGTGGAATGTGATGCAGTCGTGCGTGTCGCACGCTGAGAACGCATGTCGATTCGCGAGCCTCGTGCAAACCCAGCAACTCTACAAGAATTCCCGGATCGGTCTTTGTTGCACCAAGCACGCGATGGTAACATTGACGGCTGGTCGGCAAAAGTTCGTGACAGTAATCGGGCACGGTGTCAAAATAGCAGAACGAGTCTGTCGAAGAGCAGCCGAGCTCGAATGCCCAGTGCTGTACGCATTTCCTGTCACGGACACCGCGATGCCAAGCAGGCTCGCCGCACTGCTGGAGCACCGTGAAACTTGGGGCGTGCAAGTTGGCCTACTGTTCGAAGTTTACGCGCTGGGAAGCAAGGCATGTTAAGAATGCGTTGTTGGTACTCGATTAGTAGTTGGCAGCGTACCGCATGCAACTTGCCAAAGCAGGTGAGTTCCGTTAGTGCAACCTCTTCTTCCAAAATCCAGGTTCCGCTTGCACTGCCGGGTACGGTTTGCAAGATAACATCATACTGAGTGAGGAGGCCGGAAACTCCCCGGAGAGATGGTCCCTGCACTCTAACTCGTCTCTCTCTCTCTCATACTTCGCAGTCGGTCTGACTCAGGCCGACTCGGACCGGTTTTTTTCGTACTTTCTTCCGAGTCAGAAAAAAGTCAGACGGCCGTCCGACTCGGACCGAGTCGGAAGAAAGTACTACAGATTTTCTGCATTATAACCTCAACTAGTAGAGCCTATTACAGCGGCGGGCCGGCTCCAAGCCGGCATGCAGCCCCAGCCAAGCAGGCTGCTGGAGCACCGTGAAACTTGGGGCGTGCAAGTTGGACTACCGTTCGAAGTTTACGCGTTGGGAAGCAACGTTGCGCATGAGACAGGTTTTCCGAAGATCCTTTGCCCCACATAGTAGTTGCATTAGTGTGTGGTCCTTTTTAAGATGGATTGTGTCTGGCGCTCTCGCTCCCTTAGGGTTGCCGCCCGAGGGAACCGGCTATGAGCCGAAACTCAACGCGGTTTGCCCCAGGAGAGAACTTCGCGGCGGATTACAAAACACCCACCCTGCACGAGGCACGCGCCCAAGACCCGTGCACGGCTACCGTAGCATCCGAGGAAGGTGCAAACATGGAGGGTGCTACGGTCGGAAGGGGTTTCAATGTAGTTGGGAAAACACGTTCCCCTTCCCCGCGTTCTGCGTGTGGGGTTACCACCGGGCAACTGCCGCAGCAGCCGCGGATACGTCCTTCGCCCTCGGCTCACTTTCGGGCTTTCGCTGCTCACGTACCAGTGTGTTCCTGGTTGTTGCCTTGTCTGGTTTATCCGGCCATCCGGCCAAAGTGGCTGATCCTTAACAAGAGCGCTGCCCCCCCCCCCCTCAGGCTATTTTCACTGTGGAGGGGGGAGACGCTACCTGTCACACTCTAAGGTGGTCACCACGGTGGGCGGTCAGAAAAAAAAATTTTTTTTTTGCCCCAAATACCCCAAATACCACACTTTGGAAAATTTTTGTGGGCCCACTTTTGGCAGGGAATTTTGACCATTTCACCTTAGAGAATTTGACCACCCAGCCTCCAAGGCAACTGCACTGTAGAGGGGGGGGGGGGGGGGGGTCTGGTTTATCCGGCCATCCGGCCAAAGTGGCTGATCCTTAACAAGAGCGCTGCCCCCCCCCCCTCGGGTACTGGCGCCGAACTTGCCAACACAGGGATTTCCTGACTTGGAGTGCACGACCACCACCGGAAGCAATCTACGGCATGGAGTATTCGGAAACGCTGAAAGACGTTGCGTGACGACGTAGTCTTCTTGGGAATGCGCGTTAGAGTTGTGAGGGGCAACAAAGCCAACTTCATCCGACTCTCCGTTCTTGACAAGGGTGAACAGTTTCCATGGTACCCCATCAAATACACGCATGCCGAGTCGACGGTTCCGCGAAACACCGGAACCTCGATATTCAAAGGTGCCCTGATACGAGCAGCCCGCATCTGCAACAACATGCCTGATCTCAAAGTCGAGATAATGAAGGTATACTACAGATTGCGAGATCGTGGGTTCTCCGGACGTGAACTTCGACACACGTTCGATACTTTTGTCGTGCAGAAGTACGAACTGGACGCACGGGTGCTGACACAGTTTTACCACTATGTTGGGAAAGCCTACGACGAAGGACGCCCGAAGAACGCAGAAAAGCCGTACATCAACACCCGGCAGCCGAACCGACCCACCTCCCCACCACATCAGACGCCCAACCCGCCCGAGCCCGAAAACACCACAACGACGGTCTCACCCTCAAACGAACCAACAGGTTCTCCCAAACGCAACCGCAACGGCATCACCAACGTTCGCAACACGTGCTTCTTTGCCGCCAGCGTCCAATTTCTGGCACGCAAACGAAACTTCCGGAACCAACTCGAAACTATCGAGCGCCCGGATGAAGAACAGTTGAAAATCCGTCGACTGTTCACGGATTTTGATGCTGACCGTGACATCCACGGTTCGATGGCAGAAATTCGAAGCCTCGTTTTCAGCACAACCGAGAACGACTCCGAACACCGTGATGCCCACGAACTGCTGACACGGATGAGAAGCTGCGTGTGGGGATAACAACGACCCAACGATGGTGACATACTCACGACGAACCACCTGTAAAGTATGTCAGGAGACCTCGACAGCGGTGCCGGTGTTAGAACCATTTCTCCTTGTAGAGCTCAAGAACAGGGAGAATTCCTACACCGAGACGGTTGAAGCTCTTGTAAACAAGGTAAAGAACAAGAGAGCAGCCAATGTAGACCTCGACTGTACAACTTACCGAAAGAAGACGTCCTCGAAAGAGATCTATGCCTTTCCAAATGTGATGGACGTGGCACTGAAACGAGCCCAACGGTCGAAGAGGACAGGCGAGGAGATAAAAGTGAAAGCCCGCACACCAATCCAATCAACCATTGGGATTGGCGAAGCCACGTACATGGTGACGGGTTTCATAATCCACACTGGAAAAGTACATGCTGGGCACTATTACACCATCATGAAAGAAGCAGACGAATGGGTGTGTTATGACGACCAGCAAGTATCAGTGCTCTCATGGGAAGCATGTGCCGGAAAGTTCGTTTCGAACGGTTACATCGTCTCCCTTGAGAAGATATAAACACTTTCACTCAGTGGAAGCAGTGCCCCGTGGCGGTTGGTTACGAGCCACAACCCAAACCAGAACCCCCTTTTTTTAATCTGACGAAGGAAGGATGCGATATACATTGGAACCAGAAAGTTGTGATAGCACCGGAACAGGACCGAAAGTCCCCGTCCAAAGGACCCACTGAAGAGCTCTAACTTTGGATTGGTATGCGTTCAAGAGCGAAACCAGAGACAAAGAACGAGGTGCACACAACACCGCGGTGAAAAAAAGAATGCAGAGGAATAGTTCAAGGTTCCAGACCCTACCTGCGGAGTCTTACACTCCCTGCGACCCTTTTTCCCTTTCCCTATTTTATTTTACACTTTCTTCGACGAAGACTTGATGCTAGCATCAAACATGCATGCGAGGCAGTGTTCTGCCTGAACATTAAACTAAGTTTTTTTGTATAAGCACCTGCTTTGTAGGAAATGCTTGAGGAGACTGCCAGTTGCGATAGATCAAAGGAGGTAAATGTGCTGTAGCCCACACGAAACACAGGTAACCCTGGGTTTAGTGGCGGGCGTAAGCGTTCAAAAAAAAAGACCCACTTTGTAGTTGTATTGTTTTCTCCCCCTCTAGCCTCCTTCGAAATGAGCACAAGGCAGTCCCTCGAGTATTTCCCCCCGTCTCCGTCTCCCGTGGTGACCCAAATACCGCGAGATACTGAGAAACTCCGCAAAAAACGCAAATTTCTGGCACATTGACCCCCGAAACGCAACAAACCTCGAAAGCAATCTTCCGAAAAAGTGTGATGGGCGGGGCTCGAACCCGGGCCTACCGGCCTGAAGGCCGACGCCGCTCACTCTGCCACCCCTTTGCATTTTGGCAGGGGGAAAAAAAGCTAGCTTTGCACATCCCCAGCTCCAAAAAAAAACAATACACTTTTGAGTGTAGAGAAAAGTGGGGTTGGCTCGAATAGAGGCTATTCACATTGCATGTTCATAGGACCTCCAGTCTCGAAAAAGACCAAAAACCCCCTGCTTGGCCCTTGTCGCAGAGGCCGAGATCTTATGTTCTACCCTGCCCCCCCCCCATCCTCTGGTGGCTGCGTACGCGAACGCACCAGTTTTTCGAAAATCGGCGTACGCGTACGCGTACGGCACCCAAAGCTGTACCATGCGGTAGGGGTTCAGCACGTCTACCTTCTGACGTCACTACCCTGTGTTTCCCGGGCAACCCCAAGAACCCCCACGAGGAAGTTCACTACGATTCCTCACTCCTCATCATCAATGAGACTTGCCCGACAAGACGGTTGCCAGCCAGCTTCTGAAGTACTGACCTCTCGCTCCCTAAATGTTACCACTACATGGCGACAGCGTCCCCTCCGTGCAGAACTTGCACTTGACTTCCTTCATACCCTTCCCCAGGTCTTCCACGAGGGACCCGCTCGTTCTTGGCCCTCTATGCTGTTTTTGGAGCTAGCTTTGCAACCGCCTTTGGAGCTGGCTTCGCGAGCATGTTTCTTCCTGTTGGGTATACGTTTACTCCTGTACCCACTTGGTTGAATACTGCCGGTACTACGTATATGTGCGTACACGTACGCGTAAACCAAAAAAAAAAAAAAAAAAAAAAAAAAAAAAAAAAAAAATCGGCGTACGCGTACGCGTACGCGTACGTACAGCCGTACGCTGACAGTTTTATTGGGCCCATCCGGAAGTCACTGTTACGGCACTTTGCAGGAAGTCCATCAACGTACGCCGCCTTTCGGCTTCTGTTCCACCAGAGCGAGGTCCCGCCACAACGAGAACACATATAGGTGGGTGGGGAGAGGCCCTGGGACTGCCAAGGCATGACAACCCCCACCCACCACGATGGTGGCCCACACCCTTTGACTTGTTTTATGTGTTCTCTCCTACTCTCGCGGTGCACGGGGTTTTTCAACAACGAGAAGAAGGACGGGGGGGCGGGCGGGGTAGCAAGCAAAGCGACGGCGGGGGGACCGGAGAAAATGAGGGCTCGTCTTCTGCCCACGGCAGCCGACGCGAAGGCGTACTTCGAGCGCGGTTGCGGTCTGTTCGACCCGGCAGACTCGCCGGAGACCCTCATTCGGAAGAGGTGCTCGCTGGGGCTCAATGCGGGGGCCCTCCTGGCCGGCGTTTCGGCTTGGTGGGGGGAGAGTACCGACCTGCGGTATGCCTACCTTCCCACGTGCGTCGTCGCGATCATCTTCATGGCGCTGTTCGCCGCCACGCGGCGCGTGCCGCCGACGGTGCTGAGCTGGAACCTGCTGTGCTACACGCCGATCGTGCTCGGCCTCGACTGGATCCGCGCGGCGCTGCTGACGCAGCGGGTGTGGCCGTGCGCGGTGCTGATCCTCGACGTCAACCTCGTGACGGGCGGGCCCCCGGCGATGCCGCTGTTGATCCTCGGACTCACCGTCCTGTCCCTTGCCGTCGTGCTCATGGAGGATTCGTTCCGGTTCGGGTTGTACGACGCCGTGTCCTCCGTCGAGAACGTCGCCACCGCTTGCGAGTGTGGCAACCCGCCGTGTTTCAGCGGCGGCGCTGCGACGGCGTTCGGCGAGTTCGGCGCCAACTGCTACGTGCTGTGCATGGACTTCTACTTCACGCGGCGCTTCGCCCGGTCGATGTTCTCCGCTCAAAAGAGCATGGAAACATCGATCGACACGGCGCACAGCATCGCCCACGCCCTCGCAGGCTTCGACCTCGACGCAGCAACCACCTTCCTCGACTCGTCGGCAGACCTCCCGGAGGGTCTCCGCGACGCTTTCGCGCAACTTCTGATGAACCTCACCAGCTACAAACCGTACATCCCCGAAGCGATCCTCAGCACGAGATACAGCTTCCAAGAGACACCAGTAAACGAGCCGCCGGGCCTCCGGAGTGGGGTCGCGGCCATTGTTTTCACTGACATCAAGGCGTCGACCGCTACGTGGCAAGCCGAGCCGACGGTGATGAAGCAAGCTCTGCGCATGCACAACAAGGTCATGCGAACAGTGATACGGCGCTTCGACGGGTACGAGGTGAAGACAATAGGTGATTCCTTCATGGTCGCGTTCGATAGTTTGAAAAGCGCCGTCGGATTTGGTCTTGCATCACATGTCGTTCTGTATGAACAGGACTGGCCCGCCGAGTTAATGGTATTGCCGCAGTGTGCGAGGCTTGCAGGCGTGTGGAACGGTTTGCGGATCAGAGTTGGTGTGCACTACGGAGAAGTCGAAGTTGAGACGAATGAAGTGAACGACCGTTTCGATTACTTCGGCCCCACTGTGAACAAGGCCGCGCGACTCGAAGGAGCATGTCCACCCGGGGGGATCGCCCTGGACAGCAGTGTTGCTGGCACAGTGTGTGACGTCTTCGTCGATCAGGCAATCTCGGAAGACATCGGTCTCGTCGAGTTGCACGGCCTCGGCAAGACAGGCGTCCGGGTTTTTTACCCCTACTCGCTTTCAGCAAGGATCAACAGCACGCAAGCAGTGAGTCCAAAGCATGGATGCAAGCCGCACGTCAAGGCATGCTCCGCCTCGCGCTCCACGAATAGCTACCCCAGTGCTGCCCCCGAGTCTGAGAGAGCGTCTCCAGCAGGCGCGCTTGCTTGGACGGAAAACAAGCGATTGACGATGTCGACGGTAGGCGTTTTTGCGCCGCACGCAATGGCACTCAAGCACATCTGCGAAGAAGGCGTTAACTGGAGCGTGGCCCACCTGAATGAAAGTCTCGCGTGGATCCAGCTTTGTCTTGATCGTTCGGATGGATGCATACTCTCGGTTATCGGTTCGTCTGTATACTTCACGTGGAATGTGCTGCAGCCGTGCGCGTCGCATGCTGAGAACGCATGTCGGTTTGCACTCCTTGCGCAACAAGACAACGATGCTCTGGTGATTGGTCTTTGTTGCAGCAAACACGCGATGGTGACATTGACGGCTGGCCGGCAAAAGTACGTGACAGTCATCGGGTACGGTGTCAAGGTAGCTGAACAAGTCTGTCGAAGAGCCACCGAACTCGAATGCCCCGTGCTGTATGCCTTACTCACCGACTCTGCCCTTCCAAGCAGTCTCGCCGCGCTGTTGGTCCATCGCGAAACGTGGGATTCGCAGGCTGCGACGTTCGCCCTTTACTCGACCAAGGTGCCCGGTCCCGACGAGGGAGAAAACACGGCCGTGCAGAAGCTGTGCCGAAACCTTTCCGCGTCGCTCAATAAGGACGAGGAACGCTGCTGACGCGTAGCTCGCCAATGCTGATAGGGAGGTGCGAACCGAGCGTTTTTAGCACTAACAATGTTGCGGGTTGCCCTTCAATGTATTTCTGCAGGCTAAAAACTCTCCACGAAGGAATGTACGTGGTGTCGGTCACAAACAGTCCCGGACATGGCTAGCCATAACTCACGAGGAAAGCGTGCACCAAAAATATACAACCCGTAACCATACAGCCCTTTCTTGCTCTAAGAGAACCCAATCATGAACGGTCACACGGAGACCCTAAAGCCCCGGAATTTTAAGCGAACTTTAACTCTAAAAAGACGTAGGCAGCGTGTTTTGGGGGTCGGTCAGAATTCCTTACCTGGGGTAAACGAGTGGGAAAACGATCACCGGCACGCACAAAAAGAAAAACGAAGCGCCTGTCTTTTGCCCTTGTTTCCCACCAGTGTGTGCGCGATCAGCCGGCTTGCCGGCTGATTAATATATATATCGGAGAAAACCATAAGGGAAGCACTTAAGTCGGGAAAATATTTATCGGAAACTGTTTCCGATAAATATTTTTTTTGTTTCCGATAAATATTTTTTTTGTTTCCGATAAATATTTTTTTTGTTTCCGATAAATATTTTTTTGTTTCCGATAAATATTTTTTGTTTCCGATAAATATTTTTCTGTTTCCGATAAATATTTTTTTTGTTTCCGATAAATATTTTTCTGTTTCCGATAAGTATTGATCACTTTGGCAGTAGGTTCACCTACTTCGTCCCGTGGACGACCGCGACGAAGCCAAATACGATCGTTCTTCTATCTAGTTTCGGGTCGAAAGCCTCCCCAGCAAAGGCTGTTCAATTTTCAACACCAGATACGCAAACCTTTTCGAATGCAGCACACGGGTATCCAACAAGTGACATCTAACTATCTGGTTGCATTGAGCAGTATCCGGATCTGAAAGCTGAAGACTTTGTACCACTTCACCGCGACAAAGGTCACGAACGCAGTTGCAGTAAAACTGCGTCTTGCGCACGAGCGCGGAAATCCGCCACCCACCATTCGGCTAGATATTGCAAGAACACAACTGCAAAGCTTACTACAAACGGATAGTGTTACAAAGGCGAACGAATCATGCGAGAACCTACGTAGGGGCCCCTCAACAGCTTTCAGAACGGCAAGTCAAGAAAAGGATAAGTTTGCACATTCTACTTCCGTCTGATCTGCATGTTCCCCAGTTCTACCCTTCGTTGATCTGTTGTGTGTATTCGCAACGACTTCATCCGGTCCTACGCGGCCCCAATACGACAAAACTGCATGCGGTCCTGACCAGGTAACATCCTCCTACCTGAAAATGTCTAACCACGACTACGGATTTGGTGCCATCGAGGCAGCCATGGAGTGTAAGTATGCCAACGGGGCTTAGTAGTATCGGGGCTGCCGTGCATACTAGTTCCCGTAAAATATTTGTTTCCCTTGACTTGTGCCATGTCGGACGGTAGGATTTTCCGCGTCAGCCTCATTTCAATCCTGGAGACAAAAGCACTCACACAATAAAGACTAGCCCATTTCACGGGCCAAAACTGCCTTTGTTGCAGAAATCAGCAACACAGGCAAGCGATGACAGAACAGCGCACACGAAGACGACCGGCTCTGAAGAGACCCGCGCCGCAAACTGCGCGAGCAGAGGGTGCCAAGCAAACCAGGAAGGAAGGCGAGGAGATTCAGATGGCACAGCAGGACGCCCGCGAGGGATCACCGAGGTCGAAAGACAGAAAAGGGAAAGCAGGCGTGGCCGGCTTGAAAAGCTGCAAGCGCGGAGAAGGCACAGGTACAGAGCAGTCCACATGCAGACGAGCAGTGAAGCGGCCCACATCACAGAGGTCTATCACACTGGCTCCGGATTACTTAGGGTCCTCGCAAAATCCAATGAAATTGCTTGCCCAATGGGACTCCCCTTGGGCACATTTCGCACTGGGGACTAGTCCCCAGGAACCCGTATCAAAAATATTTATCGGAAACAAAAAATATTTATCGGAAACAAAAAATATTTATCGGAAACAAAAAAATATTTATCGGAAACAAAAAAATATTTATCGGAAACAAAAAAATATTTATCGGAAACAAAAAAATATTTATCGGAAACAAAAAAATATTTATCGGAAACAAAAAAATATTTATCGGAAACAGAAAAATATTTATCGGAAACAAAAAATATTTATCGGAAACAAAAAAAATATTTATCGGAAACAAAAAAAAAATATTTATCGGAAACAAAAAATATTTATCGGAAACAAAAAAATATTTATCGGAAACGTTCCGATAAATATTTTCCCCACTTAAGTGCTTCCGATATGGTTTTGTCTCTATATATATATATATATATTTTTGAGCCTTTTTTTCTTAATAGTACATCTGTACTGACGGGAACATTTCCGGAACAACGGTTGCACATGAAAGAGAAAACGAAGCCAACGAAAAAGCGCTAATACAGGTAAACCCCCCCCAGAGAGGTTTATACCCTGTACACGCGAAGAACAAGAAACTTTTGCCTTATCATTTTCATCACCTTTGGTCAGTTGATGCTGATCGTCCGTTGCTTCGTTTATCAGTGCAAGCCCCAACTCCGGAAATGTTCTTACCGGCAGACTCGCGCAAAATCAGCCGATTTTCACCAGTGTAAGCTGTGGCTATGCCGCCCATGGAGCGGAATCAGCTTGACGCACAAACCGGGCAAGTTGTGAATCAAGATGTCGCAAAACCTTCCAAAAATCAGCCGGCTACTTATCAGCCGGTCAGTTTTTCAAGGACCTTTTTGTATAAGCACCTGCTTTGCAGGAAATGCTTGAGGAGACTGCCAGTTGCGAAAGATCAAAGGAGGTAAATGTGCTGTAGCCCACACGAAACACAGGTAAATCTGGCTTCAGTGGCGGGCGTAAGCGTTCAACAAAAAAGACCCACTTTGTCGTTGTATTGTTTTTTTACCAAACATGAAATGTTGGAGAAAATGAGAAGCTCGTCGCCGCAAACCGTGGCGTTTTCACTTGCGTCCTGAATCCAGCTTTACGTAAAAAACGATCAGGCACTGCGTTCAACGAAAACAACTCTCTCTTCCCGTCATCATCATCATTAGTTTTTGTATCAGCCGCGGTTGTGCGTGTGACGAGTTCTTACTTCTCCACCTCTCGCCCCCTTCGATATGAGCACAAGGCAGTCCCTCGAGTATTTTTTCCGGCTGAAATCAGCCGCTTTTCCTACTTAGCGTGAACACTGTTTCCCGCTGTTCTCCAGGCTGTGGGCCAAGGAGATGGTTCCGGAACAGGCGCAGTAAGTCCATCGATGGGCTCTGGTCGTCTGTAGTGTCACACGACAGACCGAATGCACACTTGAGGTGCCCTACAGCCGCCTTCTGCACGGTTCTCATTAGGGACGTGCTGATCGCCCAATCGACCGCTCCGCCTGCAGAGCTCTCGAGTTCCCGGCCGACGCTCGCCCAGAAGAGCTCTTTGTCCCCCTCTGTCCAGAGAGAGAAATCGACCAGGGGAAAGCTCTTCTCCTCCTGCTCTTCGGGAACTCGTGCGTACGCAGCGATGCCGTCACGCAGGCTGCTTTTCTCCGAAAGTAGGAAGGTTGCCTCGGGCCTTCCTCACAAAAAAGAAGTGGGAAGATAAGCCGGTCATCCCTATCTCCTGGAGCTGCATCGAATTGCCTGCCGCTGTTTATCACAGCGAATCACGGTCCACCCCGGTCTATCAGGTCCATTGCAACCACCTGGAGCTGCATAGAATTGCAGGAGATGTATTCTTCGGCCTATCACGGTCTATCAGAAGATGGTGGTCTGGCTCAGAAGAACGATCGACGGCGCTGGGAGAACGATCGCTCTGGAGGAAGAGCGTCAACCGCAGCACGCAAAGCTTGAGCTCTGTCTGTTGCTACGTGCTTGTATTGAGAGTGCACGCGTTACGATACAACGTAGTGTTCGTTCACTGCGTCGCTTGCCCCCTTCTGCAAGCGCGCGGCTCTGAGAAGCACGGCCAAACGTTATATGTTATGTTCAACGAAGCATACCATGAAGCATACCATGAAGCGTACCATGAAGCATACCATGAAGCATACCATGCAGCATACCATGAAGCATACCACGAAGCATCCCACCATGAAGCGTACCATGAAGCATACCATGGAGCCTACCGATGTTCCCCCCCTCCGGCTGAACTGAAAGCACGTCGTCGGAGTTTCACAACAAAATTACACATTTCTTTCCCTGTCTTCCCGTTACAGACAATGTCCGCAAGGATACTCTGCTTATCTGATGATAAATAATGTCGAACTAGAGGGAGCCACGGCTATCTCAATGGGTTGGGGTTAACCAGCGGCGAGATGAATACTTTGGAGCCGCAAGTATAGGCCATACATATGGGGTTATCCTGAACAGCCATAGCTCAGGCCTGTGTGTGGGTTTCGGGAACACAGCGTCAACGCGAAGAATTCCGCAAGCTTACCTTTGTTGTTCCGTATCGTGGGGCCAAGCCCGGACTCAAGCTTTCCGCAACAATTGTGAGGTGGGCATTGCATTTTTCGAAGTACGAACGCCGGTGTCCTGGGCAAAGCCGCCCACCCTCCCCAGGAAGTATAAAACCCAAAACCAAGTTTCGATCCCGTGTTCCGCTCTTCGTTGGGGTTCTTCATCGGTTGTTGCGAGGGCCGATAGATTTCTGTCGTTTCTCGCGACTGTTCCGGTGCGTGCGGGGCGAAAACAAACAACAAAGTACATTTTCAATCAGAAAGAAACAGTCTAGAAATGCAGTCGCTCCAACCAACGTTCAACGCCAGCCGAGCCGTGCTCGATGAGCTTGTTCGGAGGGCGACTTCTTTTGTTTGTACGCGTCACTTCCTACGTTTCTGCGTCCGGGAAAAGCCGATGCCTAGATCCAGAGACGAGTGTCGCGGCCACGATTGGCCGATTATACGTTTGGTGCCCGAAACGGCAATCGGGGTTTGCGTTTGGGTTTTTCCTCCTACGGTTGTGGCGCGAGGCCGATCGATTTCTATCGATTCTCATTCCACATCCGCCGGCAACGCGACTGTTCCGGTGCGTGCGGGGGGCGAAAAACAAACAACGAAGTACATTTTCAATCAGAAAAGAAACAGTCTAGAAATGTCGATCCAAACTCTCAAAGTCAGCCGAGCCGTGCTCGATGAGGTTGTTCGGAGGGCAACTTCTTTTGTTTCCACGTCACTTTCTAGTCCCAAGGTACCAGCGAAAGCCTGCTACACGGGAGCCAAGCTTCACGTGTTCGGCGTTACTGCAGAGCCACGGGCCTACGGGTCAAGTAGCTACCGACCGATTTCCCAAACTAAAGCATCAAGGTGGCGCACCTTGGGACTTGGCGCTTGCGCTGAACACAAGCTCGTCGAGACGGTCAGCCACAGGGCAGAGCGGACGGGGTTGTGGCACTGCGCTGCCTCCGACTCAAGCTTTGGTTGACCGTCACGTTCCTGGACCAGGAGCGGCCTTTTTCTTTTCTTCTCTTCTCTTCTTTCCGCGTCACTTCCCACGTTTCTGCGTCCGGGCGAAGCCGATGCCCAGATCCAGAGGCGATGTTCGCTTAAACGTTTGGTGTGCGCAACGACGATCGAGGTTTTCGTTTGGGTTCTTCCTTTTTTTACCGAACAAACCGACGGTCGGCCTGTGCGTGCGGGGAAAAATATGTACACTTCCAATCCCAAATACAGTGCAACTCTTCGAGTCAACCCACGCTCGTTTCCACGTCACTTCGACACCACTAGGTACCACGGGCCTACGGGTCAAGTGGCTACCGACTTCCCAAACTAAAGCATCAAGGCGTGGCGCACCTTGGGGCTTGGCGCTTGCGCTGAACACAAGCTCGTCGAGACGGTCAGCCACAGGGCAGAGCGGACGGGGTTGTGGCACTGTGCTGCCTCCGACTCAAGCTTTAAAAGCTGTGGTTGACCGTCACGTTCCTGGACCAGGAGCGGCCTTTTTCTTTTTCTTTTCTTTTTCTCAAGGCCTATCGCAGTCGCAACCCGAGTCGCCACCTCGCAGAAAACGCCCACGCATGCCAACAGCCAGTCCAACAGCCAGCCAGTCACCAAGCGGGAAACAGGACACGTAGACGACACGGTCCGACCAGGATGTTGATAAGACATCTCAAGGTAACCCTCAGCCACTGGAATGTTCCCACTGTGGGGTAACCGAAAAACTGAGCGGCGGATCTTTCGCCAACGCACAGGGTGTCGAAATCCACGAGCGCACCTGTGCAGAAAACCCCGCATGCCGCCAAAGTACCTAGCCCAGTCCTATCTGGAGCGCTGGTCCGGCGAGCTACGAGGGCACAAACCTTTTCCTTTTCCCCCGTCTCTTTTCCATTCTTGCATATCAGGCCTGCATGCCCCATCAAAAGCAATCGAAAAGAAAACAAAAGAGCGTTTTACCACCTTGCGCGGTGTCACGGGATGTTTGGCAGCCGCTGCTAAACAAATCATCCGAGAACCTGGCTATCGAGGCAGTGCATGCTAATCCACGTGGTTCATGTACTTAAAAGAACTCAATGCTGTGTGAGTGCGCGACCCATCACAAAGGGAAGTGTGAGGCGTGCAGAGCACTCGTCCGAAGGGACGTTCCCACGGTAGAGATGTGCTGCCGGCACCATCGCTACCACCAGTCCAACGAACCGAACGTCCCGTCAACCCCCGGACGCAACAAGAAAAAGAGGCCCTCCTCACCCACCCAGGTGGGCGTACAACGGGGAACGCCAGTTGGACAGCGAGTGGCGCAAGCGCCGCCCGCGGCAACGAAAAAGGAGACGGCGACGACCGGACGGGCGACCAAAAGGCCGCCACCAACGCCAGGAACCAGCGAACGACCAGCGCTGAAGAAAAGGGTGCTAGGCACCCCGAAGGAAGGCCCGATCGCCGGCCGCAAGCGGAAGAAGACGAAGGCGACCACCCCCGACTCAGGGGTGCATCGAAGGAAGAAGAAGGTTCCGAGGGCAAGCAGCTCTCAGAAACGACCGGGGACCACGGGCACGCCAATGCCCTCGAAAGTGAAAAACGGGCACACGAGCCCGCCCTCGTATTCGCCGACTCAGTCTCTGGAATCACAAGAAAGCCAAACCCCGCTAGCTCCACAAATGCTCGACCTTGACGACGCAATGGCAGGTGACGACGTCATCCGATAACCTGACTTTCAAGGCAGTGCATGCTAATCCATACTTAAAAGAACTCAATGCTAAACTAACATAACGTGGGCGGCGCCGAAGCTTTACCAGCTTCGGCTGACACCAGTGCTAGCTTCCGCCGCTTCTTTCGTAGTCTGCGCGTTGCTTCAACGCGATGACCGTTGAAGCAACAGCCTTTGGACCATGTCCAATTGCTGTTGACACGGAATTCTCCACTTCGGCCTTCAACGTTCTCCATTGAATATTTCCTACTACAACCAAGATCTGCACTCATCCACGCTCCATCGAAGCTCACGCCAACGACTTCGCGGCGTGGACCACGCACTCCTACGCACGCCTGGCTTTGTGGTACCAGTACGCGGCCAACTGAACGCCTTCAAAATCCAAGGAATCACCCCGAACCAGATTGGAGGTGTCCTCCGCTGGCTGCAGTATACGGGTAATAAACTTTCGTGCAAATTATGCACGGAGGACACCTGGAGTATTTCTTCCGGCTCCGCAGGACCAAGAAAGTGTCTAGAAATATACTTCCCCTGTTCTGGATTTCGCCCTCTGTCACAAGCTCCACGGGCAGCCTTGGCACAGAGGTCAAACGATTCGCATTGTCGCATATTATATTATTTGGGATTTTGGTGCCAATTATTGGTGCGTTTGATTTTAGCTTATGTACCATGGCAGTCTACCTGGCGGTTACAGGGGTGTCCGTGATTTAAAAGCTGGGTGTACTTAGCAAAATTTGACCTCCACCCAGATTTCTTTTTGTATGAGCACCTGCTTTGTAGGAAATGCTTGAGGAGACGGCCAGTTGCGATAGATCAAAGGAGGTAAATGTACTGTAGCCCACACGAAACACAGGTAAATCTGGGTTTAGTGGCGGGCGTAAGCGTTCAACAAAAAAGACCCACTTTGTAGTTGTATTGTTTTCTCCCCCTCTAGCCTCCTTCGAGATGAGCACAAGGCAGTCCCTCGAGTATTCCTCAATTGGCTCAATTATTATCGCATGCGAATCGTTTGACCACTATGCCTAGGGGACCTCTGGAACCCGTTCACTGGCGATGGAGTAATGGTGAGTGGTACGTTGTGACGAGAGGGCTGCGTCGTGAGGGGCAGACGTCAACCCGCCATTCGCACCCTGCCCTTACTTTCCGGGGACCTTTGTTAATGGCTGCGTATAGAGCCCTGGATGCGACCTCGATGTAAAAAAGAAAACATGGACCCCCTGCAACGATTCGACGATCGTTAGTAATATGCACCTTCCCACGTTTCTGCGTGGGAAAGCGTGGCAAGAGAAAAAGTAAAGAATCCTGCGAGAGCTGCCTTTTTTTCCCCTTGCAGGAGGAAGGCCAGATGTAGCAGGGCAGAACACTGTGTGGTCTATTGCGAGTTTGGACACGAGATAGAGAAGCCGGATTCCCCGTGCCCCATCTCGCACCCAAGATTTTCTCGGCCCAGCCAGCCGGGTGTTCGTGATGCCGGATTCCCCGTGCCCCACCTCGCACCCAAGATTTTTTCGGCCCAGCCAGCCGGGTGTTCGTTATGCCGGATTCCCCGTGCCCCATCTCGCACCCAAGATTTTCTCGGCCCAGCCAGCCGGGTGTTCGTTATGCCGGATTCCCCGTGCCCCACCTCGCACCCAAGATTTTCTTGGCCCAGCCAGCCAGGTGTTCGTTATGCCGGATTCCCCGTGCCCCATCTCGCACCCAAGATTTTCTCGGCGCAGCCAGCCGGGTGTTCGTTATGCCCGGATTCCCCGTGCCCCATCTCGCACCCAAGATTTTCTCGGCCCAGCCAGCCGGGTGTTCGTTATGCCGGATTCCCGATCAGTCGTGAGAATTGTCCCACTTTGTTGCTGGGGCGCTCGCTGCCGCTGTATTGCGCACACCCGGGAAGAAGACGAAGCAGGAACGTGACAGTTAATCACGGTTTGCAAAGTTTGAATCGAAGGCAGCACACCGTCCGCTCTTCATGTTGCTGACCGTCTAAACGAGCTTGTTTTCAGCGCCACCGACAAGCCCCAAGGTGCGCCACGCCTTGATGCTTTAGTTTGGGAAATCGGTAGTCACTTGGCCCGTAGGCCCGTAGCTAGCTCTGCAGTACTGCCGACCACGTGACGTGTGGCAGGCTTCCCCGGTACACTTGTGCTCGCAATAAGGGGAGGTGGCACTCACCTGCCAGATCCTTCCTGAAGTGGGGGCCTCAACCATCTGCTGCCACGGGAACGATTACGTAGGTTTGCTGCAAGAAACGTGGGCCACCAGCACTGCTACACGGAACTTCCTGTTGTAGCAGACTGTGTTCGTGCTTTCCCGCCCGGGAGAAAGAAATTGCGTAGGTTAGCCGGGAGGTGACCGTGGGATAGGACGGGAGAGGGGGAAAAGCGCAGGGGCGGTACCAGGAATGAACTTTTCAGCTTTCGTGGCCCCGGCGGCGCTGGCTGGCTATCGAACTGTGACACCCTACCAAGAGCTGCTGCTGGAGGAGGCTGCGGCGAATGTGTGCCTCAGCGCCGTTCGAAACGACTGCTGCAATTTTCAACCGCTGGGCTTGGAGGGCATGCAGAAGCCGTCCGTGGACGACCAAGTGGACCGCGCTCTCGAACACGAAAACGTCGAGGACGCCAGCCCGCACTGGACACCCACAACGAGTGCCTCGGCTTACTGATTCACTGCAACGCAGTCACACGTCGATAACGATCCGCTGCTGGTCACAGACGATTGCTGCGTCCAACCACACTCAACGCATGCAGTTGGCTGCTGCCCCGTTTACTCGTCGTCCATACGTTCGTCGCATATCGGGACACATGCTAGACTCGCCTCTGATTACTGATTACTTCGGCATCGGCGAACGTGAAATATCGCTTCTCTGCTATTGCTTGGACGTGACCTTGACTACAGGCCGCTGGGGCGAATTCCCAGCTTCTATGGTTGCTCAACATCATATGCTTGTAGTGAGGCGACCGGAAACTCCTCAGAGAGATGGTCCCTGCACTCGTCTCTCTCTCTATCTCATATTATTGGGTGCAACAGAAGCTTCGCCACCGGTGTTCGAAACGAGGATCGAGAACGGCGCGTGCAAGTAAAAGGGAAGAGGAAATGGCAGCCTTCATTCAGCTTTACGTCTTCGCCGACAGCCTGCAAGGCCTACCCGTATCTCGCTGGAAAGGTGGCTGCGTGTGGCCAGTTCATTGTCTATTCCACTGACGTATCACCTGGTAGCCGACAAGATTTGCTATCGCATCCCCGCCTGGGACTCTCCCTGCCGGCGAAAAAGCTGGCTTGGCCAGACTCATCAGCGAGTATCTGTGCTTATCCTCTTCACCACTTAGGGTTGAAGGCTAGTAGACACGCCCGGCTGCCTCAAGTTCCTTCGTAAACCACTACTCTCCACTCTCTGCAAAGGGAGAGAAGTCTTAGTGAGCTCTCAGTGGCTGAACACTTAGGTTGCAGCTTCACACCCGCTTGCCTGAGCAGACGCAAAGGCTTGTGTGACGCGTCTGCAAAAGAGAGCGAGCCATGTCTCGGTCTACGAGATGAGATGGAGTGTTTCGTTACAAAACACTTGTGGGGCCGCTGCACTGGCTGCAGCATTTCTTAGATTTGATTAGAGCTCCGCTTGCCTCAGTAGACCGCGAAAGTACGCGCGGCGACGTGCCGACCACTGTTGTTGCCCTTCTGCTATTCCTTCGTGTGAAAAGTCCTGCCAATTCGAATGAAATGTTACCGGCTTGCTTGCGAAGTTCCCGTTGACGAAGGGCCCTTCGGTAGTGTCGGCGTATGGTGGCCACCTCTCGGTTCATCCCGCGTTGCCAGTCCTGCTCCTAAAATGAGCTAGCAGCCTTTGCGAGATCTGATGAAGAAGACTCTAGCGTTCGTTCATTGTGCATGTGTGTTACAGTCGTTGGGTGGTATTGACAAGGGGCTTCATCGTATATCGAGTGAGCTCCGTTACTTCACTGCCGTAGGTTCCCCCGGAGGCCTGCTTGGATGTCCTCGGAGTCGATGCTGCTTCGTTCTTGACTCCGTGTTCGGTTTCGCGCTCTGGTGCAGTCGTGGGTTGGGCGAGCCTGCAGCAGGTTTCTCCGAAGAGCGAGCCAATAGCAGGTCTGTGATGCTCCTAAATGTCCTAGGCTGCACGCGCACTACACTGACGCATTAAACGAGTTTGCGAGCCTTCCGGCTACCTATCTTGAAGAGGATGGGAAATCTTTTGAACTTGTGTCGTGATGAGGATCGATGATTGCAATTATTCTCCTAGGCGCAAGTCATCAGCTTGCACTGATTACGTCCCTGCCATTTGTACACACCGCCCGTCGTTGCTACCGATTCCTCCTGAGCAAACAGCGACACAGCGGTGTCCCTTCACCCACCCAAGGCAGAGAATCAGCTCCACATTTCTGCAGTGAAAAAGCGACAGGGTTCCAACCTCCGTTTCATCCGCACAAACTGCTCTTTTTCCGGAGGTAGGCGAAACACACCGTTTTTACATTTCTTCGAGACAAAAAGGGCCCCGCATTAGCTTCCCCACGAGGAAATGGTTATTCCTCACATTATTTCAGCTTGTACACGATTTCTACACGCAAATAAAGGGGGGGGGGCCGAATAATAACACCTGTGTTATTATTCGATTTGTCGAAGTTTCGGACGATAACAAAAGAAAGTTCCGGGTTGCCGGGTAGCAAGAGGTCAACACACCACCTCCCCCCCCCACCCCCCCCCCCCCCCCTTCGGGTTAGATCACCCGTCCTTTTGTTTTGGTGCCGCTGCCTGCTGCTCTTCCCCCATGGGCGGCTGCACAAGCAGCGGAGGCGGGCCCGGCCAGGGACTCCACAGAGCGTCGCCGCAGTGGCAACCGAACGACCCGCGGTGCAGCATTTGCCGCCGGAAATTCAGCTTCTTGACGCGTCGGCAGAGATGCGCGCAGTATGCACTTCTCTTTCGAATGCGACACGACTTTGAGCCGTTTCACCTCCCTTTGCGGAGTCGACGTATGAATTTGGGGGTCATGTACGTAACCCATGTACCCAGAAACGGGTTTCTATGCTCAGAACGAGGCTCGTCGGGTGGATTTGGCCCCAATTCGGCAGAAAGCAGCGGGCGTCGACAACTCAAAACCGAAGGTGACAGTTTCGAGCTGTAATTTGCTTCAGGGCTAGCCGTGAACTAAAGTCCCTCACACGCACGGAAACACACACACACACACACACACACACACACACAAAGTTGCGAAAAGTTCTGCTGCAAAAGCTGTATCCGTACGAAGCGGAGGAATCATGACCTGGTGCGAGTATGTCGTTTTCTTGCGTTTTTGAAGTACGCCGGTGCCGTAGGTTGAGAAATCAAGGAGGAGCGGTAGGAGCGGCTCCCGCTAACTGCACAATCACGTGGGATGCAGGGATCGTGATGCTGCTTGGTGGAAGGAAAGCGTTTAGGATTCGCCGCCCTGTAGTGGCAGTGTTCAACGGGGGGCACCCCCCCCAGGGGTGGCCCTAAGCGGCCAGATTGCGGAGTCGTTGGCAGAATCTGACCTGACCCCCCCCCCCCCCTATATACAGGCTATTTTCACTGTGGAGGGGGGACGCTACCTGTCACTCTCTAAGGTGGTCACCACGGTGGGTGGTCAGAATAAAAAAATTTTTTTTTTGGCCCAAATACCCCAAAAACCACACTTTGAAAATTTTTTGTGGGCCCACTTTTGCCAGGGAATTTTGACCATTTCACCTTAGAGAAGTCATCTCTCTCGAGAAAGCGTAAACACTTTCACCTGGTGGAAGTAGTGCCCCGTGGCGGTTGGTTACGAGCCACAACCCAATTTATAAACCCCCTTTTTTAAAGAAAAACGGACGAAGGGAGGAGGAAGTGAAGCCATATCACATGGTTTCAAACCACGGAGTCCTGGACTCCTTCCCCACACTTCTTCAGCAAGGCAGACGCACAAAAGGACGGTGCCACGGCATGATTCGGCAGCCGCTGCGAAACGAACATCGACGTGGGCGGCATAGAGAAAGAAGAACTACTCTACGGCACCAGAAAGTCCAAAAATACCATGGTAAAGAAAATTAAAATTAAAATTAAAAGTAAAAGGAGAAAAAAGAAATTGTCGACAACGAAAGAAAGAACAGAAAAAACAGAAAACGGGAAAAAAAGAAGAAAAAAAGACTCTGCATTCCGCGAAGAAGACTTGATGCTAGCATCAAACACTTAGAGGCAAGTAGCGCCTGAACACGAAACTAAGATTTTCCCCCCTACGGAGTATGCCGGTCTTCTGAAGACACAGGTCTTACTCTGCTCTCCAATGGAGAAGACAACAGTTCCCCAAAAACAAGGGAATACCCAACAACCTACGAAGATAGGAAAACTCTGGCCGACTGCAGTAAAGCAGCACCGGCAGGAGAACGGCCCAATAAACAGCATCGAACTGACAACACCCCACCTCCGAATTCCCAAAACAAGGCGAGATTTGGAAAGGACCGCGTTGTCTACGCGGGAAAAGGTCAATTGCCAGTTATTCTCTTCCCTCCTTCATTTCCCAACAAAGAACAGTCTTCCGGGTGGCGAAACGGAAAACAAAGCACTCAGCTGCCTACCCCCGTCCCGCCTACCGGATGCAAAATGTGACGTCCCAGCTTCTCTGCAGCACAGGGACTGATAGCCGGAAGCAAAACCCCGCATCCCTTTGTTGGCCGCGGCCGGTACCACTACAGTACTTTCGAGCGCCATACGGTACCGGCCCCGATGCAAAGTAAAAGTTTTATTTTACCCCCGCCCCGCAACCCCGCGTCAGAGAGGAAAGCTGTCAACCTTCCTGCGCCCCACTTTTTCCCCCAGCTTAGAACAACCTTTGAGCGAGCCCCAAGCCAACTCCCCGTCAGTGGCTCTTGTCGGGGCAGCCATTCACAACTGACAGGAAGAAGACGAACGGACGAACTCCAGGGTCCTTTCTACGCAAGTACGTGCGCTCGGCTAAGGCCGGCGCGTGGCGAGACTGGAGGCAGCAGTTAAAGTTCGGGGAACAGCAAAGTTCGGGCGAAGCTAAGTTCGGGCAATGCTAAGTTCTGGTGAAGCAAAGTTCGGGTGAAGCTAAGTTCGGGCGAAACAAAGTTCGGGCGAAGCAAAGTTCGGGCGAAGCTAAGTTCGGGTGAGCAAAGTTCTGGTGAAGCAAAGTTCGGGCGAAGGTGAAGCTAAGTTCGGGCGAAACAAAGTCCGGGCGAAGCTAAGTTCTGGGTGAAGCAAAGTTCGGACGTTCTGGTGAAGCTAAGATCGGGCGAAACAAAGTTCGGCGAAGCTAAGTTCGGGTGAAGCAAAGTTCGGGCGAAGCTAAGTTCTGGTGAAGCAAAGTTCGGGCGAAGCTAAGTTCGGGTGAAGCAAAGTTCTGGTGAAGCTAAGTTCGGGCGAAACAAAGTTCGGGCGAAACAAAGTTCGGGCGAAGCTAAGTTCGGGTGAGCAAAGTTAGGTGAAGCAAAGTTCGGGCGAAGCAAAGCTCGGGTGAAGCTAAGTTCGGGCGAAACAAAGTCCGGGCGAAGCTAAGTTCGGGTGTAAAGTTTGGCCTCGTACCCGGGGCCCAGCACGGGGGGGGGCCGCCCTGGGGCAGCCTTTTCCCGCCGCCCCCCCCTCCGGTATTTCTCCGGGGGGCTGAGAAACTCCGCAAAAAACGCAAATTTCGGGCACATCAGGCCCCGAAACGACAGCAAACCTCGAAATAATCTTCGACCGGAAGAGTGTCACGGGCGGGGTTTGAACCCGGACACACCGGCCTGAAGGCCGACACCCGCTCACTCTGCCACCCATATACATTTTCCCAGGGGGAGAAAAAGCCAGCTCCGCGCTATTATCTAGTTCAAAACAATACACTTTTTTAGTGTAGAGAAAAGTGGGGTTGGCTCGAATAGAGGCTATTCACATTGCATGTTCATAGGACCTCCAGTCTCGAAAAATACCCCAACTAAAAAGGGTACAGAAAAGCACAGGTGCCATCCACACCAGTGTAGCAAGACCAGGGAAACCAGAACCCCGGGCAACGACGGAGACCCGAACTGATACCGACCTCATGGATGTTGTAACCACACGATGGCCCCTTGCCGTGTGGCCCTAAAAAACGCCGCAGGACCGCTTTTGGACCTGTCAGCCCGACACGTTGATAGACCCAAAGTAAAAAATCCCACACCCGTCTCTAAATCGCCATTGAAAGTGCCTAGGAAGCATAACCATTCGAGGCGGAGTGCTGCGTCGTCTACCACCACCGAGTCCGAAAACATGAAAGTTAACTACTTTGATGATGAACTCGACGGAACAGACGCTAAGGTAGTCGTCGGATATCCGATTCGGACAGATGACGAATGCCTTATTTTCCGACAGCGCCACTCCCAGGAAGGACCTGAACTTGTTGGTCGTTTCCCAGCGACACGGAGAGAGGGAAAGGAAGAGAAACGCTGCGACAAAGGTCACCCCAGACCCCAAGCGGCCCCCAAAACAAAGAAGCCCTGCGAGAAAGGTCTTTCCAGACCCCAAGCAGCCCCAGAACAGAGGAACCGTGGAACGACTAGCCACCCGGTTCACAACGATCGACAAAAGGAGCGCGAACAAAAGAGGCCGCAAAAAGAAAAACCCAGAGCACAAGCACGAAAACGCCGCCAAGAAAAATCGGAAGAACGACCACGTGACTCTGAGGCAAAAAAACAAAACGAAAAAAACCAAAAAAACCAAAAAAACAATAAAAGTGCACGCGCCAACAGAAAAGAACGGCGAAAACAAAAAACAAACCGGCCCAAATCTGACACTCGTTTCCTCGCCGCTTTTGTCCACACGCGCCGCCACCCTGACGACGACGACGACGATCACGGAAGCCGAAGAAAAAGCGCGATCGAAATCTTCTGGAAGCGATACGGCACAAAAGTGTCGAATGGGCGGAACAAATGCGGAACCGACCGAAGCGACGTCGCCGACAGCACGACGGGAGTGATCTACGTACTTCTGAACGAAGGGGGCACCGTCCTCTACGTGGGTCAGACGTCGAAGACGGCCGAGGTGCGAAACAGCAAGCACTGGGAAAATCGGAACTCAAAGGGCAACCGTGTATCGCAACAATTACGAAAGCGAGGCCGGAAGCTCTACGCGTGTCCGATACAGAATGTTCCGGAACGGCTGTACGTACAGCCCGCTGACTTCGCGCGCGTGGCTCTCCCAATCGAAGATTTTTGGATCAAATGGCTAAACCCGCCATTGAACATGACGAATCGGCGACAGGGAGAGAGGGTCAACAACAAGGCTGCAAAGAAGAAGAGGAGGCAACGTCCACCGCAACGCCTCCGCAAACGACGCACCGACGGCAGCGTCTGGCACCGCATGGAAAACGACGAACTCCACATTGACACCTCCCCGGGCTTCTGTTCTGGGTTGAGGAAACAGTTGGACCACCTGTTGACACTCCCACAGGACCGACTGGGAACCTACGACATGTCAACATGGCATCCCAATCGCGCCCTCCGCCTACGCACGTGGCTGAGAACCTTCGTTCAAGGAAAAGACGTCACAGACAAAGTACGAATCCTTGAACGACTCCTCAGTGCGCGCATCCGCAACAGAACCGAGAAACCGGCGGCCCCCCCACGACGGTATTTCAAGCTGACGCATCATCACCCGGCACAAGACCGGACAGCAATTGCCGGCGTCCTGTCACGCGCACGGGTTCGCGAAACGTGCCCCAACCCGGCCGTCCTCAAAAACCTCATGGTGAGCAACCGCCTGAAGCCACCTTTGGTAACCCTCGTCAGCAACGTCACCGAAGTAAGTTACGAAGCGAATCAACCGACTAGCTCAGGTTCGGTTTGTCCATGCATGCAGCATATGACACCACACCGCCCGGATCTTGGTGGACACGCTTTAGGACTTGCAACGGATCTGAAGACTGACGAAGCCCTCCTTTCACTTTTTCGAAAAGGACGAAAATACCGGGTCGCGAGTAGTCCGATGACTATGTACGACTCGATAAGACACGACGTCGAAGAATTCGTGAACTCGAATTTCCCGAAGGCGAGCGAGGACGAGAAGACCAGATTTTCAACAACTCTGGTCGAAGAGTTCGACGCCGTCCTTGGAACTCTCAACGCGCACACCGACGAACCTCAACTCCGAGACGCCTTACGCACCCTGAAGAAGCTCCAGGAGCACCTCGTGTTTCTCCCTGTAGATAAGACGTCCCATGACTTCGGGTTTATCTGCAAGGAAAAATACAAGGAGCTCTTACGGGACGAATTACAACAGAGCTCAACGTACCAGGAAGTTGGCGAGTCGATTGATGACGTGCTCGAACGACACCGTGACTTCAACAAGTCACACAAGTTCGTACACGCCGACAACCTACCGTACCTTTACGGCATCCCGAAGCTCCACAAACCCGAACCACGGATGCGGTACATTGCCGGCGTGTCGGAGAAAGGAAACGTTGAGAAGAAAGACGAACAGAAGGACCGAGACGAAAAAGGCCGCGACAAGAAACGAATGAAGACACGTGCATCCACAACCCCTGCACACCAAGAAGCCTCCGGTTTGCTGAAGCTGGTGCTAGCAACGCTCCGAAGCAAGGACGAAGCGGCGTTTTCGCAAACGGGGATACGTCGTTTCTTCGTCGTGGAGTCGGTCGATGACGTAGCAGTACACATAAAGACGAACTACGCTCGACTGCGCAAAAAAGCGCCACGAACCTTCGACTTCAAAGAGATGTACACGAAGATTCCGCAGAAGCAGATTGTTGACTATGTTATGTCTGCGGTTGCAGAGGCTTTCGAGTACATGAAGTCCGAAAAAGGAGCGAACGTAGAAGCCCAGCGCGCCAAACACCGCTTCGAATTTGGGAAACCAGACGAATCGAACACGACCTCCTACAATGTCGAAGAGATTCGAGCACTGGTCAGCTTCATTGTTGGTAACACCTTCGTCACCAACGGTGGAACATGCTACCAGCAGGTATCCGGAATCCCCATGGGCGGCAATGCAAGCCCAGACCTCGCCAACTTATACTGCTACTGGTGCGAAAAGCAGTACATCGACGGCCTGGTCGCGAAAGGATTGCAAGAAGAGGCCAGGAATCACGCCGACAGCGTCAGATTCATTGACGACTTCCTGACCTGGGGTGTTCGACCACCGCCGGAAGATATCTACGGCATGGAGTATGGTGAAACGTCGAAAGGTGTCGACGACGTAGTCTTTTTGGGGATGCGGATCCGGATGGAGAGGAATGACAAGACGGACTTCATTCGGATGTCTGTCCTGGACAAGGGTGAGGAATTCCCCTGGAATCCGATAAAGTACACCCACGTCGAATCCACGGTACCACGAAACACCGGAACCTCGATCTTCAAAGGCGCACTGATCCGAGCAGCGCGCATCTGCAACAACATGCCAGATCTGAAGGTCGAGGTCATGAAGGTGTACTACAGACTTCGGAACCGAGGATTCTCTGGACGGGAACTCCGGCGCACGTTCGACACGTTCGTGGCACAAACGTACGGAAAGTACGAATTAGATGCGCGAGTGCTGTCACGGTTTCACCACTTCGTCGGAAAGGCCTATGACGAAGGTCGCCCGACCAACGAGGAAAAACCGTACATCAGCATCCGCACGCCGCAACCGCCCGACGGCTCACCGAAACATCCACCCGGGAGAACCTCGCCGCAGTCTACGTCGCCGCACAAATCCGAACCCACCAGCACTACGCACCCTGCGACGAAACCAACAAACCCACCTGGACGCAACGGCATAACGAACATTCGCAACTCATGTTTCTTCGCCGCCAGCGTGCAGTTCCTGGCGCGAAGGACGTCCTTCCGACTACAACTCGCAAACCTAACGCACCTGGACACCAACCAGCAGATGGTGCAGAGGCTGTTCACGGATTTCGACGCAGGCCAAAACATCCACGGTACAATGGCCACACTCCGGAGCCTCGTGTTCAACACGACGGCAGACGACTCCGCGCATCGGGACGTGCACGAACTGCTGACGTGGATACGCTCCTGCGTGACGGGCGACGACGACGACCAAGCTACGGTGACATACTCCCGTTTGACAACGTGCACAATATGCAAAGAGTCTTCACGAGCATCGCCGGCGTCAGAACCGTTCCTGATGCTTGAACTCAAAAACAGGGAGAAGCCCTACACCGAGTCAGTTGAGGATCTGATAAAGAAAGTGCAAAACAAGAGAGCAACCAAAGTGGACGACTTCCCCTGTAGCACCTGTAACAAAAGGACCGTTGGATCTACGAAGGAATATTACACATTTCCAAAGCAAATGGATGTAACACTGCAACGAGCACAGCTATCGAAAAAAACACGCGAAGAAATAAAAATACCAGCCCGCACCCCGATCCGACAAACCATACTGATCGGTGAAGACTCCTACACGGTAAAAGGCTTCATTATCCACACCGGAAGAGCAACGGCAGGTCATTACTATACCGTGTTAAAGGAAGACGATGAATGGGTATGCTACGACGACCAGCAAGTATCCGTACTCTCATGGGAGGAATGTGCCAGGAGATTCACAACCAATGGCTACGTCATCTCTCTCGAGAAAGCGTAAACACTTTCACCTGGTGGAAGTAGTGCCCCGTGGCGGTTGGTTACGAGCCACAACCCAATTTGTAAACCCCCTTTTTTAAAGAAAAACGGACGAAGGGAGGAGGAAGTGAAGCCATAGCACATGGTTTCAAACCACGGAGTCCTGGACTCCTTCCCCACACTTCTTCAGCAAGGCAGACGCACAAAAGGACGGTGCCACGGCATGATTCGGCAGCCGCTGCTAAACGAAACACGACACAGTGCATGCTAATCCATGTGGTTCATGTACTTAAAAGAACTCAATGCTAAACGAACATCGACGTGGGCGGCATAGAGAAAGAAGAACTACTCTACGGCACCAGAAAGTCCAAAAATACCATGGTAAAGAAAATTAAAATTAAAATTAAAAGTAAAAGGAGAAAAAAGAAAATTGTCGACAACGAAAGAAAGAACAGAAAAAACAGAAAACGGGAAAAAAAGAAGAAAAAAAGACTCTGCATTCCGCGAAGAAGACTTGATGCTAGCATCAAACGCTTAGAGGCAAGTAGCGCCTGAACACGAAACTAAGATTTTCCCCCCCGGCAAACGGTGCTGCCTAGCGAGTCGCAGTCACAATCAGGGCGAGTGCCCTGTAGGGGCCTTCTCCCCGTGACGGATTCGCCTGTGCTCTAGTAGCACGGGTGGTCCTGGCTGTGACGAGCTACGAACAGCCGCCTGACAAACCAGACTCACACCGCAGTCCTGTCTGCAGACACTCAGGTTCCACGCTGATGATGGTCCGCCTTATGTGTCCGTGGCTTAAAGGACCGAAACACGGCGCAGACGGGACCAGTGCGGTGTTGAGCACATACCCATTCCAAGCACGTTCTTGCAATCCCCCCGGCAAACGGTGCGGTACATTTATTAGCAACTTAGCTAGCGCCCAAGGTTAGCCTGATCTCGCACGTACTTTACATTCTAACTCTCTTTATCCCGATTCACTCACCCCGCAACCTGTGCAGACGTGCAGCCGCTGTGAGGTCGAAGCCGAGCGCCAGCGCGTCGAAGCCGTTCTCGCCCAGCAGCACCGGCAGCCGCCCCCGGCGCATGGCTCCACCGAGCCGCCCGAAACGTTCGTGCTCTGCTTGCATTGCGGGACGGTGCTCACCTCCGCGCTGGCCGGCGGCCACATGGAAGAGTGCCTGCAGCGGCGGCGGCGGCGGCAGCAGAGCCAGGAGGCGATGCCGGTGAAGTGCCCGATCTGCGCCGAGTTCGTGCACCCCGCCCTGGCTGGCGGGCACATTGAAGGCTGCGCCGTCAACCGCGACGCGCAGCGGCGCAAGCAGGACGCTGCGCGCGAGGCGAAGAGCGAGAGCCCGCGGTCTGTCGTCGCCGAGGAGGAGCAGTGCATCATCTGCTTCGAGGCCCGCCGCAACATCGCGTTCGTCCCGTGCGGCCACTGGGCGTGCTGCTTCGCGTGCGCTCGCAAGCTGCGGAAGTGTCCCATCTGCCGAAAAGACATCTCAGAGCACGTCGGCGTCGACCAAGACGTCCAAGTGTCGCTCTGCCCCGTCTGCCGCGTCCACATCCACCCCACCTTCTTCGACGGCCACCGCGAAGTCTGCCGCCTGCAGCTCAAGCAGCAGCGCGACGAACAAGTCGCTGAGCAGGAAGCCCTCGGCCCCCCCGACGAACAAGGACCCACTGGCTCCGAACCCGCTGCCGCCGCCCAGCACCTCTGTTGCCTCTGCTTCAAAGTGCCCCGGGAGGTGGCGACCGTTCCTTGCGGGCACTACAGCATGTGCCGCGTGTGTGCCACGACAGTCAGCTCGTGCCCCGTGTGCTTCGTCACCATTCGCTCCAATCTTCCTCTTTACACGTAGACTTTCGCCCCGACTGCTTTGCGGGCGTAACGCACTGTATTCCGGGACGGAACGGCTCACCGGACTATACCGAGCCACTACTGGCTTCGGCAAACCAACCAGCCCTACGTTTCCAGTACTCCAGTGCTGCAAAACCGTCATTAGGTGCTCACGGACAGTCACCCTGCCGTCATAAGCGTCTGTATATGTTGTATTGCAAACGGTGAAGCAGCCGATATTTTGCTCCGGGTTTTGCCCGCACTGCGCAATCAGTGCGGACACCGTCAAGAAAAAACAGGAAGGGCAACATAATATTATGAAGCAGACAGCACGTTCACCCCCGGTCGGTCGTCGACGGCCTCATAAAGATCGGTGCTTGCTGCTGTTGGCACGTGTGTTGCTTCGAATATTTTCCTCCCGTCTCTTCATGCAATGCAACCCGCGTCAACCCACCCTTCCCGTACTTCCTCAGTTCAAAAAGCTCCTTCGAGATGGCGTTGCCTTGGAGGTCCCACCAGCGGGTGCCGCAGTGTGCGACTCATCCGCGGCTCCTCTTTTACGCAAACGGCACATCATCGGATTGCCGACCCCCCCTCCTTTTGCTAGCCAAAGAGAAAAAAAGAGGGACCGAGTAAGCGTACGTACCGTAGTGAGTAGAGAAGAGAACGAGTGTAAAGAACGGAGGTAGTCCAAACTACCAGACCAGAGGAGGCCACCGCAAAACAGATTTCTTACCTTTTCCTTATCCCTCAAAACCGGCACCAATAACAACGACCCCCTCCTTTCCTTGATGCAAATCCTGCCTCGTCGACCAGGCCTCTTGGGATTGTTTTACATAAGCGCCAGCTTGAAAGGAAATGCTCGACGATGCTGCCCGACAAAGAACAGAAGGGATCCCAAGTGCTGTAACTACCGAACCACGTATTGAACGGACGTGAGGTCATGCGGGTTTGCCCCTACAGACAAATCAACAATCACAACAGGTCAAAGTCCTGAGTGAGAAAACAACACACGGTGGAGTAAGCGAAGAACAAATCAGCAGCAAAGTCGAATCAGAGTCGAAGCAGCTACGTCGAGTATTTTGCGCTTGGCGGTAGTCGGGAAACCTAGCGTACCTCAAAGCAGGACTGCACCTTTCCTTGGAAAAAGCGAAGAACGAAGCGACTTTGTTGACGGGCAAAATTAGGTCCATCTTTGTTTGGAACCAAGCATTTGCTTCGCAGATACTCGAGGTGGCCGCCAGTTGCGAGTTACCACGTGCGTCGTAAGGACAACGAAACGGAATGTGTTGTCACCCACTCAAAGCACCGGCAACACGAATAGACGTGTGTTTGTCTGTACGTGCCGGCGGAGGATTAGCTAGTGAGTGAATATGATGGTTAGGCTAATGTTGTCTCAAACACGCTGCCAGCGTTCTCTTTCGTGCTTACAATGCATTGCTACGACAAAAAATGCCGGATGTGTTGTCACCCATACAAAGCACCGGCTAAAATCTGAGTTTGGTGCAAGCATTCAACAGGGAGCCGTCCCTGTTGAATGCTTGCACCAGTCTTGTTTCTCCTCTCCAGCCTCCGTCGGAATAGCACTGGGCGGGCCTCAGAGTATTTCTAACGTTCGAGAGCTGCGACTCAACTATCCCCGTGGTCTGGAAACCCACCTCTCCGCTTGGTCCGTGGTCCGAGCGACGGCGTGAAAGAACTCCAGCGCAGTGACAGTTTGCTGAAATCGAGAGTAAAGGTTAAGTTTAGAAGATGTACCAGAAAAAAGAAAAGGGAGGACCAAACGAAAGCAAATAGAACTTAGGGTTTTTGTTGAACGCTTTGCCCTGGACTTTTGTTTTTTGGTACAGGGCGAAGTACAGGAAACGCCGTGGATGGCCTGTGACGCGTTCTTATTTCCTCCAACATTGCATGTTTGGTAACAAACAAATGCAATGGCCACAGATCTGACTGAGGACGGGCCTTAGCTCAAGAGCTGAGCTGAAAGTCCCGGAACTGATTTGAAAGAGAAGCGGCGCATCCAATCATTTCTTTGCGGTTGCCACTCGCTGGTGAGCGGGGTGGCATCAATCAAGAAACAAATGCAATGACCAGAAGTCAGACCGAGGACCTTCAACGTTCTGGACACCATGTGGTCAAGCGCAATCAAGGAAGTAAGCAAGTCTCATTTTCAAGCAACGACGCCAAGGGAGAGCAAATAGACTAAGATGAGAACACGAAACAAAGGCGAAAGGCAGCCCCGGCAAGCGATCGAAGTTTTGCTGATCGCAACACCGAAAGACAGTGATTTAAACAGCTTACGAAACGCTGCTCATCTTCAAGAGCCTGCCAGACTCTGTCCTAACTTTACAAGGACCCACCCGCCTCATGTCATTTGGACTTAAAAATGCCGACTTCTTCACACAGGAAACTGTCTAAAAGCACAAGAACGTCATGAAATTCCAAGCTAGCTTTCACCGAAAAAAACTCGAAAGGTATGGGACGGTGGAAGGCTGGTCCTCTTCTTTGCCAATCTCTCAGTCTCGCCACTGCTTGTGTTGATGTGATGTCCGCCTGTCACTTGGGGATATCGCTTGGACAAGGCCTCTTCTTCGTTAAGACGGAGACCCAGGGCTTGTCAGCTTTGTGGTTGTTTGCACTCGCTCAAGGAGGCTCTCATATATCTGTCAAAACACGGATCAACCCCCCCCCCGATTCTATCAATCTGGATGCAGCCTGCATCCTTTTAGCAACCAACTCACTTCAGGAGTGGTGACTGCACCTACCTGGGCAGGAGTGTGCTGCAGCATTTCGACCGTGTGCGAAGTAGAACTGTACGATACATTGTCAGCGGTGTCTTCGTTTTGCCTTCGTCTTGGTGGTGTTGCTGTTGTCGTTTTGGGGGGGGGGTCCGTTCGTTTTGTTGCGTCATTAGTCCCTCTCGCATTCCGACCCGACATCGTTTCTTCTTACTTTTTTCCTCATTCGCTTGTTACCGTGAAAAGCCTGGCATCTCCGGGCACACAGTTTTCGAAAACTGAATAGAAACTGAAGCCAAACCCGCCTTCACTGTCGACCGAAGGCATAAAACGAAAAAAGACGGTCAGACGGTACCAAGAAGACAGACAGTCACCTACTGCGGCACCATACTGAGGAGGGCCTACCGTAAGTAAGGTATGTGGACAATGGCCGACCACCAATGACCAACAACCAAGGTACCCACCGATCCTCTTACCTCGTGTAACCACCAATCTTACGACACTCAGAGCACAAAGGATATCTTCCCATAACGACGAAGGTCACCCGGAGACATTAAAACCCCGGTGTTTCAAGCGAACTTTCACTCTAAAAACACCGGATCCGCAAAGCTCGAAACAGTCCAGAAAAAGCGTACTCAAGCCGCAAACGGACGAGAAGCTTGAAAAGCTCCTTCTGGAACGCACAACACGCCCTGTCCTTGTTCAGGTTCCCCACGCAGCCGGCTGTTATTATTGCTACGACAGGACCGTCTCAAGGCGGGGGGGTGGTGGGTGCTGGGAGCAATGGCGCAATCCCCGGATGAGGCATCCGCTCCCGAGGGTGAATCCGTATGCATCTGTTCACTTCTGCCGTGCGCCGGCCTTAGCCGAGCGCACGTACTTTTTAACAAGAACATCCTCCTCTATCGGAAACAAGCATTTGCTTTTGTGTGACAGTTCAAAGATTTTCGCGACTGCGGCGCAGGCATAATTTGCATCTGTCTCTGCGGTGGGGCATAGCTAGTTCCCTGTCCCCAAAAGGTCGAGTGCCTGTCCACGAGCCTGGACAAGAAATATTAATTCTGGGCCCCTCCAAAAAATCAAATAATTCGTCCACAAATTGCATGGCCATAAAATAGAATTCCGCAAATTAAAGGGCCAAAAATTGTCAGGGTGTACAAAGCCTTCAGGCCAAAAAACGTCCAGATGCGCAAAACACCCGTTTTTGGCCAAAATCACGTCTCTGTATTATGTACTGGTTGTCGTCGGGAAAAAAAAAAAAAAAATGTTCAAAAAAAACGGTGTTCAAAGTAATAAGCATTTATTCGGCAAGATAATTTCCGTTTATTTTGTCGAGGTGTCGGTTTTAGTTCCGAGGGAGGCCCGAGGGGGTGTTTGCAACCCCGAGCCACGAGCGGATTTTATTGGGAAAACTAATTCCCGAGGGTGGAAACAAAAACATCGTTGCTGCTGGACGGCGTGGAAATTTTTGATAAGTCGCGGGGAGTTGATGCGGTGTTAGTTTGCAACGCGAGTGCTCGGCCGCTTGCACATGCACAGCAGGCGATCAGCAGATGAACTCAGGCAGCTGGAATCCAGGCAGACCCACAGTTGTTCTTGCAACGAGACTCAAGCACACTGAATTGGTACAATTTCTACGCACTTGGACCTGTAATTCAGCATGGGTGAGTTCGCTGGCGGTGAACTTCATCTGACACTTACTGGGCCGGAGCGTTCACGAGAGGGGTTTTCTTCACAGGCCTTTGAGCATTGAGGATGAGACACCAATGAATTCGGCTCAAAACGAGCTCAAAACACGCGATTCATCCACCACAGGGAAAAAAGAAATTTTGCGAGGGGTCTCCCCTACAGATTTCTCTGTATAACCCCCACGCAAAAATAAACGTTTGTTTTTTTTCGCGATACATGGTTAGGGATATGTGCGAAACCGGAAAAACCCGGTTTCTGAAACTGGGAAACCGGGTTTTTAAAGTCCCCTGAAATGAGAGAGCAGGCCTGGTTGTTTGGACAACCAGGCCTGCTCTCACCATCTCACAAAAAGCTCGCTACGCTCGGTTTTTGCAACCTCAGAAACTATTGGTGCTAATGTTCTCCGCCGCTTTCGCTTATCACACACAGAGAGACACCGTCAGTCTGCATCGCAACAGCTACCTCCCTGAGGTGCCTTGCTTCTCTGCTTCGGCAGGTTTCCACGAAGACCTTGCCCAAATCGGCGCCTTCCAATTCGGGCTCGGATTTATTCTTCGCTTTTTCTCATGAACGGGGGGGTCGGTCCTGCTTTTGGCGTTAGCACAAACTCAAGAGGTCTAGTCAAGTATTCCAAGAAAACGAAAAAACGTTCCAAAAAAGCACGCCCAACGCACAAACACAGCCGAGCGTGGACAAGACAGACGACCCGCCGCCGATGATCGACCCCGGGGTGAGTGTGCAGGCTGAGCGCGGAAGCGCGGCCCAGTCTGCCGTCGGGCCGGGCGCCCCCGCGCCGCCGCCGGCGGCGAGCGAAGCAGGCGGGGGGCAAAACGCGATGCCGAACCATCCCTCCTCCTCGCACGCCGACCCCGGCGATCTGAACGGACGGGCCGCCGGGGAGCCGGAGCACCCGGGGGAGGACGACGCCACGGCTGTGGAAGCCGTCGCGAACGGCGCGGCGCCCGAGAAAACACCCCCCCGCCCCGCCGAAGGCGACGAGGCCGCGAAGCCGGATAAAACAGCCCACCAGACGGCCGAAGTCGACGAGGCCACGAAGCCCGATGAAACAGCTCAGCAGACGGCCGAAGTCGATGAGGCCGTGAAGCCTGAGAAAACAACCCACCCGACTGCCGCGGTTGACGAGGCCGTGAAGCCTGATAAAACAGCCCCCCAGCCCGCCGAAGTCGACAAAGCCGCAAAGAACGGCGCGAAGCCCGGCAAAGCAGCCGCCACAAAACGAGGCAAAAAAGCCCGCCAGACTGCCGATGCCGACAAGGCCACAAAATCAGACAGCACAGCCCACAAGGCCGCGGAAGTTGGCAATGCCCCAAAACCAGGCAAAACAGCCCACAAGCCCGCCGAAGTCGACGAGGCCGTGAAACCGGATAAAACAGCCCACCAGACGGCCGTAGCCGACGAGGCCACGAAGTCCGATGAAACAGCCCCCCAGTCCGCCGAAGTCGACGAGGCCGTGAAACCGGATAAAACAGCCCACCAGATGGCCGTAGCCGACGAGGCCACGAAGTCCGATGAAACAGCCCCCCAGTCCGCCGAAGTCGACAAGGCCGTGAAACCGGATAAAGCAGCCCGCCAGACTGCCGATGCCGACGAGGCCACGAAGCCCGTCCAGCCAGGCCGCACCACCGACAACGAAAACGGCGCGAAGCCCGGATTCGCAGCCCACAAGGCTGCCGAAGCTGACAAGACCACAAAGCCAGACAAAGCAGCCCACAAGGCTGCCGAAGTCGACAAGGCCACGAAATCAGACAGCACAGCCCACAAGGCCGCCGAAGCTGGCAATGCCCCAAAACCTGACAAAACAGCCCACAAGCCCGCCGAAGCTGAAAAGGCCCCAAAACCTGACAAAACAGCCCACAAGCCCGCCGAAGCTGAAAAGGCCCCAAAACCTGACAAAACAGCCCACAAGCCCGTCGAAGCCGACACGGCCGTGAAGCCCGACAAAGCAGCCCCGCCGGCCCCCGCCGCCGCCGAAAACGGCAACCGAGACGCCGCCGCCGCCGCCGCCGCCGCCGCCCCCACGCCCACGACGACTACCAGCGCGTCTCCCCACCACGGGTCGACGTCCCCCCGGCGCACCAGCCTCTCGCGCGCCTCTCCCCTCTCCGTCGTGCTCCGCGTGCCGCCTGCGGCGCCTCACCAGCGGCTGTGGGTCACCTGCCCCGGCCGGCCGGCAGTCGAGGGCAAGTTCTACCAGCCCCAGGGCAGCGGCTCCGCGGCAGACGCCGGCGGCACGACGCCTCGCGCCTCCCACAAAACGACGGCGGAGCCGCCGCCGCGCCCCCGCTGGGTCAACCCGAGCGCGGCCGAGATCCGCTGGCTCGGCGACCACTGGGTGCTCGCCGCCGCCGGCGGGAAGGCGGGCGAGGCCCGCGGGCAAAGGGGCGCGGCCGCGGCCGTGCTGAAGAGCGAGGAGTGCGCGCCGGACGCGATGCCGTCCGACGTGCGGTGGAAGCGCCGGGAGAAGGACGGCTCGTGGGTTCTCGACGACGCGGTGCTCGTCGAAAACAAGCCCGGCACCTACGCCGGCTGCGCGCTGGACATCCCTGTGGTGGGGGATTCGTTCGAGTTCGAAACCGTCATCGCGGAGGGCGTGAATGACCTCGAAATGCACATCAACTCCTGTCAAAAAGCTGGCTACACCGACAACGTCGGGAGCATGTACCGCCTGCAGCGCACGTCCGAGTGCGAGCAGCGAGGGGAGTCGAGGCCGTTCGACATCCATCAATTCCTGAAGTTTGTATACGAAGCCGACGGGCTGGGCTGGACCGATGGAAAGCCGGCTGTGCTGGCGGCCATGATCTACGTCGACAGGATAAGGGCGCACGGGCGGGTCATCTCCCGGCGGAGCGTGCACCGGATCCTGCTGTCGGCGATGCTCATCGGGCACGAGTACTTCGCGGCGCTGCTGCGGGAGAGCGGCGAGCCTGCGGTGGAGCCGCCGCCAGTGGCGCAGCTGGCGAGCATGGTTTCGCTGTCTCCGGAGAACGTCGAGCCGCTGATCGCGAGGTTCAAGGGGATGATGGACTTCGAGGACGCGGTGCTGGAGCATGACGTGACGACGTACGTCGGCGCCTTGAAGGGCGGCGTCGAGCTCAGCGCGGAGCTGGAGGGCGAATCGAAGAAGGAGCGGGCCCCCGGGCAGCAGGGCCTGTCGAGCCGGAAGGACGGGATGGGCGCCATCCGGCGGTGGATCGACGAGTCTCTCATCTCTTGCCACTCGAGCCTCCAACTCAGCCCGACCGACCCGCGCCTGCCCCCCGCGGCGAAGCCGCCGACGGCGTTGGCCGCCTCGCAGCTCGGCGGATCCGCTTACAAAGCGGCCGTCCAATCGCTGCTGAAGGCCCACGCGCGGGCGACGAGCGTGACGCGCCTGTATGCCGCAGTTTCTTTTCAGGCGTAGTTTTACATAAGCGCCAGCTTGGAAGGAAATGCTCGACGATGCTGGCAGACAAAGAACCGAAGGGATCCCAAATGCTGTAACTACCGAACCACGTGGTGAACGGACGTGAGGTCATGCGGGTCTACCCCAACACGAAAAATCACACAAACACAACACTTGCCTTGTCCTCGCCGGGATTGGGCTGGAACAAATTGTCAGATTGTGTTTGTTTTGTATTTGCCCCTCTACCTCCCTTCTATTCGGAGTCAAAGCAGCTACGTCGGGTATTTTGCATCAAGACACGTGTTTCTCCACCAGATTTTCGTCACGGCGGGGTGTTGCCCAAGATTGTTGTGGTGAAGTCCACCTGAGAGGATCAGCAAAAGAACAACACAAGAAATTGACCCTGCATGGTAGAGACGGGCGGCAGGCGAGTGAAGACGAGTCTGGAACAAGTCGCGATTCGCCTGCCACCTATGCGCCCCACCTTCGCCGGTGTCTAAAAGGACCCTGATTTCACTCTTGAAATTACCCTCATTTCTCCGCAGAAGAAGCCGAAGCGAAAGCTGAAGCGGTCTTGCCGAAATTCGCCTGCAGCCCGGTAACCCGAGCGCGAACCAAGCCTTCGTGCCGATCTGCTGGCGACTGTGACGATCGCGATATACTGGGAAGGTAACACCTGCAGCGTGTTCGGTACCGACGGGTTCGAAAAATGAGATTAGGAAGATCGTGACAGACATCTTCGAGCGTGAGATCCGGACGGTGACCCACGTGTGCGCTCGGTGGCAGCATACTTTTTGGTCTCTCCGGGTCCTTTGTTCACCGTTCTCTTCATAGGTGCTGAAAGCGAGCAAAAGTTCGCCGTAATTACTCGAGGGGCTGCCTTGTGCTTACTTCGAAGGAGGCTAGAGGGGGAGAAACAATACAACTACAAAATGGGTCTTTTTTGTTGAACGCTTACGCCCGCCACTGAACCCAGATTCACCTGTGTTTCGTGTGGGCTACAGCACATTTACCTCCTTTGCTCTTTTGCAGCTGGCAGCCTCCTCAAGTATTTCCTACAAAGCAGGTGCTTATACAAAAAAAGTCTGCTATGTGGACCACATGGATTCCCAACAAATCTGCCTCTTCTATTCAAGGTACCTCGTGTATTCGACCCCTCCCATCCCCCCGGATTTTGATGCGTTTTCGGCACGACCGAGAACGACTTCGAACACCGTGGTGCCCACGAACTGCTGACATGGATGGAAAGCTGCGTGAGGGGGCATAACAACGACCCAACGATGGTGACATACTCACGACGAACTACCTGTAAAGCATGCCAGGAGACCTCGACAGCGGTGCCGGTGCTAGAACCATTTCTCCTTGTAGAGCTTAAGAACATCGAAGCCTCGTGCGACGACACCCGTTGTCGTAGTACACGTGACTGTCTCTGGACTCCCACGCGCCTTGCCGGCGACGTCCATGCACCAAGCGGCTGTCGCCAGCCGTTGGCGCACCTCCCCGTTCACGGAGTGCTGAAAATGCTTTTTCTGCGGGCGGCGGCCAGGACGCTTCTTCCAGGTGGTTTTCTCCGTTCCGAAATGCATCTTTTTCCCGGGCAGGGCGTAAAATATATGCATTCTTTCGGAAGAAACGAACGGAAGAAAGCAATGAGAAGTTGTTGGCACCGCACGAAGCGCGGCTTTCTGTTGCGCCGAGAGCCGACGGTTTTCCGGTGTTTTTGGAGCCATTCCAATGCTTACATGGACCGTCTGACTACGTGTCCATGCTATCCAGTGGTTGGTGGGGGGACAGTACAGTGCATACTCCTGACCGCGCATGCCCAGGACGAGCTACACCCCCTGGTAACCAGCTGGCGGCGGGCGCAGCGTAGTCGTAGCATCGATGCGGGTGCTGTCGGGTGGGTGGTCGCTTCGACTCTCCCCACACTTCACAACAATGCCCATGGGGAGCAGCAGTCTTCTGCTTTGCACTTCGCTGAACGGCAGGTGACTCGCGCGAAGGTGGTGCAACCTGGGCATCGTATACGGACGAAGGAGAAGGAGTGCGCGAAAACTGACTTGTGAGCCGAAGGACGGCAGACTCCCAGAGAGAGGTTCTGAGTCCTGAGGTGACCCGAGGCCACGGAACCAGTCGCTGATCAACAACAACCAAAATTGATTCTTTCTGACGCGTCTTCTCACACCAGGGGCGCAGGAAGAAACCAAGATCGGGGTGGTGCGTCAAACCTTTTTGCCATGAGGTGTGAGGTGGTGCAACCTGGGCATCCTTTACGGACGAAGGAGAAGGAGTGCGCGAAAACTGGCATGTGAGCCGAAGGACGGCAGAGCAGGTTCTAAGTCGGGGTGACCCACGGGACCAATTGACGATCAACAACAACCAAAATTGATCCCCTTCTGACGCGTCTTTTCGCACCAGGGGCGCAGGAAGAAACGAAGATCGGGGTTGTGCGTCAGACCTTTTTGCCATGAGATTTGGCCTGGCGCCAGTCATCTCGTGGACTCTTCCGAGGTCTTCAAGATGCTTCATTGTATTTCTCGAGGCATTGCAAGTGTTCCAGACCTGTAAGAGTGAGCGTTGGACAGCGAGCGACACGCAATCATCGATCCTCATCACGACGCAAGTTCAAAAGATTTCCCATTCTCTTCAAGATAGGTAGCCGGAAGGCTCGCAAACTCGTTTAATGCGTCAGTGTAGTGCACGTGCAGCCTAGGACATTTAGGGGCACAGACCTGCTATTGGCTCGCTCTTCCGCGCGCTATAAGTCGTGCAGTCCCCTTCAGAAGTAGTGCGCGTCTCGGGTAAGCAGCAAGCCGCCGATGCCAAAAGACACCCCTACAACGACACGCACGTGGGCGCACAACGGAATCAACCTGACCAATCACTCCACCAACCAGGAGCGGCCAACACCTTGCTGATGATTGTTTTCCCGGTTCAGATCAGATGCCTGCGCTCCGCATGGAGATCTGTGTCCCCGGAACCGAACGGGCGAAAAAAAAGATGAAAGAAGTTGTTAGCTGCGATAGCTCGCATCCAAGGAGCGTTGATGCTTTCGTTGTGCGATGGAGGCCTCTGGTGATTACACACGAGCCGGAAGCCCAGGAGTACTAAAAGAAGCAGTAAGAATACCTCTCTCGCCTCTGTTTGATAATTCTTCTTTTGGCGTGCAGGGCGCACGCAACCACCGTTAGTTTGTTATTTTCTACCATTTTCCCCCCCTCGCAGTTTTCGTTGGGAACTGGCAGCAAAGGCGTATAGCAGGATGCGTACAGAGCCTCAAGACACAGTTTGGGAAGGCTGAGGCGGTTCTTCAACAAGAAACTGGCCCCGCGTGCGGGAAGAATCATCCAAGCCCACCTTTGCACACCAGCTGTCACTGACTGCAACCCTCCGCCCGATGTTTGTTCCGGCAATACCAACTGAATACTGTATTTAACAATGTTTATGACAAGCGAAAAGAGCAAGTGATGTAAAGAGGCACTTGGTGTATACCAACGGACAGTGCACTAGTGGGTCGCGTAGTCCGCGAAGATGTTTTACCAGCAACCACCTGATGAACCAGACTCGCATCGCTGTCCTACTCAGATTCCACGCTGGAAAAGGTCCACGGACCGAACACTCGCTGACGGGACACGATGTTGGGCACGAAACATTCGTACGTTCCTGACATTTCCCAGTCAAGCTGACTCGCTGTCAGTGTTCAAAGCACCGCCGCGTTGCGTCGTATTTACGGCTTTTTAAAGAGCTTCCAGGAATCGTGCACCCGGCTATGCTTTTCTACCCTTCGTGTGCGTCTTGCGCTTCAACAACACCTATTCTCCCGAGGGCACTTCAAATCATTTCTGGTTTCGATCCCAGGATACCTACAGAACCTACACGGTAATCAGAAAGCGCTCCATAGGAAGTGAATGCCCTTCAGGTTTGCAGGGTTCCTTTTTTGTAGCACCTGCTTTGTAGGAATACTTGAGAAGGCTGCCAGCTGCGATTTATCAAAGTGTGATACTCATCAGCATGCCGATGACGAGCTGAAAGAAAGAGCACAGGTGGTTGTTGCAGAGGTCGAGAAATGCGTTGAGAAGGTGAACATGAGCCTTGGCAACCAAGGCATTATATTCGTCCGACCTCACGGAGTGAACGTGAAGGCTCCTTGGTCCTCTTTTCACCGTCGACAATATCGGTGCAGGCGCGACAGTTACTTGCGTGGATTACGAGCGAAACCTGTTCTTTCTGGGCGAATACCACTGGATACGCAACACAGTATTCCCTCAATCTCAACGGAGGTAAATGTGCTGTAGCACACACGAAACACAGGTACATCTGGGTCAAGTGGCGGGCGTAAGCGTTCAACAGAAAAAGGTTTCTCCCCCGCAAGCCTAAGCACAAGGCAGCCCCTCAAGTGTTTCTTTGTACAATCTCGCCGCCCTACATGTATTGAAGTGCGAAGAAGTCCGTAAAACAAGGATGCCGATCAACCGGCATGCTCAAACAAAATAAGGCCCTATCTTTTTCTGGGGCGGGCTGGGCAATTCTTCTCATGACTCGCAATCAATTGCTCAAGGATTGCGGAAGTCGGAAAACTAGGGGTTGTTTAGGTTTCTGTCTTGTTCTGAGATGCAGCTCAACGATTCCGCCTCTCAACCACCAAGAAGAATCACTAAGAATTGATGGTTTCCCCATCAGACTTCCGGCGAATCGTGTGTGACCACGATGCAGCGTTTCCCCAGGGTGTGACTGACCACAAACAGGCATTGAAAATAGCCACCTGTCCCCAAGCAGCTTGCGCCACATTCCGGATATACGTAGAACACCGGTCCAGGCTTGCGCTGTTGCTTTCTTTTCCTGCACTGGGTGATATGCTTAAGTTTAGCGCGTAGATCTTCAACAGCTGGTGTCGGTGAGAGTTTTATTCGAATGACCTGTTCCAAAAATCAATCCATGCCTTTGAAGTGTGAACCTCACGAGACTAAATCGTCAGTCGCTCTCATTGAAGATCCATTGACCGAACACCCTCTAGTCACCTCTCTCTAAGTCGAAGTTCCCAGATCCTGGAGAAACCCCCTTGGTTAAAAGGTTTGTGACAAAATGCGAGGGGATTGGCCGAGGGAAAATTGGCCGACTTCTGGACTGGGCCACTTCATGTAACGGCCCCGACATAGAGAACTTGTGACGGTACGCGCGAACTGGAAGCGGTTCTGTGTGCTAAGGAGCTGAAAAAGGTGTTTAGAACAGTGTTGCTTCGTGTCGTTTGCTTCTCTTTGTCTTTTTTTTTTATTTTTGCCTGCTGCCTTTTCTGTTTTTTTTTTTTTTTTTTCGGTCCTCGTCATTTTGTAAAACGCTCGATTTAGCTGTGAGGACGAAATGTCACGATCTTGCTTTCTTTGCGCCCGCCGTGTCCCCAATCCCTTCATTTAGCCCACTCTGAAATACATAAAACATTATCAAGCATCCGTGTTCATTCTCGGGGCGAAGAAATCCGGAGCTCCGGAGACCGCAAAGAAGAATGAAACTGTGTGTAGGTCACCTACAGGTGCATACTAAGACGGAAGTCCCGAGCTCGTCATGCCGGCGGGGTTAGCCGCAGCGTGCAGGGGTGAAGTGTGACTGTATAAAGGTGATCGTGATTAGTATGTGCGCAGGAAACGGCTCAAAAAGCTCATGGGGAAGGGATAAAGTGTCGCAGATTCTTACCGAGTGCTTTGCTGAATCTTGTGCAACGTTGCGATGCACGCGTGTAGTAGCATTTTCATTTGGCCGGTGGCTCCACGCTTGCCTTTGCTGACGAAACTCGTCATGAACGCGGCAGACTGGGTGAAGGGTGACCGACGGCCATATCCCACCGAAAGATACTGGCCAGGACACCAGGGCCTCGCCCTGCTTGAAACCTCTCAAAAAGGATTTCACAAGACCTGGCCTGGCTCCGTAAAAACTGGATGCTGAGGTTCAGTTGGCTCGTCTTGGCAAAGACTGTCTTACATGTACGTCACTCTGGTTCAAGACCATCTCTGAGTAGAGGGGAACAACTGCATCGCCTTCCGAAGTCTAAATGTACTTCGACCTACAGACACCCGGCACACTCATTTGTTCACGTGTCACCGGACCTGTGCAACCAACAACCTTGTTCGCCTTTTTCAATCACAAAAATCAAAAGAAAAAAAAGGCGAAATGAAAGAAGGAACTTTTCCGCCAGTTCTACTACTTTTTTTTTTTTTTTTTTTTTTTTGTGCTTCTTTTTCGGGGCAGCAATGCTGGATTCTGGCTGGGGACCACCCCGGGCCAGATCTGGCAGGTGAGCAGCGGCACGGCTCCTTTTTTGCGAGCAGAAGCCGTGCGGACTGTCTGCCACACGAGCCTCGGCGGTACTGCAGAGCCACGGGCCCTCGATTCACGTGGCTACCGACTTTCTAAACAAAGCTGCAAAACAACCCGCGGAGCGGTCGGCCGCGACACGGAGTTAAACGCGACTTTATCCCTTACCAACGGGGGGTGGCCTGTCCAGCGCGCAGAAAGCCTCTGGAGAGTCTATGGATCAAACTCCAGAGTATTACGACTTGTTTTTACTCTGAAGGCCCAGTGTCCGAATTCCAGCTCGGCTTTTGGCTTTTCGGCATGTATGCATGTCCCCCGTCCGTAAAGGGTTAAGCTTTGCGTGCTGCGGTGTGTCGATCGCTGCGATCTTGCCTGGGAGCAAAATTACTTCGCCTTCGTTCGTCTTCTTTCTACCAGTTTTTCTTCTTTGGTCTTTATTTTTTCTTCGCTTTATTATGAGGTAGCTTCCCTTCTTGCGCTTCAATCACCGAAGCTGGGAGGAAGGTGCAGACCCTCCTTGTCCCTGCTGCCGGCGCGTCGTTGTAGGGGTCTCCCCGAGGCAGATTTGCCCGTGTGCACTCGTAGTATGTAGGCGGTCCTGGCTGTGTCGAGCTGCGAGCAGGCTGCTGGCAAACCAAACTCACTGTCCTTCTAATAAACTTGCTTGAACACCTTCGGTGCGTCTAGGAGGGTTGAGTGAGGACCTAAAGAGAGCTAAGAAGTATTGGGCGACAAGAGCCGGATGTTATAGCTGGTCCTTGCCGCGGTCAAAAACATCCACAGTGCAAGGTTTCGGGGTTGAACTACAGCTTCGATACATATGAGCACGATGAATTCGTTGCAGCGCTTCTTAGGACTGCTCAGACTTGGCAAGCGCGGCTGTTCGCAAAATGTCTGTACTGGGCATGAGTAGTTTGATTGTGATATGCTCTGCGGTCGCATTCTTTCAGCAGCATACATCGAAGGTGCAGTACACGTACCTCCTTCCGGTTGGCGTCGGACTCGTGTTCGTGATTACATTGATAGTGACGCGCCGGGCGTCTTCGGCATTCATGAGCTGTTTCTTGGTTGCATTAGCGCTGGTTGTGGTCCTTGTTTTTGACTTGGTCTTCGCTGCTCTCGCCGAGCAAAGGGCCTGGCCTTGTGTTATGTTTTTGCTTGATGTGAATCTACTGGCATCCGGGCCGGAATGGGTGTCGTTGGCCATGCTGGGGATCGCCTTGGTATGGCTGCTGATGTCGAGTGTCGAAGATGCGTACAGGTTCGGAATGTACGATCCTTTCAGTGACTTTGGTTGGGGTGCCACTGTCAGAGTCTGCGACTGCGACGATCCCTCTTGTCCGACAGGAGGTCTCGCAAACGTTTTCAGCACCTTAGTCGGTCCTCGTACTGGACTTCCTCCTCACGCGGAACTTCGCAACCTCTCTCAACGCCGCCAGCACCCGCATGGAAAGGTCGATAGACATCGCTCAGAAGGTAGCTCATGCTCTCTCAGAGTTCGATCTGGATGCCGCATCCTCGCAGCTTGATTCCGAGACACATCTCCCGGATGGCCTCAGGGACGCTTTGGAGAAGATTCTGAAAACCCTCACATGCTACAGACCTTACATCCCCGAAGCGATCTTGAGCTCTCGTCCCAGCCACTCGGAGACCAATGTTGTGGATGCACCGGGACTGTGCACTGGCGTTGCGGCCTTGGTCTTCACTGGCATCAAGTCGTCGACTGCTACGTGGGATGCGGAACCGGCGGCGATGAAGCAGGCACTGCACATCCACAACAAAGCCGTGCGTGCCACGATCGCTCAGTTCGATGGGTACGAGGTGAAGACAGTAGGCGATTCCTTCATGATTGCTTTTGAAAGCTTCGAAGCAGCTGTGAGATTTGGTCTTGCAGCGCAGGTCTCGCTGTACGAGCAGGAGTGGCCCGCCGAGTTGATGAAGTTGCCGCAGTGTGCCAGATTAGCCGGTGTATGGAACGGATTGCGGATCAGAGTTGGTGTACACTGTGGAGAAGTCGAAGTCGAGAAGAATGCAGTGAACGACCGGTTTGACTACCATGGCACGACGGTGAACAAGGCGGCGCGACTTGAAGGAGTTTGTAAACCGGGAGGAGTCACCATTGATAGGAAAGCTGCAGAAAATCGGACGTACGCATTCGAAAACGAGGCAGTGATGGCAAGCAGAGACGTACGCGGTCTAGGCGAGACGGCCGTGCAGGTACTCTTCCCTCGGTCGCTTTTCGGACGTCAACTCGACAATGTCGTGGACTGTGGCTCTTCTTCAAAGCGTTCTTCGAAGAGTCAATGCTGTGCCATAGTTCTCGGACTTTGGACTGGAATGAAACCAAACGGTTCGCGATGTCAACATCAGGAGTTGCTGCACTGCACGATTTTGAAAAGGGAGGCAGCGTCGGTGGTGCCGTGACGCAGTTGCACGACAGTCTGGTTTGAATCCAAAACTGCCTCGATCGTTGTGATGGGAGCATGGTTACAGTCACAGGCTCGTTCGCAGTTTTTGCTTGGAACGTTGTGCAGGCGTGCGCGTCGCATGCTGAGAACGCATGTCGGTTTGCACGCCTTCTAGAGCAAGGCAGCAGAGCTTTAGTGTGCGGTCTTTGTTGCAGAAAGCACGCGATGGTAGTCTTGGCTGGTCGGCAAAAGTACGTGACAATGATCGGGTACGGCTCCAAGGTTGCAGAACGAGTCTGTCGAAGGGCAATTAAAGTCAAATGCCCAGCACTGTACGCTTTCTAGCGAACCTATTCGTTTTGAGTACATAAGCCGCGGATTGGCAGGTACTTTCTACCTCTCGTCTTCGGGGGCTAGGTTACGTTAGGACGATGGATCGTATTTTAATCAGTTGCATCTTGTCCCGCCATTCTCGTACTCGCGTGTCTCACACTTGTTGGACGAGCTTACTCATGGGTGACTGACAGCCTTTCGGGTTACCGAGGACGCGCATTAGGTCTACCCCTACAGGTGGGCTCCACCGCCCCCACACTTGATAGGGTACGCTACTGTGACACCAGGAAGAAAACCACTGCGCCATCAGTCAAAGGAGGAAAAGAAGATGAAGTTGTTCCTTGTTATCTTGTCACACGCTTTGCAATTCCACTTCAGCTTCACGGCATCTATCCTCTCGAAGTGCGCCTTCGACCACTCCTTCCAGCGTGTTTTGGCAGCATTGATGCTTGATGCTTGATTCTTTAACTTCCTGGATGAGGGATTGAAAATATTTCACGAGCTTCGACGTAGACTCGAAATGCCACCACCAGACCACTGCTGTGCACGCTCACGGAAGACCAGGGCACAAAAACACAAAGCTCCAGAGCAAAAAAATAAATAAAACGGACTTAACCATAAGGGAAGCACTTAAGTCGGGAAAATATATAACGGAACCTGCTTCCGTTATATATTTTTCCCAGCTTCCGTTATATATTTTTGTGTACCCTCAGGACGTAGCTTTCGCTAATTGGAAGCTGAAGTTTCCCATCAAGGTGTTTGCCGCCGCCGTAGGCCGCGCAGTCGCGAGGAAGAAGAGGGCCCGCAGCGCTACAAGGCGGCGATCCCCCGCGAGACGAGCTCACCCGCCGGCCAGAGCGCCCGCTGCAGCACCAACTCCGGTGCTACCACTCACTGTAGCAGAGCCGCGACCTGCGGCGCGCCTCCGGAGCGACTTACGCCCGCCGTAGCAGTGCGAAGAGAAGTGAGGAGACCGGAAACTCCCCGGAGAGATGGTCCCTGCACTCTAACTCGTCTCTCTCTCTCTCTCTCTCTATTTTTTCTGCTTCCGTTATATATTTTCCAGCTTCCGTTATATATTTTCCAGCTTCCGTTATATATTTTCCAGCTTCCGTTATATATTTTCCAGCTTCCGTTATATATTTTCCAGCTTCCGCTATATATTTTCCAGCTTCCGTTATATATGCTATGTTCTGATAAAGATTGGAGTGTTTCCATAAGTCACCACACAGAAATGCAGGCCCAAAGTCACCGGAGAAAGCCTAACTAGAGAAACAAAAGGCAACGAGACGCATCTGGAAACCCCCGACAGCAAAATCAGCAGCAGCTTCCGCACCAGCTGCAACTTCCGCAGTTTCAGCACCCGCAGCAGTTTCAGCACCAGCAGCAACCTTCCGCATCAGCATCACCAGGCACAGAACCACCGGCAGCAGTTCCAGCACCAGCAGCAACTTCCGCATCAGCTTTACCAGGCACACAACGGAACGATGTTCCGGTGGGCGTCCTTGCAGCAGGCCACTAAGGCCACACCCCCGAAACCACCATGCAGCGCGGTTCCATCCAAGAAGATCTGGGGGAGAGCCCCGGCAAGAGCCCTCTTTGAGCTGGCGAGGGCCAGGAAGGCGCACTTGAAGTGCACCGGTTCGCTGTCGTTGTCTGGGGGACCAGGGGTTACACTCCAGACGCTCCCCGGGTTTGCGTCTGCAATGGCACGCAAATAGGGCCGCACAAGCCCGTATTCGCGGGCGAATTCTTCCATTTCCACCCGCTGCGCCTTCTGCTGCAGGCGCTGCACTGCAGTATACGAGAGCGACGTCTCGTGGTCTGCCTGCAGCGTCTTTCGGGCAGAGGCTACCCCATGTGAGGTGCTAAGCAACGATGTGTGTTGCTTCCAAACGGCCCCCGTTACCCCGCGTGTCACACGCCACTTCTCCTCTGGAAGGCACGTGTGATTGCCTACGCTCGCTACCTTGACCTGGTGCCCAGCCTCAATAGACTCTTTCTTCGCCATATCTGTCCAGCTGCACGCCGCATCACAACACCTCACCTTCCATTGACCTCGAACTTCGCTAGAGAAGACCTTCTTAAATAATCTCCCTGTTTTGCTCGCGTGGCTGAGGAGAGCCCCCCTGCAGTCTTCCCACTTCGCGAAGCAATCCTCACTTTTCACCCCGCCCAACCCGATGTCCACTGTGCTCTGCGGAGTTTACTTTGCAGACTTTGCCGCCGTGAAAAGAAGACAAGTCAGTGTGCCAAGCGAGTCGCAGCCACAAACCGGGGGCCCTGAGTTTTTTAACTGATTGCTCAGAACGGTTGTAGGGGCCTTCTGTCCGTGACGGATTTTCCTGTGCTCTAGTAGCACGGGAGGTCCTGTGCCGAGCTACGAACAGCCGCCTGACAAGCCAGACTCACACTGCTGTCCTGTCTGCAGACACTCAGATTCCGCGCTGGTGATGCTCCGCCTTATGTGTCCGTGGCTTAAAGACCGACCCAGTGCGGTGTTGAGCACGTACCCATTCCAAGGGCGTTTTTGCAATCCCCCCATTCCAGTAAGGTACTAGGAGGATTACTTCCTTGCACTCTTTTTCTTTGGTACTTCAATCAATCAGTTGCTGCACGCCGCAGCCAGTTTGCCATTTTGACGAACTAGGTTCCGAGCTGTCATTCATTCCCATGCCGTGCCAATTAGTGTACTACATGCATCGTTGGTCCGTATGCGACAACAGGTGTTCCACAATGTTGGTCCGATTGCAGCTTACTGTTTAAGAAGGCGAGTTCCGCTCAGCGCACAAACAGAAGAAAGCACCAAGGGGCCATACTGTAAGAATGAGTCCCTCGGACTGCAACCTGTTTGACTACGCACTGTAGCAGTACCTCTCACTCCCGTGATCCGTCGACTCTTGCCTCCGTCTTTCCAGCGCGAAGGGATTGCCGGCGAGCTCCACGTCTTGCACTTGATCCAAGTATTCGTTTTTTTTACATTCCATTCGTTGGCACCCGCTCACGCAGTTTGCGTGTAAATTAACCTGCGTGCCGCACACCAGATGTGCCCATCTTTCAGTGGAAGCTGAAGTTTCCCTTGTTGCCAAGAACGAGCTTCCCTCTCCCAAGCTCTATCTCACAGCCAATCGGTAGCAACGACGGGCGGTGTGTACAAATGGCAGGGACGTAATCAGTGCAAGCTGATGACTTGCGCCTACTAGGCATTCCTCATTCAAGGAGAAAATTTGCAATCATCGATCCTCATCACGACGCAAGTTCAAAAGATTTTCCATTCTCTTCAAGATAGGTAGCCGGAAGGCTCTCAAACTCGTTTAATGCGTCAGTGTAGTGCGCGTGCAGCCTAGGACATTTAGGGGCACAGACCTGCTATTGGCTCGCTCTTCCGCGCGCTATAAGTCGCGCAGTCCCCTTCAGAAGTAGTGCGCGTCTCGGGGAAGCAGCAAGCCGCCGATGCCAAAAGACACCCCCTACAACGACACGCCCACCTCGTCAAGACGGTGCTCCCCCGCGAAACGGGCTCGCCCGCCGGCCAGATGCCGGCTACAACCGGGGCCAGATGGGCCCCGGTTGCGTCAACACCGACGCCGTCACCCTCGGTTACGGGGCCGCGGCCCGCACCGCCCGACAGTAACGACAGACTCCGCAAAAAAAAAAAAAACAACGCAAACTTAAAACCAACGGGCACATTAGACCCCAAAACCAACGAACCTCGAAAACACGACTGGAGGTTACGGCTGGTTCTTATCTCGGTCAAAAACATCCACAACCGTAAGGTCGCGGGGTTGACTTCTCGAATATGAATAGCGTCGTGGTGAATTCTTTGCTGCGTTTCTTAGGTCTGTTCGACCCTGAAGAGTCGGCAAGCGCCACTGTTCGCAAAACATCTTTACTGGGCATGCTTAGTGTGATTGTGGTTGCTTGCCCGATCTCGTTCTGGATAGACGATGCAGCAAAGGCGCGGTATATCTACATTCTTGCCGGAGCCATTGGACTCGTATTCTTGGTGACATTGCTGGTGACGCGCCGAGCATCTTCAGCTTTGATAAGCTGTTTCTTGGTTTCATTCACGCTAGTTGCCGTTGTTTCTGACTGGGTGCTCGCTGCTCTCGCCGAGTACAGAAGTTGGCCTTGTCTCAGCTTACTCTCCTGCATAACTCAATCTGATTCGATGGTTTCAATGGTTCTATTTGATGCTCATCGACGCACAGTTTTAGACAGAGATAACCTACTCGAAGGGCTTCGGCCAATGAAAGAAGGTCTTATTGGAGAACTAGGCGGCACAGAAATTAATTTCAGCACTATAAATGGTGATACGCTTAATGGCATCCACTTTAAAGGGACAGAACCTAAAGCGGTCATCTTTCTTCAAGGGAATGGATGCTTTTATGAAACCTCAGGGTATAAGCCCTTGAGTTGCAGAGACTCTTTCGTAAGAGAAGGGACTACACTCCCCCACTTTATTCTTTTCAACCCTCGCGGCACGGGCGAGAGCACAGGTCGGACCCAAACCAATTACGTCATTGAAGACTTTATCTTGATATTTGATTATCTTGTTAATGAATGTGATGTTAACCCTAGTCATGTTGTGATTGGAGGGCATTCAATGGGTGGTTATTTTTCCCTCTTTGGAGCTGCAGCGATCCAAAAACGATACCCTGAGGCAAAGATCAACTTTGTGAGTGATAGGTCTATCTGGGACTTAAAAAGCCGTGTATCTACAAAGGTTGAAGGTGCCGGATATCATGGCTTAAAAGCCGCTCTACTTTCATCCTACATCAGCTCTGTCATTTCTTCCCCTGATTGGTCAAGAGACTCTAGAGAGGCTCTTGAAAGTTTGAAAGGGAGAGTTCTTGTGATTTACCATCCTAAGGATGGAGTTGTTCTTTATGATGACTCAACGCATAAAGGACTTCTTGCTGCTCATCGCGTTAAAGAGTATTTCTGTTTGGAGCTTTCTGAAGAGGATCCTCATGCAGAGGTTGGTCCTCGCCCACACAATAGAGAGTTCTCTGATATGGAAAATCAGAAGATTGTTGCGGAGTTAAGGCGCATGCTGGAGATTCCCCCTTCTTCTGAAGATCGACCTCTAGATGTATTGAATCCCTAACAAAATTCTCTTATAGTTTCATGCATGATTTTTCAGCGGCATCAGGATTATATTCTTTGATTAAGTGATCAAGCATTTCACTGAAGCGTTTGTTTAATGCTTCTGTAATATCAGGTGTTGGCTCATTGATTCTTTTTCCAATACGCTGCAACGACGCATAGTGTTCTTTAATAAAGGGCAGAGGTTGAATAAATAGGTCTCTAGCAATGACTGGAGCCATTTGTGCAAGCCCAATCAACCCTTCATCCATATCAGGGGGAATAGCTGCTTTTTCTAGAATCATTTTAAGCGCTTCTCTATGAGAAATCTCGACAGGTTTTTCATCAATGAAATAGCCCCCTATGGCATCAGGAGTTGCTAAATCTTTAAGATCAATCGAAGCCATTTCCATTATATTTTTAGGAATTCCTCTGATTGTGTCAGACCAACTTTTGTTAATATAAAAATTCTCTCTTAAGAAATCAATTCCAAGGGTTAGTTTACCCCCATCTGTTGTCATCACAGCTTTATATCGCCCTTTAAGGAATGATTTAGCAATTTGGCCATCATCTAAAGCTCGGTTGGGTCTGTCTGCAACAGAAGCATTTTGGAGAAGGAGAAAACTATCAACAATGGATTTTCTATTAACACTTTTGGCATCCGGGCCGGAATGGGTATCGTTGGTCATAATAGGGATCACCTTGGTGTGGCTTCTATTATCGGGTCTTGAAGATGCGTACAGGTTCGGAATGTACGATCTTTTCAGTGACTTCGGTTGGGGCGCCACTGTCAGGGTTTGCGACTGCGACGATCCCCCTTGTCCGAGAGGAGGTCTCGTAACCCTTTTCAACAGCTTCTCAACCATAGGATCAGTGTTCATACTGGATTTCCTCCTCACGCGGCACTTCGCAACCTCTCTCAACGCCGCCAGCACCCGCATGGAAAGGTCGATAGACATCGCTCAGAAGGTAGCTCATGTCCTCTCAGAGTTCGACCTGGATGCCGCATCCTCGCAGCAAAATTCCGAGATACACCTCCCGGATGGCCTCAGGGACGCTTTGGAGAAGATTCTGAAAACCCTCACATGCTACAGACCGTACATCCCCGAAGCGATCTTGAACTCTCATCCTAGCCACTCGGAGACCAATGTTGTGGATGCACCGGGACTGTACACTGGTGTTGCGGCCTTAGTCTTCACTGACATCAAGTGGTCGACTCCTACGTGGGGCGGCGATGAAGCAGGCACTGCACATCCACAACAAAGCCGAGCGTGCCACGATCGCTCAGTTCGATGGGTACGAGGTGAAGACAGTAGGCGATTCCTTCATGGTTGCTTTTGAAAGCTTCGAAGCAGCTGTGAGATTTGGTCTTGCAGCGCAGGTCTCGCTGTACGAGCAGGAGTGGCCCTCCGAGTTGATGAAGTTGCCGCAGTGTGCCAGTTTAGCCGGTGTATGGAACGGATTGCGGATCAGAGTTGGTGTACACTGTGGAGAAGTCGAAGTCGAGAAGAATACAGTGAACGACCGGTTTGACTACCACGGCACGACAGTGAACAAGGCGGCGCGACTTGAAGGAGTGTGTCCACCAGGAGGAGTCGCCATTGATAGCAAAGTCGCAGAAGATGGGGCTTACCAGTTCGTCAATGAAGCAGAGATGGCAAGCAGAAACGTAGTTCAGTTGCGCGGTCTGGGCGAGACGGCCTTGCAGGTACTCTTCCCTTGTTCGCTTTTCGGACGTCAATTCAACATTGTCGTGGATTCTGCTTCCAAGCGTTTTTCAAAGTCGTTGCCGGCTCATAATTCTCGGTTTTCGGATGGAGCGATCGACACGCACTGGAATGAAACCAAACGGTTTGCGATGTCGACATCAGGAGTTGTTGCACTGCACGATTTTGAAGAGGGAGAGAGCGTCGTTGGAGCTGTGACGCAATTGCATGACAGTCTGGCTCGGATCCAGAATTGCCTTGATCGTTCTGATGGGTGCATGGTTACAGTCACAGGCTCGTTTGCAGTTTTTGCTTGGAACGTTGTGCAGGCGTGCGCGTCGCATGCTGAGAACGCATGTCGGTTTGCACGCCTTCTTGAGCAAAACAAAACTTTAGTGTGCGGTCTTTGTTGCAGCAAGCACGCGATGGTAGTCTTGGCTGGTCGGCAAAAGTACGTGACAATGATCGGGTACGGCTCCAAGGTTGCAGAACGAGTCTGTCGAAGGGCAATTAAAGTCAAATGCCCAGCACTGTACGCTTTACCTCTCACGGACACTGCATTACCGAGCAGCCTCACGTCGATACTTGTAAAGCTCGAAACGTGGGAGTTGCGGAACAGTCTGGGGTCGATGTTGTCGTTTATTGTGTACAAGCTCGAAGTCGCCGACGCGGAAAAGTCCGCGACGTTTGTCGTGCCGCTCACGAATGAGCTGCCGCGGTAGTAGTGTTGTTCTAAGATCAACATGTCACTGACCGGCAGCCTTGGTTCGTGGAGATCGACATTATTAATCCAGTCAGGAGGGTTCGCACTGAGTGCCCTGCGCAGCGCTCTGGGACGGAAGCTGGGCTGGCCGTAATGGTGCGCCGCGACGTACCCGACAACGAGAAGCCCCCTGATGAGCGGACCCTCAGGCTCAATTTCGCAGTATAGGCGGGCAACAGCCCAGAAGCCTGTGGGAAGCTACTGAGATCGCCCGCCGGGAACGTTGTGTTTGCCCAATCAGAGCGATGGACCTTCGGTTTTCCAGCCAATGAGGGACTTGGATCTTCGTTTTCCGCGGACTCATCAAGAAACACTGAAATGCTCATACATGTTGTAAGAAAAGGAAAAAGAGACCTCCCTTGCTGATGACTGTGCAGACGCGAGTCATCAGGAGTTGGAGAAGCATGAGGCCGAACGCATTACCTGGCTGGGTTCGCCCATGATCAGCTGAAAATTGGCGGTTGGAGTGTTGTGCGGAGCTAGCTTTTTTAATACCGGCCAAAATTGCACAGGAATGGCAGAGCGGGCGTCGGCCGGTTCATGCCTGGGTTCCCTGCCGAGGACACTTTCGGTCAAGGTTCCTTTAAGCGAAGTTTTTCAAGTAAAGAAAACTTCGGGCTATGCTAAGTTCTGGTGGTGCTGACTTCGGGCGATGCTAGTCTCGTGGTGGCAACATCGGCGGTCCCCCCGTGCAAGCCTGATGTTGCGTTTTGGTGTTGCTAGTATTTTCGGGCGCAATCGACCCCAAAAACTAACAAACCCCGAACTCAGCAACGCCCGAACTTTGCTAATCGGCAACGTTGCCGCCTCTTGTCACGCAGGGTTTACCACGTTGATTTACCGTACTTGGAAAAAAGACGTACCGGAACAATTATGTACCGGAAATAAGACGTACCGGAAAAAAGATGTACCCGCGGGCCTCAGGGAAAAACTTTGTGACTTTTTCCGCTTGGTTGGGTTCTGCTGGAATTTTTCACAGAGTGCTTGCGCAACTGCCTTTCCTGCAACAGCCACATCCAGAATCAATTCCAGACGCAATGGTACAACGCGCTGCGCTTTTCTTCGAGGTACTTGATTGTTGCTTGTGTTGACGCATTTTGTGAAGCACCAGAATCGTTTGTATAAATGAACACACAGCATGCACTCGAACTACGCACTTCTTCTTTCAGACCGGAGTGGTTGACTTCCGTTGTGTTCCGTTCAGTCTTGCCTTCGCTTTTCCAGTGCGAAGGGATGCCGACGACCACCGGGCTTCGCGGTTGCTCCGGGTTTTCGTCTTTCGTCATTCTGTTTTGGTGGCTGGCATTGTTGTCTGCCTGCGATGAGCGAATGCAGTTCAGCGCCAATGGGGTGGGAAAGGAAGAGCCCCAAGTAGAGTGAGGTCGGCGCGATATCGGGGTAGGTGAAAGTGATCTCGCGGGCATTGGTGCAAGGGCGCCGTGCAGCGTCCGTGCTAAATGTGCACATCGGAGATAGCTTGGAGAGCTTAGAATCGGCCATTCAACTGCAAAGACAGAGCAGGGAGGATGCAGTGAAGACACGCAACCGCTCATCGTGTACCTACCTCGGGAAAGTGTGTCTCGGCCCCTGATGCAACTTTTGGGCAGGGACACTTGTACGGGGTGCGGTACTTCTTTACCAAGGGAGCTAGTAAACTAACGGAACCTTCACCGAAAGATCAGTGGACACGAGCGTGTCATCTGGGGAGGTCGTGGTTTCGCACGGTGAAGGGCTACTTTGTAAGCGGAAGAGCGACCTTTCGGAAGGAGAAATCATGATGCTTCGAAACGTGGCTTCCTGCCGAAATCGTCTTTTCTCCTGGTAGTGAACGCCATACTGACATTCGTGTACGCCGGACACAACTGCTTGCGAGACCGGCTGCTGCACTCGTGCATTGAAGAGTTTTGCGAAGGTCGATGCTCACGTCCCCACCAGGTGAAGAGAACGGTTGTGCCCACAGAAGAAGTGCCTCGTTTACATGAACTGTACCCTGCTTGTCGTATGACACTGGCCAGTCTCACCATAAGGTGAATAGCAGGTTTCCACCCGCGTCATCTGCCGTACCCCCGAACGCCCTGGGTCTTGTAGAAGCTGGAAAACACCGCTGAACTGCAGCAGTGCCCCCAGAAACTCGATGCGTTGGGGAAAAGACGAAGAAGTGGCCCCTAGAAGTTGTAGTAGAGCCCTTCCGCACCCTAACGATTTCATTAACCCACGCGACTGCATCTTTCATTCAAGGCCGCCGTGCGCCAATCCCAAAACGGTTGCTAGCATCGCGCCATCAAAGCTCAACAGTGGCTCAGTGAGGGCTACAGGCGTGTCTCCAGCCCCAACACGCATGCTGAGCTGAAAAAACGACAGTTGGACTGGGTGCAGCGAGCGGAAAATACTCGTGTGGCAGTCAAGGGCGAGTGGTTGGCAAGACGTTACAAAGCCGTTGGTCGCCGCACATGTGCACCAACTTCGAAGAAATGCGCACTGCCGCACATACGGCGTACACGCACGGCTGACTCAGTGTACCGAAGAGTGAGGGGAGGCAGGTATCTTGTCTACACGCCCAGGTTCGTGAGGGGCCTTGCGCACCTCAAAGACCAAGCACGGCATGTCGTCCGCGTGCATCACTGCCCCAGGCCCCTCCCCCACTTTGGGAGCCGTACACTCCCCTCTTTACAACTTTCTATTTTCTATTTTGCATCCCTTTCCTAGACGACATCTTCCTCGAAGAAGACTTGATGCTAGCATCAACCATGCATGAGAGGCAGTGCTCTGCCTAAACATAAAACTAAGATTTTCCCCCACATTAAACTAAGATTTCCCCTCCCGAGTTTCCTTCGCTGGTTTATTCTTAGCCGAGTTATCATGGGTCTGGCTTTAGGTCAAGCTGCTGCGTAAGGTCACAGGGGTTGAGCAGCTTCGACAAATATGAGCGTGATGAATTCGTTACTGCGTTTCTTAGGTCTGTTCGACCCTGACGACTTGGCAAGCGCCACCGTTCGCAAAGCATGTGTATTGATCCCTAGTAGTGCGCTTGTGGTAGGCTGCACGTTCGCATTCTGGACGGAATCAAGGATCCGGTACCTGTATCTCCTTCCGGTTAGCGTCGCACTCATGTTCTTAGTGACATTGCTGGTGACGCGTCGAGTGTCTTCGACACTCATGAGCTGTTACTTGATTTCAATCGCACTGGTTACTGTCATTTTTGACTGGGCCTTCGCTGCTCTCGTCGAGTACAGGGTTTGGCCGTGTATGATGGTTGTGCTTGACATGAATTTACTGGCATCCGGGCCGGAATGGGTGTCACAGGTGGTGATGGGGATCACCTTGGTGTGGCTGCTCATGTCGAGTGCCGAAGAGGCGTTCAGGTTCGGAATGTACGATATTTTCAGTGACTTTGATTGGGACGCCACTGTCAGGATTTGCGACTGCGACGATCCCCCTTGTGCGAGAGGAGGATTCGGAGACATTTTCTATGTCTTCGCAAGCACGGGAACGGTTTTCGTACTGGACTTCCTCCTCACGCGGCACTTCGCAACCTCTCTGAACGCCGCCAGCGCCCGCATGGAATTATCAATTGACATCGCTCAGAAGGTAGCTCATGCCCTCTCAGAGTTCGACCTGGATGCCGCATCTTCGCAGCTTGATTCCGAGACACACCTCCCGGATGGCCTCAGGGACGCTTTGGAGCAGATTTTGAAAAACCTCACATGCTACAGACCGTACATCCCCGAAGCGATCTTGAGCTCTGGTCCTAGCCACTCGGAGACCAATGTTGTGGATGCACCGGGACTGTACACTGGTGCTGCGGCCTTAGTCTTCACTGACATCAAGTCGTCGACTGCAACGTGGGATGCGGAGCCGGCGGCGATGAAGCAGGCACTGCGCATCCACAACAAAGTTTTGCGTGCCACGATCGCTCAGTTCGATGGGTACGAGGTGAAGACAGTAGGCGATTCCTTCATGGTTGCTTTTGAAAGCTTTGACGCAGCTGTGAGATTTGGTCTTGCAGCGCAGGTCTCGCTGTACGAGCAGGAGTGGCCCGCCGAGTTGATGAAGTTGCCGCAGTGTGCCAGCGTAGCAGGTGTATGGAACGGATTGCGGATCAGAGTTGGTGTACACTGTGGAGAAGTCGAAGTCGAGAAGAATGCAGTGAACGACCGGTTTGACTACCACGGCAAGACGGTAAACAAGGCGGCGCGACTTGAAGGAGTGTGTCCACCAGGAGGGGTCGCCATTGATGGCAACGCTGCAGAAGGTGGTACCGACCAGTTCGTCAACGAGGCAGTGATGGCAAGCAGAGACGTGATCAAATTGCGCGGTCTAGGCGAGGCGGCCGTGCAGATACTCTTCCCTCGGTCGCTTTTAGGACGTCAACTTGACAATGTCGCGGACTTTTGCTCCGCGTCAAAGCGTTCTTCAAAGTCAATGCCGCGCCATGATTCGCGGACTTCGGACGGAACGCTCCCGACGAGCCACTGGAATGAAACCAAACGGTTTGCGATGTCGACATCAGGAGTTGCTGCACTGCACGATTTTGAAGAGGGAGAGAGCGTCGTTGGAGCTGTGATGCAATTGCATGACAGTCTGGCTTGGATCCAAAACTGCCTCGACCGTTCTGATGGGAGCATGGTTACAGTCACCGGCTCGTTCGCAATTTTTGCTTGGAACGTTGTGCAGGCGTGCGCGTCGCATGCTGAGAACGCATGTCGATTTGCACGCCTTCTTGAGCAAGGCAGCAAAGCTTTAGTGTGCGGTCTTTGTTGCAGCAAGCACGCGATGGTAGTCTTGGCTGGTCGGCAAAAGTACGTGACAATGATCGGGTACGGCTCCAAAGTTGCAGAACGAGTCTGTCGAAGAGCAGTTAAAGTTGAATGCCCAGCACTGTACGCTTTACCTCTGACGGACGCTGCATTACCGAGCAGCCTCACGTCGATGCTTGTAAAGCTCGAAACGTGGGAATTGCGGAACAGTCTGGAGGCGGTGTTATCGTTTCTCATCTACAAGCTCGAAGTCAACGACGCGGAAAAGTCGGCGACTGTTGTCGTGCCGCTCGCGATTGATGGCGTGCACCGATGTTCCAAGAGCAGCACGTCGTAGTTCACACTGAACAAGAGACGCGCAGTAGGTGGCCATCGCTCATGCCGAAAAGCTAGCTATTGCTCTGCGGACTTCCATTTAGTTGCCGGTATCCAGACCTTCCGCCAGGGCAAAAGAAAATGATGGGGGAACACCGCGAAACTCCCCAACTCCCGATATTCTTCCCGGACCAGGTGGGTACATAAACAAAAAGAACAGATGTTCATTGTTCACGAGACACCGCCCTCAGCCCAAAGAGTGTCTCGATACAAGCGTTTTATGCTGTCTCACTCACAGGTGGGAGGGGGCAGGTAAGTACATGAAACGGCAGAAAACCAGTGCAACCCCGACAGAAACTTGTGGTCCTTACCCAAAGATCGAGTATGGAGGGGAACGGAGCTTACCAGTTTCGTTCAACCAAGTACAGGTCCAACACTAAAAACCCGAATTACTGAAGTGCCGCCCGCTCGCGAGGTACTCAGTTCCATCCCGCATCAGGCGTACCATGGTCTCTAAGTAGTCAACTCCCGTTGTGATCAGTTGACTCTTGCCTTGTCCTCTTTCCAGTGCGAAAGGATTGCCGACGACCTCCGGCTTGAGACTTACACATTTTTTCATCTTTCGTCATCCTTGTTCGGGAGCTAGCATTTTTGCGCCATCGTGGGTGGGAAGGAAGGGCCCGCAGTGAAGTTGCGATGGTGGGATCCTCGGGAGCTGCAAGAACGTGCTCGCAAGCGGTGCATGTGCTCTCCTTCGCGAAAATCACTGATACAACGCCTTTTGTATCAGTCCGAACGCCAGCCCGGCCAGGCTTTACTCAATGAAACCCGAGTACAAGCTATGACAAAGAAGCGACTTTTGGGGATACTCCAGCCCGGCTTTGCTCAATGAAACCTGAGTACTATGCCAAGGGGAGGAAAGCAACTTTGGGGGATACTCCAGCCCGGCTTTGCTCAATGAAACCTGAGTACTATGCCAAGGGGAGGAAAGCAACTTTGGGGGATACTCCAGCCCGGCTTTGCTCAATGAAACCTGAGTACTATGCCAAGGGGAGGAAAGCAACTTTGGGGGATACTCCAGCCCGGCTTTGCTCAATGAAACCTGAGTACAAGCTATGACAAGGGGAGGAAAGCGGCTTTGCTCCATGAACCTGGGTACAAGCTGTGACAAGGGGAGGAAAGCGGCTTTGCTCCATGAACCTGGGTACAAGCTGTGACAAGGGGAGGAAAGCGGCTTTGCTCCATGAACCTGGGTACAAGCTGTGACAAGGGGAGGAAAGCGGCTTTGCTCCATGAACCTGGGTACAAGCTGTGACAAGGGGAGGAAAGCGGCTTTGCTCCATGAACCTGGGTACAAGCTGTGACAAGGGGAGGAAAGCGGCTTTGCTCCATGAACCTGGGTACAAGCTGTGACAAGGGGAGGAAAGCGGCTTTGCTCCATGAACCTGGGTACAAGCTGTGACAAGGGGAGGAAAGCGGCTTTGCTCCATGAACCTGGGTACAAGCTGTGACAAGGGGAGGAAAGCGGCTTTGCTCCATGAACCTGGGTACAAGCTGTGACAAGGGGAGGAAAGCGGCTTTGCTCCATGAACCTGGGTACAAGCTGTGACAAGGGGAGGAAAGCGGCTTTGCTCCATGAACCTGGGTACAAGCTGTGACAAGGGGAGGAAAGCGGCTTTGCTCCATGAACCTGGGTACAAGCTGTGACAAGGGGAGGAAAGCGGCTTTGCTCCATGAACCTGGGTACAAGCTGTGACAAGGGGAGGAAAGCGGCTTTGCTCCATGAACCTGGGTACAAGCTGTGACAAGGGGAGGAAAGCGGCTTTGCTCCATGAACCTGGGTACAAGCTGTGACAAGGGGAGGAAAGCGGCTTTGCTCCATGAACCTGGGTACAAGCTGTGACAAGGGGAGGAAAGCGGCTTTGCTCCATGAACCTGGGTACAAGCTGTGACAAGGGGAGGAAAGCGGCTTTGCTCCATGAACCTGGGTACAAGCTGTGACAAGGGGAGGAAAGCGGCTTTGCTCCATGAACCTGGGTACAAGCTGTGACAAGGGGAGGAAAGCGGCTTTGCTCCATGAACCTGGGTACAAGCTGTGACAAGGGGAGGAAAGCGGCTTTGCTCCATGAACCTGGGTACAAGCTGTGACAAGGGGAGGAAAGCGGCTTTGCTCCATGAACCTGGGTACAAGCTGTGACAAGGGGAGGAAAGCGGCTTTGCTCCATGAACCTGGGTACAAGCTGTGACAAGGGGAGGAAAGCGGCTTTGCTCCATGAACCTGGGTACAAGCTGTGACAAGGGGAGGAAAGCGGCTTTGCTCCATGAACCTGGGTACAAGCTGTGACAAGGGGAGGAAAGCGGCTTTGCTCCATGAACCTGGGTACAAGCTGTGACAAGGGGAGGAAAGCGGCTTTGCTCCATGAACCTGGGTACAAGCTGTGACAAGGGGAGGAAAGCGGCTTTGCTCCATGAACCTGGGTACAAGCTGTGACAAGGGGAGGAAAGCGGCTTTGCTCCATGAACCTGGGTACAAGCTGTGACAAGGGGAGGAAAGCGGCTTTGCTCCATGAACCTGGGTACAAGCTGTGACAAGGGGAGGAAAGCGGCTTTGCTCCATGAACCTGGGTACAAGCTGTGACAAGGGGAGGAAAGCGGCTTTGCTCCATGAACCTGGGTACAAGCTGTGACAAGGGGAGGAAAGCGGCTTTGCTCCATGAACCTGGGTACAAGCTGTGACAAGGGGAGGAAAGCGGCTTTGCTCCATGAACCTGGGTACAAGCTGTGACAAGGGGAGGAAAGCGGCTTTGCTCCATGAACCTGGGTACAAGCTGTGACAAGGGGAGGAAAGCGGCTTTGCTCCATGAACCTGGGTACAAGCTGTGACAAGGGGAGGAAAGCGGCTTTGCTCCATGAACCTGGGTACAAGCTGTGACAAGGGGAGGAAAGCGGCTTTGCTCCATGAACCTGGGTACAAGCTGTGACAAGGGGAGGAAAGCGGCTTTGCTCCATGAACCTGGGTACAAGCTGTGACAAGGGGAGGAAAGCGGCTTTGCTCCATGAACCTGGGTACAAGCTGTGACAAGGGGAGGAAAGCGGCTTTGCTCCATGAACCTGGGTACAAGCTGTGACAAGGGGAGGAAAGCGGCTTTGCTCCATGAACCTGGGTACAAGCTGTGACAAGGGGAGGAAAGCGGCTTTGCTCCATGAACCTGGGTACAAGCTGTGACAAGGGGAGGAAAGCGGCTTTGCTCCATGAACCTGGGTACAAGCTGTGACAAGGGGAGGAAAGCGGCTTTGCTCCATGAACCTGGGTACAAGCTGTGACAAGGGGAGGAAAGCGGCTTTGCTCCATGAACCTGGGTACAAGCTGTGACAAGGGGAGGAAAGCGGCTTTGCTCCATGAACCTGGGTACAAGCTGTGACAAGGGGAGGAAAGCGGCTTTGCTCCATGAACCTGGGTACAAGCTGTGACAAGGGGAGGAAAGCGGCTTTGCTCCATGAACCTGGGTACAAGCTGTGACAAGGGGAGGAAAGCGGCTTTGCTCCATGAACCTGGGTACAAGCTGTGACAAGGGGAGGAAAGCGGCTTTGCTCCATGAACCTGGGTACAAGCTGTGACAAGGGGAGGAAAGCGGCTTTGCTCCATGAACCTGGGTACAAGCTGTGACAAGGGGAGGAAAGCGGCTTTGCTCCATGAACCTGGGTACAAGCTGTGACAAGGGGAGGAAAGCGGCTTTGCTCCATGAACCTGGGTACAAGCTGTGACAAGGGGAGGAAAGCGGCTTTGCTCCATGAACCTGGGTACAAGCTGTGACAAGGGGAGGAAAGCGGCTTTGCTCCATGAACCTGGGTACAAGCTGTGACAAGGGGAGGAAAGCGGCTTTGCTCCATGAACCTGGGTACAAGCTGTGACAAGGGGAGGAAAGCGGCTTTGCTCCATGAACCTGGGTACAAGCTGTGACAAGGGGAGGAAAGCGGCTTTGCTCCATGAACCTGGGTACAAGCTGTGACAAGGGGAGGAAAGCGGCTTTGCTCCATGAACCTGGGTACAAGCTGTGACAAGGGGAGGAAAGCGGCTTTGCTCCATGAACCTGGGTACAAGCTGTGACAAGGGGAGGAAAGCGGCTTTGCTCCATGAACCTGGGTACAAGCTGTGACAAGGGGAGGAAAGCGGCTTTGCTCCATGAACCTGGGTACAAGCTGTGACAAGGGGAGGAAAGCGGCTTTGCTCCATGAACCTGGGTACAAGCTGTGACAAGGGGAGGAAAGCGGCTTTGCTCCATGAACCTGGGTACAAGCTGTGACAAGGGGAGGAAAGCGGCTTTGCTCCATGAACCTGGGTACAAGCTGTGACAAGGGGAGGAAAGCGGCTTTGCTCCATGAACCTGGGTACAAGCTGTGACAAGGGGAGGAAAGCGGCTTTGCTCCATGAACCTGGGTACAAGCTGTGACAAGGGGAGGAAAGCGGCTTTGCTCCATGAACCTGGGTACAAGCTGTGACAAGGGGAGGAAAGCGGCTTTGCTCCATGAACCTGGGTACAAGCTGTGACAAGGGGAGGAAAGCGGCTTTGCTCCATGAACCTGGGTACAAGCTGTGACAAGGGGAGGAAAGCGGCTTTGCTCCATGAACCTGGGTACAAGCTGTGACAAGGGGAGGAAAGCGGCTTTGCTCCATGAACCTGGGTACAAGCTGTGACAAGGGGAGGAAAGCGGCTTTGCTCCATGAACCTGGGTACAAGCTGTGACAAGGGGAGGAAAGCGGCTTTGCTCCATGAACCTGGGTACAAGCTGTGACAAGGGGAGGAAAGCGGCTTTGCTCCATGAACCTGGGTACAAGCTGTGACAAGGGGAGGAAAGCGGCTTTGCTCCATGAACCTGGGTACAAGCTGTGACAAGGGGAGGAAAGCGGCTTTGCTCCATGAACCTGGGTACAAGCTGTGACAAGGGGAGGAAAGCGGCTTTGCTCCATGAACCTGGGTACAAGCTGTGACAAGGGGAGGAAAGCGGCTTTGCTCCATGAACCTGGGTACAAGCTGTGACAAGGGGAGGAAAGCGGCTTTGCTCCATGAACCTGGGTACAAGCTGTGACAAGGGGAGGAAAGCGGCTTTGCTCCATGAACCTGGGTACAAGCTGTGACAAGGGGAGGAAAGCGGCTTTGCTCCATGAACCTGGGTACAAGCTGTGACAAGGGGAGGAAAGCGGCTTTGCTCCATGAACCTGGGTACAAGCTGTGACAAGGGGAGGAAAGCGGCTTTGCTCCATGAACCTGGGTACAAGCTGTGACAAGGGGAGGAAAGCGGCTTTGCTCCATGAACCTGGGTACAAGCTGTGACAAGGGGAGGAAAGCGGCTTTGCTCCATGAACCTGGGTACAAGCTGTGACAAGGGGAGGAAAGCGGCTTTGCTCCATGAACCTGGGTACAAGCTGTGACAAGGGGAGGAAAGCGGCTTTGCTCCATGAACCTGGGTACAAGCTGTGACAAGGGGAGGAAAGCGGCTTTGCTCCATGAACCTGGGTACAAGCTGTGACAAGGGGAGGAAAGCGGCTTTGCTCCATGAACCTGGGTACAAGCTGTGACAAGGGGAGGAAAGCGGCTTTGCTCCATGAACCTGGGTACAAGCTGTGACAAGGGGAGGAAAGCGGCTTTGCTCCATGAACCTGGGTACAAGCTGTGACAAGGGGAGGAAAGCGGCTTTGCTCCATGAACCTGGGTACAAGCTGTGACAAGGGGAGGAAAGCGGCTTTGCTCCATGAACCTGGGTACAAGCTGTGACAAGGGGAGGAAAGCGGCTTTGCTCCATGAACCTGGGTACAAGCTGTGACAAGGGGAGGAAAGCGGCTTTGCTCCATGAACCTGGGTACAAGCTGTGACAAGGGGAGGAAAGCGGCTTTGCTCCATGAACCTGGGTACAAGCTGTGACAAGGGGAGGAAAGCGGCTTTGCTCCATGAACCTGGGTACAAGCTGTGACAAGGGGAGGAAAGCGGCTTTGCTCCATGAACCTGGGTACAAGCTGTGACAAGGGGAGGAAAGCGGCTTTGCTCCATGAACCTGGGTACAAGCTGTGACAAGGGGAGGAAAGCGGCTTTGCTCCATGAACCTGGGTACAAGCTGTGACAAGGGGAGGAAAGCGGCTTTGCTCCATGAACCTGGGTACAAGCTGTGACAAGGGGAGGAAAGCGGCTTTGCTCCATGAACCTGGGTACAAGCTGTGACAAGGGGAGGAAAGCGGCTTTGCTCCATGAACCTGGGTACAAGCTGTGACAAGGGGAGGAAAGCGGCTTTGCTCCATGAACCTGGGTACAAGCTGTGACAAGGGGAGGAAAGCGGCTTTGCTCCATGAACCTGGGTACAAGCTGTGACAAGGGGAGGAAAGCGGCTTTGCTCCATGAACCTGGGTACAAGCTGTGACAAGGGGAGGAAAGCGGCTTTGCTCCATGAACCTGGGTACAAGCTGTGACAAGGGGAGGAAAGCGGCTTTGCTCCATGAACCTGGGTACAAGCTGTGACAAGGGGAGGAAAGCGGCTTTGCTCCATGAACCTGGGTACAAGCTGTGACAAGGGGAGGAAAGCGGCTTTGCTCCATGAACCTGGGTACAAGCTGTGACAAGGGGAGGAAAGCGGCTTTGCTCCATGAACCTGGGTACAAGCTGTGACAAGGGGAGGAAAGCGGCTTTGCTCCATGAACCTGGGTACAAGCTGTGACAAGGGGAGGAAAGCGGCTTTGCTCCATGAACCTGGGTACAAGCTGTGACAAGGGGAGGAAAGCGGCTTTGCTCCATGAACCTGGGTACAAGCTGTGACAAGGGGAGGAAAGCGGCTTTGCTCCATGAACCTGGGTACAAGCTGTGACAAGGGGAGGAAAGCGGCTTTGCTCCATGAACCTGGGTACAAGCTGTGACAAGGGGAGGAAAGCGGCTTTGCTCCATGAACCTGGGTACAAGCTGTGACAAGGGGAGGAAAGCGGCTTTGCTCCATGAACCTGGGTACAAGCTGTGACAAGGGGAGGAAAGCGGCTTTGCTCCATGAACCTGGGTACAAGCTGTGACAAGGGGAGGAAAGCGGCTTTGCTCCATGAACCTGGGTACAAGCTGTGACAAGGGGAGGAAAGCGGCTTTGCTCCATGAACCTGGGTACAAGCTGTGACAAGGGGAGGAAAGCGGCTTTGCTCCATGAACCTGGGTACAAGCTGTGACAAGGGGAGGAAAGCGGCTTTGCTCCATGAACCTGGGTACAAGCTGTGACAAGGGGAGGAAAGCGGCTTTGCTCCATGAACCTGGGTACAAGCTGTGACAAGGGGAGGAAAGCGGCTTTGCTCCATGAACCTGGGTACAAGCTGTGACAAGGGGAGGAAAGCGGCTTTGCTCCATGAACCTGGGTACAAGCTGTGACAAGGGGAGGAAAGCGGCTTTGCTCCATGAACCTGGGTACAAGCTGTGACAAGGGGAGGAAAGCGGCTTTGCTCCATGAACCTGGGTACAAGCTGTGACAAGGGGAGGAAAGCGGCTTTGCTCCATGAACCTGGGTACAAGCTGTGACAAGGGGAGGAAAGCGGCTTTGCTCCATGAACCTGGGTACAAGCTGTGACAAGGGGAGGAAAGCGGCTTTGCTCCATGAACCTGGGTACAAGCTGTGACAAGGGGAGGAAAGCGGCTTTGCTCCATGAACCTGGGTACAAGCTGTGACAAGGGGAGGAAAGCGGCTTTGCTCCATGAACCTGGGTACAAGCTGTGACAAGGGGAGGAAAGCGGCTTTGCTCCATGAACCTGGGTACAAGCTGTGACAAGGGGAGGAAAGCGGCTTTGCTCCATGAACCTGGGTACAAGCTGTGACAAGGGGAGGAAAGCGGCTTTGCTCCATGAACCTGGGTACAAGCTGTGACAAGGGGAGGAAAGCGGCTTTGCTCCATGAACCTGGGTACAAGCTGTGACAAGGGGAGGAAAGCGGCTTTGCTCCATGAACCTGGGTACAAGCTGTGACAAGGGGAGGAAAGCGGCTTTGCTCCATGAACCTGGGTACAAGCTGTGACAAGGGGAGGAAAGCGGCTTTGCTCCATGAACCTGGGTACAAGCTGTGACAAGGGGAGGAAAGCGGCTTTGCTCCATGAACCTGGGTACAAGCTGTGACAAGGGGAGGAAAGCGGCTTTGCTCCATGAACCTGGGTACAAGCTGTGACAAGGGGAGGAAAGCGGCTTTGCTCCATGAACCTGGGTACAAGCTGTGACAAGGGGAGGAAAGCGGCTTTGCTCCATGAACCTGGGTACAAGCTGTGACAAGGGGAGGAAAGCGGCTTTGCTCCATGAACCTGGGTACAAGCTGTGACAAGGGGAGGAAAGCGGCTTTGCTCCATGAACCTGGGTACAAGCTGTGACAAGGGGAGGAAAGCGGCTTTGCTCCATGAACCTGGGTACAAGCTGTGACAAGGGGAGGAAAGCGGCTTTGCTCCATGAACCTGGGTACAAGCTGTGACAAGGGGAGGAAAGCGGCTTTGCTCCATGAACCTGGGTACAAGCTGTGACAAGGGGAGGAAAGCGGCTTTGCTCCATGAACCTGGGTACAAGCTGTGACAAGGGGAGGAAAGCGGCTTTGCTCCATGAACCTGGGTACAAGCTGTGACAAGGGGAGGAAAGCGGCTTTGCTCCATGAACCTGGGTACAAGCTGTGACAAGGGGAGGAAAGCGGCTTTGCTCCATGAACCTGGGTACAAGCTGTGACAAGGGGAGGAAAGCGGCTTTGCTCCATGAACCTGGGTACAAGCTGTGACAAGGGGAGGAAAGCGGCTTTGCTCCATGAACCTGGGTACAAGCTGTGACAAGGGGAGGAAAGCGGCTTTGCTCCATGAACCTGGGTACAAGCTGTGACAAGGGGAGGAAAGCGGCTTTGCTCCATGAACCTGGGTACAAGCTGTGACAAGGGGAGGAAAGCGGCTTTGCTCCATGAACCTGGGTACAAGCTGTGACAAGGGGAGGAAAGCGGCTTTGCTCCATGAACCTGGGTACAAGCTGTGACAAGGGGAGGAAAGCGGCTTTGCTCCATGAACCTGGGTACAAGCTGTGACAAGGGGAGGAAAGCGGCTTTGCTCCATGAACCTGGGTACAAGCTGTGACAAGGGGAGGAAAGCGGCTTTGCTCCATGAACCTGGGTACAAGCTGTGACAAGGGGAGGAAAGCGGCTTTGCTCCATGAACCTGGGTACAAGCTGTGACAAGGGGAGGAAAGCGGCTTTGCTCCATGAACCTGGGTACAAGCTGTGACAAGGGGAGGAAAGCGGCTTTGCTCCATGAACCTGGGTACAAGCTGTGACAAGGGGAGGAAAGCGGCTTTGCTCCATGAACCTGGGTACAAGCTGTGACAAGGGGAGGAAAGCGGCTTTGCTCCATGAACCTGGGTACAAGCTGTGACAAGGGGAGGAAAGCGGCTTTGCTCCATGAACCTGGGTACAAGCTGTGACAAGGGGAGGAAAGCGGCTTTGCTCCATGAACCTGGGTACAAGCTGTGACAAGGGGAGGAAAGCGGCTTTGCTCCATGAACCTGGGTACAAGCTGTGACAAGGGGAGGAAAGCGGCTTTGCTCCATGAACCTGGGTACAAGCTGTGACAAGGGGAGGAAAGCGGCTTTGCTCCATGAACCTGGGTACAAGCTGTGACAAGGGGAGGAAAGCGGCTTTGCTCCATGAACCTGGGTACAAGCTGTGACAAGGGGAGGAAAGCGGCTTTGCTCCATGAACCTGGGTACAAGCTGTGACAAGGGGAGGAAAGCGACTTTTGGGGCTCCAGTCCGGCTTTGCTCAACGAAGATTGAGTAGTAGTTCGAAACCAACGCGGATGCCCGACCGGCTGCGAACATGTCATCAAGTCACGGGTACGTCGATCGGACGAGCATCACCAAACAGGGCCTCTGCGGGGGGCCGTAAAATAAAAGCGAAGGAACGGCAACAAACCGAAGGGCTCCTGCACCTGACGGGGCAATGAAGCAGCTTCACAGCCTCGTCGTCGGTGACGTGAAGGAGTCGTACCGGCGCTCCTTCGGGCCGCTCATCGAAAGCACGGCCGTGTATTTCCTCGAGGATGCATTCGTGAACGAGGCAGAGCTCGTGGTCCTCGTCACCGACAAGGCGATGTTCGCCTGCAAAAAGACGACGAAGGTGAAGCGCGCCGCCCGCGTCAAACACATAACAAAGCTGAACACCTGGCAACGAGTCGTCCGCATCGAGGTAGCGGGGACCGACGCCGATGAGACGACCCGGGAAGGATCTGTGTGGGACGTGCTGTTTCGAGACACCGAACGGGCTCGTTCCCTCTGCTTTGTCCTCGCGTGTCTAGCATCCCCGAAGGATAGGTGCGTGATTGAGCTCGACCTGACGACGAATGGGTTCGCGGAGCCCGTGGAGTTTAATTTTGCGCAGTCCACGTCACTGTCGGCGAGGGCCTCTAAAGAGGTCAACGTCCTGCGTGAGACCGCTTCTGCGACTGATCCACTGCAGAGCTCGTTCAAGGACATGACTGTCGAAGACTTGACGTCTGTAATCGAGAACCTCCTCCGCAAGACTCTCTCGAACCCTACGCAGCATGCCGTGTCTCAACCGGTCACGCCGGCGATGGATCCGTTTTCGGTGCTGTCCGACGAAACGCCGGACCCCAGCAGAATCATGCAAAACCGCGGCTCGGCGAAGGCGGAAGACCCGAAGGAGAGGCAGTGGTCGGCTGTCTCGAAGGGCACTTTCGACGCCGACTCCTCTGCATCCTCGCTCGACGAGCTCCCGCTGAAAACGCCGGGACCCGACTCGGAGCCGCCGGCCGACTGGAAGCACGCGGCGCCGGCGGTCCGCAAGTCTCCGGCGGCCGCGAGCCTTTCGCGCGAAACCAGCGGCAGCCCGCCGCACTACAGCGCGCAGCGCCCCGGCTTCGGGCCGAGCAAGGCCGCGGCGAAGACTCCGCCCGCGGGGGAACCCGCCGCCCGGCTCCGGAACGATTCCGGAACCTCGTTCACGGGGACGGAGACGCAGTTGCAGAGGCGGCAGTCTTCGCAGAACGGCCATCGGGTCTCCGCTGCGGGCGACGTGCACGCGGCCGAAGGCTGGGCGGGGTCCGTCGCGGACAAGATAGACGCAGCGTTTGCAGGGCGGCCGGTCCCGTGGCCGGTCGCACCGCCGCCGTCGTCGCTGCCGCTCGCCATCTTCTCCATGGCCGGGCAGTTCGACAGGGTCCGGCTCTCGGCGGGCGACGACCTTTCGTGCCTGGTCGCTTACAACAGCGCGGGCGCCGTCGGCGTGGCGAGGCTCGCCGTGAAGGAGACCAACCACGAAGTCCGGCTCGCCATCCAACGGGTCTCCGCAGCCGGCGACGGTTGGTCCAGCGTCAGGACGTTCCAAGTGCCGCCCGGCCGCCGCTTCGACTTCGACGGCGCGAGGACCGGAGCGCCGCCGCTGTTCATGTGGGAAACTGTGTCGCGGGGGTCGATCTTCGCCGTCGGCGCGCTGCTGCAGCTGCCGGCGGAACCCTGGCGCGCCTGCTTCGCGGGGCGAGCCGACGACGAGGACTCGACGCGCGCACCGTCGACGTCCGCGTCTTCGGCGGTGTCCGCGGGGCACCTGGCCCAGCTGCTGCTCAAGGCCACGCCGCCGGCTCGGGTCCCGCCGCCGCTGCCGGGGCGCGTCGAGGGGCAGGGCGACAAGGTCCTGCAGCTCGCGCTGCGCCGGCAGCGCTCATCCGACCGCGAATCTTCGCTCGGAGACGGGCCGGTCCACTCGCCCGGGTCCGCACACACGGCGGGGTCGCCGCAGCCCGTTTCCAGCCGCCGTCTGCGCGACGGCAGCGCGTCCGCTGAACCGCTGCCCCCCACGCACAGCCCGCCGCCCGCCCGGTACGACGGGCCGCCGCCGGCGGCCGCCGGGGAGAGGGCGCGCGGCGGCTCGCGGTCGCAGGCGACGCTGCGGATCCAGAGCTTGTCGGCGTCGGGTGCGACCGAGTACGCGTTCCCGGCGGACGGCCAGCCGCAGGGCAACGCGCGGAGCCCCGCGCCCGCACGGCTCGACGCGGCGGTCGCGCCGGGTGACGTCGCGCCGGGGGCGAAGTTGTCGCCTTACGCGTCCGAGCCCTTGTCCATTACCCACGACCTGTCGACGCCGGCGAGCGAGGCGTCGATCGTCGAGCCCGATTTCGAGCTGAGCCGGCAGCCCAGCGCGTCTCCGACGGCGCACGACAAGCTCCTCGGACCCGCCTCGTTTCAGCTCGCCTCCAGTTCGAGCCACCTGCACTACGCCAACCAACCCGCGACGCCGGTGACTCCCGTGCCGGTGCGCATGTTTAATCAGTCCGCGTTCTCCGAGCTGGACCGCTCGACCACCTTGACAGACGTCGGCGGCCGCGCGTCTTCGCCGACGACGCCGCTGGACGTCTGCCTGTCGCAGTCGATCCCTTTGTCGCCGACGACGCTCAACGGGGCGCCCGCGCACCACTCTGCGATCATCGGCCGCTCGTTGTTCACGGGGCTCGATTACGTCTCGCCGAACAACCTGCCGTCCGACTTCCAGCGCACGATCACGAAGCTCGCGGGCGGCAAGATCCTGGCCATGCACTACTGCGGGGCGGTGCTGCAGTCGAAAGGGTCGTTCACCCACACGAAGCCGAAGATCCTCGTGCTCACGCAGCAGTGCGTGTACGTGTTCCGCCCGGAGGGGAAGGTGTCGCAGTTCGCGATGATCGCCGACGTCACGGCCGTCGTCCTCTCCGCGAAGGCGCGGAAGGACTGGGTCGGCATCCGGTGCCGCACGGGCCGGAACGACCTGCTGCTCCGCATGGGCAAAGGCGCCGCCGAGGCGCACAAGGTCGTGTACATCCTCCGGACCCTCCGCGGCGCCCTCCGCACCGCCGACCAGCCCCTCGAGATCACCTTCGCCCACCCCGAGATCGCGCCCGGGCTCAACTTCGCGAAGGCGGAGTCTGCCGAGCCTCGCCAGCCGGATTGCCCGTCGCTGCCCGTACTTCCCGACACCCACGCCGACGTCGTCGACCTGCGGGAACGGGCCTCGCTGCGGGAGCAGGGTTTTGTTGAGCTCGTCGCGTCGCACGCGCCGCCGGCGGACGTCCTGCAAGACTTTGTCGACCGGCACAAAAAGGCCGGGCTGGCAGTCCGCTTCATCCTCCGCCTTGGAGTCGCGGAGGTGAAGTCATGCGTCGCCGTAGGCAGGTACTTGGACGTCGCCGTGCTCGTCACAAACAGCGCGGTCTACGTCCTGACCCCCGAGGGCCGGCGGCGGAGCATGGCGCTGGACGACGTGTTCGAGGTGGTTTTTGCCGACGGCGAAGCGGTGTTCGTGGCGAAGGAAAAAGGCTTGCTGCGGGCCGACGGCTCTTCGATGCTCTTCTTCGAGCGCGGCAGTGCGGCGTGGAAGCTCGCCCTCGCCTACCCGGAGCAGGTAGCGGCGCTCGAAGAAGCCCTCGAAGCCGCGTCCGTCCCCATGTCGAGACGGGAGCTCAGCGCGAGCGAGCGGCAGGAGCTGGAAGACGACGAATTCACCGCAGACGCGGCCCCGCGGGCACCCATCCCGATCACCGTCCACGTCCCCATCCGCCCGGGGAAGGCGAGGCGGCACCAGGTGTCGCTGGCTGGCAGCCTGGGCATCTTCTACAAGGAGGTGCGGCGAGCACTCGTCGTCACGAAGACCGACGAGACGTCACCGGCAGGCGCGAGCGGGATGGCCGAGAACAGCACGATCCTGTACGCCGACGGGCGGAAGATCCACACCGTCGACGAGCTCAAGGCCGCGATCTCCGCGGCCGCCGCGGCCAAGAAGGCGCACATCGCCGTCGACACGCTCGACTCGCTCCCCGTCAACGACCAGCCGCCGGACTTCCCCCGCGACGCGGCGGCGGTCCCGTTTCCGCCGGTGGATTACGTCGACGCACTGCCGGCGGGCGTTCGGGAGAAGATGCGCGAGATCATCAAAAACGCGGTTTCGGCCGTGTACCACGTGGGCGTCGCGAAGAAGATCGGGCGGCGGTCCGACCAGCGCGTCGTATTCGTCACCGATAGGGAGCTGCACCTCATCGACTCGGACGGCGGGGCGCGGGGGATGGTCAGGTTGGCGAACATCGCGGAGATTCTGACGAGCCACGACCGGTGCATCGGCATCCGCGCTCCGTCGTACTACGACATCCTCCTGCAGTTCGGCACCGACGCAGAGTTCGACAAGTTCATCCGCATCCTCTCGGCCCTGTACCGCCGTGCGACCTCCTGCAGGCTCGTGCACACCCTCGTCACGGACCAGCCTTTGACGAGCCTCTTGGACCTCAACAAGCCCGACTGGGTGCGGAAGGCAGCGAAGGCGCAACCGAAGCAAAAAGGACCGGTCATCATCTAGTTTCCGCACTGTCGTCCGTTTCTTGTAACGCGCGAGGAAGAAAAGAACCGTCGTGCCTCGCTTTTTGAGGCTTGGCCAGGCTGCGGGTGGCGCTCTTCGCCGGAAGAGAATTGCGCTCCGCTGTATTATTATTTAACGTACGACCGGTGCATGGGCATTCGCGCTCCGTCGTACTACGACATCCTCCTGCAGTTCGGCGCCGACGCAGAGTTCGACAAGTTCATCCGCATCCTCTCGGCCCTGTACCGCCCTGTGTGCGACCTCCTGCAGGCTCGTGCACACCCTCGTCACGGACCAGCCTTTGACGAGCCTCTTGGACCTCAACAAGCCCGACTGGGTGCGGAAGGCAGCGAAGGCGCATCCAAAGCAAAAAGGACCGGTCATCATCTAGTTTCCGCACTGTGCCTCGCTTTTGGAGGCCTGGCCAGGCTGCGGGTGGCGCTCTTCGCCAAAAGAGAATTGCGCTGCCGCTGTATTATTTAACGTACGCCTCCTCGGACCGGCGTTTGTGTTGCATATCATGCAGGGTCAAAACCTTGTGTCTTTTTGGTAACAGGGGTTTAGACCCTAAAAAAAGGGCCACCCATTTTTTCTGAAAGAAATTGGGGTTTTCCAAAAAAAAAAAAAAAAACCTGGAACAAATACTGGGGTGCCTTTTGATGAAGTTGAGCAATTTTTTTTTACATAAGCGCCAGCTTGAAAGGAAATGCTCGACGATGCTGCCCGACAAAGAACAGAAGGGATCCCAAGTGCTGTAACTACCGAACCACGTGTTGAACGGACGTGAGGTCATGCGGGTCTACCCCTACACGACAAATCACACAAACACAACAGGTCAAAGTCCTGAGTGAGAAAACAACACACGGTGGTGTAAGCGAAGAACAAATTTGCCACCTGAAACCACGTCCAGGATTTGGGCTCAGGGTAGTGCGGTCAACGAAATCTTTTTTTCTTGGGGGCCATCCGATCATCCCGATGGCCGCGGGGCCGCCATCGGCCCCGCGGCAGCGTTTACCAAAAAGACACAAGGTTTTGACCCTCCATGATATCGTGCGTCCAGATATATGCCCCGTGCCACCGAACCTTGCCAAAATAAACAAGACCAACCCTAGGTCTTTCTGGTAAAACTCTCTTAACCAGCTGCAGACGGCAGGCGTCGAGTAGATGTGCGTGGACGCGCCGTACTGACAGCTAGTAAAAACATGAAAAAAGCAAGGAAAATACTGGCTCCTTTGGACAGAAAGAACAAAGCTCCCAAGAAATATTTTCCCCTCTCCTCGGAGGACTGTTGCACCCCGGCCGCGCACAACCGACAGCCCAGGATGTCATCCTCTCTGCACTGAATGCAAAGCAACGCGAGCATAATAACAAGCTGTTGCACCCTGAGAGCGAAAAGAGGTTGAACGGGCAAAGTAGTTTCTGATAAGAAGGTATGAAACCGTCTGCATCGCTTGTCGTAGCATTCTAGTGGTGTTCGTTTGCTTTGCAAAACAAGGCGAAGTATCAAGCAACCTACCAAGCAACCAAAATGCTTTGGCACGGTGTTCGTTTGTACGTACTCGTTTGTACTGTTAGTTAGTGATTATGACCGTTATGCAATTTTCCTCCCAAACAGTTCGTTAGGGAAATCGGGAAGTTCAGATAGCCCTAAAGAAAGTGCGGCTTGTTGCGGATGGTGCGTCAGATTATAGAGGAGCGTTAACAACGTAAACGTGAAACAATATGCCCGCGATCTTGCCCAATATGTCAACTGGAACATGGGCGTAATTCCCCGTGGGTTTCCGGATGAGACGCTGAATCCACAAGGTCGAAAACGAAACGTGAAGGAAAGTTTAAAGTGCGTCCTTAGATTCCTTTCTGTGTGGGTGCCAGCGCTTGTTGTGCTGGCATTTTTGCTTTTTTCCCTTTTTTGTGCCGTGCGAGCAAACAACACCAACAACCCAAGGAACAGGAGTTTGCTAGCAGCCATGATTTTGCCTGCTTTGATACAAAAGCACTGCGGCTGTGCTAGCGCCGGCCCTCTGCTATTCCCTACCTCCGTGCGACACCGCACGGTTTTGTCCAAAAGAAATAGTCTAGAAAATCTACAAAATAAGAGAATATTTCCGGCGTTGGTACTAACTTGATAAACGAAGCAACGGACGATCAGCATCAAGTGATGAAATGATGCTTGTTCGTGTACAGGGTACATACCTCTCTGGGGTATTTTCCTGTGTTCGCACTTCTGCGTTGGCTTCGTCGTGCAACCGTCGTTCCAGAAGTGTTTTCTTCAGTACAAAATACTCGAGGGGCTGCCTTGTGCTTACTTCGAAGGAAGCTAGAGGGGGAGAAACAATACAACTACTTCCCCGCCGGCAAATTTGGACTGCAGTCCAAATGTGGATATAGAAGCTGATCCCCTAAGAGCCACCGCGCCCTACTACATGAAGTGCTTTCCAGGATAGTTGGCTCTGTCCCCGCGTATGGATCGTTCTGAAGCGTCCGAAGCTTTTATGCGTCCGAAGCTTTTTTTTTATCTCTTTCGAAGGGCCAACCCTTCGAAAAGAGAAACTGCATCATCCGGGGCCCGGTTGGAGACACGGGATCTGCATGTGAATTTGGAAAATTGCCGTTCGCCGAAGCTAGTCGTGGCCCGATAAATCCGATGTGCCCTGAGTAACTCACGCAACCCTCTAGACTGGGTTCTGGCTTAGAGGCATTCAGCCACAATCCAACCAGTGGTAGCATCACGGCACTGTCACGCAGCTGCAGGGTGAGCAGCAGTGTCGATCGCTGCAGACGAGGGAGACGCAGTGGAACCCAAGTCGACGTTTTGCGAGAGGTGGATCTGCGACCTTGAGGCGTGCTATCACCGAACGTGACCTGTGCGTTTGATTCCCCCTCCCTATCGCAAAAACCAGGATACGGAAGGTTTCAGCCCGTCCCGATCGCCCGTCGTCAAAAGGGGCGAGAGAGACGCTGCGAGTGGATGGTGCCGTCGACAGCGTGAAAAGTAAAAGAGTGAAAACAAAAGCTTACGCAATGCTTCAGCGAAATGCGATAATCTTGATTGTTACCCCGTGCACGATCCGAAGCGGAAAGCTGAGCCGCAGGCAACAACGAAACGCCCACACCAGCACAACATCAGCATTGAGTTCTTTTAAGTACATGAACCACATGGATTAGCATGCACTGCAACATCAGCATCAGGTTAATCTTGGCAACTGCGCGAGCACTGACGGCTTGTGGTGCGTAAGTGAGAACGAACGTAAGCTGGTCCATCAATTCTCTGATACACCAAGGCGAACCATCAAAGCTTAGAATGCAAATATCAAGGTCAAGCGGACAGGGGGGACCGGCTTACGAAACGAAAATCGCGAAATAGCGAAGCGACGGTCGGTTTTTGTTCTTGACAAATTGAATTTGTCAGACACCAAAAGAGGTAACTGAGTCGGCCGCGCTTCGCCCGTTAAACGTTGGAACAAACGCGCGCACCCGAAAAAAAAATTGCGAGTCTTCGAACGAAAGTATGAAATGAATCGCGGTGGACGTGTTATGTCCACGGGATTGGGGCGAGAGGGTCAGTGATTCAGTGGTGTCAGTAATCCGCAAACGTATCGTGCTCCTTTCAATGCGCTGTCTGTGTGTATAAATACGCTTGCTTTGAGCACAATAAGGCCACCTCAACTGTCAATGCTTCAATGGTTGGTGCGGTTCGGCATGTGGTAAGAACGTCCGGCCTTCTGGCAGCGTGAGGCACGTATAAACCACGCCTGGAAAGCTTCTGGAGTTGAGTGTCACCAATAGCACGCTGCCGACGTCTATTTAACCTTCGCAATGCACTGGGGGACACCCCTGCAAAATCTTTAGTGTGAGGCTGAGAAACGTGGCTTCGGTGTCGGAGCGGCAAAACACTCAGTGCTCGGAAGACATTTTCGGGCAGGAGTCACTACTGAGGACTGCAACGATCCTGAGACTTAGCAGCTTGCAAACCTTTTCGGCCCGGAGACAAAGCGCGGGAGGGACAGAATCTCGAGAATCCCAAAACGAAGGCCATCACGAACCTCTCTAAACCCGGAATTTCCGGCTTACTCCGGCCCTGACCTTTAACCTGACTGCGGCCTGGCTTTCTGCCCGATTCTTACTAGTATCACAGTCACGTACAGGCTGCACGTCCACAGGTGATTATACAGTGACGAGAGGCAGCGTACCGTGATCACGGCTTCAAAGGTGACTCTCTCTAAAGGTGGCTACCGCAGTACACACGCAAACAAACCAAGCCCTCCTCGCCATGCAATACGTACAAGGCGGCGAGTCCTCGCAGCGCAACCCATCATTTTCAATACCCTTTTCGTCACTCAGTCGTTCTTCTGCAGTTGTTCTCATCAATCTGTGCAAGCAAAACCTATCGCAAAAAGAAAGAAAAAAGGAGACCCTAAACCCCCGGAATCTCAAGCGATTTAACTCTGAGAAAAACGGAGAACGAGCCCACGACGAGGTACGCGGGACAGCGGTAAAGCATCTTGTGCCAGGGGTATTCTTGCGGCGCAGCCTGACTTCGGCCTGTCTCTCAGCCACAGTAACAAGCCCGCCTACCCCATGCTGGTAATGAACTGTATCACATTGCCTACCGCTGTCAACCGGCGAATTTTTTTGGCCCGGAGGCCGTCGTGTTCCTGCATCAGACGAACGAAGCAACCTGCTTGAAAAGAGACAACAAAACGCAGGTGAAGCAGACGCAACCGTCCTGGACGTTCTTGGCTGCTGCTTCCTGTGTATCCAGCAAGAGAGGTGCACACTGAAGAAGGCTGCTCCCTCCCCTGTGGGTGTTAGCATATGCATCAGCCTGGCTGTTCACGCTACTTCCAGGACTTCACGACCCGTGTCCCTATGGCCGTTCCTGTGTCGAAAGCCCGTTGATGGTGTCTCGATGGTGGCACACGAAGGAAGGAAGGCGAAACTCCGTGCACCCCAATTGTTGCCATACCCCCTCCCAGATTACCAGAAAGCGGGTACAGAGAGCGAAGGTCTCTTTATCTGGCAGCCCCCTTATGACCAACGTAGGCCCTCTCAAGGCTCTTTTTCTATTATACCCTCCCGAAGAAAATAGTTGCCCAGCTACAACTGCGTTCGATTCCCCCTTTTCCAAAAAGGAGAAGAATATTTGAAAAGGACGGGAAGAAAAGAAGGATAGCGAGCGCTCGCGTCGGCCGGTTCTCCCGGTTGTGAAAGAAGCTCGCGCCTCTCTTCCGCTGGCTTGCTTCCGTTTCGTCTGAAGCGGCTTGCGGGTTCTTTCTTTGGGTTCTTTACTACATGCGTTACTGAAAGGAACATGTCCGGAGCAACGGTTGCCATGCAATACCAGGAATGCAGGAGATTACCCCCCCTCAAAAGAGGTTTCTACCCTGTACGTTCAAAGAGCAAGAAACTTTGGTTTCGACCAGTTGATGCCGATAGGCCGTCACTGTGTCAATGCTTCGTGTAGCAGTGCAAACCCCAATTCCGGAAGTGTTTCTTTTAGTGTCTAACAAATGCAATTTGTCAAGAACAAAAACAAGTCGATGGCAGCGTACTATCCTCACTCCCGTTAGATGAACAAAACAGGTTTGAAGGAAGTGCGCACAAACAAAGTTTCCCTGTAGTGCAAATCCTGCCGGCGCGTCACTGCTGTGTGCGCTCGGATCGGCGCCGCCCGGGCGGCTGCATTGAGCCACGCGTCGGTTTGTAACGACAGCACCGTTCTGCCAGACTTACTTTTGCAGTTCATCGTCGCAGATTGTTGCTGCATGTCAAAATTCAATACTACGTTTTTCTCCTCTACCCGTGAGGGCCGGGTTGTTGACTTGGAAGTGAACTTGCTCATTATTTTTCCTGCGTTTCGTTGTTTGCGGACAGAACCTGCGTCAAGCGCGCGCCGAACGAAAAGAAACGAAGAGTTGTGTCCATAGCAACGGGGCGTGTAACCTTGAGCACCCGCTGTCGTTGAAAACGCGTCGGACCGCACCTGGGGCTCTGGTGCTAGCTATCATAAAAGATGCTTCGACAGATTCTTACACTACGCATTGTCCGTCAGATTCTGTGCCATGCGCGGTGCTCCTCCTCTTTCCTGTCTTCGGCGAGACAGCATCAGCACGAGTTCACGACGAGAAGAGAAGAAGAAGAAAAAGGCCGCTCCTGGTCCAGGAACGTGACGGTCCACCACAGCTTGCAGAGCTTGAGTCGGAGGCAGCACAGTGCCAAAACCCCGTCCGCTCTGCCTTGTGGCTGACCGTCCCGACGAGCTTGTGCTCAGCGCAAGCCCCAAGGTGCGCCACGCCTTGATGCTTTAGTTTGGGAAATTGGTAGCCACTTGACCCGTAGGCCCGTGGCTCTGCAGTACCGCCGAACACGTGAAGCTTGGCTCCCGTAGCAGGCTTTCCCTGGCACAACGTCACAAGAAAACAAAAAATGCGAACACGCGCGCAAAAATGCCCGCACGAGGGTGTGAGCTGCTAATTCGACATTCTTTCGACGGGGACCCGGCAGTGATGAGGGGTACAGCCACGAATAGCCCCGGTGCGGCGGAAGCAAGTGATCCGATACTCTATCGAACGTTTATACATTCGCTTGTTCTTCACGAAAGGGGGGTCGGTCCCGTGTGAGCTTGTGCATGGGTGCACTCGCCTCTCGCGTTGGCTACTTTGAGGAGGCACATTGCACCTGCTCGGTGAAGGGACAACAGTGCCGACTATTCCAAGAAAGGCAGAGGAGAGAGAAGGGAGCTGGGGGAAGGGGGTCGACCATGGCTTCACCAGGCGAAGCGGCGGCTGGTGATGAAGAGGACATCCCGCCGCCGCATTTGATCGAAACGGAGCCGGACGTGGCTTGCGGAATCCTGCCGGATGTGATTGAACCGCCGGAGCTCAGCACCGCGCAGCAATACAAAGTGACGAGTCGGAGCAGCAAGGTGTCCACGCAGTCGGTGCTCTGCGGGCTGAAGAAGATCACGATGAAGGAGTGCTGCATCATCAAAAAGGAGGCCGTCCTCCGCGCAGACTTGGCCCACATCTTCCTCGGGTCCTATTGCATCCTCGGCCAGCGCTCCGTCATCCGCCCGCATTGGAGGACCACCGGAGGCAAGGTTTCGTTCTTCCCCATTAAGATAGGGTCCCACGTGTACGTCGGCGACGGCTCCATCGTCGAAGCCGCTTCCATCGGCAGCTGCGTCCTCATCGGCGAGCACGCGGTCGTCGGCCGCAAGGCGTCGATCAAGTCGGGCGTCGTTATCGAGCCGAACACCGTCGTTCCCGCCGACGCGATCTTGCCTTCCTTCACGAGGTGGGGCGGTGATCCCGCTGTCATCACAGGCTTCCTCCACGAGGGTGCCATGAGCGACATCGCAACGTTCTGCAAGCATCAGTTCTCGAAGGTAATCGTCGAGTAGCAGTGGTGGTTCGGTCCATACCCGACCCGTCGGCAGGCACCCGCACCCGTTAAGGACAAGGTGACATTCTTCCTCCACGAAGCCCAGAACCACTTTGCAGTGTTCTGCAGGCTTCGGCGTTCGCAGCTTGTCTCCAACAGGCGACGCCCTAATTTGGGTTTGGGATGCGAATGACCTGCGGCAGACCGTCTGCATTTTCGAAACTGGTGACTACCTCTTTGAACGAACCATGCCGTGTTCCCAATCGCAATTGCGCTCACTGGGACCACGCAGTTCTTCTTCCATTCGGGGGTTGCGGTCTCGGTACAGAAAAGGCAACTGCGATCGATTGAAGGGATCAATTGCACTCGGTGGAAATCCGAAGACCGTGGCGTAGGCGCAGTCAGTAGCAATCGGCGAAGCATGAGACTCGTCAGGTCGCTTGACCGATGTCCGCTTGGTCTCAGTCGGCTCGCCCCAGTTCCTTTCGATCCCTGAGACGCAAATGTTATGCTTGCCGTTGTACCAGCCTTCGCTCACCTAACTCCCCCGGTCCTAACAAAGTCGGAAAACGTCTCTCACCCTCGTGTTGCAGGATACCAGGCCGTGGGTTACTTCGTCCCGTTTGCTTCTTTGGCAACTTCCCCGAAGGGACTGGACTTCAGAGACCTTGATTTAGGTCAACTTCACTGAAGAGACTGGCCTTTAAAGACCGTGATAGACCGAAGAACACAGCTCCCAGGGAATAGGGATGGACCTGATAAACCGTGGTGGCCGTGATTCACTGCGATAAACAGCGGCAGGCAATTCGATGCAGTTCAAGGAGATCAGGGATGGACCGGCTTACGTAGACGAGCAGCTGCCAAGCGGGTTGCCACCCGGCAGACATCCGCCGACCCAACAGCAACACAAGAGAGATCGTGGGGGAAGAGAGGGAGAGACCAACAGAGAGATCGTGGGGGGAAGAGAGGGAGAGACTAACAGAGAGATCGTGGGGGGAAGAGAGGGAGAGACTAACAGAGAGATCGTGGGGGGAAGAGAGGGAGAGACTAACAGAGAGATCGTGGGGGGAAGAGAGGGAGAGACCAACAGAGAGATCGTGGGGGGAAGAGAGGGAGAGACCAACAGAGAGATCGTGGGGGGAAGAGAGGGAGAGACTAACAGAGAGATCGTGGGGGGAAGAGAGGGAGAGACTAACAGAGAGATCGTGGGGGGAAGAGAGGGAGAGACTAACAGAGAGATCGTGGGGGGAAGAGAGGGAGAGACTAACAGAGAGATCGTGGGGGGAAGAGAGGGAGAGACTAACAGAGAGATCGTGGGGGGAAGAGAGGGAGAGACTAACAGAGAGATCGTGGGGGGAAGAGAGGGAGAGACTAACAGAGAGATCGTGGGGGAAGAGAGGGAGAGACCAACAGAGAGATCGTGGGGGAAGAGAGGGAGAGACTAACAGAGAGATCGTGGGGGGAAGAGAGGGAGAGACTAACAGAGAGATCGTGGGGGGAAGAGAGGGAGAGACCAACAGAGAGATCGTGGGGGGAAGAGAGGGAGAGACTAACAGAGAGATCGTGGGGGGAAGAGAGGGAGAGACCAACAGAGAGATCGTGGGGGGAAGAGAGGGAGAGACCAACAGAGAGATCGTGGGGGGAAGAGAGGGAGAGACCAACAGAGAGATCGTGGGGGGAAGAGAGGGAGAGACCAACAGAGAGATCGTGGGGGGAAGAGAGGGAGAGACCAACAGAGAGATCGTGGGGGGAAGAGAGGGAGAGACCAACAAAGAGGCAAAACCCCGGTGAAAAACAAAATGCTGCGTATGTCCGCTCGGCGGCTCTACGCCGCGGCCCCGTCTGCGGGGACCCGGGCGCTGAAGGAGGTCCGAGCGATGACCGGCGCCGGGCTGCTGGACTGCAAGAAGGCGCTGGCGGAGTCGGGCGACGACATCGACGCCGCGCTGAAGTGGCTCGAGCACAGGGGCATTGCGAAGGCCGACAAGAAGCGCGGCCGCGCCGCGGCGGCGGGGGCCGTGGCGGTCGCGCAGGTGGAGGGCGACGCGGGGGGGATCGTCGTGTTCGAGCTGAATTCGGAGTCCGACTTCGTCGCGCGGACGGAGCAGTTCCTCAAGCTCATGAGCGTCGTGCAGCACGCGGCCGCCGGCACCGCGGCCGCACTGGCCGCGGCCGACCGGCCCCGGCTGCTGGAGGTCCTGCAAGGCGACGAGCAGCTGGCGGCGGCGATCACCGACGGAATCGCGAAAACCGGCGAAAACATCAAGCTGCGCCGCGCGGTGTGGATCCCGTGCCCGGAGCACGGCGCGGCCGGATGCTACATCCACAACAAGGTGCCCGCCAACGACCACGTGGCGGGCGCGGGGCTCGTCGCGTCGATCTGCTGCGTCGCGCCGGAGCTGCCGGCACCCGTCGGCAACCCGGCGGCGCTCGCGCAGGCCGCGACACAGCTCGCCCAGCACATCCTCGCCGAGTCAGTGTCCGAGTCCAGCGGCACGCCGCTGCGGGAGCAGCAGTTCATGGGCACCGAAAAAACTGTCGGCGGGTGGCTCAAGGCGAAGGCGAAGGCCGCCGGCTGCAAGCGCATCGAGGTGCGTCCACTTCCCTCCTCCCCCAAATAAAATGAAGCGAGGAACAGAGAACAAAACTGTGCGTTCCCGCGAAGATGACTAGCATCAAACATGCATGAGATGCAGTGTTGCACTCAGGTTCTGCGCTTATGACGGTGGGCCTCCGACCCCTTCCCCAAGTTTACGATAAGATAATGTCGTAAAAATAATAGTGTATCTGCTGTCAGGATGTACTATTGCTGACACCAGTTGGAGGACCACAAGATGGCTGATCTGTGCGCAGATTTCACCATCGTTGCACTCGCAACGGCGCACCGCTGTCGACCTCTTGAGCTGCTGGCCTGGGGGACTTGCCCTTCAACCGGCACTTATGTCAGCATCTTCCCTACGGAGTAATGTGGAAACCGAGTTACCTTATTGCGAATAACATCACGCAGGTGTCGAATACGTTGCTGTGGCGCTGCGGCGAGGGTGTTGAGGTTCAACAGTCGAACTTCGCCGAGGAAGTGGCTAAGATGACGCAAGCCTGATCAGAACTTCGCCCCACCCAAGTGGAGTCTCCCCCCCATCAACACTAGTCGCCGCCAACGGGGCTAAGAACCAGAAGAGAAAAAGAGGTGCGTGCGAGCGGATTGGCGTCTTGCTTTTCCCGGTTCTAGCGAGTCGCAATGCCAACGCAAGGGCGGGCGCCCTGAGTTTGCCAGACGTGGTTTTTCCAAAGTCTGAAGTGGTCAGATTTTAGGCTATATCGAGTGTAGACAAGGTGCCGATACATGCCAGGGATAGGTCTTTCCGTCCCGCAACGTTTTTGCCAAATTTCCTCGCACGGGCATTCCTGGCTGTGACGAGCTACGAACAGCTGCCTGGACAAACGACGCTAGATGCCTGCCTCCTGAAATAGTGCGGTCGGCCACGTCGATCCTCCTATTTTTAATATTAACAATCTTGCGGGTTGCCCTTCAAAAGACGTAGGCAGCGTGTTTTGGGGGTTGATCAGAATTCCTTACCTGAAAATGACACAGAGTAAATACAAGTGGGAAAACGATCAACCGGCACGCACAAACAAAAGGAAGCGCCTTGTCTTTTTCGAAGCACCTGCATTGTACGCATCATTTGAGGAAACCGCCAGTTGCAAAACTACAGATAGGTAAATCGGAAAAGAACGCTCCGCTGCCGGGCGGAGCGTTCCTTTCTCCCCTCTCGCAGCTTCGGGCGGTTCCTCCGGGTATTTGGGCACAGTAGCGGTATTCAGTTTTGTGCCTTGCAGTAGCGTGTCATTAAGATCGCACGCCAGACCGACCCTCCCAAAGGTAGTATTACTCTCTGAGAATAAGCGCCTTCGACCGGCGCCGACACCACAAATGTGGCAGACGAGTCTCTGCCGGACAGAGAACATCCTTTTTCACCACAAAGGTTTGGCTCTCAGCTGGTGCAACCAACGACTCTCTCTTCAGGATTATGCCCTGCCGCCAAGGGTTATCCTTGCCCTTGACCTTCACGTCTTGTCCCCACAGCCGTGTGGCGGCGAATCGGTAAACTTGTGTTTCTTTTCCGTTGCCAAACCCTTTTGAAGCCCTCAGGATTAAGCGCCTGCGGGGCTGGTCACTGGGTACCATAGCAGGGGACGCTGCCTTTAATCACCGCGCAACAGCCGCGGCCAGGTGAGGTTATCACCGCACCCCCCACACCGCACGACGTACGCAGGGTGCTGGCAACCCCCTTTCTTGCCTTTGTTGAAAGGTTTCCCGCCGCACGTTTTTACTGGCTTCCCTCCTTGAATTGTGCATAACGTGGCTTATCGGTACCGTGGAAAGGTTTAAAATGACTAGTAGCTTCGGATGTTGATGGTTAGGGAACCGGAAGAGAAGAAGTCGAAGGAAGACTGATCCGGCCAGACATGGCTGTCGCGAAACCCCACGAAGACGAAGCGCGCAAAAAGGTGGGGCCGAACCGGCAATCAAGAATCGTGTTGAGACAGCGCGGGCTCGCTTGAGTCTCGGAGAGAACGTAGTACCTAGCAGAGCCTGCACCCGCAAGTGCCGCACAGCGACAGAGCACCGCTTGATGGCTTGCACCAGTACCCGTCACACCACAAGAAGACAATCCTCTCCGAACCGGGAAAGGGTCTTAACACTGCCATGATTGTTAGGGAACCGGAAGAGGAGAAGTCGAAGGAAGACTGATCCAGCCAGACGTGGCTGTCGCGAAACCCCACGAAGACGAAGCGCGCAAAAAAGTGGGACCAAACCAATCAAGAATCGTGTTGAGACATCGCGGGCTCGCTTGAGTCTCGGAGAGAACGTAGTACCTAGCAGAGCCTGCACCCGCAAGTGCCACACAGCAGCAGAGCACCGCTTGATGGCTTGCACCGATACCCGTCACACCAGGACATCGCAAGAAGACACTCCTCTCCGAACCGGGAAAGGGTCGTAACACTGCCAGAAAGCAGGACCGACCCCTTCGTGACTACTGGTTGGTCCGGTTTTGAGGTGTGAGTAGTACGAGAGTATCGTGTTTTTCCCCGTGTTCTCCCCGTGACGGATTCGCCTGTGCTCTAGTAGCACGGGTGGTCCTGGCTGTGACGAGCTACGAACAGCCGCCCATACTCACACCGCAGTCCTGTCTGCAGACACTCAGGTTCCGCGCTGATGATGGTCCGCCCTATGTGTCCGTGGCTTAAAGGACCGAAACACGGCGCAGACGGGACCAGTGCGGTGTTGAGCACATACCCATTCCAAGCACGTTCTTGCAATCCCCCCCCGACTGTAGTAATTGAGGAAGGTGCAAACTTGGAGACAGCTACAGTAGTCCTGCACGAGACTTGGGCACGTGCCTCGCGTAGGGCAGGTGGGCCTGTGACCCAACCCTGGAGCCCGGCATGTGTGCCGTTTACGGGAAATCGGCTTCCTACTCATGGGGGACCAAGGTAGGCAGACCCCTTCGTGACTACTGGTTTAGGCTCGGAAAATGGCCGGAAAATGCGAAAACAAGAAAGGGTTCACCTCTTACAAGGCAATTCTCTCCAGGGCAATCCTAGAGACTTCGAAAAAGAGCCACAAAACAAGCCCGACTAGCCGCGGCTCGACGAACCGTTCTCTCTAAACCCTTGCCAAACACAGGGGTGGCGGCGGAGCGGGAAAAATGGAGAAGAAAGCCATGCAAACGAAAATGAACACGGCGCGCGACCCTCGGGGCTGCTGGCTCCTCTGGTGCAGCACCGCCGCACAGGAGCTAGCGGAGGAGGAGCGGAAGGAGCTTGACGACGCCTTGACGGAGAGGCTGCGGCAGTTCGTCAGCGGCGCCGTGCCGTCCGCTGGCGAGCCGGAGAAGAAGAAGAAGCAGGTCAGGCGGCTCCCGCAGCTGCTGTACAGCGACGTCGAGCTGTGGCCGCACGAGCTGCCGATAGGTCGGTTGCGCGAGGCTCGAAAAATCGTCGGCGCCGTGCTCAGCACAGTCGTCCTCGCCTCTCCTGCTGCGGTGGCCGCTGAGGAACAAGAGGAGAGGTCCAAGGTCGTCGCTCGGCTCTGCACGCGCTTTCTTGCGAAGGTGGATGCCCGCCGCGCGAAGCGACACAAATCGCAAGGTTTCCTGGAGGTCTGCTGTTTTTTTCTTTTCAGCCGCATGCAATGTGCGAGGAAACTGAACCGCCAAGTAGACCCTTCTGATCTAGATCATTAGCCAATTTGCCACCTGAAAGCACGTCCAGGATTTGGGCTCAGGGTCAACGAAAATGCTAGTTTCCCTTTCTACTTTCTCCTACTCTCGCGGTACGGTTTTGTCGTATAAGACCGCAGATCTTAGAAGATTAATACCCTCGGCGAATACCTAACACTTGTACAAGGTTAATAAACATCGTAACTTTACTTACGATTGTGACAAACATACCAGAATCACTGCTTTGCCCTGCATCACGCGACGGTGAAGACAAAGCAGCAGACGGAGCCAGTATACGCAGTAGGAGGAGGATGTACTATTACACGGTTGAACGCGTAAGCGTTCAACAATGGCACCTCAGACAGGAGGCGGCGCGCAGCAGTGCACTGCCGTGGGGGTGCACCAGTCTGGCTTCGTTTTCTTTTTTGTTTAAGCACCTGCTTTGTACTGCCAGTTGCGTTAGATCAAAGGAGGTAAATGTGCTGTAGCCCACACGAAACACAGGTAAATCCGGGTTTAGTGGCGAGCGTAAGCGTTCAACAAATTGTAGTTGTAGTACTTGGCAGCGTACTACATGAAATTACCAAGGTAAAAGCAGGTGAGTTCCGCTAGTGCGCACAAACAAAAGCTCTAGCCTCCTTCGAAATGAGCACAAGGCAGTCCCTCGAGTATTTTCAGTCTCGCCCTCTGGACCAGCGATGTTTTGATACGTGATACGTCGCAGCAGATGCGTCACGTATCTTGCGGATCAAGACTTTTCCAGCGAGTCCGGACCTCTGACATATGGGGTATTTGTATAAGGGGCACTACTCTTCTGCGATCGGTGATACCCGATACGACGTGGATGGTATTCCGTGTCAGGTAGACACGTATCAATGTTGATACAGCACTGGCCAACCCAAACAGGACATCACCGAATACCTGCAAGAGGCGAGCATCCGGCTGCTTGCGAAGCAGACGGGCGACTGGCCGAGTCCTCCTGAAGGGTTCGACAACCTCGTCGACGGGGCGGCCGGTGTGGCTGACATGGAACAGCTCTACACGCTGCGGCGGGCCGGCGACCTGCTCAACGCCGGAAGCTACGAGCAGCTGCGGCAGGACTTCTTGGGCTGTCTGGGCTACGTACGCAGCCACGGCGAGTCGTTGGCCTCCTTCGCCAGTGAAAAGCAAGCCCAAGACGCGCAGGCCAGCGGACTGTACGCCTCGGGCATGGTCTTCACGGACACCACCGGCAGCAATGAGCAGAGCAGAGCCCGCGCGTACACGTTGGACGACGTGCCTGGAGAGGATACTGACAACGAATTGTCGTCAGCCGAAGCCGCAAGTGACGCCGCAAGTGACGAAGAAGGGTCGCAGGCAGAGGGGGAGGCAGATAGCGCAGATGAGGCGAACGAGGCAGGCGCAGCCGACGGTGCGCCGGCTGCCGCAAAGAGCGCGAAAAGGAAGGCGACCGGCCGGAAGGTGATGTCGAAGAAGGGGAAGCCCGTGAAGCGAGCGCGCAAGGTCAAGCGGTGAAAGCCATCCCTCCCCTTCCGCGCTGTGCTCTGCAAAGTTTACTCCGCAGATTGCCACCGTAAAAAGAAGACAAGTCAGTGCGGTCTAGGCGAGTTTTTTGACGGATTGCTCAGACACGGTTGTAGGGCCTTCTACCCGTGACAGATTTTCCTGTGCTCTACGAGCTCAGATGGTCCTAGCTGTGACAAGCTACGAACAGCTGCCTGACACCTGACTCACACCGCTGTCCTGGTCCTGTTGGAACTCAGGTTCCGCGCTGATGATGCTTCGCCTTATGTGGCTCAAAGGACCGAAACACGGCGCCACGTTGAGCACATGTCTATTTCAAGCACGTTCTTGCAACCCCTCCGCGTCCCAGCACCCGAGAGCCCTTCACCGACTCGTTGGTAGCGATCGTCGTTCTCAGAGACTTTCTCCCCCTCTACGAGCGAGACTTCGGTCTGGGATGGTTCAAAAGACATGCGAAGCATTCCGCTTTACGACGATTCGGTCTCTCGCTGACATATCTGTTTTCAGGCGTAGGTTCACGCTGACGAGCTCCAATTGTTGTGTCCGTTGACGAAGAACCGAAGTGATGACGGGACACTATGTCCACAACAACACCCGCAGCGCAGGAGCGTAGCGGAAAAAGCAATATACAACGCCACTTGTTTCCCCTGGACGGGTCGGCAAGCTAGGGCAATGCAGCAGCGAAAATGCAGACAACGTGGTCATCATGGTCTGGGGTCGTCAGGTGCTTCTCAGAAGATGTTGAGCACGTTTTCACGGTGTCAGTGCTACATCGCCTCTTGTACCAGAACGCAGGTTCCCGGACCACCGGGCTCGTTTCATCTCGTGTCGCACAGGGACAACCTGCTTCGCATAAGGCGAGGGAAAGCGGTCGTCTCTCACAAGTCCGGTCCAGGTTTTCAACCCATCAGTCCCGGACACCGCACACGCCTCGTCTCGTGCGTTGTCTCTTCCGAACCTAGCCGTTATCAGAGCGACGTGCTCGCCATCAAGCGTCAGCAGAGTACAATTAAATCAACACTTTTCCCGCCTTTTCTTTCGCGCGAACGACAGCGACATCGCCTTCCTCTGGGTGAATTAGATGCGAACCTGACGGGGAAGCCGAAACATCCATCGCTGGCTTTGCGCAGACCTCGGAAGAACCCGAAGCATGTTTGCCCGACTAGCTTCTTTTCTATCACATTCGACCGGACTGTGCTTTTGATGCTACGATGGACAAGAGCATGCGAGTTCCAAACTCACATGCAAGACACACTGCGTATCGCCAACGTCGCTTGGGGTCTTTTGAACACGTACACACGCATTAATTTTGAAGCGCTTGAAGACAGCAAGCGGAGGTAGGTCCAACCTTTGATCAGAAAGAGATGCAAGAAAAGATCCGCTTTCGGTCGTGCCTACCAGCCCTCCAACCTCTGCCGCCCACTCAGCCACGAAGCAACAGGACAAAAAGAGAGAAGGGGGGGGGGCGGAAAAAGTCGGATTCTTCAAGCAACGAAGAAATTACGACCCTTCTTTCTGCAGAGAAAAAAAAAAACACCTGCAAGAGTGCAGCCACTCAGAAAACAACCCGTTGAACATTTCCACCCCCCCACCCACACCCTCTCTCTCTCGATCTCTCTCTTCTCGACTTCGGTCGAGAGAGAGAGAGTGAAGGAAAAGGGACGCTAGTGCTGTCTGGACCCGCTGACGAAAGAAGGGCGCAATGTATCAAAGGAGCCACGCGGGAGAAACCCCGGGGCGGTCGATCGCGAGCAGCATTTCGGGTGCGCACGCGCCGCCGGCGGCGCCCGCGGCGCCCAGCAGCCGGGCCAGCACGCCGGGGATCGAGCCGAAGTCGTCGACGAAGAGCGGGAGCGGCGGCAACCGGCCCGGTGAGCGCTTCGTCGTCGTCGACGCCGGGACTGAAACGCTCCGCGCCGGGTTCTCGGGCGGCGCGCCGGCCGTTGTGATGCCGACGCACGTCGAGGTCGACGACGGCGGCGAGGTGCGCAGCGCGCGGGCGTACGAAAACGGGAGCATAGCGAACTGGCCCATGGCGCAGCGTGTTTGGGCCGCGGCGTTCCAAAGGCTCCGCGTGGACCCTTCGGCCTGCAGCGTGCTGGTGGCGGTCTCGCCGGGCGAGAAGCAGGACGCCCTGCACAAGCTGGCGGACATGCTGTTCACGACGTTCCGCGTGCCTTCCCTCTGCTTCTACGACTCGCTGTCCCTCAGCGTCCTCGCCTCCGACGCCGATACCGGCGTGATCCTCGACGCCGGCGGCGGGCAGACCGTCGCGGCCGCCTTCCGAGACCGGCGGGTCCTCCCGGGGACCGTCAGCTTCTCGGCCGTCAACGGCACCAGCGTGACCGCGGCGCTCGTGCAGCAGCTGATCCAGGCCGCGCCGGGCTTCGACGCGGGGCTGCTGACCCTCGACCACCTCGCCTTTCTCAAGGAGAACGCGCTGCACGTCGCCGGTGACCCGCGCGCCGAAGAGGAGCGGCCCGAGACGTTCCACCTGTCCGGCGGAACCGTCGAACTCTGCGGCCCCCAGTTCAGGGTCCCGGAGGTCCTCTTCGACCCGCACAATAACGTTCCTGGTATGCTGTCGAAGAATCTTCAGTACGCCGGGGGTCTGGCCTCAGAGCTGGAGCCACTTTTGTGTGTGGTTTGTCCTATGTGTGTGTGTGAGGTGTGAGAGTGCCGACCTTGGTCCCCCCAGACTACGAAGCCGACATGTACCCCGTAAACGGACTCCAGGGTTCTCAAAGCGGGTGACAGGCCACCTGCACCACACGAGACGGCCCAAGTCCCGTACAGGACTATTGTGTAGCTGTCTCCATGTTCGCACCTTCCCCAACTACTACAGTCGGGGCCACTTTCGTTTACGGGGGGAACTGGAACTGGGGCACAGCGCACGGCGGGAAGAGCACCAATTCTCACGATCCGACTCTAAGCAGCGACTCTAAACAAACAAAAGGGCAAAAGACACACCGCTTTGTACGCCCATTCGGGATCGTCGGAAACACAAAACAGGCGCGGACACGGCCGGCACGTGCTGCTGCAAGACGTGGTCTGCAACGCGGTGCACGCCGCGGAAGCCCCGCAGGAGCCGCTGGTGGTGAACGTCGTCGTCGCCGGCGGCAACGCGCTGCTGCGAAACCTGCTCCCGCGCCTGCGCGGCGGGTAGGGCCCCAGCTGTGGCCGCACGTCCGCCGCTGCGGCGATTTTTAGTACCCGAAGGTAATAAACGAATACCCTTACTGGAGATTACCCAAAAAACAAACATTTATTTTTGTATAGGCACCCGCTTTGTAGGAAAGGCTTGAGGAGACTTTCAGTTGCGATAGATCAAAGGAGGTAAATGTGCTGTAGCCCACACGAAACACAGGTAAATCTGGGTTTTAGTGGCGGGCGTAAGCGTTCAACAAAAAAGGCCCACTTTGTAGTTGTATTGTTTTCTCCCCCTCTAGCCTCCTTCGAAACGAGCACAAGGCAGTCCCTCGAGTATTTTTGGGCCCACCAATCACGTCAAGCACACGACGCTCAGCTTCACAAGCAAAGATAAGGTCAAGACATCACTCTGTACGCCAAACACAAAACAGGCGCGGACAGCCGGCACGTGCCGCTGCAAGACGTGGTTTGCAACGCGGTGCGCGCCGCGGACGCGCCGCAGGAGCCGCTGGTGGCGAACGTCGTCGTCGCCGGCGGCAACGCGCTGCTGCGGAACCTGCTCCCGCGCCTGCGCGACGAAGTCGCGCGGCGGGTAGGGCCCCAGCTGTGGCCGCACGTCCGCGTCCGCCGCTGCGGCGACGACCCGTGGCACGCCGCGTGGCACGGCGCCTCCGAAGCCTTGCAGGCACCGCACCTACTCCCCTGGTGCACCCGAGCCGAGTTCAAAGCCGTCGGCCTGACTCCCGCAGTGTACCCCGCCGCCGTCGACGCTGCCCGCAGGCCGAACGACTCGTCGCGGCACTGCGAGCAGGTGCGGAACCTGACCGAGCAGCTCAAAAAGCTCGAAACCGACGTCGCCGCCAAGAACCTCAACCGGGAGCGCATCGCGAAGCAGCGCGCGATGTCGGAGGCTGCGCACCTGCAGCAGTACGCGGACCACCTCGAGACCCGGCTGTCGTCCACGATCCTCGACACGAGCGAGTGGCCGCGGCGCATCCACGACTTCCTCGCGTACTACGACCCGGAGTGCGCGTCGTCCGTCCCGATGCTGCTGCGGCACCCCAAATACCACCTGCGCCCCGACCTGCTCCTGGCGGAGCTCATCGACATGTACGGCCCGGAGCCCTCTCGCCTCGCCGACCCCAACAGAGAGCTGACGGACTACGAACTCGACGACCTGCGGCGGCGGGTGTGGATTTCCCTTCGTATTTTTAGCTCTTTGTGATCACAATCTTTTCTTGAACTGCCCAACAAAGTATCGCGTGTCAAGTGAGAAGGAGACCCGGGGGGTGACTTCCCGAAGAGATGGTTTCTGCACTCGTAACAGGGTAACATTCAACCGGCACGCCAATAGGAGTGAGCAGGCCTCAAAAGAGCTGAGCTGCTTAAGACGAAAAGTCAATTGCGATCTGGGTGTTGATGACTGCGAGGTCCTGCTTTTTTTTTTTTTAGCCACATGCAATGTGTGAGGAAACTGAACCGCTCAAGTAGGACTTTCTGATCATGATCATTCGCCAAATTTGCCACCTGAAACCACGTCCAGGATTTGGGCTCCGCCCCAGGGCTGCCTAGGTGGGTATAATGAGGGTGGTATCTCCCACCCTCATTATACCCACCTACGGAGTCAGTGGTAGGCAGTAGCCTCCATCCACGGGCCCAAGGAGCCCTGAGGAGGTGGCTAAGATGGCCAACTGTGTATGACCCTGGGAATCGGGGCCATAACATGCCATTCTGCACTAGCCACTATGGTACACCAACCACGGGGTGGATGTAAGTGTGCCATACCTCCTAGTTACGAGGGTGGGAGGTCCACCATCCTACACACCATAGGGGATGTAGGTATGATAGGACACACCCATCCACTGGGTAGTGCGGTCAACGAAAACTACTACTAAAGTACTTTTGGGAATATTGACACGAAGTGTGGTCAGGAAAAAACTTCAAAATGCCCCCGAAGGCGCAGGCGAGAAACGGGGATGAGCTTCTGGAACGGGAGAAGAAGATGGAGGAGCTGGAGCGGTCTCTTAAAGAGCGCGAGGATAAGCTGAGGGAAGCTGAAGAGCGGCTGAGGAAGCAGCAGCAGCAGGGAAGAGCGCTGGAGGACCCAGAGGAACCGCGAGCGAAACGAAGCAGGCCAGCACCCCTGCGTCCCGAAGCGTTGCTGCCGGGGCTGGGCGCTGATCGAGCGGGCACCATTTTCGACGCGTTTGAAGACGAGTATCCGGGTTTCTGGTCGAAGCTGGATCCGGATACGCTGCAGGAGCTGGCCTTAGTGAGCGACGAGAATGAGGCGTTGGATTTGCTGGACCAACAGGTGCCTCGCAGAACTAATGGAATGCCCGGCGAGGACGAAGACGAGGACGAAGACGATGACGACTTCCGGACGTTAGACGCGGCGTTTTGGAAGGACGCCCCGGTTGGGGTCAGAGGGTTTCTTCTCCTCGAAGGTGCGGTGTCGCGTCTATACCGTTTTCGCAGCAATCGAGAGCTGCAGGAAAGACGAGACGACGTCACGGCCAAAGTCCGAGAGCATTTGAGAATGCGGGGTCCGACGTCGGCCGCGCCGATGTGGATGCTGAAGTTGACGCGTCTGTTCAACGAATATGAACAACTACAAGCAATATACGACACGAGGAACCCGGCGGCGGGCCATGAGATGCGCGGCATCCAGGAGACGGCGCGACTCCCGAAACACGTTGCGGAGGCCCGTAGACGACTGAAGGCCGTTGTCAAGCAGCGCGGGAACGACCGGGTTGCGAACGCGAGGGGGCCGGCGGGGATCTGCCACAATTTCCGCAATGGGCGTTGCGTTCGTGAGCGTTGTAGGTTCAGGCACGTGTCCGCTCCGCAAAGGACCTCCGGGCCAGCGTCGGCAAAGCGCCCAAAAAACGATTGACTCCCCTCCCAGGCGTCGCGGGAGGGAAGGATAGAGAAGTTCGAATCCGTTGCAATCGCAGCTTCGACGAGGAGGCAGAGGTTGTCGATGGAGGGAACCCTGGAAAAGTTCTCACAAGTGGCAGGGCTTCGAGCGGCACCCGCTTCCCTACGGATCAGAGCGTTCGCGGCGGCTATGCTAGACGGAATGGGCGAGGCCCAGCTTGCTCGCTACACGACGCGAGAGGCAGGCAAGCGGGGCCGCCCAAGGACCGGAAAGATGCGCACTGTGTCGGTGGAACAGTACGTAAGCGTACTCGGATCGAGATGGGGTGTCCCACCGGCGGATCTGGCGACGACGAAGAGGGCCATCCTGAAACGCCGCTTGGAAAGGAGAGAGACGCCGAGTCACGCACACCCACTGCGTTTGGAAGAAGCACGGAGCATCCTCGACGTCGTCTCGGGAGACGAGGAACTCGCGGCCGCGGCGATACTCCTTTGGAGTTGTGCGCTGAGGATGGCGGACCTCACTGCGCTGAGGCCGGGGGACGTTTCGATGCAGGCCCCGGGTGTAATCCGAATCACCTGGTGGACGTCGAAAGAGGCGAGTCTTCGGCTACACGAGTCGGAGGTAACGTACAAGCTCCCTCTGAACCTGGCGGCGAAGGTGAGGAGGTGGTTGGCGCACCGCGGGACGTTTGGCAAGGCAACCGCACCGACTTTGCTGCGGGCGGCAAAAAGCGTTGTTCCGGCTTGCTCCGGTCACAGCTGGAAGAGGGGTGCTCTACAGCACCTGGCGAGGGGCGGTGCCGATTGGGAGGAGCTTCTGCTCCTTGCGAGACACGCATCGGTGACAACGCTGAGGCGTTATCTTTGGGGTTGCGTGACCCCAGACCACCGACGGACGGAAGGACTGTCCGCGCATCTGCATGCGCCAGTGTTCTAGCTCGTTCTGCAGAACGACCGCCTCCGCAGAGGCACTCTTTGTCAGAGGGAACGTGCTCCGCAGAGCAACCGCCTCCGCTGAGGTACCCCTTACCAGAGGGAAAACGCGCCAGAGAGCACCCGCCTCCGCAGAGGCACCCCTTGCCAGAGGGAAGCAGCTCCGCAGAGCAACCGCCTCCGCAGAGGTACCCCTTGCCAGAGGGAAAACGCGCCACAGAGCGCCCGCCTCCGCAGAGGCACCCCTTGCCAGAGGGAATGCGTGCCAAAAAGCACCCGCTTCCGCACTTGCCAGAGGAAACCTGCTCCGCAGAGCAACCGCCTCCGCAGAGGTACCCCTTGTCAGAGGGAAAACGTGCCACAGAGCGCCCGCCTCCGCAGAGGCACCCCTTGCGAGAGGGAATGCGTGCCACAAAGCACCCGCCTCCGCAGAGGCACTCTTTTCGAGAGGAAACCTGCTCCGCTGAGCCACCGCCTCCGCAGAGGCAGCCGTTACCGAATGGAATCTGCTCCGCAGAGCGAGGCACAAATAGCCGTCCCTACACAGAGATGTCTCGCTTGGAGAGTTCGCGGGACGACTCTGCACTGAAAATGAAAGGGTCACCAAAAGTTAGTTCATTCTGCCCTGCTTATGCTGAAGACCTGAGCGCGTTCCATCCTTTGAAGGAGTGGGTTGAGAGGTTTCACCCTGGGGCTCCAACAGCAACGTTAAGAGCGTTTGAATGGGCAGATGCTGCGATGCAGGGCGACCTCGGCGAGAAATCGGAAGAAGAGTACGATAGAGAGGAGCGCGTCGAGAGCCTCATCGTCGAAGCACGACCTGACGTCGTAGCCAAGGTGCGATCATCCGAATCCGTACTGGGCGCGTTGGCTATGCGATCGTACGCGAGATCTTTGCCAAGACCGATTCTCCAGAAGGCCGACGGACCGCTGGACACGATGCCGAGCACAAGGGCAAAATATGCGGTGATCGAACAAGGTCTGACGGACACCGAGGCATTCACGCTGCGCCAATGCACGCAGGAAGTGATGCTCACGACGACGGAAAGGTACCAGGCATTACCTAGCCTGGATATAACGGAAGATGATCTCAACATGATGTTGAAATGCGGTATTGTGAAACCCGCAGGGCGAAGGCCAAGGATCACTCTGCGAGTTTTCAAGGTTGGGAAAAAAGGCAAAAAGGAGACACGGTTGCTCATTGATGGTCGGCCTTTTGATCTCCGAACAGCACAGGTTTTATCTCCGAAGACCCCGTCGCTGAGAGACATTGAGTCTTTTGTGCTAGAGTTCTCTGTGTTCATGGTTCTCGATCTACTGGGTTGCTTTTATCAGTTACCAGTGTCGGAGGCACTGTCGGAGTCTCTCGGATTCAGAGCAAGGGGGGGTAGGTACTTCGAGACTGGAGGTCCTATGAACATGCAATGTGAATAGCCTCTATTCGAGCCAACCCCACTTTTAAAAGTGTATTGTTTTTGAACTAGATAATAGCGCGGAGCTGGCTTTTTCTCCCCCTGGGAAAATGTATACGGGTGGCAGAGTGAGCGGGTGTCGGCCTTCAGGCCGGTGTGTCCGGGTTCAAACCCCGCCCATGACACTTTTCCGGTCGAAGATTATTTCGAGGTTTGCTGTCGTTTCGGGGCCTGATGTGCCCGAAATTTGCGTTTTTTGCGGAGTTTCTCAGCCCCCCGGAGAAATACCGGAGGGGGGGGCGGCGGGAAAAGGCTGCCCCAGGGCGGCCCCCCCCCGTGCTGGGCCCCGGGTACGAGGCCAAACTTTACACCCGAACTTAGCTTCGCCCGGACTTTGTTTCGCCCGAACTTAGCTTCACCCGAGCTTTGCTTCGCCCGAACTTTGCTTCACCTAACTTTGCTCACCCGAACTTAGCTTCGCCCGAACTTTGTTTCGCCCGAACTTTGTTTCGCCCGAACTTAGCTTCACCAGAACTTTGCTTCTTCGCCCGAACTTTGCTTCACCAGAACTTAGCTTCGCCGAACTTTGTTTCGCCCGATCTTAGCTTCACCAGAACGTCCGAACTTTGCTTCACCCAGAACTTAGCTTCGCCCGAACTTTGTTTCGCCCGAACTTAGCTTCACCTTCGCCCGAACTTTGCTTCACCAGAACTTTGCTCACCCGAACTTAGCTTCGCCCGAACTTTGTTTCGCCCGAACTTTGCTTCGCCCGAACTTAGCTTCACCAGAACTTTGCTTCACCCGAACTTAGCTTCGCCCGAACTTTGCTTCGCCCGAACTTTGTTTCGCCCGAACTTTGCTTCGCCCGAACTTAGCTTCACCAGAACTTTGCTTCACCCGAACTTAGCTTCGCCCGAACTTTGCTTCACCCGAACTTAGCTTCGCCCGAACTTTGCTTCACCCGAACTTAGCTTCGCCGAACTTTGTTTCGCCCGATCTTAGCTTCACCAGAACGTCCGAACTTTGCTTCACCCAGAACTTAGCTTCGCCCGGACTTTGTTTCGCCCGAACTTTGCTTCACCAGAACTTTGCTCACCCGAACTTTGCTTCGCCCGAACTTTGCTTCACCCGAACTTTGCTTCACCAGAACTTAGCATTGCCCGAACTTCGCTTCGCCCGAACTTTGCTGTTCCCCGAACTTTAACTGCTGCCTCCAGTCTCGCCACGCGCCGGCCTTAGCCGAGCGCACGTACTACCTTTTTACTATCGCGCTACCGGGTATATCCCGTGCGCCCACCGCTGCGCAGCTATCAACCCTTGGGGTTCGGCGCATTGCGGGCGTATCACAAAGCAGTCTTGCCGTTTACGATGATATTCGCTGGGCGGCCCGACCGAAGAGGGAGTTCGCGTGAAAGAGCAGCGGTTACGAAATGCTCTAGAGGAGGCAAACATCCAAGTAAGGGAGGACAAGGTGACTACCCCGTCTCCAACGGGAGTCTTCGACGGAATCCAGTTAGACCTTGAAGGCAAGACACTCGCTATCCCGCGCCAGTGGGCAGATGCTGTATCAAGTCAGGAGACTCCGGGAAAGATCACTTCGTTCAGGGGTCTGGCCCAATTTGTGGGTTGTTTGCGGTGGGCGTTGTATGTCATGAGGAGTCCGGCGGCCGCATATCCGAAGTTGTTGAGGTTGAACCGGCAGATAAGCCGAAGATGCGTAACCAACAAGGATTGGGATACAGTAGTCGCGCCTTCGCCGGAGCTCTTGGTGGAAATTGGCAGGGGGAAAACGTGGTTGCGCGAATGCGTTCCCCGCCAGGTTGGACGCAGCGAGAGGAACCTGCACGTCTGGACAGATGCTTCGGATCAGGGAGGTGCTTTTGCGGTGCTGGACCCGGCGAGAGGCACGATACTCGCTCGGGAACGATGGACCTGGACGGAAAGATTGACGCAGTTGGCCCCACCAACACCCATACGGCGCCGAGAACTGGTGACAGCAGCTATCGGTCTTCGCGTCGCGAGAGAGATCTCTGCCGGGTGGGTCAGGATGGAGGCCTTCCACGACAACAGCACCGCAGAGAGCCGGTGCAGGAAGTTGGCATCCCCCCATTTGGCTGAGAACCGTCTCCTTGTCGGACTGTGGATTGGCACACGGAAGAGGGTACCCCGCAGAAGTGTTTCCTCCTGCGAGTCAACGGGCCCTCTTTTTTCCGTAGCGGGAAGAATTCAATTGACCGGCCCCCCGCAAGGACGGGAGCAAGGTGGTCCTGTGTTTCTCCACGGGACCCCGACGCTCGCTACGTCGTAATAAAAATTCAAACGCAGAATAGTCTCGTCTTCCTCCTCTCGAACGTCTTCCTCCAACGTCTCATTGTACTAGGCCGGCGCAAAAACCAAAGGGATGGGAAATAAGATCGGTGAGAAAAAACACGCAGCCTTTTTTCGCTTGGTCTTATTCTCCCAACAATATAGGTGAACACCCAAACACCTTCTCCCTTTCCGGTTTTTTGGCGCCACTGGCCCGCAGGTCAGGAAAAAACTTCAAATTCCTCCCACCCGTCCCTTGGAAAGGGGAGTTCGCACAGTTTCGTACTTGAAAACCCTTGCTCCTCCGGTTGGATTTCCTTCCGCGTGATTGGCACACGGAAGAAGGTACCCCGCAGAAGTGTTTCCTCCTGCGAGTCAACGGGCCCTCTTTTTTCCGTAGCGGGAAGAATTCAATTGACCGGCCCCCCTCGCAACCTCGCAAGGACGGGAGCAAGGTGGTCCTGTGTTTCTCCACGGGACCCCGACGCTCGCTACGTCGTAATAAAAACTCAAACGCAGAATAGTCTCGTCTTCCTCCTCTCGAACGTCTTCCTCCAACGTCTCATTGTACTAGGCCGGCGCAAAAACCAAAGGGATGGGAAATAAGATGGCTCCTCGCTGGAAGACTTGTGCAGGTGAACTGATGGGGAAAACACTGTGACAACAGCCTCCAGGCGTCCTCCCCATTCACCCCCACCTGCGGAAAATAAAAAGCACACACTCGCCTAGTGTTGGATTCTCTGTCAAGTTTTACTTCTTCTCCGTTTTCTATTCTCTTCCAGCGAGCACCCGTGGATACGATATTCTGTAGGCAATACTCGAGGAGGCCGCCAATTGCAAAATCTCAGAAAGGACGCGAAGCAGAGTTGCGAACCTCGAAGGAGGAGTCACACGAAACAGAGGTAAATCTGGGTCCAGTGCCGGGGCGAAAGCGTTCAGCGAAAACGACCCACATCGAAGTTTTGTTTTTGAAAGTATGCTGATACCGCAGGGAATAGTTGACTAGACCTCTTGAGTTTGTGCTGTCCACGAATTGGGGAGTCGGGAGAACCTACAACGCCAAAAGCAGGACCGACCCCCCCCGTTCGTGAGGAAAAGCGAAGAAACCAAACTTCTTTTTTCCATCTGTCAAGGGTAGCAGTCGTCAGCATTGCAGAATGCAATTTGGAACAGCTAGTCATGCCAAGCTCATTGCACAGTGAAAGCTCGCCACATCCTGGGTGAGATGTGCCGCCTGTGTAAAGACACTCAACTGTCGCATGGGGCCAAAAACCCCGTGCAGCTAACACCGCAGATGAAAAGAGAAGTCTTGAGCCGAGTGCCGGATATAGAAGCTGACAGCCCCCCACGCTCTATCCGTCCCCGAAGGATCCCGCCTCACCGACCCTTCGGAGAGGAGTCACAGGACCCGAAAGCAGCGTGTCGGAAACTCAAAGCCGACTGGTGAAAGTGACAAGTGGGCTATACTTCGCTTCAGACGTTACTCACTCAAAAGCCCTGAACTTAAACACACACACACACACACAGCTCCCGAGAACATTGAAGCAACTACGGATATACGTCCGGAGCCGGCAGTCGGCAGGCATGTATTTCCGCGAGTTCGCGCCGCTAGACGACATCTTGCCGGGCGGAGGGAGGGACCGGGTGGTGGTGTCGCACGTGGACCGCGGGTCCCCCGCGGACGAGGCAGGCGTGGCGGCGGGCGACACGGTGGTGGCGCTGGACGGGAAGCCGACGCCTTCGCTGCGGGTCGCCGAGGCCGTGCGCTCCGACTTTTACTGGCGGATCCGGCGGCTGTCTTCGACGTTCCACGAGGAGTTCGCCCTGGACCTCGCGGTCGACTCCTTCGACGGGCCGGCGCACCGCCACCTGCAAGCCAAGGACCGCGTCTCCAAAGCGCAGACGAAGCTCACCGTCCGCGCCCTGATGCCCAACCTCGAGGCAAAACGTGAGCGGAACGCCCTCGTCAACCGGGGAAGCGGTCCCATGCTGAACTGGCCGCCTTCTGCAAGGGTCGATGCAGATGACGCTTCGCCCGGTGAGACGGGCGGGGACGCAGGAGACGAGACCGACGTTGATGCGGACGGCGATGAGAGTGAAAATCCAGACAAAGGAAAGGACAAAAAGAAGAAAAAGAAGAAGAAGGATAAAGACAACGACGACGACGACGACGAGCCGCCGTCGCCAAGTGACAAGAAGAAGGACAAGAAAAAGAAGAAGAAGGACAAGAAGACTGACGACGAGGCATCCCGGGGCGACGAGGAAGATGATAAGAAGAAGAAGAAAAGCAAAAAGAAGGACAAAAAGGACAAGAAGTCCGAGAGTGAGCCGGGGTCGCCCGGTGACGAAGAGACGGACAAGCAGAAGAAGAAGAAGGACAAAAAAGACAAGAAAGACAAGAAGAAGGCGAAGAGCGAATCGCCGCGCGAGAAGAAGAAGAAAAAGAAGAAGAAGGACGACGACGCCGACGACGAGTGACGACAGGCGCTTTCATAGGCGGTCATCTGCCTGCCGTCGTGTACCAACTGTCTTGGAATCTCTTCGCGAGTACACGCCAGCCCATCGATTCTTCGGTGGCATTCGGTTAGCTGGACTCCTGGGCCGACAGACGCAACCTTCGTAGGAAGCCGCATTTGTCTTTTTTGGCTGGCGGTTGGGTGCCGGACGGAGCTCCCTCTCATTGCGAGCGCCAATGTGCCGTGGAAAGCCTGATACACGCGGGAGGAGTCAAGATGGACGTGTTCGGCGGTCGCATACATGCCTATCGGCATGTCTTTGTGAATTAGTACCGAGTTTTCTGCACCCAGAGGTTGGATGGATTCCGCACACGACGACGTGACTAAAAGGACAGACACACTGTGCTTTGTCTTTTGGTGTTGTTGTTGTTGTTCAAGCAAAATCTGCAGGCTTGTCCTATTCCCTTGTTGTTCGTTAGAAATAGAGCATCCCCTGGCTAGAGCTAGGGATGGGTAAACCCCTTTCTTCTTCCTGCCTTCCAGCTCTCTTTCTCCGCAAAAAGCTTGGTAGACCGCGGGTTTCTTGGTGTGAGGTCAAAGAGCCATCCCGGTACCGCTGCTCCTCCGACGACAAACAGTTGCAGCAGGCATCCTCTCGTAGGGCCTCTGGTAGGGCCTCAGCGTCCGCGGACAGCTAGCGTGTCGCGCTTCTTCGCGCAATTCGCGATCTAGTCTTTGTGTTCGTGTGATGAGTATGAGTTGCGAAGGTGCAGTGCATACAAACTACGCATACTCTGGACGTACACGTAGCTCACACGTACGCAAACACGTGTGCATACACGTTGCATACACGTATACGCACATTTATGCATTCGTGCATAGTCCCGGCTTCTTTCTAGAACGAAGTGCCTGACGACACATTTCGACATCATGGATAGTAGTCACTGAAAGGTTGAACGTTTTCCCAGGCACCCCTTAGCCCTTAGGCACCCCTTGGGTTTTCGGGGTGGGGGGGTGCAGGGAGGGGGTGGGACTGGACATTGTGGGATGGACGGATCACCCCCTCGGCTGAGGGGGGACTTCGTCGATGCCGTCAGCGTGTCGAGCAGCAGCCCGTTGCTGAGCAAAGGGAACGGCAGCTTCCGGAAAGACAGCGCCGCAGGAGGCGACGAGCAGCGGAGGAAGTTCTCGGGCCGGCGGAATGAAGTGACGTACGCGTCGTTCAGCGGCCTCAGCACGCAGCTCGTGAGGGGCAACGCGAACGCGACGGTGTTCGCCAGCAAGAACGACGACCCGTGGCCGCGGAAGGCGATCAAGCAGGGCATCAAAAAGGTCCGCCTCGCCGACGCTGCCGTCGACCTCCAGGCTTCCAGCATGCAGCCCTCGCCGACGGGTCTTTTCGGCGGAATGCAGGGTACAGCAGACGCGGGCACGTCGGCGTTCGACCCCTCGCCCGATTCCCCTCAGCACATCCGGGTCACGCTGCCCGCTGGCGCCACTTCCACTGGTACTACTTACTTGTTTGTGTTCTTGTACAAGCACCTGCTTTGTAGGAAATACTTGAGGAGACTGCCGGTTGCGAAATCTCAAAGTTAGTATGGTACTCGTCAGCATGCCACTACCGCAACAATATTCCAATTTCAAAGGAGGTAAGTGGCTGTACCCCACACGCAACACAGGTAAATCTGGGTTTAGCGTTCAAAAAGTGTGGGGTCCGGGACTGGGCCATCGCACTCTGCGCGGAGTGACTGTAGCCTTGGGCCGCGCTGCGTCTAGGGCCGTGGTGAGCACCTCCCTTCGCAGTGCCGGGGTGAAACGCGTCGATCTCCTCCCGCTTGCGACAAACCCGCAAACCCTGGTAGTTTGCTTGGAGTGTACTACTCGATATACAGGGAAACCTCTACCCTGCACGCGTTGTTGGGTGCGTTACAATCTTCTGCGATCTCATAACATGGGTTTGCGGACAAAAAGGTGTCGGTCACAAACAGTCCCGGACATGGCTAGCCATAACCCATACCGAAAGCGTGCACTAAATATACAACCCGTAACCACATAGCCCTTTCTTGCTCTAAGAGAACCCATTCATGAACGGTCACACGGAGACCCTAAAACCCCGGAATTTCAAGCGAACTTTAACTCTAAAAAGCGAAGAAAAAAAACACAAAACAGGTCAAGCATCGAATTTGAGGTGGACAGGCGCTGACGTGTCTGGCTTGGACTGGCGTCACTTCGTGATACCCCCGCCGGAGCCGCCGCCGCCTCCGCCTCCGCTGGCGTTGAAGGAGCGGTTGCTGGAGATTTACAAGCTGGACGATTCCGCGGAGCAGTCGCCTCGGAAGCAGGCGAAGGCGCGGGCCGAAGAGGACGACTGGGAGGCGGCGAACATCGCGGCGAAGGAGAAGCAGATGTACGGCGACCGGATCAAGGACATCAAGACCCTGCGCGAGCGCATTTCCGACTGCTCCACGCACAACGTGCCCAAGGTGACCGACGACACGTGGGTCCGGCTGATGCTGCAACGGCACCGCGGCATCAACAAGAAAACGGGGAAGTACCTGAACCTCGGCGAAGACGAAGCCGACAAAGAAAGCACCGAGCCCTCCCGCTCCGCCTCGAGCGACACGGGGGTGTCGATCCGGGCCGGCGAGATGTCGTGGGAAATGGCCGACGCGAAGAGCCTCGCCGAGGAGAAGGACCGGCTCTCGCGGCTGCTCCGCGAGAAGACCATGCTGTTCGAAGAGGCCAAGGAGGTCGACGAGCAGCAAATCCACTCCCTCCGCGGCAAAATCAAGAAGCTGCGCGCGGCCTTGAACCTGCCCGACTCTGAGGACGAAGACTACGACGACCTTCTTGCCAAGAGGAAAGTCGTTCCCGGCAGCGATGCCGACGGCGACGAATATGAGGAGGAGGAGGGGGAGGAAGAAGAAGAGGAAGAACCGATCTTCACCCCCGAAGAACCGAATCTTAACATCACCAACCTGCTGTCCACGGTAACCTCCGGCAGCCGTGAACAAGGAGGTCTGCCATCGATCAAGTTTCAAAATGTGCCGGTCAACTCTGACCAGTCAGTGTTGACCATTCGTTGACGGGTCAATGAAGTCAATACCTGACCAGTCAATCACGTCAATTTCAGACGAGTCAATCCTACGTCAGACCGACCTGCATTGGTGATAGTTGCTGCCGTACCTGCCTCCTTAGTGAGCGTACTTGTTGCAGCACAGGCTCAACCTGAACGCGTACAGGTCAAATCGCACAAACAAGCATCCACTACACACCCTACTACACGAAGATAGTGCGGCTTTTTAATTGAATGAACGGGTAAGAGCAGTAGGACCCTCGAATCAGCCCACAAAACACCCTCGCAGAGTACATCATCGTCGGAGAACGGGTGCCGCAGGGAACGGAGGCCGACATTCTGTGGGCGGAGCGGCAGCTCGGGTTCATGGGGGTGCACCGCGGGAACGTGCTGGCGAAGAAGCACGTCGTCGAGGAGCACGTCAACATGCTGTGGAAGGAAGGGATGCGGAAGGACGCGAACGAGGCGAGTTCGGCGATGGACATCCTCCTCGCACACGCGCGCAGAGAGGGGCAGGGGTACGAGGAGGTGGAGGACTTCGCCTGGGCGGAGCGGATCATGCGCCCGGTGGGCGTCTCGTGGTACGAGGTTGACGTGAAGGGCCCCGTGATCCAGCAAGCGATCGCGAAGCTGTCGGCGGCCGGCGGCAACGACGACGTCCGCAACTTGAAGAAGGCGGCGAACGCCTTCAAGCGCCGCCTCGAGACCGAGATCCGCCAGGCTCTGCGTGCCCTTAGCGAAATCTCCGTCGACCAGACCAACTTCCTCGCGCAGCGCGCCCGCATCGGGAAGAAGGCGGAGCAACTCACCAAGCGGGGCGACCAAAAAAGCGCGAGGCAAGTCATCGACGCGTACGCGACCCTCCGCCGCCGCCGGCGGGCGCTGCTGCAGCACGCGCACGCCGCCCTCGCGCTGGAGGGCGTCTCGAAAGCGACGATCCCCGACCTCAAGATCAAGAAGGCCCGCGCCCTCATCGCTGCCATCCGCCGCAGCCACGACGGCAGCGCAGACCGGGCGGAGCGCATGCGCGGGATGGAGCAGGTCGTCAACAACCTCGTCCTGCAGCGCGACGACGCGAGCCGGTGGGCAGGGCAGGTGCTCAAGCAGCACCAGCTGGACCCGGCGAAGGAAGGCTCGAACCACAAGCTCAAGGAGCTGGTCTCCTCGCTGCCCTCGCGGCAGACCCGCGCGGAGCTCAAGCTGGCGTGGGCTGTCGTCGAGCTGCCGGCGGAAGGCCGCGACGAGCGCTTGCTGGACTCCGACGACGGCATCGGCGAGGAGGAGGAAGAGTCCCACGCCCGCCGCACCGTCTCCGTCGTCGACCCGCCGTCCGACCACTCGTCGGTCGGTTCCGTCAACTCCCTGATGAAGACCCTCAAGTCCGCGCAGTCTCAGACGAAGGTATCCACGCAATCAACGCGGCTTGTCGTTTTGTCGGTGTCAAACGAGGCGGAGGGCTCCCTCCTACACATGGCTCCGTTGGTGCATGTTAATCTGTAGGGTTACGTATCGCCTCACCTCGTGGCTAGCCGACGCGCGTGGGGTTTTTTAGTACTAGCACTCTTGCGGGTTGCCCTTCAATGTATTGTGCAGGCTAAAAACACGTAGGCAGCGTGTGTTGATCAGATTTCCTTTCCTGGCAATGACACAGGGTAAATACAAGTGGGAAAACGATCAGACCTGCAGAACAACGAAGGCAAGAGCAGCGGCGGAAAATTGGAAAAAAGCAATACGAAACCAGACCGCTCGGTTCGCTGAAACACGAGTTCGTTGACAAAGCCGCACGAAAAGCTAGTTAGGTTCACAAGGTTTCACAACGGAGTGACACATCACCCGAAACGAGCCGCACCCTCTCACTTTTCTCAACCCCCTCCACACCCAAGCCTCTGCGGTCAACCGGAGACTTTAAAATACCGACCTTCTAATCCACAAATAATAACGCTAGAAAAGCGTCTCTCTTTCTCTCGTAAAGTCAGCGCGATAGTGATGACGACAAGATCACAAAAACACACTGCGAGAAAATACATATAAACGCGGACAACAGACCGGTACGGGCTACAAGGCAACCCCTGCTCAACTTGTAAAACGTGGGGGCCCAAGACTACACTCCACGAAGGAATGTACTTGGTGTCGGACGCAAACAGTCCCGGACATGGCTAGCCATAACCCATAACGAAAGCGTGCACTAAATATACAACCCGTAACCACCTAGCCCTTTCTTGTTCTAAGAGAACCCATTCATGAACGGTCACACGGAGACCCTAAAACCCCGGAATTTCAAGCGAACTTTTACTCTAAAAATGACAGGAAGGCGGGACCGGGCCCTGGGACTGCTATGGCGTGACAATCCCCGCCCCTGTCCCCGCCCCTGTCCCCCCCACGAAACCCGGTCCGAGTCTGGCCAGCCCCCCGACGGGCCCAGTCGCCGTGCAACCGGCGCCCTCCCGAAGCTACAGAGTTTACTAAATAATTTTGTGCTAGCCACGACAAAGGATCGACCTCCCCCCCCCCCTTTTTCGTGCAGCGACGAACAATATAAACACGTATTCCCTAGCTGTTTTGTCGACGGCTGCGTCACAATTTTCTACGACGATCCAACCCCAATCCAATCCACACACGCACAGATCGGGCCCAACGGCCAAGTGACCTACTACGACAAGAACGGCCAGCCGATCGACCTCGAGAAGTACGCTCGGGAGCACAACATTTCGATCGACGCCGCGAGGCGAAAGCAGAAAATCGCCGCCCCGCACAGGGCAAGCGACGCCGGCACGGGGCGGCCTGGCAAGCAAGGCGGGTGGAAGCCGCACGAGGCGCCGCCGGGGTACGGGCTGGGCGGCGACGACGACGACAACGACGAAACCGCGCTCGGCGAGGGCGAGGCGGCGTACGCTCCGCACGCGTTCGTGGGGCTCGTGGAGGAGGAGCTGTTCAAGCTCGAGGAGGAGCAGGTGGACGGCGCGGAGATGACCCCCGCCGACATGGCGAAGGAGGCGCGGCGGCGCGCGAAGAGGCGGGCTCGGTCGGGCAGCTTGAGCAGGCGGATCCAAGTGCTGAAGCTGCAAGACGACCTGCGGGCGGAAAGGGGCGACCCGCCGGTCACGCTGCTGGTGCGGCCGTTCGAGGATGGCGGGATCGCGCCGATGAAGGACGCCTGGTCCCGGAGGAACTTGGTGCGGGCCGAGGCGCGCCGGATGCTTGCCTCCGGCGACTGGAAGCCGGCGACCGACAACACGACCGGGAAGCCGTACTTCGTCAACGGCGCCACGGGCGAGGTGGTCTTCTCGCTCGAAAAAGCCGCGAAGCGGAGACTCGCCGACAAACGGCTGATCGCTTCCGACTCCTCGGACGCCGGATCCGACGACGGTGACCAGGACGACAGCGACCAGCGGGCGCCGGTGTCGCGCGGCAAGGCGAAGCCGCCTGGGGGTGGTCCGCCGTCGGCGTCGTCGTCAGAGTTCGACTTCACGCACGTCATCCGGCACGACCTCCTGCGCCTCGGCCGCCGTGCGTCGGACGCGGGCACAGAGGACTCGGGCCCCGGCGACGACCCGAGAACAGCGCTCCGCACGGCCGCCGCGCAGAACAGCCCCGTCGCCGTCGAGAGCAAGAAGGCGCAGCACCACCGCGCGCTGCGCGTCCGCCTCATCAACTTCCTCCACAGGAACGACCCGGCGAGGATCGGTGTGCGGACCCCCCTGCCCCACTTATTTATGTAGTCCGCCGCTCCAGTCTTACGATTCATCGCGGGAACGACCAATCAGCAGGTCATTGGGGTTCTAGCAACACAAAGTCTAAAATTCTGGTCTGGTGGTGTGGCTTCCTAGGCTAGCCCACAAAATCAGTGGGGTTACCCCATCGTACGTGAAACCCTGTTTCTTCTTCCCCTTTCTCTGTCGCAATGAGTGAATTGCAGAAGTATTCTGAGGAATGCAACTATCAAGTGAAGCGCACGCGAAGCGCAGTACAGTTCACGATGTACTTCAGCAGCAAGTGAAGCGCCAGACATTATTCCCTTTCCGCACTTGTGTTTTTTTTATCGACATATTCTTAAGAAGACTTGCGAATTAGCATCAAGCATGCACGAGAGGCAGACAGTACTGCTTTAAAACACTGAATACAAAGATCATCCCCACTTTAAAAGTCTTTTGCAATTTTATTCCGCTAAAAAACGGTTCCTGCGAGAAGTAGCCAACCCCATCCAAAGTAGCAGGCAGTTGCATACCTCCAGTTCGAAGTGCATGTGTTTGCAAAAAAAAGGTGCAGAAAAATTGTCCACCCGCAGATCAAGTCGACGAGTTGCTCGCAGCATGGGCGGGGCAAGAAGAAGCGATGTTCGAGTCGTTGAAGCAGCACCTGGGGCACGCCCGTCCGCACGCGTCGGCCGCCGCCCCGCACGAGAGCGCAGCGGCGGCCCGGGAAGCCGAGGCCCGGCGAGCGGAGGAGAAGAGAACCCTCGTGCAGGGAGTCATCAGCAACTGCAAGTCCGGCGAAGAGTTTCGGAGGCTCCTCATCAAGCTGCTGGCAGCCGCGTCTCCGAGCGACCTGCCGGCCGTCTCGAAGGAAGTGCAGCTGTACGGGGGGCAGCCGCAAGGCCGGCTCACGGAGCTCGTCGAAGCGGTGTACGGCTACGACGCCGCGTTCACGGGCTGGCACGCCGACTGCCGCGGGATCGAGAGCCTCAGCGGCATCCCCGCCGCCCGCACCGCGTCCAAGGAACTCGACCAGGCCCTCCGGAAAGTCGCAATAGGCACCGTCGGCCACCTGGGCGTCCTCCCAGAGCAGCTCTCGCCAGCCTTCCGGATCCACGCGCCCGGGGGTGCCGAGGCGGCTCAGGGGGGGGGCCGCGCGAAAGGGTACGGCGAAGAGGAGCACCCGCCGTACAGCGAGCAGAGCACACCGTCCGCTGGCGCGCCGGCGGCGGCTCTTTTGGCGAAGGCGCCGAGCTCCTCACGCGCGGCGGCGTCGCCGACGGCGCGCGAGGCGAGCCAGGAGCTGGTGCAGGCGTCCGAGTCGTACCACCGGTCGTTGTCCCGGCAGCTCGACCTCTCGCTGCATCGCCGGGCCACGGCGGGCAAGGGGCAGGCCCTGGCGGCCGCGGCGTCCGCGGGGGCTCCTGCCACGCCGCCGCTGGAGCCGAGCTACAGCGCGACGCTTTCCCTGCTGTCCGGCACACGCGTAGGGACCGCAGGGAGGTACGTTCCCGCGCAGGGGCCGCGCCTGGCGCGCACGCATACCGCGAACGGGGCGGAGACGCCGCCGCTGGCCCGTGGCCTTCAGGTTCGCCCGGCGCCCGCATACAGCAGCAAGCGAGGCGGCGGGCCCGAAACGCCGCCGCTGCCGAATTCGACGCCGCCGCTGCCCGCCCAGGGCGTCCCCGCAGCGCGCAAGGCGGCCGCATACAGCAGCAAGCGAGGCGGCGGCCCCGAAACGCCGCCGCTGCCGCACTCGCCGCCGCCGCCGCCGCCGCAGCCTGCCCAGGGCGTCCCCGCAGCTCGCAAGGCGGCCGGCGGCCCCGAAACGCCGCCGCTGGCGCCGGAAGCCCAGGCTCCGCCGCCGCAGGCACCCGCGCAGCCTGCGGAGGTGCTGCGGCCGGCCGGTCCGCCGCACGCGAGGCCGAAGACGGTGGCGTGGCTGCCGGGGGCCAACGCGGCGGCAGCGCCCGGCGGTGCCGCGGCTGGCGTCCGGCCGACCGACCCGCGGCCGCAAGCTCAGCCGCGGCCGGCGGTGTCGCGGGCGTACGCCGCCGACCCGCCTGGCGGGCATGGGCAGGGTTCCGGCTTCGTTCCCGAACAGCGGCAGTACGGGGCTGCCGCCGGCCAGCGGCCGAGCGTGCAGCACTACCAGACGGCGCTCCAGCAGGCTCGTTCGAAGGCGATGGCGGAGCAGCAGGAGCAAGTGGACGAAGTTCGGATCAGACCCGTCGGCGTCCGCCCGCGCGCCATCAGCACCGTCCTGCGGGAACGGTCTGTGTCGCCGGAAAAGGAAAGAGCTTTCGCAGAGCCGCTGGGCTTCACCGCTGAATCTTCCGTCGTTCGTCGCAGGTAGCCGACGAAAAAGCTCCTCCACCAGCGCCGTCTTGCCGCGAGGGACGAACTGATCCAGCGAACAGCGCCCCGGGCGGCTGTACGAGGCGGGCAACGAGCTGTCGCGCAAACCCGGTTCATACTGAGCTCATTGTACGTCACCTGTGGTTCGGGCGTCAGGGGCTGAGTCGTGGGATCCGCTTTAAGAGTTGCACACACCGTGCACCTGGTATACATACCTCCAGAAATTTCACTGAGGACGTCCCAGAGGGTACGTACAGCCCGTCTGGATTTCCATCGCTCATGTACCCTTTCGAGGTGATACTTTGTGGTGTCGTCGCTGCATTTTTTCAAGTTTTCAAATTAATGCCGGCCCCCCTTGTTGCTTTCGTGCACCAACCACGGCTACCCTCCCTCCACTGAGTCTTCAACAGACCCATCGTTTTCGTAGTCGTCAAGACGTTCGATCTCGTTTTATCTGTTCCTCTCCCGGTATACTGTTGATTATTTGTACGTGCGTTAGAGCCGAAACGTTGAGAAAGGGAGGACTCTTTCGAATACCGTCGCAACAAAAAAAGAAAAGGAATTATTAGTGCGACAGCCAAAATTGCCGCCCTTTCTCTGTTTTGCTTTCTGGATGCCACCCGCGAATCGCGCGCAAAGAGTAGCAAGCCGGTCTAGGTTCCTGAGAGCGTCCGACGGCCGATGGACCGACGAGTATCGCTGCTTCTCGGTGGCAGTGTGCTGACGATCTTACCTATCTCCCTGTTCTGGCACCTGGTGGATTTGACGTGATATCCTGCTCTAAGTGGGCCACTTCTGGTAAGTCGTGAACCGAGCTGACTTAACTTACTACGGAGTCGTCGGTAGCGGGGTTGGTCTTGTACACAATCTTTTCTTCAAGTACGCAGCGGGCGCGTGGTGCACCTTCGGTCGAAACTAGTCGAGCAGCGATCGTAGCGGCTTCGCCTCGCGGCGCGTTGCCCCGATCCCATTTGCCAGCCTTGCCTTCGGGTTGCAGTATGCTGCTCGCTGTGTGGCTGGGTCTACTGCTGCGTACTGTCCTTGCTTGTGCGCGTACCTTTTCCCGCGAGTTGCACGTAGCTGCCGACTGCCATTGTTTTTGCGTTATTGGAGGATTAGAAGTAGGGGTGCGTTTACTGTCGGTCGGCTTCCGCCTGGGCACTTCCTGGTCCTGGTTTTCGCCACCTGCGGCTAAATCTGCGTGCGTGGTAAAGCCCCCAGGGGCGGCCGGACGGGAGTTCCTCAGCTGGAACCGCTAGCAAGGAGTAAACCAACATGGCTCGTCGAGGAAATACGGGGACTCTCACCCCTCTGTGGATACCCCATTCCAGGGGACTTACCTCGACGCCGTTTCACAAGGTAAGTTCCGGCGAGCCTCCCGTTGCGACTCGCGGAGATCATCATTCCCTGCAGGCCCGCCCGCGTCGGAAATCACACCGAAAAGGTCGACTTAACCCCTGCCCTGAAGCCCCCCTCCTGTGCTACTAGTAGCAAAGCATTGTGCTTATGCTGTGCAACTTCTCCCTCAGCCCACAGGGCGCCGAAGGGTGGTGGGGAGGGTGCGTGCGGAGTCGACGACTGATGTACTACAGCTTCGACTCGTCGGAGTCGGAAGACGGCGATGGGTCCTGCAGCAGCGTCACGGCGCACTCGTTTGTGGAGGCTGCCGCCGCGTTCGGAGTGACCAATGGGGTGGTTTCCGCCGCGAGTCAAAGCGAGGCGCCCGGCGCCCCTTCCGACGAGACCGACGGCGGCATCGACAAAGCGGCGATCGTGCAGAACGTCCGGATCCTGCTCAAGAAGCGGGAAGCCGAGCGGTCGCGCCGGCAGCAAAAGGAACGCCTCACGGGCGGCAGCAGCCCCATCGTCGCCGGGCTCGCGGCGGAGGACACCTCACGGGACGGCGGCCGCTGGGGGAAGGCGGAGCGGAGGGAGAACGGGGTCCGGCTGGTGACGTTGAAGCGGAGCGACAAGGGGGGAAAGGCATTCTGGGCGCTGTGGTGGTCGGTTCTGGCGGTCGTGAAGTTCCGCAGCTGCCTCGAAAAGCGCCGGCAGCGGGCCGAGCTTCACGCCCGGTCACGCCGCGTGGTCACCGACGCCGACCTGAGCGCGCAGCAGCGGAGCCTGCACGAGAACGACCTCGAAATCTCGCGCGCCATCCGGGCCGAAATGCGCAGCTCCGCCTACGTTCTCGACAGGGTCCGCAACCAGTCGACCGCCCCGGCCCAGCAGCCCCCCCGGGTACCCCGCAATTCGCTCCAGCCGCTCCTCGCCGCATACCTGGCCGCGCCGAAAAAATCGAGGCGCCCGCCCGCCGCCCAGAACACCCCGATGCCGCCGCCGTGCCTTCCCACGGTCGTCGAACCCCTTCTACCTGTACCCCTCCCCGAGGGTAAGGAAAGAAGTTGTCGGCCGCGGAAAAAGGAAGAAAAAGCGGAGAAAGAAAGGAAAGAAAACAAGACGGCGGGTCTGCGGTCCCGCGAAGAAGACTCGGGGCCAGCGCCAAACAACACGCACGAGCGGCAAGCAGCGTCCGAACACGAAGCGAAGAAGATGCTCCCTCCCGAGTCGCCGCACACACCCCCCAGCGTAGTACTGCCGTCGCGCGGCGCGAACGCCCCGGCGGCGAAGCCGCCTAGGCACGCCGACGCTGTGCGGCTGAACAGCTCGGTTGAGACGGCGGAGGGGGGTGTCCAGGCGCCGCCGCCGAGCCCGAGGAGGCAGCGGGCGAGCTGGGCCGCGCTGGGCATGGCCGCGGGGCTGGGTAAAGGCGGGCCCTGGCGAAGCCAGCCGAGCTTTCGGCGGCCGCAGAAGGCGTCGTCCGGCGACGGCAGGGACGACGATCCGCAGCGCAAGCTTCGCACGCTCGACGCCGCGACCCTCATCGCCATGGCGTTCCGCCAGAGCGCACACACCACCGGAAACAACAACAACAACGGCACCTTCAACGCGAGCAGCGGCCCGGCGCCGAACCCGGACGAGTACCACGAGACGACCAGCGAGGCGGAGGTGCTGTGCGCGGAGAACAAGCGGCTCAGCGACTTCCGCGCCGGCGCGAAGCCCGCCCCCGAACCCCGCCGCCTGCAAGGCGCCGGCGGCGCCTCCTCGCCGGGTTGCTTCCTCCCGAATCAGGCGGAAACTCCCGGCGGAGGCTCGAACCCCGCGGAACTGCAACCGCCGCAAAACCCGCCCGCGGCCTCGCCCCGCCCGGCGCTCGGAGTCACGGTGTCGGAGCCGGCCGGTCTGTTCCGTGCCCCGTCGCCAGTCCTCCAGTCGCCTCGGAGGCTGCGGGGGCCGCGAGCGCCGCGCGCCGCGCCGCTGTCGCCTGCGCGGCGGCGGGCGTCGGCGCGGCCGTCGCTGCCGGTGATCCTCGAAAAAGCGATGCCGAAGCCGCCGGCGGAGCCGCGGCACCCCGGGCACGCGCGGCAGCGCGCCTCGCTCGTCCTCGTTCCGTCGGCCGCCGGAGTCGTCTTGACCAAGCAGCTCGCCGACGCGACTCCCCTCGGCGCACCCCCCGCCGCCGCCGCCGCCGGTGAAGGCGAAGCCACCGACGACGCGCGCGGGCTCACCGGGTTCGACGAGTGGATCCGCAAGTACCGAGCGCGCCACGCGGAGCCGCCGCCAGACGCCGGCGGCGGCTGTAAAACAAGCGCGAAGCGCCCGCGGCCGCAGGGCGGCGGCGGCTGCCAGCGGCGGGGCTCGGAGCCCCAGCCGCGCGACGCCGCGCGGAACCCAGTCGAATCTGGGGGGGGTGCAGGGGTTGGGGGAGAGTCGCCGTTCCGGTCGGCGTGCGCCCACAGGGAGTCCGCGTCGGACGGGTCGCCTGGCAGCGCGGGGGGCGGGGAGGTGGCCGGGGAATGGGTCCACGCGCTGCGCTGGGGCGCGGGGCGACGCGAGCCGGTGCCGCCGGCCGGCGGCCCTCCGGCGGACCCGTGGCCCTCGCCGCAGCGGGCCGCGCCGCCGCCGGCGCGGCCCAGCCCGCGAGCCATCCCGCGTGCGCACTCGCCGTTGTACCAGCCGCAGCGCGAGCCGACCAAGCTCGGGTCCCCCGGGAGCAAGCCGCGCCGGGCCGCGGCCGCCGGCGAGCCGAAGCGCCGGAGCAGAGCGCACAGCGACAGGTTCGACGGGAAGCCCGCCGACGCGTACCGCTCGTTCGTGTACCGCCTGCGGTGCGAGCGGCAGGAGTTCCAGTGGCGGGTGCGCAGCGAGCTGCGGCGGGTCGCGGAGGAGCGGGAAAAGGCGTCGCAGCGCGTGATGAAGTGCCTGCTGAACCTCGACTGCGAGGGCGGCGTCCCCGGCGGCGGCGGCAAGGCGGCCAACCTGACGTCGGCTGACGCGATCCGGGCCGCCAAAGCGGTGGTGCTGCACGAGTCGAATGCGTCGCACGAGACGAAGCTCGCGGAGGCGGTCGCTGCGTGGCTGGCCGAATACCGGCACGGCGTCGTGTCCCGCCGCCGCGTGTCGGCGCCGGCGCCGCCGCCTCCCGACGAACCTGTGGACCCCCGCCTGGCCGCCACTCTAAACATCGTCGAGTTCTACGTCCTGCGCAACCGCCTCGAGCCGAAGAACCTCGCACACGTCGTGCAGTCTCTGCCTTCATTTTGCCTGTACTCAGAGGACGTCCAATACGCGTTGGAGCGCGCAGCGCCCGTGTTCAGCGTGTCGAGAGAAGCCCTCCGCGCCATGTTCAAGAAGCAGCACGTCCTCCTCCTGCAGGACTGCGTCCGGTCTGGCGAGGACGAATCGTCGTTCGCTCGCCGGGCGAGAAGGGCCGAAGAAGAAGTCGCGATGGTTCTGAAAATGGAGCGGGCCTTCGGCAGGCTGGCGAAAACGATCGACTCACAACACGCTGCCGGGTTTCAGTTTGTAGCCTGATGGGACTCGTGCACAAAACGTGCCCAGCTAGCAGGGCGGCTGAATGGGTCGCTTGACAAGGCTGGCAAAGCTTGCGAGAATCAACGGCTCCCCACACGCCGTCGGATACTGGTAAGAGTTGGAGATGCGTCCAAATCGTAATCATTGCTGGTCAATTCTAGAACCGCAGGTCGACGTTCAGGAAAAGACAGGTTACCCTGACCCCTGACAAAGGGAAATGCTTCTGAAAGTAGTGCTCGCCTTCGACAAGCCGGCAAAGGCTGTAGACTCACAAAACGCTGCCGGGGTTCAGTTTGTGGCCTGACGGGCGTGCACACCGCCCCGCATGCACACGGCAGCTCGCCAATAGCAGGTCGAAGAATGGGTCGTTTGGCGACGCTGGCAAAGCGTGCAAAAACAAACGGCTCTTCACACGCCGTCGGACATTTGTTCCAGGCCATCGCCGCGCACACCCTCTGCTCAGGTGCGTGGCGGATGGCGATGGCACTGAGAATGCAATGCACCTCACCATGATAATTACAAGAAAAGTCAACTCCGACGCACAGCAATCTAGTACAAGAATACCCCTCTGCTCAGATGAGGGCGAATCGTCGTTCAAAAAGATACGACAACGTGGCGTGCAATTTTTTGCAACGACAACCCGACACCCCCCAATGCCTTGCCGTTTATTTCGTCTTTTTCTTCGTCTTCTTTCTTGGAACAGAGCTTTTCAGTTGCTGCTCCGAAGAGAAGCGAAAAGAAAATAGAAAAGCGTTGCGAAATTGTCTCTGCTGATTCCGTTTTTACATTAGCGGACTCGGGGGAGAGCTGCTGGGTTTCGGATCAACAGTGCGTGTGGTAGTTAGCTCCAGTAAGGATAGATGCAAGCAGTGGAGGATCATGTAAATGTTGCACCGACTATCCTTTGTCAACACAGAGATGGAAGGTCAGCGCAACGACGGAAGGACCCGAAAGGAGCCACAAGAGCTAGATTTGAGCACGTAGACAAGTGAAATGTGCTCGAGTCGGGGTTTAGCTCGGGCGGCAAAGGAGACAGGGCGGAGGTGTCCCCATCTTTCTCCGCCTAGAGCCGCGAAGACTTCTGGCCGCGCTGCTGCTTCCAGACGTGTCGCATGTCGCATGTGGGGCGCATTCCGCGGGGTCGAGCTGCCTTCATGGGTGCCCCGGCTCGTCGCCAGTTTCTTGTTGGCGAGGCGTCGTCTCTCCCGGCGTATTTCTGCCATGAGCACCTGTACCCCCTTGTACATCAACACCGCAGTTGTACGGCAAGATCCCGTGGTTCCTCCAGCACGGCGGCGATCCAACCGCATAATTCCCGCGTGTTGCGGCGCATCCCGTATTTGCTGATACGCTGTGCTTTCCCACCAGACGTGTTCGACCGTCTCTTCCACGCCGATATCGCAGAGGGTACACATGCTATCTACCCCCACAGGACCGCTGCCCGCGTGTTCGTCATCACCGGCCACGACCTCCGCTATGCCGTTGGCCATCTCCGGTGATGTGCTATACCTGAGCCTGAGAGCGTTTGTCTTCTCGCCGTCAACGCCTACCCCGATCCCTCCGTAGCCCGGTCGTCTCTGCTCCAGCTGCCGCAGTCGCCAAGCCCGCACTACACGCCTGAACTCGTGACCTACTTCTCACTTGTTCCGCCGGAGAGGATCGAGTCTTCTTCCGTCTTGCTCCTGCACGTCGCCGAAGTCGGCGTTCCATACAAGCCCAATCTTCCCTCGCGTGTTCCGCCGCAATCCCTACAGGACCCCAGGTTCGCACACTCGCTCCGTACCTCTCCCGGATGAGCGCCACCCGTTCTCTCCAGATCGCCTTCTTCTTGCAAACCGCGGGGATAGCCAGCAAGGACCTGTAGGGTATGACCACGTGCGGGTCAAAGAAGGTGCGCTCGGTTGAGGACGCCGAGCACGATCTCTTGAGCGCTCTGTTTTCTGACGGGGTCCCAGCATGGGTCGAAATAAGCGGACGCCGAACGCCACCCCCAATTATAGGTGTTCCTCCGGTGCCCCGCGCAGCGGCGATTTCTTTTTTTTTTTTGCGAGCGAGGTTTGGGGCCAGGACCATATGCAGCCCGTTTCTCCCTTCACATAGACACCAAACCCGTTTTCTCTGGCGAGTCTAAATACAGGGGGGGGTCCGGGGGGCACCACCCCCCGGGAGACGGTACGGTACATTGAGCCTCAGCTGCCCCCCTCCCCCCTGTACAATTTCCCGAGGTGGGACAATTTTCTAATGCTGGGTTTCGAATCGGAAAACCTATTTGGACAATTTCCCAAGGTGGGACAATTTTCCAATGCTGGGCTTCGAGGTCGGAAAACCTATTTGGACAATTTCCCGAGGTGGGACAATTTTCTAATGCTGGGTTTCGAGGGCGGAAAGCCTATTTGGACAATTTCCCGAGGTGGGACAATTTTCTAATGCTGGGTTTCGAGGTCGGAAAGCCTATTCGGACAATTTCCCGAGGTGGGACAATTTTCCAATGCTGGGTTTCGAGGTCGGAAAACCTGATGCTGGGTACGGATGTTCGAGACGAAACGGAGTGTTCTCAGACGCACGAAAAGTAAAACGACCAGGAATGGAGTAACATCGTTACTGCCCGTTCTGAAGGATCCTCGGTTCGTCGAGAGTCTCCAGTATTTCTGCGACTTGTTTGCGATCCTGGCAGGTCCGCAGTTGAAGAGCCAGCTAAGTGTGGGCCACGGTGTTCACATTGAGGCTTCCATCGCTCTGGCGCAACAGCAGGTCTCGGCCATGCCAACAAAACCTGGGATTCCCCGGAATCTGAAAGATTTGCACATGAAAGTCATCAACGTCCTTGTGCCCGCGAGCCTTTTTTCCCCCCATGTGCTGGCAGCGACCCAGCTCCTTTCTGCGGCAGTCCCGCCCCCGACGGCTAAAGAAACTTTCAAAAAGTGCACTGGTGGCGAGTCCGAGGATGAGGGATCCAAACCACTGGCGCAAGCTCAAGCTCCGAAACAAGCTAAGGTGTCCAAGCTTTCTACGGCAGTCCCGCCCCCGATGGAGAAAGAAACTCCCAAAAAGCGCTGGTGGCGAGTCCGAGGATGAGGGATCCACACCACTGGCGCAAGCTCCGAAACAAGCGAAGGTGTCCAAGCATTCCTTGGCCGACAACGCGGAGATCAGGAAAACGGCGTTCAGGACCCTGTTTAGCCAACCTGCATCGGATGCTAGCCGTGCACCCGGTACTGCACTGCCTCCCGGATCACGGAGTCCTGTTGCGAAGGCGAAAATAAGCCCAGCTGCGTCGGGCAACGCACCCCCTGCAAAAAAACGTCGAAGTGAAGTAGCTCCTAAAGCATCGCCCCCGCCGAGTGGATCTGATGCGCAGACATGCCCGAAGCCCGCGCCGAAAAAACCCACACCGAAGAAGACTCTGCAGGCTCAAGAAGGCGCATGGAGAACCATGTGCAAACTCGCGAGAGTCGACACGAGCTTCCGCAAGAAAGACCTGATGAACCAGTGGGAAGCAGTTCGTCAGAAAGCTGTCCTCAACGAGGGCAGCTATGAAAACTTCTGGTCCGCAACGGTTGCAGAACTCGAACGGACAGAAGACAAGACAGGGATTGCAGTCGCCACAAGCCGAGTTCTACAAGTGGCTCTGTGCTGTAGCTGCCCGAGCAGCTGTGGGATCGAGCGAGACTTTGGGTTGATGCGCGCTCGCTTGGATCCCGCGAGGATCGAAACGTCGCTGAAAGCAGTCAGCAACGAACTCTTTTTGGTTCGAAACGGACCGAACCCGGCAGAAGCAAGGGAGTTGCTTGCTGAGGGGATGCTGAGTTGGGAGTCCTCGAAGAGACGGCGGGCAGCAGGGGGTGGGCGGAAACAGAAGGAGAAGAAGGATGGACACAGTTCGTTCCGTCAACTGCTTCAGAAAGTGAAGAAGGGTGAAGACGCTGACGTGACTGGAAAGGCTCTGGCGAAGCTCCGTCCGGCTGTCAAGAAGATTGCTGACGAGAACATCGTCATAGCAGAAATAATTGCTCTTCTTGCTGTGGTCGCGTCGTTGGTCGACGCGCCTGCGCCAGATGATTGTAGCAGCGAAGTTGACCAACGTGACGAGGTGATGGACGACATCGACGCCGAGGAGGAGGTGGAGGAAGATGACGCCGAGGAGGAAGATGAAGGGGGGTCCGAAGCGTCGATTCCGTCGTCGTTTGCCTAAGACTGTTCAGGCAATCCGCGATGTTCAAGTTAGTCACGTCCAACGTTCTTTGTGCCGTGAGCTCCAGGTAGTGAAATTCTCGACGATTTCCGCCCCCTTCGTTTTCTATCCGCACAAGGAAGCTCTACCCCGTCTTTCATCTTCGAAAAGCCTTCTGTATGCTGTCGTAGGGTTGAGAGGGACATGAAAAGACCGGGTAAATGAAAAGGCCACCCAGTTCCCCGGGAGAACGTCCACGTCAGGCATCTCATGCGAGAGTTCGGAAGCGACTTCGCAGCTCCGGATCTCTCACGTGGCACAGCTGCAAATATTTGCGAACAAGCGCGTGCGCCGCGAGGAGTAGATGACGACTGGCTACTTGTCACTACGGTTTGCTACAAACTGGCGTTTTTACTTGACTCAGTTGGGCACGCCGCAATGTGCCTCACAGGTTCCCTGCAGTAGCTAGCATCAGGTTTGCCACACAACCAGCATGCTAGCTCCTCTAGGGGCCGGATCTGCTGATTCGCACGGGTTTTAAGCTCAGAATTCAGTTTCGCAGGGAGAAAAAGTTGGTGAAAATTTTTTAAGTGTGTGACTGATTTCGAAAATTCTCTAAGTACAAATATGCCTAGTACGTGGTCACCCCCCACAAAAATAAGCAAACGCCGAACGCCGGCCCAGATTCTTATTTCTGCCTATGGGTCCCAGACACCCTTCATTAAGGCTGCAGTAAACCTGTTCATGCCCGCCTCCTCGCAGCGCGAGTTCACACGCGCGTCGTGGTTCGGCGGGTCCGTTTCGTCGCTATAACGCACCCCACAACCTTCAACTCGTCTGCTGTCTTCAGCCCCTTGCCACAGATCGACACGTTTGCAGTGTAGCCCTAAACCGTACCAAAATGCATGCACGTCTTGTCCGTGTTCACTGCCATGCCCGTGAGCCCGCAGAACTCCTCGACAACCGCCTATGCATCCTGCATACACCTTTCCAACATGCGCGACAGGAGGGTCAAGTCGTCCGCGTATGACTCGCTGGATGCGTCCTTCACTTCGTCAACGCTGCGAACCAATACCGACAGGAGGGCGTTGCCCCTGTTGGTATCCAGTTATTCCACTGTCCGGCGTTTCTAGGAGATGTCGGGTCAAACTCCATCCACTCCGTGTGCATATCCTCTCAGGTCTTCCCTCCTGTGGCACATTTTCTTCTGGCAGCCCCTCGAGTATTTTTGGTCTCATACGTAAACTTTGCGGGTTACTGCTTTCGACTAGTAAACCCACCGAGTACGTACTAGCTTTATAAGAACCCATTCGACGAAGGTCACCCGGTGACTCTAAAATCCCGGATTCTGAAGCGAACTAGAACTCTAACAACGAGCTGCAAACAGAGCTTCTCTCCCTCAAAACACTCTGCAGTTTGCTCTCGCGATGTCGATACTGGGAGGAAGACGCCTTGTGCGGACCCACTGAGTTCGTGGCGTATTACTCTCGAACCGAGGTCCACTGAGGAACACGTCAAAAATGTTGCCAAAGCCGGGCCGAGAGCGCGTGAACAACAGGGGAGGAAAATTGCACAACAGTGCAAAAATTGTGCGACAGAAAGCTTGGTCAGGCTGCCCAGTGGCCACATGCATGTAGACTGTATTTCGCCCGAACGCTCCCCCTCAACGCATCGCCAGCAGGTCCCTGCCGAGTGTAAGTATCAATTGGTGGGGGAAGGGGAGGGGAAAGGGGGCCGGACACAAGGTCACTCGCAAGATGCCCGCCATCGTCGACAGCGACAGCGACGGGGAGTGCGCAGTGGAGAGCGGGTCGGCGACGACGCCGCGGGAGAACAGCGCGAAGATGGGCGGCGCCGAAGGCGAGACCTCGGCCGCAGGGGAGCCGGAGTGCGTGGTGCCGCGGCGCGGCTCGCAGGTCAGCTTCCTGATGCGGCCGCCGCAGATGGCGAGCCACAACATGCGCACGGAGCGCAAGCCGACCCGCAACCGCTCGAAGCAAGCCTTCGCCGCCAAGCTCGGCGGCGTCGACACCCTCCCCGTCGATGACATCGGCCTCGACTCGGACCAGGAAGAAGACGAGGCCAAGAAGTCGCCCAGTCGGCGGGACAGGGAGCGGTACAGCAAAGCGCTCAGCCCAGACGACGCACTCGGCGCCGACGGGAAGGGCGCGCTGTTCTGCAAAAGGAAGGCATCCGGCCTGAAGCTCGGGCCCGTCGTGGGCACCGGGTTCCAGGCGCACGACGACCAGATGTACATCCCCGAGAGCTTCCGCCAGCAGCGGAACAACAGCTACGCGAACATGAACATGGGCAGCGTCAACTTGTCGTCGAGCGCGGTCAGCCAGTCGCTCCCGCCGGAGTCGGCTGACTCGCTCACGCAGCTGAACTCGACGCAGCGCAGCAACGGGTCCGGCATGCTGTCCCCGGCGGCGGAGAAGGAAAAAAAGGGCCTGCTCAGCCTCTTCGGCACGCCGCGCGCACACCCCGAGAAGCCGGACAAAACGCTCCTCGCGGCCTCCGACGCCGCCGCGTCCAACTCCACGTCTTCGCCGTTCGGGCGCAACTTCATGAGCATGTTCACCACGTCCGACCCGCGCGACGTCTCCCGGTCTCCTTCGACCGGCCTGAACGCTGATTCGAACAGCTTTTTTGGCCGCAGCAAGTCGAACAGAGCCCTGCAGAGTCCTTCCGGCGCGACCGACCTTTCCGACGCGTGGACGCCGAAGCGCCGCGGGAAGTCGAACTCGATCTTCGCGATGTTCGCCGGGAAGGCCGACGACAGCTCGCACCACGCGAGCGAGGCCTCGAGCCCCGTCGCCGCCGGCCCGAAGCAGACGTTCCCGGCGGGCGGCGGGGGAGGGGGAGGAGGAGGCAGCGGGCGGAGGCGCAGGGGGCTGAGCTTTCTGTCAGTGGGGAAGCCGCCCGTGGGCCCAGTCAAAACCGACTCGCCAGGAACGCCGCCGCCGTACGCGCACGACGCCGCGTTCGACGGGGAGCAGGCGAAGGGGAAGGGGAAGGGCGTCGCCGGCGAATCGCCCGCGTCCAACAACAACTTGGGCGACTCCAGCTTCTACAGCGACGGTGACCGCTCGCACTTCGCGGGGCTGAGCGTCGCCAGCTCGAACACGAAGGGTCGCAAGACGTCCGGCCCGCCGTTCATCGTCCGGGCGGTGTCGCAGCTAGACGTCCTGCGCGCGGCGGTCACGCCGACCCTCAGCAGCCGGAACAGCAGCTGCGGAAACGCGCGCGGCGACAAGCGGCCGGGAGAAGCCGGGAAAGCCGGCAACGGGACGCCGGACGACAAGGCGGAGACCGACGCCGAATCCAGCGACAGCAGGGGACGCGATTTCGAGCCCGCGGCGGGCGGGCTCGCTACATTAGGGGATCCGGCCGTTCGCGTGCCAGACACCGAAGAGACGGGGAGGTCGGCTGCGAGGGATGTTGGCGATGCGGGTTCGAAGTGCTTGCTGTCTCCGTCTAGAATGCCGTTGCCCTACGGGGTGGATGCTTCCGAAGGAAGGATGTCGCCGCACATCTTATCGCCGACAGCAAGCCAAGCGCCGTCTCTTCCCCTTCCAATCTCTCCGGCCTACCTGAACCAAACCATGCTCGAAGCCAACCACCGTCTCGAACTTCTCGTCTCGCAACGCCTGATCGAAATCCACCTCGCTGCCACCCATCCCCAAGAAGAAACTGCGAGGAGTAACATCCTTGAAGCCGAAGCCGACCAACGTTCTGCCCTCTTCAACCAAGCTCTGTCGTCTCTCATTGCCGCTGAGGCCTCCACCCGAAGCCGCCTGTATGTGAGCCATTTCACTAAGCACAGGTCTGCGCTGCTCAAGATAGTCATCCAGTCTTCGAAGGAGGTCGTTGCCGAACAAAAGGTGTCGGGCCGCGCACTAGAAGAGCTCATCGAAGTTAAGACACGCCTCGCCCTCTGGCTTTCGCAGTTCGGCCTCGACGTGTCTAGCACAGTCAACCCTGACGACTCGTCGTCAACGTCCGGCTACATCGAGAGACCGCTCTTCCTTGGAAGCACGCCAGAAACCAGCATCCGGTCCAAAGCAACGCAAGAAGGGAGTTTCAGGTCCGGCGCCTCTGCAATTCGGTAGGGGCTGCATGTTGGTGTGTATTCACGTGAAGAAGAAAGGGGTCGTTGTAGAGCAGCTGTAGCTTCGCTATTAAGAAAGCGAAGCATGTGACACCCCCACAAGCTAATCGACGCTTCAAAGTCGCCGTCATTGATAGCTGTACAGGAGTGTCGGGCTGGTTCTAGACGAAGCTCATCGAAGTCAAGGCTTACTTTCGCAGCTCGGATTGACGTTGAACAAATCGCTCTTCATCGGAAGCGGTCCAGAGACCAGCAACCAACCCAGAGTACCGCACGAAGCGAGTCTTGGTATGCGCGAAATAAGAAAGTGGAAAAATACTAGCAGAACGGGAAAGCCGCCATCGCAACCTCGCCTCGTTCCATCCGACCATTCAGCCGGCGATCCCGCAGTCTAGCTGTGGAAGGCTGTTGGTGATCGTGGTGCGTTTCGTCTCTTTCTTTTTGCCGGCTGCGTAAAAGTTACACAAGTCGTGAGCTGCGCCAATATCTACAGCAAGAGTTGCTCGTCCCGTCGAAGCTATTCTATCCTTCGCTTGTGAAGACTAGCGTTGAGTGCTGAGCGCATATGCTTGGCATCCATTCGGCACGTGCAGCCGCTGTTTCAGCTGGCGGCCAGTAGCTTGCGGTAGGCTTATCGTCGAACAGGCAAAGCTACCCAAGTGCTCTGAATCCCCTATTTTCTTTTAGGGTCAGAAACGGCAAGCGAGACGTTTCTTCTGCCACGGGAAGATTTCAGGGAGGTTCAGCGATTCGGTCACCTTTTTGGTGCTCGAAAACGGACTCGTTTCGATTGAGGCGTCGCGGGGCGGAAGCGCAGCAAAGGAACGCCATTTGTTGTTGATTGTCGAGTGCACGTTTTGTCACAGCCACCCAACGACAACGACGCACGCTGTTAGACGAGCCCCACGTGAGACAGGAGGCGTCTGAACACTCTATCCAAGGGAAAAAATGCACGAAGCAGCCTAGTTTTACTGAAACCTTTCGATTTACTCCCGGCATCCGCAGACGCGCGACCGACCACGGGAAAAAGAAAGAATACGAGCTAATTCGGACGGAGGGGTTCAGCGAGCCCTTATCTCCGCACGAAAGAAAACGGAATGACTAAAAAAGCAAGCAAGACCCGAAGAAAGGGACAAGCCGGCCGGCAGCTACCCTATTCAAAGCCATCGAGGGCAACCCGGAGTTTTCGATGCTGGAGGGCACATTTCCCTGCCTCTCCAAACAATCTGCAGACACTAAGGTTCCCCGCCGGTGATGGCCCGCCTACTGTGTCCGCACCTCCCACCGCGCAGATAGGATATGGTAAAGCATACGCGACATGCTGCCCTCAGCTCGCGGGTTTCCTTCCTCGAGTTTCACGGGGTGCACGCATCATCAGTCGTGTCGGAGAACCGCGTGATTGTTTTTTCTTTTGTTTCTTTTCAGCTGGATCTAGAAAAGGTTCGGTAGCGCATTGCTATGACTGTCTCGTCTCGTGGCTAGCAGGCTGTTCGGGTAGGCTGACCATTGGGCAATGTGCAAGTAAGTCTTGTCCTGACCACGATCGAACAGCCGTAGATACCAGGGACGAGAAACAGGAGTTCCTCGGAATGCGCTGGCCCGATGGGCTTCTCCATCAGTAAGGTAAAGCCAACCTGTCTCACGAACGTCTAAACCCAGCTCACGTTCCCTGTTAGTGGGTGAACAATCCAACCCTTAGACAATTCTGCTTGTCTAGGTTAGGGAGAGCCGACATCGAGGATCAAAAACCGCGGGAAAACTACGTCGGTCTTCGGATACGTAGCTTATCCGTATCCAGCGACAAACGGCAACTGACATCTGCTCGCGAATCCGGTCAGCTGGGGAGTTTGGCATGCGGCACAGCGGGAACAGAAGCCTAAAAGCTTGCTCGATGCACGATCTTCAGTACCGATCCTCGGCGTGAAAGGCCTAGCAATCCTTTGGTCTTGCTTCATGCTCAAGAGATGAAGCCGGAGGTGACAGAAAAGTACCACAGTGATAACTGGCTTGTGGCAGCCAAGCGTTCATAGCGACGCGTTATACTGAGCGACGATCGATCTAGCGAAGCGTGACGATTTTCCGCGGGCCCCAGTGATACCACGGCCGAAAAGACGTGAATTGTGCACCAAACAAGTTATTGCTATCTTATGAATACCGGTAGCTCACAACCCCAACAAAGTTAAAGCAGGCCGTTGGCCTGTCTTTATTAACAGTATCGTCCGACGTGCTCGGGAGGGCGTTTCCCGAGCGCCAACAAGCAACTCTTTTCTTGTCTCCGAATTCTCGTTTGCTCACGCTTTCAAAACAACAGGGGTCGTATTCCTTTTTTCTTTGGAACGGTTTCTATCAGAAAAAGCCCCAAAAAAACGCGAAAGGACGGTGCTACGGCATGATTCGGCAACCGCTGCTAAACGTGCATGCTAATCCATGTGGTTCATGTACTTAAAAGAACTCAATGCTAAACGTACTGTACTTTATTGGTGGCTTACCGTGGTCGCCAGCAAGCCTCCCTCGGGTTTGTTAGGTATAAAACGGTGCCTGGGGGTCCGCTACACCGGCGACGAAGCACTGGAGGAGCTGCAGGAGGCGGCCGGCGACCTCGTCGCCCCGCCACGATACGGCGGAGGGCTGGCGTACTTCGTCACCGGCGGGCGGAATGAGCACGCCGCGGACATCACAGCGGCGCTCAGAGATGTCGGCTGGAACGGGGCGCAGAGGAAGTCCTTCACGAAGGGAGGGAGGACGAGGCTGATCGTTGTGTCGCAGCAGCCGCCGCCAGCCACAGTAGTGTCGAGGATGGGCCGCGACCCTATCTTCGTACGCCCGATCGCAAGGGGGGACGAACCGCGCGGCGGGGCGAAGGCGAACGTGTGGGAGGGGCGAATCCCCAGGGCCTCGCTGCCTAAGCAGGCAGTCAAAAGCGACGCGCCGATGGACCCGAAGGAAGGCCACATACACGTGTGGCAGGAGCCGGAGCGGAACAAGGGCACGCAGGAATGCGAAGAGTGCGAAGCACCCCGGCAGAACGGGACGATGATGCGCACATGCTTCTGCGCTGCCCGCATCTGTGGTACGTGCTACACGGCCGCAAGCAAGAAGTGACTCGGGAACTCGACGCTGGTGTCACATGGGGCTGGTGAAGGCCAACTCCATGTTGACTGCGAGGCGGTCTGCTGGACCAGCCACGACCTCTCCGGTGCCCCTGCAACCGCGCCACCTGACGCGTCACCAAACCACCACGACCCGAAGACCTCGGAACCAGCCGTCGCCTGCCTGGCGCCACTGCGATCTGCCCTGCCCTCGTTCGGGCTGCCGAGTCCTAGCACCCCTGCCAGGCAGTTCGATCACGCAGAGACGGAAAAAGAGAACTCCTGCTCCTCTTCTTTTCCCCTCCCTCTCTCTCACGGCGCGCCTGGCCTCAATCGCCCGGGAGCGATACCCCGAGGGACCGGTTATGCGCACAAACAATCCCCCTACAATAGCCAGTGTGCCCGGCCAACTTGCAACGAGGGCCCCCCCGCCAGGGTGGAGGGACCCATCCCGGGGCTAAGTTTCCAGGCGATCCCTCGGGATCTTCTGGATAGACTGAGCCGAGCACCCGAGCTCAACCCGGAAGCCCAATGGGGAAGGCTGGGGGGTGGACGCAGCAGGGAAACCCAGCAGTGGGGGCACGCCTATCGACTAGGTGAACCCCCGATCAGACTGGAACGGGATATCCCCGAGGGGCCCCTGAAAGAAGCGGCGGATCTCATACGTGACCGCCTTGGGTGGGAACCGGACCAGTTGCTGGCCAACTGGTACCGGAGGGGAGTGGGGATCAACCCCCACAAAGACCAGAGAGAACTGGGTCCGAGGGTAGCGACCATATCGCTCTTGAGCGACACGGTCATGGAATGGGAGAGGGGGAGCCGGAAAGTGAGAACCCCTCTGCCGGTCGGCACACTGTGCCACATGGAAGGCGAGGCCAGGAACCTGTGGACACACGGGATTCGTCCCGATGATGTCGCACGCGACCGGGTCTCGCTGACCTACAGGGCCGTGCGCGAGGCCGCCTCCCAAAGTTTGCAAGGCCGGGACACCCCGCAAGAAACTCCCATACCCCCCCCGCCCAGCCCTCAGGCATCCACTGCACCCCCCCAACATCAGTCCAGCCCCGCGCCACGGACACTTTTGCTTCATCACCAAAGAACTCTACAATCAATCAAAGAATCAGCAAGACAGCGGCTGATAACCGCGGGGGACGTCGAACAAAACCCTGGTCCCGGCCGCGCGGAGATGAGGTTCGCGACGTTAAACGTAACCAACCTACTACAGTATCTCCCAGCGGCCGACGCGGTGGAAGCGGATCTTCTCTGCTGCCAGGAGGTGACACTCCTTCCGTGCAAACGGGTGCAGGCGGAGGAATACCTGCGGAAATGGTGCTGCCACTGGGGTCTGCCACCACCCGGAAGACTCTGTAGGAACTCCGGTAGTCGCTCGACGATGAACGCCGCGAACGGAGGGCTCTCCACTCTAGTACTGAGACCGATACCGGCGTACGATACGATGACGGCGCTCTCGCACGCAGCAATACGGTCCCCGGACCGAGTGAGCCATACGGTAGTAGCAACAGGGGCCGGCAACACGTTCGTGCACGTGTTCAATGTCTACTGCCCTTCCGGAAACGGGAGGGCGGAGAGCGAGGAGCGTGAGGACATGCTGGAGAAGATCCTCTTCGCAGCGGCGGATAGCCTCGGTGACGTCCCCATAATGGTGATGGGTGACCTGAACACAGAAGAAGACCGGTCCCCTGTACTGCGGAAGGCACTAAGGAATGGATGGTCCGACGCAGCGGAACTGCACCATGCGCGTACCGGTGACACACCACCACCACCGACCTTTACCAGCGCCCGGACATCGGGCACGAGGATCGACCGCATACTCCTCAACCGAATAACGACGGGAGCTTTCCGCCAATGCGTCACCACCGCGGTGAACGTGCCGGGACACCGGCTCGTGACAATGACCCTGGACATTGCGGCGCTGCGCCAAATCGTGTGGCGATTTAAAGTACCGCGGGAAATCTCTACGGAGGGGGGACCCAAGTGGGGCCTCTCGGACACAGAAGCTTACAGGGAAGCCGTACAGAGACTGGCCAACTCCGATTTCGCAGAACGGCTGGCAGCACAGCGAGTGGAAGAGGCCTGGCTCGAGTGGTCACGAGTCAGTGAGCAGTACTTGCAGGATGCCTTCGGAATCCCTGCGGAAGAAAGGGGAAGAAGTACCGGCCGGGGGATAAAGACGTCACCTAAAAGAGTCTGCATCACGGCAAGCACTGCGAGCGACGGGTCGGGGGCGGCGAACAGCAGACAGCTACGGCTCCGGAAGGCCATCCACAGGATGGAACGCATCTGCAGCTACCTTGCGCAACGGCGCGGGCCGGAGGCAGTTCCGCATGAGGTATCCCGTTGCTGGCAGAACAGCAGGCGGCTGGCACAGGCGTGCATGAAAGATGGCCAAGGGACAGAAGGATTCCCGGATCATGAGGAGGCGAAGCAGCTTCTCACGGCATTGCGGGAAGAGACGAGCAGGCTCGGAAAGGAAGGATCGGCGGCCAGGTTTACGAAATACCGAGACAAGCTGAACGAGAGGGCCGATGCGAGCAGACGATGTCTGACAACCATCTGCGCCGGACGCGCTGAGCCGTCGGGGGTGTTGCGAAAGGGGGCGGGAGTGACTGCAAATGTTGACGAGATGGACGAGGTGCTGAACACTGCGTGGGACCCTATCCTGCGTAAGTACAAGGACGGGCCAGAGCCGGAGTACGAGCCGTTTCGGGATCGGTTCCGGGATCACATCGGCCCACATATGATGGAAGCCGGAACAATCACGGGGGAGGAGCTGCGAATTCTGCTGAGGAAGAAGCCGAAGAAAAGCGCGTCAGGGGTGGATGGCTGGCGTATGGCTGAACTGCGGGAGTTGCCGCTCCCCCTGCTGAATGCACTTGCGGACGTCATGAACCTGGTCGAAGCAACTGGAGACTGGCCGGCAAGCATGACAACTGCGCTGGTGTCGATGGTGCCGAAGGATGAGAGTCAAGACCCGCTGCACACAAGACCGATAACCGTCACATCCGCCGTGTACCGCCTATGGGCCTGCCGCAGGCTGGCGGACATAGTACTGTGGCAAGAGGAATGGATCGAAGAAGGACAGAAAGGCTTTCGACCAGGTCACCGGATCGAGGACGTCTTGATGGAAATTGGGCTCGAGATGGAGGACGCCTTGTTAGACGGGGAGCCGCTCTACGGTGTGGCGCTGGACTTCCGGAAATGCTTCGACATGGTCCCGCGAGAGATAGTACTGCGCTTAGCCGAGGACTTAGGATTGCACAATCGGGTTCTCAAGCCGCTGAGGGCTATCTACAGACTGCTCGCGAGACGCTTCAAGCTACCATTAGGGGTGGGCAGGGAGTTCAGTGTGACCAACGGTATCCTTCAAGGGTGCCCTGTATCCGTCATACTCATCAATGCCCTGCTGTCGGTAGTGATGAAAGCGGTCAAGAAAGAAGCGGAGGGTGTGAGTCCAAAGTCATACGCGGACGACGCCACACTGCTGTCCAGGCTGTCGGAGGCCGCCCTGCAAAAGGGAGTGGACGTAGTAGACGAGTTCTGCACACTCACCGGGATGGAGCTAAACCTCCAGAAGACGGTCGCGTTCTCGACGAGACGTAGGCATCAGTCGACTCTCAAACTCCGCAGCGTGGATGCGCTGCTGCGGTTTAGCAAATCCGTCAAGTGCCTCGGGGTCCTAGTCTCGACGGCGAAGAATAGGACGGAAAGGTCCGACTCGGAGAGGGTGGAGAAGGCGGCTGCCCTGGCGGAAGGCCTCCGCCATGCGCCGTTCCGGTACGAAAAGCGGGTCCGGATTGTGCAGTCGAATGTGCTACCGGCGGCGCTGTCAGGCTGCTCTTTCGCGCCGGTATCGAAGGTGGCGATGAAACGGCTGACGACGTCGGTGATGGGACTGATCTGGGGTGGATCCAACCCGAAGCGCGCGAGGGAGATGGTCCTAAACTTTCAGGAGAAGGGCCACCTGACGGATCCCGGTACATGCCTAGCATATAGGGTGACGACAGCGTTTTACGCGGCGTGCGAGAGGTTGCCACGACTGCTGCCTCTGATGGAGAGCATCCGGGGAAGATACGCCGAGGGGGACCTACCCCTGGGGCCAGTTGGACTGGCGATGAGGAGCATGGAGGAGTGTGGACACGTATGGGGACCCGGGCCCCTGTCTCGCACGCTGAGGAATGGTGCAACATATGACCCGTTAGCCTCGGCACCTTCGAAGAGGGGACATGAAGTTAGGGCGGACTTGAGGGCGAAGACGTGGTCCCGACTGGTGGCGAGGCGGCCGGGATTTGAGGGCATACAGAGAGCCGACCTGGAGCGGACGAACACCTTCTGGAGGATGCGTGAATGTCCCGCGCACACCGCGAGGCTTATACGTGTAGCGTTGGCGGGGGGGGTGAACACGGCTGAGTACACGTCGCGGATGAGGCAGGCCGGAGCTGAGCCGCAGGCGCCCAGCTGCAAGCACTGTGGAAGCGGCGACACCGAGGACGAGAAACACGTATTCGCTGCGGAGCGTACTGCCGAGCACATGCCGAGCTGATGGCAGCCAACCGGGCCGACTGGCCCAGATGCACGCTGGAACACGGTGTGGTAGTACCCGAGAATGCCCAATTCTCGAGGCGGCTCCAGGAGATGATGGCTGAAATCCTTGCGGAACGGGCTGGGCTCGAAGCACGTGGCTGGGTGGCCAGGAACCCCACGACCCCCTGGTCGAGAGCGAATGCGATGCCTGCCGAGAAATTTGACCACCCCTTCGCGCGGATTGCCCCGGCATGGACGTGGGAGCGGAACAAGACCTGGGGACTACCGACGTTTTATGCGTTGGTAGCGTGGCTGTCGGACATGCAATGGACCGAGAACGGGCAGGCGTCAATGCTGGAGCTTGCGATCGACTTTGAACTCTTCTCGGGCCTCAGCATGCCGCTGCACGGGAATGCGCCGAAGGGGGTGAGAGAACGGGGAAACGTCCTGCGCTGCATGATGAGCGCGTTGGACAAGCTGGCGGCACAGCAAGGGCTGGGAAGCTGCATGAGAGGAGAGAGGGTGTGCCCGACGACGTCGCTGTCGTTCATGGGCATCACGGGGATATCGGGTATACGGCCCAGGCCACGCTTTCGCGAGGCACACACGGGGACGATACTTGAGGAACAAGTGAAAGGAAGCGATGTAGGGACGCAGTGCCCGGCGTACCCTGACTGGACGATCGGGAGAGCGGCGAGGTGGGCCCTGCCTGCCCCACCACAACTGCACCCAGACCCCGTGCATATGCCGGGTGTCGATATAGAGAAGGCACTCGTCACGTGCGCGACCCATCACAAAGGGAAGTGTGAGGCGTGCAGAGCACTCGTCCGAAGGGACGTTCCCACGGTAGAGATGTGCTGCCGGCACCATCACCACGCGAACGATGGGCAGCCGATCGCGGTGTGCACAGAGCACAGCACGACGAAGTGCGGCGAGTGCAAGACGGCGGCGGCGTGTTGCCGCAGCGGGCATCATGCCTGCCGCACGCATGGCAGAGGAACCTGCCAAGAGTGCAAGAGGCTCCCTACGCTGACGCAGGCGACCGGCGGCATGTTGCCGCCGCGGCCACCACCAGTCCAACGAACCGAACGTCCCGTCAACCCCCGGACGCAACAAGAAAAAGAGGCCCTCCTCACCCACCCAGGTGGGCGTACAACGGGGAACGCCAGTTGGAAAGCGAGCGGCGCAAGCGCCGCCCGCGGCAACGAAAAAGGAGACGGCGACGACCGGACGGGCGACCAAAAGGCCGCCACCAACGCCAGGAACCAGCGAACGACCAGCGCTGAAGAAAAGGGTGCTAGGCACCCCGAAGGAAGGCCCGATCGCCGGCCGCAAGCGGAAGAAGACGAAGGCGACCACCCCCGACTCAGGGGTGCATCGAAGGAAGAAGAAGGTACCGAGGGCAAGCAGCTCTCAGAAACGACCGGGGACCACGGGCACACCAACGCCCTCGAAAGTGAAAAACGGACACACGTGCCCGCCCTCGTACTCGCCGACTCAGTCTCTGGAATCGCAAGAAAGCCAAACCCCGCTAGCTCCACAAATGCTCGACCTTGACGACGCAATGGCAGGTGACGACGTCATCCGATAACCTGACTTTCAAGGCAGTGCATGCTAATCCATGTGTGGTTCGTGTACTTAAAAGAACTCAATGCTAAACGAACATGACGTGGGCGGCATAGAGAGAGTACGACAACTCTATGGCACCATAAAGTCCAGAAGAACCATGGTGAAGAAAGAAAACCAAAAATACCGTCATTTAAAGGCATGAAAAGACGCTGAAAGTAAATAATGTTGTCGACAACTAAAGAATAAACCAAAACTACGCATTTCTTTGGAACGGTCGTGTCAATGGTTGGCTCCACCCGGGGAAAAAAAAGAACAGGGAACGAGTACTCTATTCCGACGGAGGTTGAAGGCGGAGACAAGTGGACAGAACCCGACCTTTTCCCACTGCGACGTTTGGTACGTCCTTTGCTGATTATTACAACCGTCCTGCAGAACAGCGGCCTTCTTCCGTTTTAGAGTCAAAGCTTGCCATAAGTCTTTTGAGAGTCGCACTAATGCGATTGTCAGTATTGAGACAGAAACATTTTGCATATCAGACAAGGACGGCATGTGCGCACGATCGGGACATGATAATATTACGTTACGTGCTGAACACTTGAGCGTAGGTTTCTCGGTTCAGTTCTCGTGTCTCTGCTCCTCGTCGAGATAGGTCAGTCCGCCCAAAAAGGTAAGAGATTCCAGTGGGTGTCGGTAGCAAGTTGTCGACAACTAACAAGTAAAAGAATAAAACAAAACTACGCATTTCTTTTCTGACCACTTCGACATTTTATACCTCGGGGAAAGCCGACCATGTCTTATGAGCCCCATCAACCAAAACACTCAAGCATCTGGTTGTCCTGTTCCTTTTGTTTCCTATTTGTGGGGGTCGTTCCTTCAATAGCTGCTGTCGTATTTTTGTTTGCCAATCAACAAGGGAGACGCGAGCCACGACAGCCTGCTTCTAGCAAAATAAATGTGTCGCTCGAAGGACGATCGGAATTGGGGCAAAGGTTTGCAGCACAGTATGGCCCGTATGTGTCCCATCCCGACAAGAAAATGCTAAATAAAAAACACGAAGTACGAACAGAAATCTCACAGCCTCAATGGTCAACCGGAGACCCTAAAACACCGAACCTCTAAACCACAATAAACGCTAGAAATGTGTAAATGATACAAAGCCAGCCGCAATGGTCAACCGGAGACCCTATAACCGAACCTCTAAACCACAATAAACGCTAAACGCAAGGCCCGCCCAACTGACAGTGATCGGCTGCGGTGTACCGGAGGTTCAGGAATACCGGCTTCATAACTCGAATCAGTCTAAAACACTCCAAAAGGTTATCCTGCAATGCAGACCATCGGTCGGGGCATCCAAAATCGGCGCCCGTTAGTCTCGACTGCAATGGGTTGCCTCCCCCGCAACATGACTTCGCTTTGTATAAAAATAACGCTAAAAAGAACGGGCAGCCGCCCACTGTGTCATGGGAATCAATCAGCTCGAGACGCGGGCTCCGGGTGCAAATCTGCAGTCGAAGCACAAGCACTCGACCGCGCCGCAAAGAGTATGCTTGCCATCCATACGAGAAATGTCGGCATCGAGGCCCGAAAACATTCACTGCGTGAAGGTCTCCACCGGACGCAAAAGCCACGAACTCCGCGCGCGGCACTCCGCTGTTGCACCAAGCTACTCTCTCACTCGATCTCTCTCACTCTCTCTCTTTCTCTCTCACTCTCTCCCCCACACCTTTTTTTCTGGTTTGTTTTCATTGCTTCTTCATCCTTTTTGTTGTTTTGTCTGTTCTCTTCCAAAGCCGCCTTCGGCATAGCCTTCAAAAGAGCTTTTAAAAAGGTCTCTCATCACAAATGACCGTTGTGGCCAGTGGTAGGCTGCTCTCCTCGGTTTTGCACTGAGGAAGTGCAGGTGCCATGAAGGCAGTTATCATGCACATTTCTTCCGAGGAAGGGTCTGTAGCACGGGCATGATCCGTCATGATGAATTTGTTTTCACCAGCTCGAGTTTAGCTTGAGTGCTTGGGAAAAACACGCTGCTTTTATTCCCGAGCTTTTATTATCCCGCAATCGAACCAGGTAGTAACACCCAAACACATACACACCTCTCCGGTAGCTCCCGGTTCAGCCAACTTCCCGCGGTCTTCTTAAAAGGTTCGAACGAATACGACGAATACGAAAAGGAAGTAGTGAAACGCAGAAAACATCTATTTAGTCGGACCTAAGCTATTCCAGTCCTCGGGTTCAGGGCATGTCATGCGACTTTCCAGCCATGTTGTGCGCGCCGACACTTTAAATACGAGTGTTGCGAGTGTCGCACCCCGAGTAGGCCCAGGACCAAATACAAATGCAAATGAAAATTGCAAGTGTGTTCGTCGTGTCGGTCGCATGAGTCTCTTTCGAGTACGTACACAGTGGTGAGGAGAATAACGAACGAGTGAATAAAGTAGTTTAGAGAATGGAGGTAGCACGAACTACCCAACCGACGGAGATCACCGCAAACCTTCTTACTCTCCCCTATAACGAACGATTGAATAAAGTAGTTTAGAGATTGGAGGTAGCACGAACTACCCAACCGACGGAGATCACCGCAAACCTTCTTACTCTCCCCTATTATGATCCAATTTCAATGAATTTGTCCCCCCATGAGAGGCAGCGTTCTGCCTAATAATTAAACTAAGATTTTCCGCCCCGGGTCCACGATCCGCTTTGTTTAATTCCATTTGCTCTTTCGGTAGCCCGAATCCGAACGAAAAAAAGAAAACAGAAAAAGCTATTCACCTTAACAAAAGATTTAATGCCAATTCTTCGAAACGTTCCGTTTGAGTTTTTAAAAAAAGTGCCCAGTGTTCTTTCTGGGATGCTTGGGGTCAGGGGAGGGAGGGGAGGGGGGGGCGTTTTCGGGGCCGCAGGAGTGTTATCTTGTTGAGTGACTGTGCCCAAGAACCGTCATTCGATGATGGAGAAGGTCATGGTGTATCGCAGAACTCTAAAAGCCACGTTGACGAACGCAGAGACAAAAGCTAGGCGTTCTTTTACACCCGCACCAGGGGTGAGTTAGCACGAAAGAGAACTCGCAGATAGTCGTACCCATCTTCTCGCAACTTATTCGGGTTAAACTTGCCAGCACGGCCCTCGTTGATGGCCGGTAGTTTCATGGAGAACTCGCTGTACTCTACATACCAGAAACACAAGGGCGGCACCGGCAACCAGACACCCCGTCAGTGACCTGTCCCCTGCTCAGCGACGGCTCAATACACCACTGCCCCTGGCCTTGCGCTTTATTTGCTGACCGCGAAGCTTATACATGATACGCGTACCACTTTGTTACCAGTTAAGCCAGTACTCCGGCGAAGCCTACTCGCGCACTATAGTCTGTTCTGTAGAACCCATGGTCAAAGACGCGAGAAGACCGTCCACACAGTCGCCAGTTCCCTTCCGTTGTCTCGAGGCGGAAACAGACTGCAACTTCGATCCCGATTCAGATTCTCAATCAAAAAAAAAAAGAAGAAAATACTCTCCTTTTCCGCGCCCGTTCGCCGCTTTGTTCACGCTGCGTTGTGTCGCAACGATTCCCGCGTGCCTGCCACGAAAATAGGGGCCAGGGCGGAAGGGCAAGCGAAGGGTGAACACAACGATGTTTTCTGGGTAGGCAACCTTGTACAAGTGATTGCTGGTTCGGAATAGTAGTGGTCTTGAGATCTTTGGTCTCATACGACAGAAAGAAAAAGGGAAGGCGAAACCCGTTATCACTGAAAACGGAGAGTCCTCCAAGAGAACTCGTACGATTTCTTTCAGCAAAGAGTGATGAATTGTGGTGTGAAGGCCTGATAATCGCACTATTTGCAACAGGTTTACCAATTGTAGTGTGTGGGCACCTCCTCGAGTGCGAGGCGGTGGGATCTAGTTCACTCCGAAGTTTCCCTGGCGCGTTGCGCCAGGTAACGCGAATAGTCGGAGGTTTCTTGGGCAATCGCTTCTTGGATCTGCTCTCAAACTTTCAATTGGGCCGTGAGCTCGGGGTTCCTTCATCGGAACCTGACTAGCATCCTGGTTCCAAGTGGGCCTTCTGCTAAACAGGACATGAACGAGTTGCTTGCCTCAAGAACGGTACGGACAGGCTCCAATAAGAATGTCTCTCAAAACCGTGGTTTCACGCATACCTATGCAAATGCAACCTGCTTGTTTCTGCATGGCTCCCAGCTTTTGTTTGGCTTTTGGAGGCTTCGATCCAGCCGCAGAAAACCCTCTGGCCCGACAGAAAGCGAGGCAAGTCGGCATACTGGACCAGTATCTCCAGGAAGAAGATTGTCTCTGAGGACACTTGCGGGATGCAGCGCGAATTTAGGTCCGGGCTCAGATCGAAGGTGATGTGAGTGGCCCGTGTCTCCCGATGCCTTCCGTTCCTTCCGTGCATGTTTGTTGGAACTCTTACAGACAAGAGGAATCCAACTGGTTGATTAGGCCTAAGCACAAGGCTTCGTCACATCGGTGGTGAGTGGTATGCAAACTCCACCCACTACTACAGCGGTCCAGCTGTGGCGACCGAAGATCGCCTGCAACGGATGCCGTGTCCACCAGGGAACGGGCCTGTGCATTTGGCTCTCATCTTTCCCATGGCCCACGACCACTCAAGCAACAAGGCAAACACCACAACGGCTCCGTGCGGAGCCTCCGACCGTACTCAGGCGAGTGCTGCTAAGGATTTCATTCAACGTGTGTCAGCGCGACGAACAGCTAAAAGAAAGGGTCGAAGGGGGGTCAAGTACCTACACACACGCATCTGGCTGCCGGCCAGCAAGCACCCCCAGCTGCGCCAACATGGGCGGCACTGTCCCGCGAAACTACCCGCTCACCGTAGGAGCGCGCGGGAGTAGTTAGTCAACCCGGAGGAATAATCTCTGCACTCTAACGCGTCTTTCCCTCTCTCCCCCTCTCTCTCGGGAAAGGTTCGTACGATATCACATGCAGATGGGTGGGAAGAGGCCTTGGACTGCTAAGGCGTGACAACCACACCTTTAGACTTGTATTTTGAGTGTTCTGGTGTTCTCTTTCCCTTCCTCTCTTTCTCTCTCTCTTTCTTCTGATGAGTAAAAGAATACAACAAAACTACGTATTACTTTCATCGATCGAGTGTACGTGTTACACTTTTCTTTCTCTCTGTTGTACGAGCTAGTTCACTGCACTCACGCACCGCGAAACTGTTTCCACGGCCAATCGCCGTCAGTCTCTCGGAAGCGAGAACATAGTGGTGTCCTATTGGGTAACCGCTTATCAATGGCCAGTTGTCGTTTCCCTGTCCGGTTCAACCTAGTAGTATCGATCGGTATCGGAGATCCTCCTTTGTGTACTTTTCTATTTGGGAAGGCCGTTACCTCTGCGAGACTTTTACTCGGCCGAAGGGAAGTGTAGAGCGCTTTTTCATATGACAAGTAGTTCAAAGGAATCCTCGGCGCTTTTTTGCTAGCTTGTCGTAGAAGACACGACAGTATTCGTACCTGTCCTTCTCAACAAGCACGCAGCAACTAAGGGGGCGCACTTACTGCGCCCAGCTATCTCGCGCGTCACGTCTCGTGCTTTTTTGTGCTGGTCACGAAAAAAGGAGAACCCGCTCAATGTGACCCACCCCTCTCTTGCTTGCGAGAATGCAAAGCTCACCCGCGGAACGAAGGGTAGCAAGCTTCGTAAAAGTGTTGTAACATCAGGGGGGAAATCCGGCAATGACTAAAAGGTAACATCCTAGTTTGGTTCACGTTGAAGCCGCGGGCAGTTCCGGAGTTAGAGCATTGCTTAGACAAATGACACAAAACGAGTAATCAGTACGGAGGTCAATGATGGTGATAATACGATCTGAAACCTCTCTTCACGTGCGCTTTTCTTTGGCTGAACCGGCCCATCCGTGTCGCCATGGAACTGCGTCGAACTGCGTGCTGATCATAGTGACCTGGGTAGTGCAGGTTATCGCCACGGTTTTTCTGATGCAACCCTCAGACGATCACAGTCTGTCTGTCTCAGGGGTTTTAGTATGCAGCTGAAACAACCCGTGACCGACACAGCTGTTCACCAGTAGAGATCCGTCTTGACCGAGTGAAGTATAAACGGACGAGCGTTGGATGAAGAAATCAATCTTTGGCAAAGGTCATTAAACGTTTGAACTCTCACTCGAAGGGACCGCCCAAGTGATACCTCTATGGATTCTTTTGTTGTCGCATAAGTGTGTACGTTAGTCGCGACATCCTTTGTTTTGTTGAAAGCTGGTTATGTCTACAAGCAAATACAAAACATGTGCGTTGTAAACACGTGCGACGTGCGCAGACGTGTCGTGCGGCGCCCCGTGTCCGACAAGCCAACGGCTTTCCTACACTTTATTCGTTCGGTGCTTCACCCCCCCGTCCAAATGATGATGATGACGACCATAAGGCTTACCCTCCACTCAACCACTTTGAGTTCTGCAGCCGAAAGCAAAAGAAAATGAAGAAAACAGGGCTCGGGGGGGTTGGAAGTGGCATTCGGAGGGTTCCGGCGGGTTCCGGCGGGTTGGCGATGCCATTCGGAGGGTTCCGGCGGGTTGGAAGTGGCATTCGGAGGGTTCCGGCGGGTTGGCAATGCCATTCAGAGGGTTCCCACGGGTAAAAACAAGAACGGAACCGAGAAGACGAGGGGGAAGATACTGTAAAACAAAGACGTGAGCCGGAGCTAACAACTTGGTCCCCGGAACATCAAGGTTTCCCATCCCATACCGCTGCACTCTTCGTCGTCTTCGTCTGGGCGGCACCATTACTGCGTATTGAGGCTCCTGCGAGAAATTGAGGCACAGCAACAAAGAGCAGAGAGTTCAGCTTGAACGAGCGGCCGAACCTTGCCGAAGCCGAGGGGACCCCTTGTCCGTCGCGGCGAGAGGCCTAACGAAACCATCTAGTAGCCGGTTCACTCCGAGGAATGCGACAACGAAAGCTCAGGGGGGGGAGAACCCGTGGCAGAGGGACCAGAAACAGTGGTCGCCGGGCACAGAGGCACTTCGGATCTGTCTAACGCTGCTGCAAGTAGTCGGAAAAGGAAAAGAAACTCTGTCTCAAACAACTTCCGCTGGCAGAGAAAAGCTGCCCGAAAAAGGAATCAACCGCCTGCGGGCGGGGCTGGTTTGACACGTGCTGTCGTTGGGGGAAAATAAACTCAGAACCGCAAAAAGGCTTTTGGGCTCCAATCAAAGAAAGAACGCCGTCGCCGGCAGCCGACTGAGCGAGAATTGCTACCAGAAACTACTAGAAACGAACTGCTCAGGTACGAATGGGCTGTGCTCCGAAACGCTTCCACGCCCAGTTCTTAAAGGCTAAAACTACCACCCACCATGTCCCTGCTGCGGGCTGAGAGGATCATTGTGTAACAAGCGCAAGCTCCTCTTCCCCCTTCTCCCCGTGGCGGATTCACGTGTGCTCTAGTGGCTCTGGTGGTCCTGGCTGTGACAAACTACGAACAGCCGCCTGACAAAAACAGACTCACACCGATGTCCTGTCTGCAAACTTTCAGGCTCCGTGATGATGGTCCGCCTTATGTGTCCGCGGCTTAAATGACCGAAACACGGCGCAGACGGGACCAGTGCAGTGTTGAGCACATATCCATTCCAAGCATGTTCTTGCAATCCCCCTTGTATGTTCGATGCCAGCAGCAAACATACATGAAAGGCAAGATTCTGCCCAAGCACTAAACTAATACTTTTTTCCCGCCGCCCCTCTCAGGGCCCCGAGCTGCCTCTTTGGTGGAAGCTACTGAAACTCCACATCAGTCCTATTCGTTGTCATTTTACCCTCCCGCCAGAATTATCTCAGGCACCCACCCGGCTGAACACGATGCCGAGGTAGCACCAAAATTCCGAAAAAGCTATAAGACAGAAGGGTATAGCATGCGGGGTCAAAACCTTGTGTCTTTTTGGTAACAGGGATTCAGACCCAAAAAAAAAAGGCCACCCATTTGTTTCCGGAAAAAAATTGGGGTTTAAAAAAAAAAAAATTCTGGAACAAAAACTGCGGTGCTTTTTGATGAAGTTGAGCAATTTTTTTTTCCAAGTTTTTTTCTTGGGGGCCATCGGCCCCGCGGCAGCGTTTGCCAAAAAGACACAAGGTTTTGACCCTGCATGATAACACAGGCGGTACATGTCAACGAAGAGGGCTGATTAATTGATTCTGCAGAATGCAGTGCTGGAGTGCTTTTTCATGAAGAAGGTGTACATGGGATGCCACACGCCACCTCCCTTTTCCAGTTGCGGATCATCGCTCCCTCCCGGCTGCGAGGTTGACGAATCTCTCCCTGAATAACGCAGACAAACACGACTTCCGAAGTTTGAAGCTGAGCAGAGGAACATTTTCTACAAGGAGGTCGTGACTATAGTCAACGATCTCGAGCTCCTGCTGCCGCGAGAGGAAAAAAAAGAGAACACACGAAAAGAGCCCCGGTACAGAGCTGGCACTGAACATCTGTTTTCACGCATGGAGCTGATTGACAGCAGGCTAAAAGAAATGACCCTTGCGATGTTAATGACCGTCGGAATGGAGGGCGGATGCGTACGCATCGAGCGGCATCCAAGAGCACTCATTTTGAGTGTAGCGTTTCACGATCTGCATCATTCCTCTCTCCCTGATTGTAGAAGAGACAGTTGATGGTTGACTCCCAGTTTGCGGCTGTGTAGCCACGAGTTGCAGTTTAGGCCTCCGAGACAAGTCTGCACCCTTACAGCAAAGGCCACAGTTTTAAAAGAAAAGAGCAAAAACAAACAGCAGTTTCCACAACGGTAAAGCGACGCACCGTCCAGTCAGTAGTCAGAAGAGTTTTGAATAGCTGCCTGTTCAAATCCAACCGCGTGAACTTGGAAGAACCAACACCCCCTCCTCGAAGGAACGTGCCTTTGCTCTCGCAGCATGGGTCTCATTGTTGATGAACTACAGCATTCTGGTAGGCCAAGGAGCCATGCTGTCCTGTGTGCTGACTCAGGTTCCTTTTCAACCGAGTTGTAGACTGTTTTGCGGTGCCGTCGATCCCAGGTTTTGTTGTTGTTGCCAAGCGGATCATTCCAAATTGGAAAACGGACTTACAAAGGCCCCTGAAGATGCATGCCGCTCAACACACACGGACCACAAAGAAAGAGTCCGTGGGTGAAATGCAAGAATGCTTGGAATGAGGGTTGCACTATGCCCTGTCTGTTCGTGCTACATTCTTCAGCGTGGAACCGGATTTGCGGGGGAACCTTGAGAGGGTCTCTGCAGGAGCCTGGGCGGAAAAAGGAGAAAAGAAAGGAAAGGAAAAAGGCCGTTCCGGGTCCAGGAACGTGAAGGTCAACCACAGCTTGCAAAGCTTGAGTCGAAGGCAGCACACAGTGCTACAACCCCGTCCGCTGCCCTGTGGCTGACTGTCTCGACGAGCTTGTTCAGCGCAAGCGCAAAGCCCCAAGTGCGCCACGCCTTGCCCCGAAGAATGAAGGGAATGATCAATGCATCAATCTAGGCATACACGATACAATCTCTGGTATCGGGGAATCTCTGATTCGTCAGGGTTTTCTCGGTTCGGTCTGGTTTGAGTGACAAGAAACCTGGTTGATCCTGCCAGTAGTCAGATGCCACTTGACTCGTAGGTCCGTGGCTCTGCAGTACCGCCGAACACGTGAAGCTTGGCTCTCATGTAACTCCCTGGTACCTGGCGGCGGGAAGAAAAGGGAATGGCTTCTTATACCCGAAGCAATCTGCAACGGCGGGGAACTCCCCTGGCCCAGTATGTGCGAAAGAGTTGGCACCTGCTACCCTTGTCCGTCTGGGGTCACGGCGAGTCTCTGACCTACCACGTAAACGGTCTTTCGCTACGTACTCGTGGCATCCACGACAAGTACGGTGACGAAGTCTATTCGATGGCGAGTAGAACTTGTCACGCAACAGACTTCAAAGGGATTCTAAAAGGCCATTAAGACTTGTCATCCCAAAAGTACGCTGCTTTGTTCGTAAGGTGTACTTGTCGTCTGTATGGTGCGTATTATTTTAGTCCCCTCCCCCCAGCCTTCTATTATTTAAGCTGACGGGAACACTTCTGGAACAACGGTTGCACGTAAGTCAGGCGAAGCCAACTAAAGTGTGGTACAAGAAGCTCTCTTCCAGAGAGGGGTTCACACCAGAACGAGAATACTTTCGCCAAACTGTCTTCACCATTGGTCAGTTGATGCTGATCGTCCTCTGCATCATTCAGTGCAAGCCCCACCTTCGGAAGTGTTCTGCCGTGTTGTTTCAGCCCGTTCAACCCTCGCTTAGCTGGGGATTGTCTTGCGTAGGATGCTTCGATACCTAAGCCCCGTATTTTTTCTCTGTCGTACCTTACTCACCCGCGAGCGTTGGTGGCTTCAGCCGCTGAATGAAAGGCAAAGAGCCCTGTTTCTGTTAGTCTGTTCTGTAGCCTGTTTCCATTCTTCTTGCTCCAAAGACCGCTGGAACGACGCCAAACTCGTGTATCCGCAGGGGGGTCACGGTGTTAGCCGCCGCCGTAGGCCGCGCAGTCGTCAGGAAGAAGGGGGCCGCAGCGTTACAAGGCGGCGATCCCCCGCGAGACGAGCTCACCCGCCGGCCAGAGCGCCCACTGCAGCGCCAGCTCCGGCGCCGCCACTCGCTGTAGCAGAACTGCAACCTGCAGCGCGCCTCCGGAGCGACTTACGCCTGCCGTAGCAGCACGAAGAGTAGTGAGGAGACCGGAAACTACCCGGAAAGATGGTCCCTGCACTCTAACTCGTCTCTCTCTCTTCTTCTTCTTCTTCTTTTCAGAGGTATGCTCGATTACCGCAAGGAACACCACTGCGGTAGTCGGAATCCCCAACGTACTTTAAAGCAAGACCCATTTTTCGTGAGAGAAGGCGGAGGAGGGACCAATGGACCACGAGCAATCTTGCGGATTGCGCTTCAATGTACTGTGCAGGCTAAAACGACGTAGGCAGCGTGTTTTGGTGGTTGATGAGAATTCCTAGCATGAAACAGACACAGGGTAAAATGCAAGTGGGAAAACGATCAACCGCCACGCACCAACAAAAAACGAAGCGCCACGTCTTTTCCCATCTTCCAAGAGCTGCGGCTCAGCCATTTTTATGGCGACGTGACGAGACATGCTCAACAAGTGTTTGGTCCGGGTTTGAGGTGTGAGAGTGCCTACCTTGGTCCCCCATGAGTAGGAAGCCGACATGTATCCCGTAAACGGCACACATGCCGGGCTCCAGGGTTCTCAAAGCGGGTCACAGGCCCACCTGCCCTACGCGAGGCACGTGCCCAAGTCTCGTGCAGGACTACTGTAGCAGTCTCCAAGTTTGCACCTTCCTCAACTGCTACAGTCGGGGGGGGGGGGCTTTCAAGTAATTGGGAAAACACGTTCCCCCCCCCCCCGACTGTAGCAGTTGTGCAGACTTACGGCAAGTACGAACTGGACGCCCAGGTGTTGACACGGTTCTACCACTATGTTGGGAAAGCCTATGATGAAGGACGCCCAACGAACGACGAAAAGCGGTACATCAACACCCGGACGCCGAACCGACCCTGCACCCCTGCACAAGAGACGCCCAACCCGCCCGGGCCCGAAAACACCACAACGGCAGCCTCGGCCAAACAGCTTCTCCCATACGCAACCGAACCGGCATCACCAACGTACGCAACTCGTGTTTCTTTGCCGCCAGCGTCCAGTTTCTGGCACGTAGACAAAGCTTTCGAAATCAGCTGAAAACCATTGAACACCCTGATGAAGAGCAGTTACAAATCCGTAGACTGTTCGCGGATTTCGATGCAGGTCGGGACATCCACAGTTCAATTGCAACAATTCGAAGTCTCGTCTTCGATACAGCCGAAAACGACACCGAACACCGTGATGCCCACGAACTACTTACGTGGATGAGAAGCTGCGTGAGAGGTGACGGCAGCGACCCAACGATGGTGACATACTCACGACGAACCACCTGTAAAGTATGTCAGATGGCCTCAAGTTCGGTGCCGGTATTAGAACCATTTCTCCTTGCAGAGCTCAAGAACAGGGAGAACTCCTACACCGAGACGGTTGAAGCCCTTGTAAACAAAGTGAAGAACAAGAGGGCGGCCGATGTTGACCTTGACTGTACAACCGCCGCGACAAGACGGTAGGCTCCTCGAAAGAGATCTACGCCTTTCCAAATGTGATGGACGTGGCACTCAAACGAGCCCAACGGTCAAAGAGGACAGGCGAGGAAATAAAAGTGAAAGCCCGCCCGGTCCTTATGACTGCTGCCCCTTCGGCGGTGACACGACGGGAGCACCTGAGTTTCGCCGGGTCACGATACTCTATAATCCGCTACCCAGCATCTTCAGTCGCGCTACGGATTCCCCCCGTTGATCAGGCGGTGGGGTGGTGTCTCCCGTCGCGTCTCGCCTTGCTCGCTTATGGAGAGGTGACGCCACTCACCTGTCGTGACCCAGCAGGGGCGACGCTAAATCACGATGCTGCCCCAAGACATGCTCAAGGAGTGTGGCTGTGAATCTTTTCACGCCAATTTAGAACGATGATCACTCTACCCATCCGCCAAGTACCCCCTGAAACGTGTTAGGGGCACCCCACCCTGTCCAGTTTTTGCGAGAAATTACCCCCATACTGAAACCACACACGCGCCTCTCTTCCCAGGCCATTTCGAGGCCCAGTCTCAACGCTGTCAATTGGACACCGTCCTCTGAATCTCAGAAATGCTCCACGAACAAACACAGGCTATTCCTCCCTCGACCGCGCACCCCCCCAAAAGACAATCGACAAGCGTGTTTCCTCCTCACGCACGCACGCCCGCAAACCCCCGCGCGTGTAGACAAGCGGGCCTAGCCACTCGCGTTCGCGAGGGGAAGACGTTCAGATTTCTTCTGAGTTTCCCCCCCACCGAACGTTGAAGCGGGTGGTGTTGGAAGGAACTACAGACGCGGAAAGGTCCCGAGGGATATGCCCTACCTCCCGAAAGGGGAAATGCAGGCCTTTGATGACAGTGACCACGACGGCGATGCCACGGTGGAGGGCAGTTACAGCAGCGGCGAAGAAGACGCGAAGCGACGGTGTGACTCCTTCATGCGACAGACGCACCCCGTGTATGGCGGGCGTCAGACCACATCGTCACCGAAACATCCAAGGACTCCGGTGTCGAAGGGCGGGTCGATCCGGAGTATGAATCTGAAGTCGCCTCGGCAGGCTTCCAAAGTAGACCTTTCGCTCTTCGCCCCCCATCCAACCTCGGTCACGTCCGACCTCATGACTGCCGACACCTCGTGCATGCCTTCTCTCAACATCGATGTCGACGGTTTGCCGTGCAGCAGTACTCCGCCAACGAACAACTTGTTCTCGTCGATCACCTTCTTCAAGAGGAAGAAGAAGGACACGCCAAAGCCGCTGACATCTTCGGGCCTCGAATGCTATCTCGACCAGTCAGGCGGTGACATCTCCCTCGTCATCCCCCACACCCCGAAAACCCCGAAGAGAGGCGGAGGGGAGAGCACCGACGAATTCTTCGACCTCAGCCTGCAGCACTCCACGCTTGCATCACCTCGAACGATGTACAATCGGAAGAGCTGCGAATTCATGCGCCGTCAGAGCACGGCGTCCAGCGCAGACATGTTTTCCGACGAAGAATACGGCAGCCCAGTCGCCATCCCGATGACACCCGACAACACATCTTTCTGCAAAGGAGGGAAGAAGTCGATGTTCTCTGCGTCAGGATCTGACCGAGGTATATATAGCCTTCTGTTCAATTCGAGTGCTTTCCGTTGTACCCGAACTCATCGAGCGTGGTCTGGAAGACCTTGAGCCCTGTCCGATCTACAACCTCGCGCGCAATACTCCCAAACTCTACGAACTATTGGTTGTGGTTTCAAGCGGCGATCAAGATGCCACGGACGGGCATTGTTTGCTTTACGCAGTTTGCTGCCTCATCATCATGCTTTGCAAGAAAGCGAGTCTCAAGCGAGTCAGAAAACGAAACCAAATGAAAGGCGAAAGACGAGAATAAGTCTGCCTACGTTTTGTGTTTCTAGAGATCTACTGCAGACGTGCGCAACTTACCAAGTTCAAGCTACAGATTTGGTGTCGATACGATCTTTCAGGCAATTCCAACCCGGAGAAGGTCGCGTTGTCAGAAACGGTGAAAGATGAAAACTGGCACCGGGTTGGTTAAATGAAAGCGAGAACTTGAGGTAAGCCCTGAGTATTAGATTAAGTGAGAAGCTAGCGCACGAGGTTTGCCTGTTCTCACCCCCTTTGTTCAACCCGCCTCCCCCGCTTTATTTCCACACGGCCACAGGCAACCCGAACGCGTCGCCCGGGCTGTTCTCGCTGCTGGGGATGCGGTCGCCCCCGGCGTCGCTGAAGAAGCACTGCGCCGAGCACGACGACAGCTTCCGGCGTGGGTCCGCCGGCTGGCACGCCCGCCGCACGTCGCTCGACGCCCCGAGCGAGCGGCGCGGGTCGGCAGCGGCCGCCGTCGCCGGGCTCCTCAGGTCTTCGCCCCCGAACAGCAACAACACCATCAGCAACAACAACAACAACAACAACAACAACAACAACAACAACAACAACAACAACAACAACAACAACAACAACAACAACAACAACAACAACAACAACAACAACAACAACAACAACAACAACAACAACAACAACAACAACAACAACAACAACAACAACAACAACGGCATGGGCAAGCGGCTCTCCTGGTACGACGACCCGAGCGCGCAGAACCGCGAGGCGGCGGGTGCGGGGCGCCCGGCGCCGGAGAGGCTGCGGTCGAGCTTGGCGGCGCCGCCGGCGGCGATGAAGGAGGTCGAGTCTCCCATAGGCCTGTCGCAGACGCGGCTCTCTCTCGAGTCTTCGTACAAGGCAAACCTCTCGCGCGGCGCGTCCCTCGTCCTCGGCCGGCCCGAAGCCAAGAACTTCGACAAGCCGGTCGAAGTCAGCGGCATGTACATCCCGCCGTCCGTCCAAAACCGGTCTCTCCAACCGCCCGAGGAGAAGCCGAAGAGGCTGGAGTCCCCCGAGGCGATCAACAGCGACGGATGCAGCGATAGGTCTGAAGAGGAGGCCGACGACCAGCCGTTCAGCTGGATTCCGAAGGAATATTCGGGCTCGCCACGCGCGAGCGCAACCGCCGCCTCCGGTGGCGGGCTCAACGGCACCGTCCGAAAGGCGGCTCCGGGCGGCGACGAAGAAGAAGAAGAAGAAGAAGACGCCGAAACACAACTCGCCCGCGCCAACGACTTCGCCGACGAAACGCAGAGGACCATCCACTCCCCGAAGTCCTCCGTCTGGTCCCTGCAGAGGTCAATTCGCGATATGGCAGACGTCACCGCGTCCCCCGTGAAAGCAGCGGAACCCCTGCCAGCGAAGCCAGCGGGCGAGCCTGTCGCAGCCGAGGACTCGAACGCGTCTCCATCACCGTCGCCATCTGCGTCGCCGAGGCGCAAGGAGTCGAATACGTCGTGGTTCCGGTGGGGCAGCGCCGCGAAGAAGGAGCCGTGCGAGCCGTCGCCGCGCCGGGAGTCCGCCGGCAGCGACGGCAGCGCCGCGACCGAAGCTTCGCACGCCCACAGCGCCGGCGGCTCGCTCTTCAACATGTTCCGGCCCTTCGCGAAGAAGCCGCCCCTCCCGTCCGAGGCGCCCGCGTCGCCCGCCCCGAGCCCGCGCATCGACCCCGTCGACACCCCGAAACCCGCCGACAACCTCCCCGCCGCTGCCGTCGCGGTGTCTTCGGTAGCCGCGTACCTAGGCGACGGCACGCCGTGCGACGCCGCTCCGCAAGCCCCCGCCACCGAGAAGCCCGGCGATGTCGCAGCATCGCGTGCGGCGGGCGGCGGAGCTGAGGAACCGGCGGGCTCGAACAAGGATGAGGACATGCTGCAAATCGTGGTCACCGCGGAGGCCATGGAGGGGAGCATTCAGGTCCCCGGCACGGAAGGCGACGCGGACGCTGGGATCGCCGGCGTGCTGACTGCGGGGGGCTGCCCGACCGAGTTCGAGGCGAACGTTTCGTCGCCGACAAATTCCGACATTTCCTCGCTGCAGGACACGGCCAAGGCGGGCATCCTCCGGCAGGCGACGACGGGGCACCACCACAACGGCGTCTTGTCGCCGCCGACGCCTTCTTCGCCGAACTCGTTCCTCGAAATCGACCGCGTCACGTCGCTTTGGGTCCTGGACGGGTCCGGCCCCCCGTCTCCGAACCAGCCGCCGCGCGAACCGTCGCCGACGCTCGCCAGGGACCCCCAGAAGCCGCTGCCGAAGTCGCGGAAGGGGCAGTCGAAGGCGACCGAGATCCGGCGGGGCCTCATGCTGGCGACGGCCCCGCGGCCGATCCTCAACGACATCATCGCGCTGCAGCTGAAGTGGGTCGCGGATAGCGAGCGCAGGGAGCGCGAGCTGGCCGTCACGTCGCACGCCGAGCAGGCCTGCCACATCTTCACGTCGCACCTGGCCGAGCACGAGGCGCTCTCCCGCGCCGACCTGCACATCGCGTGGCTCACGTGCTACAACCGCCTGCTGGCCGTCGCCATCCGGGCACAGGCGGCGAGCAGTGCGCGCGAGTACGCGGCCACCGAAAACGCCCTCCGCCAGCTCGTCGTCACGAAAACGCAGCTCGCCGCCGTCGAGGCCGGTGCTTAAACCATCGATTCCCCCCCTCCTCTCTCCCCGTGAGTCGAACAGCCGCCTGACCTGTCTGCAGACAGCGCTGCGAAAGAGATTTAGCCAGCCCAAAGGAACCTGACGGGCGTTCATAATGCCAAGTAGAATTCGCTCGCTGAATAGCAATGCTTGCCCGGCTTGTTGTGTCCGTGGCCTAAACACCCGGAACACGGCGCGGAGGGGACCAGTGCTATGTTGCAGCACGTATATCCATTCCAAGTTCTTGCAGCCCTCCCCCGTGAGTCGGATTCCGTCCCGGCACACCCGGTGTATGTCTCGAGCAAGTATTGTCACCCGTGCCTGAGCACGCCTTTAAGTGCTCCAGAAATCCAGCGCTGGGTCTTGTTGGTATTCCGCGGCGCTTGCCGTCCTAGCGCTCTGCACTGTCGATTGTCCGGGCCAGCTTTGCTTTTTAGCGTTCGTCTTGGCAATCGTCCTCGGAGGGCCGGCGGTCATCCGTGCCTGCGCATGCCTTTGAGTGCTTCAGAAAGCCAGCGCAGTGGGTATTTGTTGCTACTCCGCGGCGCTTGCCGTCTAGCGCTCTCTTTTGTCGGTGATCTGAACCAGCTTTGCTTTTTAGCGCCGTTTCTTGTCAGTCGTCCTCGGAGGGCGTTCACCCTGCATGCACTGTATTTCGCGGCCGCGCTTGCATTCTAGCGCTCTCTTTAGGCGGTACTACGGGCCGGCCCGTGCCTTCAGCGCTCTAACTTGTCAGTCCTTGGAGGCTGGCGTTCATCCGTGTCAGCGCATGCCTTACAGCGCTGTGTCAGGAAGCCAGCACTGGGTTCAGCGGCCGACGCTTGTCGTCTAGCGATCTGGTTTCCAGGTAATCCGGACCGGCCTGTGCCGCTATCGCCGTGTCTTGTCGGAGGCCGGCGTTGATCGTGTCTTGGCAGCACTGTGCCTTGTTTGGGCGCTTGCCCTCTCGGAGCCTGGCACATGCCCCTGGCACTGTGTCATAGTCAGTCAACCTTCGTGGTTTCCCGGGGAGTGCTTATCGCGTAGTTTCTACCGATGCTACGTCGGTCTTTCGTCCCCACACATACCCGTGCCGAGTTTCGATATCGAAGGTACGGCACGAGACTCCCCCTTCCCAGGGTGCTTATTAAGGGCTGTTACATGTTACGGATCGCGGTCAGGGGGTGCGGGTGGTGGTGGGGGGGGGGGGGGACCCCCCCCCCCCCATGGCTGGCAGGTCACCCGGTGTCAAGCGACCGACTCCCCAACTGCCGCTGGCCAGGTCAGGCTGGCACGACAAAGGAGTTACGGAGGGCGGCAGCTTGGGCAATGCCGACTTTGCGGAGGCATTCAACGGAAGGAGTGTCTCACAGAAGTTCCGTGCGGCAGATAAGAGCCGACCGATTGCGGGGTATTGATATACCCAAGAAGTACAACACCACTTCACACGTCTCGGAAATGGTGGGCATCTGGGCTTCCATCGCACAAGTGCGCATCGCCAAGGAACTAAGTGTATCGAGCTCCTTTGTGCTGATCTTGGACGGAACGACACTGAAGCACGCAATGCAGATGGAGGTGTATGTAGTTATCCTACGCTACTTCGTCTCATCGTTGTGCGCAGCTAAAGAAACTGCCTTGGGACTCGTGGGGTTCGAGGCTTCCGACGATACAGATGGCAACACCATCTTCTTGAAGTCTCGTGCGATGCTTGCAGATTTCGGCGTTGCGGCACAGCAGATAACGGCAACCTGCAGTGATTCGGGATCGAATCTAGCGGGGCACATCACAGGGGTATACGGTTTGTTGAAGAAAGATTTCAACCCTCAGTGTGCCCGTGTTCCGGACTTTTCGCACCGACTGGAGACCGAACTTGAGCGAGCCTTCGATTCATCCGTTGTTGAAGAAATCACGGAAGCAATTCTTACGATGGAGGCGAACTTGCGAACGTCCGGAAAGCTTTATCGCCGACTCAGGCGTTTCGCTAAGCTGCAAGGCTTTGCTGCGGGTCCCAAACCATCCCTCCATTGCTCTATTCGGTGGTTGCCAAAAACCTTTCGTCTGTGGGAGAAGGCCGCTGCATTGTGGCCACTCTGGAAGATGTTTCTGGAACAGCGCTCGCGGGACTGGCACTCCGCGGATGCCAAGAAGGGTAAGGATAACCTCGCAGCGAAGCGAAAGGAGCTGCTTGGCGTTTTTGGGAAGGAGCGCAGGGCTCAGCAGTTCCAGCAGTGGTACCCTGTACTAAGGATGTTGCGCAATATCTCGCTGGCCTCGCAGCATCAAGAGCCCACCGTTCTGCATTTGCAGTTTCGGTTGAGCCGAGCTCGTATGGCCATCGAAGGGATGACCGATGGCAACGAAAACAAACGTCGCTTGGCGAAGGTCGCGAAGGCGCTCGAAGCCGTCGAGGAAAAGATAAAGAAGGATGACCACGCCGTCGCTCTCTCTCTCATTCTTGACGTACAAAAAATGCAGGTGCTCTCCGGAGCCGACTTGAAGGCGTACGGTAACGAAGAGTACGCCTATTTGGCTGCTTTCGTCGGGAGGTTTGAAGCGAGCTCCGTACAGAAGGACTGGCAAGACATAAAAATTCTTGCCGTTCAGTTCAAGGACTTGGGGTGGAACGCCTGGACCGGAGTATTCGCAACCCTAAAAGAACAAGGCAGCCAGAGAGCCATTGACGTGTTGGCGCTGCGTCCACTGCGACAGATCGTCGTCCGTTGAATGCCTCCGCAAAGTCGGCATTGCCCAAGCTGCCGCCCTCCGTAACTCCTTCGTGCCAGCCTGACCTGGCCAGCGGCAGTTGCGGAGTCGGTCGCTTGACACCGGGTGACCTGCCAGCCATGCAGGAGGGGGGGGGGGGGGGGTCCCCCCCCCCCCACCACCACCCGCACTTGTTACATGTTACGGGTTAGGCCAAATCTTAATAAACACCCTGCCCCTTCCCCCCCCAGGCATCTTGTTAAGAACCATCCATCCATCCATCAGCCGGCTGACCCCGCCCCCCTCCCCCCCCCTCATAGGCTATTTTCACTGTGGAGGGGGAGATGTTATTTGTCACACTCTAAGGTGGTCACCACGGTGGGCGGTCAGAAATTTTTTTTTTTAGCCACATGCAATGTGTGAGGAAACTGAACCGCTCAAGTAGGACCTTCTGATCATGATCATTTGCCAAATTTGCCACCTGAAACCACGTCCAGAATTTGGGCTCAGGGTAGTGCGGTCAACGAAAAACATTATGTCGTTCGAACGAACTGATGCGGTCGCCCTCGTAAAGAAGGTGACGGGGGTAGACGTTCCATCCGCTTTCTTCTTCGAGAGGAAGGACCCGGCTGCTCAACAGGTCGTCGATTGGGCGGAACGCGCCACGGGCCTGAAGGAGCAAGCGCTCAGGGCCCTCCTCGAAGCCGGGGGGTTCACCAGCGACAACGCCGTCCCGGAGGGAACGGCCCTGTGGCGTCTCGCCTGGGTCCACAGGGCCAGCTTTTTGTATAAGCACCTGCTTTGTAGGAAATACTTGAGGAGGCTGCCCGTTGCAAAGATCAAAGGAGGTAAATGTGCTGTACCCACTTTTGGCAGGGAATTTTGACCATTTCACCTTCGAGAATTTGACCACCCAGCCTCCAAGGCAACTGCACTGTAGAGGGGGGGGGGGGGGTCTGGTTTATCCGGCCATCCGGCCAAAGTGGCTGATCCTTAACAAGAGCGCTGCCCCGTCCCCCCTTCCCCCCGTCCCCGTACTCCCACCCTCCGTAACTTCGTCCCGTCCTACGGCCGTGTTCATTCGGTTCCAACTTTTGGTTCCTCCCTTTCGTGCTCCCTGGTTCCTTTTTGTTTTTTACTTGCTGTTTCTTTTTTTGCCCCTCAGCCGTGGACACCGTACCTGCTTCTTTTTCACACACACTCACACACTCATTCAAGCAATTTGCTGGCAAGAACAACCACAAATAATGCTAAACATGGGGCCGTTTTTTTTTTCTTGTTTCAATAAGGGCTGGCTATTTTTTATTTTTGGCTCGCGCTCGCGCGCGCCCGAATTCTTGCGAAACCAGTGCAGTCACCGGCCGGTCCACCCCGCACAGTCAGCCAGAGAGGAAAACATCGTAATGACCACAAAGGTCGAAGTGCAGTGAAATTTGAGAAATTGAAACCTCATTTTGGAGGCAATCACAGGCTCAGATTTGGAAAATTTTTGTTTCAACGGCACCAACAATCCCCAAATAGTCACTTTCAGGGGTCTAGAAAAATTTAAAGGAGTCCCCCAAAAATCGCCATGACCACAAAATTTGTTCCCTTATATCCCAATGGGACAACAAATTTTGTTCCCATATATCCCAACCAATAAATTTTGTTCCCTTATATCCCAATGGGATTGCCTTGCCCAAGGTAATCCCATTGGGATATAAGGGAACAAAATTTGAAGTGGTGGGATATAAGGGAAATTCACCAAAAAATAATTAGAAAAATCTGCCATGGGTAGTGCACACAGTAGTAGAAAAAGGTAGGAAAACGGAAAGCTTTGACAAAAGCCAAGGTCACGGGGGCAAGGGCAAGCTTTTCGATTCCCAACTCCACTCACTATCTCCTGGATTGCAGTATGTTCGGCTGCAGCCAGAATACAGAGACTACTGGGGTCTACAACAAGGTGGTGGAGCAGCACACCCACGAAGCCACACGCCAAGGTCACAGCAGTCATAATGAGGCCCACCTACAAAACCAAAACAGTGTTCCATTGCCTCAGGCATCTGAAGACTCCACTGCAACCCCGCAACTCGTCGCTCTGGGCCCATCTTTTGTATGATGGACGATGTGACTGTGAACCTGGGTTGTCGACCTGTTCACGGCACTAATGATTCACAAGCGAAGCTACTGGTAAAGTCGTATTAAGCCATCCTACTACTGAAGCACGACAGTGTACTAACTTTGAGACTGCCCGTTTCAGCTAAAACCCAGAGCTTCAAGCGAACTTTTACTCTAAAACACCACATGTTGTTTTCCCACGCGTGGCGCGGGGAATTTTTTTTCTGGCATGGATGGATTTTGACCTGTATTCGCCAAAGAAAGTTGTGGCAAATTCCTGTCCAGAAGAAGAAGAAGAAGAAGGCCGCCCTCACTGAGGACGGTTGTCATCAGCAAGGACGTAGCAATCGTCGCAGAGGTGGGTGAAGTTAGGGTCCGTCCACTTTGGAGTGCTTGGAATTCCTGTCCAAAAAAAAAAAAAAAAAAATAGGGTTTTTCGGAAAGTGACTTGACCGGTCGAGCTGTCGAGCCTGACTGCACTGTGCGAAACATCGAAAAAAAATAGTTGGGCCCATAACTTGGGGGGAATAAATAGTTTGTGCAGGGTCAACATGACAACTCGGACGACTCCGCCACTTCTGGTTCACGGGCACTTGAAATTCTTTTGAGTCTCGAAGAGGGAGAATCTCGGACGCAAAAGTCCCCGCCTAGTTGGGGGAGCCCCAGGGCTGGCTGTTTTTGGCATGGCAAGAAACTATGCCTTGAACGATGCACGGTGTCATGCAAGAAAATGAGAACCCTTCAACGAAAGTCACAAGACTTTCAATTATGTGGTGCGGACGATGCCCATTAGAGCACCTGTGCAGCACTCCGGCTGCACAGGCGCAACACTGCTACGTACTGCTTGCACGCGTAGTCGGATGAGCCTGTGCTCTGTTTGTGTGGAAAGCCATCTAACTGCGATTGACTGAGGCTGAGGGGCGAAGAAGAACCCCTTGTGTTGTGACCTGTACCTGGCCCGGAATCTGGAGTCATTGGACGATGGGCCCTACTACTGCTGGCACTAGGCTCGTGAGCTTGCCCATCCTTTTGGATGCATCTGCCACACTGTGGGCACCTTCTAGGCTGTGGAACTGCTTATGTGCATTGTTTCCTTCCAGTTTCCTGGCATCCGCAATGAACTTCACGAAGCGGGGAGCGTCGACACTCGTTGCACATGATGCCGCAGGTTTCAGTGGAGTACTCTTCTCCCTGTTGCGAAAGCGGGATCCCTACCGACAGCGTAGGAGAGGAATAACCACCGACAGCCACTAGGATGGCAACCACCGGTGGCTGTAGCCACCCATGGTGGTTGCCCAACCATGCTCCGACTCTTCTTCGAACCCGAGTACTTCCCCTGGGGATGCATCTGTGCGGGGTCCTTTAGCAATCGAGAGGTCCAAAGCAAGCAGCCAAGCTCGAGCATGTGAGCACCCTGCCAAAAGACACAAACTGGATCCATCGACGCCAATTTCAATGATCTCTCCACGTCCGCTTCTACGTATCTCATTGGCTTCATCGGAACCACGGGAAGTCCATGTGTTCATCAGCAAATCCCCATATATTTGTTGGTGCATGATGTTTGCCTGCAAGCAACGGTGTACCCTGCAGGTGTAGGTGCCTGCTGGTCTTGTCTTTGGATACCTTGTGGACTCTTGTTGGCGTTGTTGGTATGTTTTCGGGTTATTTTGAGGGGTTGAACTTTAAAAAAAATGCTTCCGAGAAGGGCGAATGCCAACCCAAGATTGGACTCAGGGCTCGAATGGTACTGCGGCCAGGTGTCTGTCAAGCTATTTCTTACCAGCTTCGGCTGACACCATTTGCGCACTTAACCACAAAGATAGCTCAAAGCATCTGCAGAATAACACGAAAAGCCTCTAGGCAAAACCCCGTTTTCACATTTCTTTGTAATTTTCTGCCCCATTTCTTTTTTTTTTGTATAAGCACCTGCTTTGTAGGAAATGCTTGAGGAGACTGCCAGTTGCGATAGATCAAAGGAGGTAAATGTGCTGTAGCCCACACGAAACACAGGTAGCCCTGGGTTTAGTGGCGGGCGTATGCGTTCAACAAAAATGCGCGCGCCCAGCTTTTTTTGAGGTGCCCGAGCGCGAGCCAAAAATAGAAAAATAGTCAGCCCTAAGCTCCTTGCAACCACAAAGAATGCCAAACATAATAGGGGCCATTTTTTGGTTTCTTTTTTTTAATAAGCTCCTTGCTTGTAGGAATACTCGAGGATGCCGCCAGTTGCAAATATTCCCAAGGGAACAATCGTGTGTTGCAGAGACACAGGTTCGGCGCCGGGTGTGAGCGTTCAACCAAAAGGTTCCCTCTGCAGTGTTCTGTTCTCTCCTTTGTTGTGGCGCCCACGGGTATATACCCTGGTAGGACCGTTGGACGTACCGAACAAGCACAAAAAGGGAACCTTCGTGCAAAACAGTCGCGGCGACCTGAACGGGCAAGATGCGAGGGCAAATATTCGTTGTTTGCGACGAGCTACAAGGCAAACGCCCCCCCGTCGCTATCCCGCTCTAGAAAAGCATCGTACCCTCATCCCTCGCTTGTCCGCCCTTCCCCTTTTGATGTCCGGTAGAGTCGTCACGACATTCGTGACAAACATGTGACCCAGTAAGGATGGACGGACAAGCAGGGAAAGCAGTCTTTGACTTCTGTGGAAGCACCCAGCACCGCGAAACAAGGTTGCTGCTGAAGGACAGAACGGTTGTCTACACACACAGACACACGGACGAACAATCAATCAAAAGAAAGCAGAAATAATCAGAAAAGCGCCAATCGCAAGTTTTGAGTTGCTAGAGGGAAGAGGTGTTGCAACGGGTTATTGGCGGACCGGATACTCTATATCCCGTCAACTGCTGAGAGCGACCGTGGAACTTGTGGTGGTTGTTCTCCGTTTGCGAAGCCAGCAGAAATCAGACCGGCATGAAGCATTCTGTCGTTTCTTATATAAGAGCATCGCTGAACTGCGCCTCCGTAAAATAGTACATTATTCGGAACGGCTGAACATGAGAAAGATAAAGCGAAGCCAGCGCGACAAGGTGCTAATTACCGGAACCCGTGTACAGTGTAGAAACTCCTCCTTCAGAGGAGTTTCTACACTGTACACGCGAAGAACAAGAATTTTGCCTAGTCATTTTCATCATCATTGATCAAAGAGTGTTCTTCCGCTACTTCGTTTATCAGTCGTCGCATTGTGCAAGCCGTGCTCCCGAAATGATCCTTTCAATACGCCCTGCTTTGTAGAAGATACTCGAGGAGGCAGCCAGTTGCAAAAACAAAGGGCGGGTAATGCGCTGCAACCCCGCACGAACCACAGGTAACTCTGGGTTTAGTGCCGGAAGCATAGACCAATGAAATAAGCGACCCATGTTTGGAGTTCTCTTGTTCTGGGGCCGGCGGCCCCTCCGAGTAGTTTTCCCGCGCCTTCTGCTGTTGTGTGTCCCTGAGTGAGGTGTTTTTGCACGTGCTATCCATCCAACCCGAATGCCCATATTTTCGACGGAGCATCCGGCAGGCTTTCCTTTCGTGCATAGTACGGCATACGTATGCAGGAATTTTCCAACGGTGCCTGCCGGGGCATGCGAGAAAGCGAAGCCGACACACTAGCAACCGTAGTAAATGTCTTCTCGCAACCCTCAAACTACCGAAGGTCCGCCCAGAAACCAATACGAAAGAAACCCTCGGACACACTTCGGAAAATAAATGAATAAAACGCTTTTTAAGTCCCCCCCGGCCGGGACTCTCACTTTGCCCTGGCCCGGCCAATCAAGCACACAATCCGGAGAGTTTTTCGAAATTTAGTGTCGAAAATGTGCACGTGGATAGGCCTCATGCCGTTTCAGGGTAGAAGTACCCGGAATTGGTACCTAACACATGCGCCGCCGTAGGATCGATGCAGAGAAGCTCTTCGGGAGAAGAATGAGAAAAACAAGGGGGGTTGGGGGGGTCAACAAAAAAGAAAACCCGATCCAACCAACTTCCTGATAGAGAAGCCTGCCAAGAGTAGCCCCCTGGTGGCTAATCTGGCACGTCGGGGGAAAAAAAGGAAAAAAACATTCCCTCAGAGCCCTCGAGGCATTGCAGCAAAGGGATGTTCTCTAGAGAAGGGACGCACGAACACCCCTGTAGACCACAAGAGTCTGTTGGTGCTGAACATCTTGGCTGAGACGATCACGGCCCAGTGGCCTAGAAATCCCATAGTTTTGGAACCTATTGGAATTGGCGGAATGAAGGAATTAGCGTCTAGCGCACTACACCGAAAAGCACGACATATTGGCGTCTGTTACGTAGGTCGTCTTGTTCTAAGAAACTGAAGGGACACCGAGGTCTCGGGTGGGAAGAATATTTGGTAACAACAATGTTAACACAAATAAGTCTGAACAGGGGAGATGTTTACTTCGTCATCTATCTGCTATTGCTGTGCATTTTGTGTAGTGTATCTAGATAGATAGATTCTCATGCGTGGGTTTCCGTCCTAGTACGGCAGTGTGCGCTAGTCCTGTTGCAGGAGGGTGATCCCGGGTAGTGTGGGTGCTTCCTTTGAGGATCGAAAGCCTTGCCCGGTTGTCAAGAGCCCTGCACACCACATCCGGTCCAACAAAAACTTACCAGCAATCAACAAGAGTTCTAAAACACAAGAACTCTAAACTGAAGAATTAATGAGATCCTAGAGTCACGCTAGCTCCTGACCCGAAGGGACAGGCACTCGCGTTGGCTTGTCCTCGCGATTTTTTTCACCCTCTCTCTGTGGCTCAGATAGCGAAAAAACAGTATTCAATCAAGAAGGGAAGTCACAGGTGAGCTTTTTGATTTGGATTTGCTCGCTGTATTCGGAAAAGAGGCTATCCCTAGGGTCCACTGCAAAAGTAAAGCTTCGGGAGGGAAGTTACTCTGCAGTCTTTGGGTGCTTCATACTTGACCAAGAGGTCCAGAACTTCCCTCACGTCTTTCACGAAATTCTGCCTGGTGCAGTGCGAGGTGCAACAGAATGCAAGCCTTCTAGAAACATGCAGCGTATACAGGATACCCCTTGCCAACAGCAACCCGGAGACAACAAAGCCGAAATTTCAAGCGAACCTTCGTTCTAAAAAGGGCAATTGCACCTCGCTCGTAGCAGAAACACGTCAAGTGGCGAGCAATGAGGACCCGTTGCACTTTGCTGAGACGTAGCCGAAAATGTTCTGAGCGAGCAAGCAGCTTTTTTCTTTTACATAAGCGCCAGCTTGAAAGGAAATGCTCGACGATGCTGCCCGACACAGAGCAGAAGGGATCCCAAGTGCTGTAACTACCGAACCACGTGTTGCACGGACGTGAGGTCATGCGGGTCTATCCCTACACGACAAATCACACAAACACAACAGGTCAAAGTCCTGAGTGAGAAAACAACACACGGTGGTGTAAGCGAAGAACAAATCAGAATGTGTTTGTATTGGATTTGCCTGAGTAATACCTCTACATTTCCTCCCTTCCATTCGGAGTCGAAGCAGCTACGTCGAGTATTTCTGTTTGCAGCTGCATGGGAGAGGGGGAAACCGCTCGCAAGCAAACAAGTAATTTGCCGATGATCTAGAGACTTTGAATTCCTGGAGGCTCAAGTGAATCCCGTTCTAAAAAATCCCGGATTCTCAAGCGAACTCTAAAAACGAGGAAAAGACAACACCAAGCGATTTTTATCTCTAAACAAAAGAAATGTCAAAGAAGGCCAAACGACACCGACTTCTTAAAACAAGAAGTAGACCAAACTACTCCAAGCAAACTTCCCTGCCTAGAGCTGTGGTGACTGCGTAGCGTCCGCACCAGTTTTTTTAGAGTGCAAGTCGGCGTACGCATACGCCTACGCGTATGACACCAAAGCCGACCATGCGGTAGGGGTAGCAGGCACGTTTACCTTCTGACGTCACTGCCCAGTGTTTCCCGGACAAGAGCCAAGTAACCCCGCGCTGCCGGAGAAAGCTCACTGCGATTCCACGCGCACCTCGTCATCAACATGTTCAGTAGGCACCTCAAAGAGCAGAGAGAGCCTATGGTGACCTTCCCCAAGTCTTCCACGGCGACCCCACTCGGTGTGCTTGGGCCTCTTTGCTGCTTTTGTTACTGGCCTCGCGAGACGGGTTTACTCCTGTGCCCATTTGGTTGAGTACTACCGCATTGGTCTGGAGGGATATACCACCTTCAGGTAGGCCAGTCAGACACTTGCTGATGTGCGTAAATAAAGGAAGAGCTCCTGTTGATGGAATGGTCGACAACCTTTTTTACTCCCGATGATAGCAACTGTCAGACTAGCCCACCCGAATGCGGTCGATTCCATTCTTGCAGTAACTTTTCTCTCGAGGCCAAAACCCGTTTTCACATTTCTTTTCGATGACAGACGCGCCTGCTTTGTAGAAGGTACTCAAGGAGACCGCCGGTTGCAAATCAAAAAGGAGGAAATGCGTAGCAGCCCACACGAAAACACACGTAAGTCTGGATTTCGCCGGAAACGATGCGGGGAAGCCTGGTGAAAACTTCGGAAGCGAAACGGGCAATCGTTCCGTGCACTTTAACGAACGAGATGCAACGGAAGTTAGCGCACACTAACACTGCCGGTTGCTGGATGGTCGAAACGAGCCGCGATTAACTTCGCGTCTTTTGACGAGTCTAATGAGAAAGGAAAATTCGAAAACTCAAAAGTTACAAGAGAGACGGACGAAGCGCGGCAGAGAAAAAGAAAAGAATCCCGGGGCTGCCTCACAAAAAAGGAAAAATGAGAAGCAGGCGCACGGCGCGTAACAAGTATCGTTCTGTTCCTTTTCACAACAGTGTACCCACTCGCTTCTTTTTGTTGGCTGAGTCCAGATGGAGATGCTAGTTTTAGAAGCTTGATAACAACCGACTACTATAACATACTGGGGTACAAGAGCTCTCTCCTTCACATCGCTCACACTCTCACTCGCTATCCCATCCTTGCCCGATAGGCTTTTCTCGATGCCAAACCGCATGCTGATTGGATCCTGGCTGACCGTGTGCGGCGTTGAAGGAAACTGGCCCACGGCCCGTAGGGAGAGAGACAGAAGACAACACAACAAGTCAAAGGGTGTCGGCCTCCACCGCCAGGTGGGCTAGGCTCGCCTTAGCAGTCCCAGATCTCTCCCAACCAACTTGTATGTGTTCTCGTGGTCATCGCTACCGCGCTGACCTTTCCCGCGAGAGAGAGAGGAGAGACAAAGAGAGAGAGAAGTACAGATGACACCTCCGAGTATTTCGCAGTTCACGCCCGACTGAAGGGTCTCACAATGCGGCATCCGCGACGCAAGCATCTCTGCAAGTCTAGGTCGTCTACGCTGTGCCCATCGTTTGCTTTTTCCATTTTGCCCCATGCTTTCTTTCAATAATCCTACGCCTTTTCCCCGGTTGCACCAACTTTGTACCCGCGTGTGCACTGCTTAGATAGTCCAGCCGAGTTAGAAGAAACTGTTCTTGAACCACGAAACGGTCAATAAACGGATCGCCATCCGGATCGCGTGTTGCTCGCGCAAACCGGGAACGCACGAATGCTTGCGCCCCCACTACCCCCCCATTGCGAGACTGATGTTCCTGTGCACTCGTAGCACGGGCGGTCCAGGCTGTGTGTGACGAGAACAGCCGCCTGATGACGCCGCTGTTCTTTCTGCAGATACTCAAGTTCCGCGCTGATGACGGCCTGCCTACTACAAATGCGCCCGTGACACAGCAACCGAAACATGGTGCAGATAGGACGCGGTGCGATGCTGGGCACAGAACCATTTCAAGCACGTTGCATCTCTCCCTACCCTCAGCCCCTCTTTGCGAAGAACCCACCTTCTAACTTATGAGTTAGTTACAACAAAGCGGGGTTACTATTGCCGCAGTCTCCCCTTAAGCCTCCGTGCCCGCGCTTCTTCACACCCGCCGATAGCAACCAGAGACTGTCGAAAACGCGGCCTGTTCAACTCAAGTTCTAAAAACGGCGGACGACAAAAACCGTTCGTTTTCGTTTTCGTCTCCCTAGAAATAAATGAAGCTGCGCCCCACTTCCGTTCGTTTGTTCCATACGAAAAGATGCAGCGGAATATGCGACAAGCCACGAGTTTACGAGGTCACAGCCACCAACCTGCTGATACTCCCTCCTCACTCCTCAAGGGAAAACGCTCCGAACTAGAAACGTCCCATTTCGCCAGAACACTTTCGTTTCCACCAAACAAATGTTGAGCAAGGTTGGAGGATACGAAGAAGCTCGTCACTGGCAGCAGCGGCGTTTTGACGTGCGTCCTGAAAAGAAAGCGATCGGGCAAGCGCAACGTGCAAATCGACCATCTTTTCATCAGCGCAATCAGTTTTAGTCACCGCCGCGGTTGTGCAAGTGATGAGCTCGTATTTCGCCCTCTGACATTGCGCTCCAGGATACTCCGAACCCCCGCAGTTTTCAGCAAGCTTTTCAAAATACGAAGACGGAAGAATCCGAACTTCGTCCACCAAGGACAGGTTGGTAGGTCGACCTCCAACTTAAAATGGCCCTTGGAATTAGTACATCTCTGAAGTGAACTTCGTCTTTTACCCACCTCTGGCTTCCAGTCTCGGATGAAATGCCAGAAGTACCTAGAACAGAGGAAGGGCGGAGGGGGTAAAATACATGCCAGAAGTACTTAGAAAAGAGGAAGGGAGGAGGAAGTAAAATACATGTTCAATAGTAAAGCACAGAGAGAAGTTCAGAAGAAAACTTCACGCCCCTCCCTACAGTTGTCTGTAGGGAGAGAGAGGAGAGAGAGAGAGGAGAGAAGAGAGAGAAGCGCGCACGAGTCACCTGTGCCTGATATGCAGGCAGACTATGAAGTAGAAGTCAGAAAACAGAAGTATCCCCCCGAGCTTCAAGGTGCGCTTTGAAACTAAGCAAAGAGTTTCTGTTTTGGAGTGTTGCCCTATTGGGAGCACAACTTACAGTTTCCACAAAGAATACCGGTGATGAACCTCTCTGGGTAAAGATCCTGCTTCGGAACCACGTTCACCCACGAAAAAAGAACCAGTGTTACGGTCTGCGTCTTTCAGTCCAGCATGCTTGAGATACAGACAGCTGCTACAACAGCTCCGACCATGTTCATGAATCTAGTGGGAAACTTCTTTCCATTGCATATAACGTTATATAACGTTATAATAACGTTATATAACGTTATATAACGTTATATAACGTTATATAACGTTATATAACGTTATATAACGGTTTTTTACCAGTCCATAGGAGGTCACACTGTCCTCCAGATTTTGGTCGTTTTTGGCCATTTTTGCCACATTTTCCAGATTTTGGCCAATTTTGGCTATTCTTGCCAATTTTTCCAGAATTTGGTCACTGTTGACCAGTTTTGCCGTGTTTTCCAGATTTTGGCCCGTTTTTGCCGATTTGGCCAGGATTGGCCATTTTTGCCATGTTTTTCAAAATTTGGCTATTTTTGCCGATTTTCCAGGTTTTGGCCAGTTTTGCCATGTTTTCCAGACTTTGCCCATTTTGGCCGTTTTTGCCGATTTTTCCAGGATTTTGGTCATTTATGCCCTGCCCTCACCAGAGCTATTCTTGTCTGAGTTTCTTGGGCCCGCACAAGCTCGAACAGGCAGTCCGTGCGCGGAAAAAATAAAGTCGAAAGACACCAATCTGTACCCCCATTCGGGATCGTCGGAAACATAAAAACACGTGTACCGCCCCACCCGCTTCGATTTCAACCACACTAGTCTTTCCAAAGGGAAAATCGACTATGCCTGCGAAAAGCTCCCCGAAGGTCCAGCCGAAGCCGAAGGCTCAGCCTAAAGCTCAGCCGAAAGCTCAGCCGAAAGCTCAGCCGAAGACCCCAGGTACACAGCGCAAACGGCCTCGCGTCGAAAGTACGGATAGCAACAGCAGCAGCAGCAGCAGCAGCAGCGCCTCGGTTGCAAAGGCGCGACGCGGAAGGAAGAAGGTGGCGGAAACGCTGCGCGTCGAGGCCTTGTCCCGCGACCTGGCATTGGCTGGCCCAAGCGTTCTCCCTGTCACGAAACCACCAAGTAAGAGCCCGGAACAACGATTCATGGACCGGATCAAGAAAACCGACCCCGGGCTGGCTGGGTTCTACGACGTCCGAGACGTCGATGCCCTCGACGTCAGTGACCTACAAAAGACGGCCTTCAAGGCGAATAGCGATCAAGTCGTTTTCTGCTTGGCGTGCAAAAAGGCGATGCCGGGAAAGAATCCCTATCACATGGGCAACATGCGCTCTCATGCTGTAACGCATGGCTACAGTTTACAGCCAAAGTCACCGAAGACGCCGACGGCAGGGTTCCCCCACGACAGCGTTTCGCTCGCAACCCCTGAATCCAGCCTCCAGGAAGTGCTCTCCCTTTATCCGGTAGCTCGACCTGCGCGTGTACGGGAAGCGCCAGCTGTGACTGCTCGACTTTGCATGTCTCGTGCTCATCATGCCCATATTTGGTACTGGGACATTGTCTGACTGGCGTAGTACGCAACGGTCTGCCGAGTGGACAAGCTTGGACAAGTTGGACTCCAGTGGCGGATCGTGCTCGTGACACACGCTACCGAACACTGTGCGGTTGCCACGACCGTTACGGGCCACCGACTGGGACGCGCGCCGGAAACCCAAAACTGCAGACATCCACGTCCCAAGAACAACACCGCACAGTGAAAGAGTCATGTGAATCCGGAAGGATCGCGTTTGTCGCGCTTGGGTGGAAGTCCGCAAGGAAATATGCAAGAGAAAAAGCTCTGGGGAGGGGCTATACAGACCCCTGAGGACCGGTTAATACGAATTATTTTCGGACCAGGTTTTGTTTCCGAACAGTTTCTGTGACCGGGATCCAAAAATCGACAAGAGTCTGGAAATATTGGCAAAAATGGCCAAAATCTGGAAATAATGGCAAAAATGGCCGAAATTGACCAAAAACTGGAAAAATCGGAAAATCGGAAAATTTGAAAAATCGGAAAAAATGGCCGAAATTGACTGATCTGGATAAATCGGCCAGACTCTTCAATTTCCAAGTTTCGGTCTGATTTCTGCGCCCAATGAGCTAGTATCTGGGGTGTGTCCACTATTTCTGGTATGGAGTACCCAGCTTTTGGGCCAGCACACCTATTTTCGGGTTGGCACACCCTATTTTCCGGGTGTGGTCATACCCGCACTTGAGGCCGGACTTCAGCTCGAGCAAAAGTTGCTGGAGTTCACGGTGTACCACACACTGGCCAAAATCTCAAAATTGTCCAAAATCTTGAAAAATCGCCAAAAATGGCCGAAATCTGGAAAAATCGGCAAAGATTGCCGAAATCTGGAAAAATCGGCAAAATGGCCAAAACCTGAAAAAATCGGCAAAATCGGAAAAAATTGGCTAAGATTGACCAAAATCTGGCAAAAATGGCCAAAATCGGAAAAAATGGCCGAAATGGACCAAAATGAGGAAAAAATGACAAAAATCTGGAAATATGGCCAAAATCGGAAAAATTCCAAAAACCGTTATTTGCGTTATTTTTTCCGTTATTTTGCGTTTTCGACCGTTATATAACGTTATATAACGTTATATAACGTTATCACCGTTATAACGTTATATAACGTTATATAACGTTATCAACCGGCCATCTATGTTCCAAGTTCCGCAAATCGACTTGAAGAAAAGCTTGTGTGCAGCTTCGGGGTACAAGAGTGTGAACCTGAGAGACTCCAGGGGATATTAGTTGTCGGCTTTGATGCTGCTAGCCACTCTCTCTGTGTTTTCACCAGCCACAGCGAAGAATGGAGACGGCTGCAATGGCTGTCCGGCAGTTTGGTGCGGATCGCCGTCAAAGGTAATGTTCAGTAGTCGCCACGTACCCAGCTGCATCGGCGTACTTCTTGCACGAGCGTTCCCATGTACTCCAGTCTGTGGGCAACCGTTTCTTGAGTCTTTGGTGTGTCCTTCAAAAGTACCGAGTGTCTGCAAGCTTTTTCAATAACAAGTCCACCGTCAAACAACGCAAGAGGACGACTCGATTTGGTCGCTCACACAGCATACGATGAGTATGCGCTTTTGAGCAACACTGGGCATTTATCTTTGTCAAAGCATCAGTCAACATGCAACGACAGAAAACGTAGTCGAGCTCGCCACAGCCACACGTGGCCTCTATCGCGCGTTCCTTTGCGTTCTAAGCGCATCAGAATAGTAGGTTAGTAGCAGGCTGTTTGATCAAGGCGCGGTTCGAGCATGTGGCGAGCTTGACAACAGAAAAACGAGGGGTCAACACTTCTTTTTTTGTCCGATATCTTCCGCTCGTCGTCACGAATGCCTATTCATCTCTGTGCTCTTCCAGCAGTGCGGCCCTCTGCCCCTAGACTGTTCATCGTCGCTACTTTCGCTGTAACAACGAATGCTTGTTATAATCAAGAAGTGACCGTCGAGGACGTACTGTGTGAGTGTTCATTCATCCGTAGCCTTGATTCCACAGGTGCACGCGGGCATTCCGTTCAATGGTACGCAGTGTCCGATTTCGCCCACTAATAAGACAGCCGATTGAACGTGCACTAATACCACGGACCAGCCTTCGGCTACCGGACACGGGGTGAACCCCGTGTCCGGTTTCCTGCATCCATGCGGCAATCAGCTCTCTTTTGGGAACGGAGTGTCCTGCTGCCCCAACAAAGATCTGCCCCTGTTATGCTTGCTGTCTATGTCTCTGACGTGGCATGGGTCTTCCTTTTCTGTCGGCGGGGTCGATCTCGTATCCTTCGCCGGATCTGGCGACTGGTGCAAAGACCTTGCTCTGAGCCCGCTGTGGGGGGTGGCGAGCTTCTCAATTCTTCAGGTGCTTAGAGGAATTCATAGTTGAATGTATGGGCAGAACACTGCCTCTCATGTCCATCTGGGGGATAGCAACGTGTGACACACTTGAGAGAGAGAGAGAGAGACGAGTTAGAGTGCAGGGACCATCTCTCCGGGGAGTTTCCGGTCTCCTCACTCCTCTTCGCACTGCTACGGCGGGCGTAAGTCGCTCCGGAGGCGCGCTGCAGGTTGCGGCTCTGCTACAGTGAGTGGCGGCACCGGAGTTGGTGCTGCAGCGGGCGCTCTGGCCGGCGGGCGAGCTCGTCTCGCGGGGGATCGCCGCCTTGTAACGCTGCGGGCCCTCTTCTTCATCGCGACTACGGCGGCGGCTAACGTGTGACACACTTGATGCTTTCAGCACCCGTTGTAGCCTTCACAGTTCACTGAGGACATCCTTGCACTGTAGAATGCGCGATTGGCTAGCCAGCCTTCGCACCTAGTATTGGCAGTACTTACTGGAAGTCGTTTCACTCTGAAAGCAACCGTTGCTTTCCCCACCGTCCTTCTTCTCATTGCTACAAATCAATACCCTCGCAGCTTTCATCATCATCTGCGGCAATGCAATGCTATATTTTAAGATCTGATTTTCCTTCTTCCGGTAGACATTTTCTCTCTGACCTGCTCTTAGGAAGCCAAGGTTCTTCGCTCCACGCAGAATGTACTCTCTTTCTCTCTGTCTTTCTTTCTCTCTTTAGTATACATTTGCCTGATGCCCTGCGCCGACACGCTTCAACGATATTGTCTTGTGATGATCCGCTTTCTCTATCCGTGATGCACTCTACCCAACGGTAGTAGTCGTAGAAAACCGCGTTGCGGATGACAAGTACTACATTTGACAAGTCATACTTGCGGATGCCGGTTTGCATTGCAGCTGGAAATGCCTAAATTCTATGGATGAATTTGTCACTGTCGTCTGTGTGACAAATAAGTGGTCCAATACGGAGAGAAGAAAATTCCCACGGTGCGTGAAGTGGTGAAAGCAGTGCTCAGGCAGCTGTCTGCGCGAATGCATACTCAGCCGCAAGGAGAAAAATAAAGACTGAAGCGAACGCGAAATCCGGTAAGTGTACAAATGATTTTCTGGAACCCTCCTTCTCTCTCCGGACAGCGATGAGACTTCCGCAGAAGAAGCAACTTGTTAAACAAACGAATGAAATCCCAATACCCGGCGATTGGCTGTAGGATGGAGCTCGGCAGAGGTAATCTGCATCGCCCGACCTTCTGAAAAACACTGCTTCGGTTCGGAGGCTGGACTTGCTGCCAAAAACGGTGGTGCGCGTTCAAAGTATGCAGACTTGGTTTGAGTGCGCCCGTACCACTTCACCAAAGCATAATATGGCGCGCGAAAGGTAGCCCAACGGGCCACTGCAGAGACCTTCGGCGCTCGAGTGGCTCGGCCCGGAGAGAAGCCGCGCGTCAATATCAAGCAAGACGGCGGCAGATTGCACGATTGTCGTTCGGGAACGTATCTACAAGCGATCCCAAGCGCGCCAAAAAAGAGATTTTCTTCTTTTTTTTTTTAAAGCCCCAAAACATGAAAACTGTTGGATAAAACGGGAAGCTTGTCACCGCAAACCGTCGTGGCGTTTTTACTTGCGTCCGAATCTAACTCAACGTAATACCGATCAGGCACTGCGTTCAACGAAAACAACTCACTATCGTCATTAGTTTTGTTATCAGCCGCGGTTGTGCATTACGAAAGTTCTTCGCGGGAACTTTAAGCTTCAAAAAGCTCTACGAACATCGATACATACTCGCGATTCACGTAAAGGAAGCCCGGACTTCGGCGAACAGATTCCATCGCAGCTTCATGTGATACCAGGAATCTGTGGAGTATCAACCGGAAGGGACGAAGGCACGCAAAGCTGTGGTGACAGATGCCCTTGTTCGAAGCTGGCATGCTGAGCTTGTGCCGTACCTCAAATACGGCTTGGAAAAAATACGGATTGAACACGACAGCTTTGCTTCTTGTCCTCTTTTGCTTCTTGTTTCTCAAAAGTATGCGAATACTGAAGGGAATAGTTGCCTAGACTTCTAGAGTTTTCTGCTCATGACTGCGGGAGGGGCCGAGAAACCTAATTAGCTTGAAGCAGGACCCGACCCCCTTTTCATGAGAAAATGCGAAGCATAACACCAAAAGGCCAAGACGGTGGCAAACAGTGGTTTCCCCCCCGAAAACGTTGCCACCGCGCGGAGGGCTCCGAAGAAGGAAAGAAAACGCGCAATGACCCTTCAAACGGTCAACATGCTACCGTACTACAGGAGTACTACAGGCCGCGCCCACGGGCGGCCGACAAGGCACCCGATGCAGACAGGAAAAGAAAGAAGAACCACCCAAATATTAAACCCAGAGTTCCTTCGGCTATGCCAACAGTGGCGCCGTCTTCCGCTGTGCCAGAACTCCAGCCCGCTTCGACGAAACGACTTGCGTACGGTGGAGTAGTGAGGACCCGAAACTCCCCACCCAGGGAGATGGCCTCTGCACTCACACACTCGTGTCATTCTTTTGTTGTTTCTCTCTTTCTCTCTCTCTCTCTCTCTCTCTCTCTCTGTTTTGTGTGTGTGCGTGTGTAGGTAAGTGTTCTCTCTCTGAATTTGTGACAGGTGGCGGTGGAGTGATTTCCGGGTGTGATGCAGCTGTCTGCTGTGCGTTCGCCTGGTCGCTCGCGCAGCGCTCTGCCAGTGACGAGTGCCGAGTAGCCGCCTGGCTCGAGAGCCCGTCGGGTCCATGTCGACGGCTAGGAGGGGGGGACCAGTTCCTAACCGACTGAGTCCGCGGCCGTCTTTTCCGCCCCCCCTTGCCTTGGTGGACCCTGCTCGCCGCGCTCCGTGGACTCATGGACTCATGGACTCATGGACTCATGGACTCATGGACTCATGGACTCATGGACTCATGGACTCATGGACTCATGGACTCGTGGTCGTTGTTCCCCAACCTCGGGTGTGGCTGTTGGCAGGTTTCTCGGCCTTCTTTCAGTCGTGTAGTCGACAGTCGGGCATGGTCGCACCGTGCGACCGAACTCGCTGCCCCACAACACCACATTACCACAATACACGGGCCCCGCCGAGCTCTCTGCCCAGAGGGCCGGAGACGAGCGCCCACTTCGAACACGGCGGCCGCGAGATCGCCCGTCGCCTGTCGTATGCTAGCTCTTCGTGCTCGACGTTCAGTCCGGGTCAAGAAGTTTCACGGGCCGGGCTCCTTGCCCGCACCCCGGCCACCTCTAACGAAGCTAGGCCACAAGTTTTGCATGATATCGCTGCTACTTCCCGAAGCCAAATAGATGCTCTATTCTACTTCTCTCTGTCTGTCTCTCTACTCTTTATCTCTGTCTTGTCCCCACCGAAGCCCTCCCTCGAAAGCACGACGAGAAAATCAACGCTTTTACCGGAGAAACGACTAGGCTGTCAGTCTAGTTCTGTCCTGAAAGGCCGACGGTGCCCGATGCCTGTTAGCCATGAGCTCTATCATCGAAGGAAATGTGGCGGCTGTTCCTTTGCACTCAACGAAAGAGGAGTGGGAAAGGGGGAAGGCGAGGATGAAAAACAAGAAGCGGGGGGAAAAGCCGGCTTTCGAGGGGCAGTGCAAGCCAGCAACGCGATGAAATTTGTTTTTATTTGCTCTTACATTCTTAGTTCCACTTTTTCTTTCGATTTCCCGTGTGTTGTGCGTTTTTGCTGTTGCCAATGCAGAGGATGGCGCCAGAGACGTACTGGATTAACTCGGCCGATCCTACCTTCTGAAGCTGCATAGAATTGCCTGTTGCATTTGAGTACAACACGAGTGTCAGCCTTCGTAGGTGACCCCAGAAGGCGGCACATAACAGGAAAGAAGGACCGGTTTCCAGATGCCCGAGCGCGAATAAAAAGGCGGGAACAATCGAGACACCGTATTTGCCTGTCCTGAATGGCAACACTGTGTGAGCAGGTGCGGCAGATTCGTGTGTTTCAGTGAAGAAGGCTAGAAAAGTACAGGCAAGTGACGTCACCCCCCTTGCGTGTTACATCGTTCAAGGCGGGGGCTTACGAGTGAAGATGTGACCTTTCTTGGTGCTGTACGCTGAGAGAGCAACAACCTAGAGTGCGCGCCACGTGCATTCGGGTTTGAAATTCTCAATTTATATTGAAGCCCCCCACTCAATGCCCGCACGCAGGTTGACACAAATTTTCCAGAAAGAAAAGAACACAAGCTCCCCTTTGAACGAAAGCGAACCCAAGCGGGTCCGACGAAAAAAAGCCCGTACTTCGGATCGCACGAAAGAAAAAACCCGAACCCCGAATTAGTGCTCAGAAAGCAAAAATAAAACCGCATCCTCTGAACACCAATCAGAATAACCCGTCACGGGCAACTGACTGAGCGACTATCGCCGGAAACACGAAAAAGAGAGAACGAAGTCGCGCCTCAGAGAAAGCTCGTCATAAAGAAAAGGAGAGAAGGGAATTGCCGCACAGCTGCCTTCTGCTCTGTACCTTTCCTCGACGGCTCTTGCGGTTTGCCGACGACGCAACAACGCAGTGCGAATATGACGCCGCAGGCCACAGCGCAGGTTGAAGTGCCTGTACGGCTCGGTGGGTATCTCCTGGGCGCGACGATTGGGAGAGGGATTGGTGGGAAGGTGAAGGTAGCAGAGTGCTGCGAGACGGGTAGCCTCGTCGCGATCAAGATCCAACGGAAAAAGGGAGTCGACGAAGCAGAGGCTCGGCGGGAGGCTGAAGTGCTCCGCCGGCTGGCCCAGCACAGCCATGCGCACTTGGTAAACCTGCACGAGGTGATGGAGAGTGCGAAGTACCTGTACACCGTCCTCGAGTATGTCCCGGGTGGCGACCTCTTCGATGCTGTCGAGAAGGGCCGGATCTGCGAAGGAACAGACCGGTGGGTCTTCAAAGGCATCGTCGACGGCCTTGTGGCCCTTCACGCCAGCCTCGTTGCCCACCGTGACTTGAAGCCGGAGAACATCCTGTGCGACCTCGACCGCCGCATCGTCAAAATTTCGGATTTCGGGCTGTCGAAACTGCACGTTGCCGAGGGCGAGTTGTCGACGGAGTGCGTCGGCACGCCCAAGTACGCGGCGCCTGAAATCATGTCCCCGTCCGTTGAAGAGTACGATGCGTACCGTGCCGACATCTGGTCCTTCGGCGTCACGCTGTACGTGGCCCTCACGCGGTCGTTCCTTCCGGCTGAAAAGCTTCACTTTCCGGACGATCTCTCACACGACGCGTGCGACTTGCTCACCGACATCCTCCAACCGTTGCCGTTCCGGCGGCCCACGCTTCAGCAGATTCTTTCCCACGACTGGTTCGCCGGCGTCAGTGTCAACGGCGACAGCGGCGGCTCTCTCATCCACGAGAAACCGTCTCAATAGCTCTGCTGAGGAAGAAAGCTGAGGTGGGAACTGCCTGGGTTTCTGCGCAGACCGGCGGTGTCCCGCTTCAGAAGCATGGCGAGCCCACGCTGGTCCCACTGCTATGCGCCTGCACAACTACATGCACTTTGCGTGTGGTGCACCCGCTATTCGGGCGTGACTCGGGCTCATCTTCGTTGTAGCCAGCCTCTGAGGCTGGACCCCAGCGTGTATATGACATGGAAAGACTGCCAATCGCCTGATCACGCGTCCTATCCTATCCGTACCAAGGACTCTTGAAGGGCATCGTGTTACTAAGATAGGATAGAAAAGGAATCTCAAGGGGCACGCAGAGACTTCTTAGGAGGGGTTCGCGCAGAAACAGAGTGGAGAGAGGTTCGCAAAGAAATACGCCCTGTGGTGTGGGTTTGCAAGCGTTTCGACGAACGGAGCGCGGGGGTGCAGAGAGCCCATTTCTGAACCCACACACGCCATTCGGCGCCTCGGAGACCACAACACGTCGTGCAAGTTGCGGACCCCCCACAGCGACCCAGCAACAAGAAAAGCTTACGTTGTTAAAGACTCGGCTTCGCAAACGACGACACGCTCGGAGCACTAACCAAACCCTCTCCGTGACCTCCCTCCAAGAGGGTCAGCCTGGGAACTTCAATCACGGGCCTCCCCGGGAGTTGAGCCCACTAATGGAATTAAGACACTCTCCTTTGCCTGGCCTCCACCAGAGTGTTCCTCGACCGTCCGACGCTTCGACGACGCCTCCGAAGCCTTCGGAAGTTGGGGTCCCCGTACGTGCGCGTCGCTCCCCGTCTTCCCTACCTAATGGGGAAGGAGGGAGGGAGAAGCAAGGAAATTTGGTTCCAACACACACCTGCCAAACTACCTGCATAAGTATATCCGAAAACAAGCCGGAACGTCCCCCGGCTGTGTCAACATTGGCACCGTCACCACACGGAATGACCGGACCCACACGGAAAAACGAGCAGGTCGAGCACGCAAGGGGCGCCGATGCTCGATCCACGCACGTTTTGACAGCGCCCAACAGGTCTTCGCCCCCTGCCCCCTGCATCCTCCTTCCGTAGGGCAGCGTTGGAAAGTATGCTGAATCAACAGTGATATACGATTTCACTTTAAGCAGGATCTGGGGTGCGTAGGCGTAGCGTGCGACAACAGGAGGACGGAGCGGGCGTCCGACCGCGTGCGTGAGGACCGACCGTGCGGGCACCGGGAACCAACGAGAATCAGACGATGCGAACTTGTCTGACACGGTCCTTCACCTGCTTAAATACCGTGCGCCACGTCGTAGTTGTACACGTAACCGAACAACACAGCCGGGGCCTTTCTGAGAGCTGCGGCTTCGCTATTCAGCGTCGTTGCCCAGCTTTGTGCCCGAGGGCAGGACGACTGGCTCGAAATGCCTTCGGCTGCCAACCAGAGAGCGCCTGTGAAGGAAATCTCACGGCTGTTGTCGTAAGTTGGACTCTCTCCCCGTTTTTCCTTTCCCACCCCAAGGTCAAGCGTCGTTTTCGTGCAAATAAGATCAGTCCACCGTATCCGTTGTTTTTTTCCGACCACCTCTGACCGCCCCCTCGGTCTTTCTTTACGAAAGCCTCGAGAGACTTTTGGACCAGCACTTGGGTTTCCAGCCCATTGAGTTCTGCACGGTGGGTCAGCCACAGAAGCTGAAGTTATAGAGGGTACCGGTATACCCGATAGCAGGTGTGCTACAACCAGAAGGCGTCCAACTCAGGCAAACTCGAAAGTGCTACAATCAGAACGCGGGTCCAACTCGGGCACACCCGAAAAGCGGGTGTGTGACCCATTTTTGACTCTTTTTGAGGCTGGAATCCACCGTGTGTGTCACCTGACTTTTTCCCGAGTCTTCTGCGTGTGGCCGAGCCCTCGAGGTTGCCGATTTGGCGCAGGATCCAGAAGCACGTTGACAAACGATATATTCTGGGTTCAGGCCGTTAGTGCCCTCTGAAAAGAAAGAACAAACACTATGAGGCGGCAGTACGTATAGCAGCATCGTTGGTTATCTGCTGCCTTGACCGGTTGAACCCGACTGCCAGTGCAAAAAAAGCTACAGAAACCGGGAGCTATATCATTTGTGAAAAACACAATGTCCCCGTCCCAGTCTCGGCCGATACTCCGGTTCTTTCACCCGTTTTCACTTTTCTTCTTCTTCTTCTTCTCGTTGCGTTAGGGAGTCATTTGCATGCAAATGAGTACTACACTATACATTCCTTCAGCAGACAAGAAGACAAGACACGCTTCTTCCGAACAATCCATCGCCTTGCCGGTATCGAAGCTTCACCAGCTTCGACTGACACCAATTGCGCGAAAAACATCTGCACAATATCAGGGGATTATACGGGCTTAGTTTAGCGGTCTGAGAGACCGGAACTCAAATTCTTCCGGTCTGGGGAAAAAAAAAAAAAAAACGGAGAAAACCATAAGGGAAGCACTTAAGTCGGGAAAATATTTATCGGAAACTGTTTCCGATAAATATTTTTTTTTGTTTCCGATAAATATTTTTTTTTGTTTCCGATAAATATTTTTTTGTTTCCGATAAATATTTTTTTGTTTCCGATAAATATTTTTTTGTTTCCGATAAATATTTTTTGTTTCCGATAAATATTTTTTTGTTTCCGATACATATTCTTGGTTTCCGAGAAATGTTTGGGGTTCCGAATCGAGTTTCAAGGTACACTATAGCAGACAAGACGTCAATTGGTGTCGTTAGTCAATTGTCGTAAGCTCCGGGCCGTTTCAACACCATTTAGTGTCTCCCTGCTTCGTCCCTCCCGTCAGCTGCGGACGACTTTGTCTAGTGTCGGACAGAGCCCGAGCAAGGCAGACTCGCCTCGACATTGGCGCACTTGCAATCATGATAGGCACACGATGGTTACTTCTCTGCTACCAGCTCCTGCCGATTGTCACGCGTCACCTCGCGCAGTTTTGATTAGCCTCTGGGTTCGGCAAACGAACGTGAAAGAAGACAGGCCAAAAGCCGCGGGTACATCGCCGGAAAGAACGTGGCAAAAAGGTGGCAATGATACCGCTGGAAGGAGGATGCGTCCGAGGAGAACGAGGGGCATTGGCAACGCAACTCATTGGAATATCGCCCATTCCACGAAAAAATGACACAATTATTCCGTCTGAAAAGCAGCTCGTGCTGGGTCAAAAATTTGGAAACTTGGAACATGTTTTTTTGGTGGAAAGAGCTATCCCTGGCCATTATGGGCAAGCAATCAGCTCGCGTGGCGACCAAAATCTGGCGGATGGACAAAAGTTCGGTTTTTAGGGCTGTTTGAAAAAACTTGCAATTTAAAAACCCCGAAAAGGGTCTCAGACGGGAATCGAACCGTCGACCAGCAAGGTGACAGTAGTAGTAGTATGTGTCATCCTAATCCGGGAACAAGTCAGGGAGAAGAACGGAGCAATCTTTAAACAAACGAGTGACATAAGGTGGCCGGTTGAGCGGCGCCAATCCGAGCGCACTCAGCAGCAGTGACGCGTCGGCAGTATTCGCACTTCGGGAGGTGACAAACAAAAAAAAGGCCGCTCGGCGATATTCGCTCAGTCAGTTTTTGAGTAACCAGGGGTTATTCTAGGATTCTGGATTTTTGGTTTTGAGGGGTCCGGCTGTATTCGCCGGCCAAAGACTGGTTTTTTTGCATAAGCACAAGGCAGCCCCTCGAATGCAGTGTTGGTCTCTCAAGTTGCATGAGAACCCTTGGGGAGCCTGTTTTTCAGAATTATCCCCTGATGCGTTTTTACGTATATCCATGTGATTCCGACGTGTTCTGAAAGCTAAAACTTGGTAGACTCGTTTTTTCTTGAGGGGGCCGTTGGACCCCTTCGTTCGACCTTTCTAGAATAAACCCTGAGTAAGCACTTCGTAAGAAATGCAGGGGCGAGGTCTGCATTTCCAGGTACGGGCAATTCACTTTATTTTGTTCCTTTTGTCTAACTAGGGAAGAAATGCGTAGTTTTGAAAGACACAATCTTCCTGTGCACGGAGTAAAAGTATAGTGAGGTCTTTTTCCAGTCACCCGATTCTGTTTACGTCATAGTCACGTCATGAACTGGCGAGAAGTTTGAGTTTTACTACCGAGAGAGCAAATTTGGATTCATTTTGGGTTCCTCGGAAAAAGCTCTCATTGCAGAATCACCCTCTTAAGACACTGAAAACCGGTAAGCGTCCTCTAAGAATCCCAACTGATCACGGACTGATCACCGAGTTCGGCCAAGAAATTGGCCGTGTAGCCTCGGTTACCAAACCAACTCGGCCAGTACACAAAAGGCGCCCCAAGCTCGACCACAGCACGTAGCATGTGCAGGGCACACAACGCAAACGGCTATGACATTCTGGTGTCCCCTGAAAAGCGCTTATGGGTGGACAATTTCCGGTCTTCCATGCGTAGGAAGTGCGCATAGGAACTGGCAAAGGAGCGGGGACTTGCAGATACACACAACATGCTGCGTCCGAGGAACAAAGGTTGGTAGTGGAAGAGAACGGAATACAAAAAAATTTGAAATGGTGGGATACACGGGAAATTTCCCCTCAGTAAATTTACTTTGACGATGTCGATGATGCTGATAGCGATGCTGTCTGTCTCGACCGTTTTCGAGCTGCCTTGGCAGCAGGCTTTGCCATTGTCTTCTTGGCAGCGGGTTTGGCCACAGCTTTCTGAGCAGCGGGCTTCGCCTTCTTCGGGATTGCTGACGAGCTTGACTTTGACGATGTCGATGATGCTGATAACGATGCTGTGTGTCTCGGCCGTTTCCGGGCTGCCTTGGCAGCAGGCTTTGCCGTTGACTTCTTGGCAGCGGGTTTGGCCATAGCCTTCTGAGCAGCGGGCTTCACCTTCTTCTGGATTGCTGACGAGCTTGACTTTGACGATGTCGATGATGCTGATAACGATGCTGTGTGTCTCGACCGTTTCCGGGCTGCCTTGGCAGCAGGCTTTGCCGTTGACTTCTTGGCAGCGGGTTTGGCCATAGCCTTCTGAGCAGCGGGCGTCACCTTCTTCGGGATTGCTGACGAGCTTGACTTTGACGATGTCGATGATGCTGATAACGATGCTGTCTGTCTCGACCGTTTCCGAGCTGCCTTAGCAGCGGGCTTGGCCATAGCCCTCTGAGCAGCGGGCTTCGCCTGCTTCTGGATTGCCGACGACCTTGACTTTGACGATGTCGATGATGCTGATAACGATGCTGACTGGCTCGACTGTTGCCGAGCTGCCTTAGCAGCGGGCTTGGCCTTTGCCTTCTTGGCGGCGGGCTTGGCCATAGCCTTCTTGGCAGCGGGCTTCGCCTGCTTCTGGATTGCCGACGAGCTTGACTTTGACGATGTCGATGATGCTGGTAGCGATGCTGTCTCAGCTGTTTGTTGTGTTTCCGAGTTCTCAGCTGTCTGTTGTGTTTCCGAGTCGTGGGCGCTATCGCTGTGGTCTTCGCTGGAGAAGTCGCTTCCGCGGTCGTTGTCAGCGTCGATGGTGCCGCTTCTCTGCTCTGCCTTCGTTCTTGGGTGAAATCCATGCAAGATGGGGTGCTTGCACAATCTCTTCCCCTTAAAAAAGGCGCGGTGTCCCCACCTCCCGCACCGCAGGCACTGCTGTGTGCCCTCGTCTGCCCCCTTCTTCCGCTTTTTGTCTTCCTTCTTAGGCCGGCCAACCGGTCGCGTGTCGCACAAGGGCGGCAGAAGTGCTTCCTCCGGCAAGTCGCGGATGACCGGCACCATTTCCGGTTGCGGCCCCACGCGATACATTTCCCGCAAAGTCTCCCAGGCCATCACGTTGGGGACGAGATCTTTGACTGCAATATTTGCGGTGAGAGACACGGCAGCACACACATGCTTACAAGGCAGCAAGTCCAGAAGTGGCTTGCGGCATGTGCACGTCATGGTTTTCGTCGTCAGGTTAATAGTCGCGATGTGCACGACATCGTCTGCCTTGATCCCGGACGAAACCTCTGCGCACACGAGCTCCTCGTCGACCCTTCCAGGGATCGTCTGCAGTGTCCCACCTGCCTTGATTGAACGCATGATGGCGTTCGTGACAGAAGTGACGAAAGAACCTTCGGCGCCCCGCAGCTCTTGAGCACGTCTAGTCCACCACTCCGCCGATATCCGTCTCCATTCCCGAAAAAAGCAACATATTCCCAGCTCACGTGCCTCGAGGAGCTTTCCGTTCAGGGATTCCACTGCATTCGTCGTGTATTCACCCAAACGTGGTGACACCAGCTGCCGGTCAGCCCACGTCAGGCCTTCGCACTTTTTCACCACCTTCTTCACAAACTCTTTACCGTATTCCTTACGAACATCCTCCCGGACTTCCTTGTACTGGGCGTCTGTCCGGGCTCCCGCGAGACGAAAGAGAATATCTGAAATAATTTCTTTCGACCCTGCCATCGACTCCAGGATATTCTTTGTCAGGTGCCGGAGGCATTTGACGAATCGGGGAGCGGCATCCTCGAAGACCTGTTCAACTAGATTTTCTGTAAGCCCTTTCGAACGATCAGTCATAAACGTCCATGTGCTGAGGTCACCGTAGGAGGCCTTAATCATTGTCAGGAAATATTTCCATGACGCAGAATTCTCAGAGCCAACAACTGCTACGCATAACGGGACAATGTTGCGATTGGCGTCCTTGCAGCAGGCCACTAAAGCTACGCCCCCGAACCCGCCGTGCATTGCGGTTCCATCCAAGAATATCTGCGGAAGAGCCCCGGCAAGAGCTCTCTTGGAACTGGCGAGAGCCAGAAACGCGCACTTGAAATGCACCGGTTCGCTGTCGTTGTCAGGGGGACCTGGTGTCACGTTCCAGACGGTATGCGGGTTTGCGTCCTCAATGGCACGCAAGAAACTCCTTACGAGCCCGTAATCGCGGGCAAAGTCGCCCATTTCGACCCTTTGCGCCTTGAGCTTCAGCCGTTGCACTGCGGAGTACGAAAGCGTAGTTTCGTGGTCAGTCTGCAGCGTTTTACGGGCAGAGGCTACCCCAGGAGAGGTTTGAAGAAGCGATGGGTGTTGCTTCCAAACGACCCCCGTTACCCCCCGCGTCAACCGCTTCTCCTCCGAAAGGCACGTGTGGGAGCCCACGCTGACAACCTTTACCTGGTTAGTGTCAGAATCTTTTTTGGCAACCACTGCCCAGCCGCACTCCTTGTCTCGACATGTCACCTTCCAATGACCACGAGTTCCGTTCGAAAAAGCTTTTTTAAAAAACCTTCCCGTTCGGCTCGCGTGACTCAACAGAGCCTCCCTGCAATCTTCCCAATTGCGGAAGCACTCCTCCGCTTTCACGCCGCCCATGGTCACGTCGTCTGGTTCCGCTGCTGCGACCTGCTGCCCTGCCGCAGGAGGGGCTCCTCCCTCTGCCTGTGGTACGTCTGCGTGCATGTGCCCGGCAGCCGCATCTTCTGCTCGTGGCGCATTCTGATGTATTGTTTGCACCTGCCCAGCCGCTCCTTCTGCTCGTGGTGCGTCCTGTTGTTGTGCTGCTTGCACCTGCCCAACCGCTCCTTCTGCTCGTGGTGGGTTCCTTTGCCGTTGTACCTGCCGGGTTGCGGGTGCTCTTTGTGCTGGTCTTTGTTGTGCTGCTCGCACGTGCCCGGAGGCTGCGCCTTCTCGCGGTGCGTCAGGACGAGGGTTAGAAGGTGCGCCCGGATAGGCACCCGGATTGTAGTAGGACACCGGGTTGTAGTAAGCCGGATAAACCGCGGGGTAGGAGTACGGGTTGTGCTGGTAGTGCTGCTGAGCATGCTGCGGAAGTTGCTGCTGGGGCGGGTGATACTGTTGCTGATGCTGACTCTGAAACGGCTGCGGGTGCTGAAGATACTGCTGCGGGTGGTGCTGAAGATACTGCTGCGGGTGGTGCTGAAGATACTGCTGGTTTGGCTGGTGCTGAAGATACTGCTGCGGGTGGTGCTGAAGATACTGCTGGTTTGGCTGGTGCTGAAGATACTGCTGGTGTGGGTAATACTGTTGCTGGTGCGGAAGTTGCTGCTGGTGCTGAAACTGCTGCGGGTTCGGGTCGTCCTGTTGCCTGTCCATAGTTCGGAATTTCCTTCTTGTTCTTCGTCCTGTTGGTATCGGAACCAAATCATATCTCGAAATTATCGGAAACAAAAAAATATTTATCGGAAACAAAAAAATATTTATCGGAAACAAAAAATATTTATCGGAAACAAAAAAATATTTATCGGAAACAAAAAAATATTTATCGGAAACAAAAAAATATTTATCGGAAACAAAAAAATATTTATCGGAAACAAAAAAATATTTATCGGAAACAAAAAAATATTTATCGGAAACAAAAAATATTTATCGGAAACAAAAAAAATATTTATCGGAAACAAAAAAAATTATTTATCGGAAACAAAAAATATTTATCGGAAACAAAAAAATATTTATCGGAAACGTTCCCATAAATATTTTCCCCACTTAAGTGCTTCCGATATGGTTTTGTCTCAAAAAAAAAACCACATAGCGTTCGGGTTGGGGCTTACCGGGTGGGAGCGGTAACGGGAGGGCCAGTATGCCACCAAAGAAGCTACAGCGTGTGGATCCAAAGAAGGAGGGGATTCCCCGGGACATCGCAAGCATGTTCGGGCTCGCATCTCGGCAAACAGGACGGCAGACCAACGTCCCGAAAGAGGGGACAAACACGGAGTACGAGCGGTGGACAAAGGAGTCGTACTCAGAAGTTGAGAAGGCCAACTCCCTGCACGACTTTCTGCACGAAAATCACCCGACCTACTTCCTTTGCGATGTCGTGATAAACCGCGCAACTGAAGGTTTAGCAGGCTTTACCCGCGTGACACCCCAGACAGTCCAGGCCTATCATGCCGAAGTGGCCACGCCCTACGTTAACGGGCTAATCTCTGACCTTCGTTCGGGTTTGAAGAGCAACCTGGGTGTCATGGAGGGATTCAGCCTTTTTGACCTGAGTGGGCCTGTGGCTGGAAACCAACCTGAGGCGGTCAGACTTGTTGATATTCTTGTCGCCCATTACGGCGAGGAAAAGGTCCGACCAACCCAGGAAGGCAGATCCGCACGTTCTCCTCCCTTTCTCAATGCCCGCTTCATTGCAGATTTCAGGAATGAGGTTTTTCCCCGAGCCGACGACGAGCACAGATCTGTTCTCGAGGAGCTCAAAACTGTTGCAAACACACTGACTCGCTACAGCTATACCGCAGCCCTAAAGCTGTTTCTCATGGATGTCACACTGACCTCTCTGTACCCGTGCACAAGCCTCCTCATGAACGCGGCCCTTTCGACACCTCTCGGAACGGCATCGGTTGAAAGACTGTTCAGTTTGATGAAGCTGATCAAAACGAGGCAAAGGTGGCATACAGCATGCAGTTGCAGCAAAAAAAAAACACGCCCAGACCGGAACTCAGGATTTTTTCGAAGCCCCGTATAAACCCCTGCACAATATCGAAATACGAAAAAGAAAAATTTGTATAAGCACCTGCTTTGTAGGAAATGCTTGAGGAGGCTGCCAGTTGCGATAGATCAAAGGAGGTAAATGTGCTGTAGCCAACACGAAACAGGTAAATCTGGGTTTAGTGGCGGGCGTAAGCGTTCAACAAAAAAGACCCACTTTGTAGTTGTATTGTTTTCTCCCCCTCTAGCCTCCTTCGAAAATGAGCACAAGGCATTCCCTCGAGTATTTTGCTTGCAGATGACTCCCCATGAACGCAACAAGAAGACGAGGTTTGCAGAAGAATAGGGATACCGTTTAAGCTTGCTTTCGGCAACGAACCCCCCTCAAGTTTCGCCTCCTCTGCTGGAGTCTATGTTTTTGTTTTTAACTTGTGATGCGCACACACACAGGGGCAGCAGTCTTTAGCTGCAAGGTGCACCTACCCCGTGTAGGCGCACCGTTTAGCAACAAGGAGCCGTATGGAAAGCGCCCAGCGACAATCGCTTGCTGATACAACGGGAAGCCAAATGGCCGCCCAGGTGAGTCGCGTCACCTCCCCACGTGTGCACGTGAATGCTACGGCAGCACATAGAAAAGAAAGAACAAGCTGACACAAACGACACACTCACACACACACACACACACACACACGCTAAGTGTGGCTGACTAAGTCTTGCACTTGTGCGAAACTCCGCAACGTACTACTTGGGTTGAGCTCACACGCACGCACGCACACGCGTGAGAACGCTGACAGCCTGGGCTCTACTCCGCGACAGGAGTAACCCGTACTTGAATTCTTACTCACACCACACATACAAGCGGCATCAGCCTACAGCAGGCGACGGCTGATTCGCACTGCCTCCCGTTTTGCGGCGCACCGTGGAGTGACGGGTAGCCGTCTTGACGACGACGGCGTTACTGTGGGACAGCCGACATGATTGCGTTTCGTGCAAAATAAAAAGCTGAATAACTGGGTCGCGCCACCTTCCTAGTGGTTGCGTACTACGGTACCCACGAAAGAGCACGTGGCGACAGGGTCCAGAACGCACATACAATCAAAGTGAGTCCCACATACGAATATATGGGTCGCCCCCTTGCAAAAGCACTTGCGCAAGAGATGTTTACTTTCCTTCATTGTATATTGTGGAGAACATTTCGGGAAGAACGGTAGCACGTGAAAAGATAAACGAAGAGAGCTTCGCGCCCCTGTACATGCGAAGGACAAACAGAATCTTTTATTCCATCATTTATTACCTTTGTCATCGACCCGTTCTTGATTGTCCGCTACTTCGTTTATCAGTGCAGCCCCAACTCCGGAAATGCTCTCCGGTGGCTGCCGTGCTCAAGTGAAGTTTGCTTAGGTCTGCGAAGCACAGCCGAAAGAGGCTCAACCAAGGTAGGGCCACAAGAGAATTTCAAAGGAGAAAATGCGCTTGAACCTGCGTCTACCGGGTTGCCTACGTTTTCATGGTAGGGCCGTCGCCTCCCAGAGCTTGCAGCCGCGATAGCAAATTTCATGTAGCACGGTCTCCGCGGTCGTTTCGTTATTTGTACAAACATCAATCCTTTTTCCCAATCTAAAGTAGCCGGAATCCTTTGCGTGCTTGCCGCCATCTTAGATGATGGCTAGCACGCTGTTCAGGCCCCCTCTCCTCGAACCGTCGTAGCTCAGTATGCTACCTTTAAAAGTTGACAGCGGGGAATCCCCGGTGGGTAAGTTTCAGTCGCTCGGTCGACTGAATCAGCAGATGCGGGCAGAGCACGCACCAACTTCGTCATTAGTCGGGAGATTTTGAACACCATTCACGTTTTCTCATTCCCCCACTCTTGTGCGTGCGAGACGGCTTTGCCTGTTCTCTCGCTGCATGCTGACGGTCCTGGCTGTCACGAACTACAGCCAACGGACAGCCGCCTAACAAGCCAGAACTCCTGTCCAGACACTCAGGCTCTGCGTAGATCCGATGATCCGACTATGGGGTCGCATCATCGGTCTTGAAAAATCCGGTCCTAGCGGATAGCGGAATATGTTTCGCAGAAATCTGATCCTTATTCCAAAACGGGCGCGCCCCGAATTAGTGCGAAGGGCTGATTGCTCAGTTTGCGGGCACTTGGCCACCCGCTAGCTGAAGCTAGCGCCGCCAAACCCTCATATCTTAGTGCTGCCGTCTCGACGGGCAACAGGTAGGGTACGTCGCCGGCCACAGTGTACGCGAAGCTTGCCTTCGTGCAGCAGGGTTCTCTCTGGTATGTTCAAAGAGATGATCTGTCAAAGGCGTGATTCGATGCTTGCGGGTGAGACAGCTCCGTCAGCTTCTCTGTGCTGGCGCAGCAGTCCAAGCGTCATGCTTAATCCGGTGATCCACTCAGACCACTGGAAGAGCACACAGCGTCGCGAGCACATCAGCCAGCCACAAGAGACAGTATTAACTTAGAGTAAAGAAATAAACGCGAAAAGCGGGTGCCACACCCACGGAGTGCTGTGGATTGCCCCTGAAAAGCACGTGTGCTTTGTCCCAAGCCCATCTCCACTCTGAGTTCCGCCATGTTCTTGCCCCCATTCCGAATTTTGGTCGGGGGCCAAATGGACCTTCGCTCGCAGCCTCTGGAGCCTGAGAACCCAATACTACCCTATCCCCCTCACGAACCCCTCGAATCGAATTGCAATCAATTAGCTGCGACCTGGTTTAACTCGTCTCGCCTGCGTCCTCTACAACGCGAGTGCTCTTTTTTTTCTGACAAAAAAACAACAGAAAAAAAACAAGTACTCACGCTTAAGCAACGAGGACGATGCTCCCGCGACAGGAACCGGAAGAGAGGAAAAGTTGAAGGAAAAATGACCCAGCCAGACGTGACTGTCGCGGAAACACGAAGACGAAGCGCACAAAAAAGAATTGAGGAAAAAGGTGGGGCCACCCCAAACCGGCAATCAAGAATCGTGGTGAGAAAGCGTGAGCTTTCCTGATCGGAGCACCTACGACACACGTGGAGTCTGGATCAGAAAATAAAACACACGGCACCAGTTATTTCCTGTCGTACACCTGTAAACGAGGAATCGTATCCGACGAATAACTGAAAGTGGACCAGATTTAGTACCCCCAGTGCTCGCTTGCCTTCATGGCCCTTGCACTTTACAGAACTCAATGCTTATCCAGAACGCTCGTGACAAACACGCAGATTGACTGCTTTGCCATTCTAGCTTTGCACGCCAGCAGAAGGAAGGTGCGTTGTTAAGGTTATCACGCACCATTCCACCCCTAGATTTGGCTGTTTCATACGACAGGGTGAACCTCTTTCCCCCCCAGGTTTTCATCCTATGAAGGACTTGCTGAGGGCATGGCCTATCTACGTGAACTACTGCTGGCGGTGTGCAACGAGTCGCTTCTCTCTGTTTGAAACGTACTGCCGTACCGAGAAACAGAAACCCAGCGACAGGGTCGACGAAGCGTCCCATGTTTCCACCTGAACTGCCCCCCGCCACTTTCCCTTGCATTGCCGATGCTTGAGTCGGGTTTCTTATACTTCAAACCAGTCTAGTTAGGACACGGTGGTGAAGTGGTGCGACTGACTAAAGAGATCTCCAGCAGAGCCTGCAGGTGCCTACTGGCGCCCAAAGCAACAGGATAACTGCGGATGGTCCTTTTCACGTTCGCACTGCAGCACTCCCGCCCCAAGCCCCCCCTCCGACCCCTCAGTCTTCTCTCCTTCGCTCCATCCTGCGGAATTCTGCCCCCCTGAGGTCCTTCCTCTTTTCGTAGTAAAAGAATAAACAGACGCTGTTCTTTTTGTTGACAGTACGCAAATAGTGCAGAGGATGGTAGACCCTTGAGTTTCTGCTGCTCACGATTGTGGGTCGGAACGTAACGTTCCTGACGCAGGACCGGCCCCCTTTCGTGAGAGTAAGCGGATACTAAAAGATCAGCCGGCCCGTCCCTTCCTGATAGACCGCGATGGACCGCCATCTGCACTTCAAGGTAATTCCATGCAGCTCCGGGGAATGGTTAAAACACGTGAAGTATTCTAAAAACTATCGAAGTATCCAGAAGTTACTCGTATGTAACGTTCCATTTTCTTTTTCGAATGAGCACCCAAAAGTAATGGATTTCTGACTGGTGGTATTCTGAAGAATCACGAAGCAATAATCGATTGATTTACAAATTAGAAATCCACGATTTGGATGACCACTGCTGACTATACCTCTCATGGCTTCAGAAGTATGGTCCTGACAATAAACTGTCTGGGTGGTGTCTGAACCATAGATTGTTGAGTCCTAAGTTGGGACGTCTTCACGATGCCGCTCAAAATATCCAACTTCGGTAGCAGACCCCTAATTACATTATATGACCATGAGTTTAAGTGCAGTGTGCAGTGCCTTTGGTACGACGTTCATCGTTGCAGCTTGTCTCAGTGTTGCGCGGTCGGCGAGCGAAGGCAGAGGAAAAAGAGTGAGAGAGAACACATAAATAGATAGCCCCCTCCACCCCTCGCAACATAGTGCCTGGTGTTTTTTTTTTTTTAACTTTGAATACGCACCCGCTTGTAGAAAGTACTCATTTAGTAGGGGAGATGAAGGAGGAGGACACTCATTGGCATGCCGATGACTCCTTCGAAAGAAGTCCAGCAGCAGTCCTCGAGTATGTCTCCTTCTCTCTTAAACTCACCGCAAACGTTTTGGCTCGAGGACAAGTCAGTGGTGCCGAATGTGGAGCCTAATCGACGGTATTCGTTGATCTTTGGACTTCTACAGGGTGCTGTGGGTTTTTATCTCGTTTCTTTGTAGTTACAACACCGGGTTGGCCTACAATGCATTGTGCAGGCTAAGTAGACGCAGACAGCGTCTTGGGGTCGACCAGAGTTTTTTTCCTGAACAAGAACCACGGATTGGAAACGATAGTGATATAAAACGATCATTTTCGAAAGTGAAATATCATCGTTTTTTATCGTTTTCAAAAAACGATCGTTTTTTGCTTCTCAAATTTTCCTGTTGCAATTATGAACCAACCAATCTTTGGCGCGTCTATTTCTTGTGCAAAATTGACTTTGGTGGCCAGATTCAGCTGTTTCATGGCCTTTCATGTAGGAAAGGGTAGCCAACATGCTCTTTTTCTCGTCCTTTTCCGCAATCGTGCGCTTTCTAGCCCACTCAAGGATTATCGACATGTATCCTTTCCAACTCAACTCTGAGGCTGGCGGCGTAGACTGAAGGTTTGCTGCTCATCGAAGTGCTTTTTCTACTTATTTGTGGACTCATCCTCGAACACTAGCTGCAATTGCGCTTCCCAGCTGTGGCTTCTCCCGCCGGATGCCCTCGGCCGCGCTCCTGTGCTGTGGCGGCTTGTGGCAACTCTTGACCAAGCCAACAAGTTTCTGCTATTTCCAGCTTCTTGTCCAGCTCGTCCGTTTTGATGTACTTCTTCATGATTCCTGGGGGGGGTCGAATACAAGAGGTACCTCTTGTATTCGGCGTGCTGATCCTGCAATTTTCCCGAAAAAAGAAATAGAAAACAGCACCGCAAACCCGGAACCCGCGGGAACTCCCTTCTTCTTGGAAGAGACGCACGTAATTTGTGGTCCCGTCTATTTGGCACGGTTCTCTTCATCGGAGCTGAACGCGAGCACATTCGCCGAAAAAGGTCTGCTACATGGGCCAGCAAAGAAATGTCACCAACCAGTGGGTCTATTCCCGTCCTTTCCATTGAAAATCTGTGGGTTCCACGCCCGGTGCCCCGCATCTGGCAAAGACCCACGAACCACGCACATGTTTTTTGGTCCCCGGGTCTATTTTTCACGGTTCTCTGCATCGGGATCAGAAAATCGTCGAAAAGGTCCGTTATGCGGACCAAGGAAAAATCCAACCTTTTTCCAGATTTCCAAAATGCCTCTTCTATTCAAGGTACCTCCTGTATTCAACCCCCCCCCCAGTAACTTGAGTTTTGACTCCTTCACCTAAGGCAATGCTTCGACTCCGGCGAACTCCGATGAACGGGGCTCCTTCAAAGACGAATCTGATGCCTACCCTCGACTGTCTGCTCGTTCCAGTGCCATAGCGCTGTCGTGGCAATAATGTGATACACAAAACCTTACTCGAACTACTCGTCACTCGACACACCGAAGCAAACCCCTATGGAAAAAAAACGATCGTTTTTTTTTTCACGATCGTTTTTTTTTAGGCCAAAATCACGAATTCTCGTAAACGATCGTTTCCAATCCGTGAAGAACAGGGCAGAAACAAGATGGAAGTCGATCAACTGGCAAAACGAAGCGTCTTTTCTGTCAGCACGAAGCAATCTTGCGTGCAATGCATTGTGAAGGCTTAATAGATTTGGCGGTTGGTCAAAACTCCTACACCACGCACAAACAAAGAATGGGGGTGTTTTCTTCCCGAAAGACGGACCTCCGGTCCTCAAGTTGCATTAGAAGCTCTTCAAGTCAAGTGGTTCGCCACAGTCTGAACCGAAGGGGAAGTATTTGCTTCAAGAACCGCATGTGCAAAGTAAGAAGCCCCGGGGGAAGGGAAAGGGGGAGACCAACTGTTGCACAAAATCTTTCGGTTTTCCTTTCTATCTTGCTTCCTCTTCTTTCTTCTTTTGCTGGCAACGTTTGCACGGCGCGGTGTTTACTTGGCACAACTACGGCGCTCACTTCGTCTTTTCTGCCTTTTCGTGATGCCAGGCTTTTCCCGTACGTAGTTAGAATCCACCATCAGACGCCTCTGGAACGAGTAGTGTAGTATTTTTGAACTTGATATGCAGCAGCTATCTGTGACGATGGACCCCCCCGTACCGGTTGTCTCCGGTTCACGTCCGCTGCGGAGGCTGACGAGTCCGAGGATATCTGAATCGGCACTTCCTCACGGTTGTCCTTGCAGTCGGGGACTCGATCGCTCTTCGATCCATGTTGCCTTCGCGGCTCGTTTTCGAGGGCCGCGAACGCGGCGCTGCTTGCTCGTCGTCGCGTGCGCGATGTCGCGGAGGGCATGCGCTGTCCTGCCTTGCACGTCCTTCGTTGGTGGGTGCGCGGTCGACTTGCTTGTCCCGACGCGCGTCCGGTCTGGGCCCTCTGGCCGTGGCTTGGGCTCCAGCACCCTCGAGGCACATACGCTCGTCTTTTGGTCATTGCTGGCCGTGCTCCATGGTGCCCCCGCTAGCAGTGCTGCTTGGGCTTGCACCGCACGTCGTACCACATACGCGCGTCGCATGTCGGCAGCTCGCGAACCAGGCACATGTGGGCTCCGTTACAGATTCTCCTCTTCCTTGTGGTGACTGGTGCAGCAACCTTCCAGCTTCAACTCTCGGCTTGCCGTGCAGGGGACACACGTGCTGGGGACGCCGCCCGGAATCCGCCTCGCGTCGCCTCCCGAACCAACTTCTGCTCTTCTTGGCAGCTGCGGACGTATCTCCAGGACCACCGGGCTGCACTATCACTCCGTTGGGCCCTCCGGGTACTCCGGGATCACATCCGCACCCCACGACTCGCCGTTGAAGCCGTGGCGCGTACGTAACAGCTGCGTTTCAAGACCACGAGGGTGCAACCAGAACCGGGTTTGTAGATCAAAGACGCCGGCTCTACGGAGCCTCGTCCAAGCATGTGCAGCAATCAAGGAGGGGTGTGCAGAAAGAACGGAGGGCTTCATTACAACATGTCTTACTACGGCGGGTCGTTCTCGCAAGGATACGCGCAGCAGCATAGCACCCAAAGGGGCGACCGAGCCGCTGTCTCTCATGTGTCGCACCAGAGCCACGGGAGTACAATGCACGACGCACAAGACAAGTCGTCGCTGCTCGGCAGTTTGGATTTCCAGCCCATCTACGAAATGGATCCCTCGCTCTCCGACGGCCACCGTTGCATCTACGACAGGGAAGTGCAGGTATAGCCGGTTTCTTTACATTACGGGTGAGCAAACGGGTGCAAAACTGCTGGAGGAGGCAGATCCGTGCCATTGCGTTTTGACGTGAACGCAAATCTCTTTCCATTATCATGGTTGTACCAAAGCGCGCGACGAGCTCTCATCACGAGTCTTGTTTGCATGTAGTTTTTGCTCTTTTCTTGCATTCTCGTTGAATGAAGATGTTGTTTGTATCTTACTATCACTCCAAGCAAACCCAACCAGTTCGAGTTGCGGACGCAGGAAAGTGCTGAGAAGCCTCACGATGTGGGCACGACTGAAGGTGTAAAGGTACGTACTCGTCCTCTCTTTCCATTTCTTCAGCTGGATCCTCTCAGGTCCCAGTCTCGTCTGAGGTCAGAAATTGCTGCACACACACGTGTCGGCAAGTTTATCACCGAAGGTTGATCATTGCCATGCGGCAATAATCAAGTACGGCGATCGCTGTTGATCTGAGATGGTGCCAAAAAAGCGAGCGAGACCCAACACACCGACCACTTCGCGCATTGTAGCGAAGAACAAAACGTTTAGCTTCTTGAACTGAACCAGTGTGGCTCAATCATCAACCTTTGCCGTTCACCTTGTTTTAGTGAAAAGTATCAGGTTTCCTGAGGAGATTCAGCAGGCATCTATCGAGCTTGACGGCTGGTCCACATACACGCAGGTGAAGGTGCTGTCGATGGGTGAAGACGACAACGCGCTATCCCTCCGGATCGAGCTCAGCTCCGAATGTGACCTCTTCTTTCATTACACGTGCAACATCAATAGCGCTGGGTACATCGCCTTGCAAGAGGAGCAGAAGCTGATGTGCCATTTCCGCGACTTCGCACCGACGCTCATGCGGATGCTGAACAAGTGCATCAAGGAGCCCCAAAGCTACATGGCCGTTCTCATCTTGCGCCGCGACGGCAACGCGTTCCTAGAGTTCATCCAGAACATGGAGTACAAGTTTGTCGAGCTGCTCTCTCTTCCGTTCAAAGAGTCGCCGGAGCACATCATTCGGCAGCACATCACGTTTCGGTACAACGCGTTGAAATCGCGACTGTCGATGATGCAGGCGCGACTGCAAGACGTCAACGCTCTCGTAAAGATCAAAAACCCGTCTCTTCTTCTCCAGCTCCAACGATCCGCGTCCGACATGTCGCATCACCACAGCTGATGACACCCTCCTTGTAGGCCCGTAACACATGAGTTTGCTCGAGCAGCAATCTCCTGCATCTTGTTATTTAGATTGCGCTGTGTCGACAGCGCCAACTTAAAACCGACTTCACAGTATCCCTTGTGTCGATGTACGATGTAGCGGCCTACCGAGCCTGGAGATTGCCCAGCTTTTGTAAATGTACGTCCTGCTAAACGATCTCGTCGCTCGGCTGTTAATCCAAAAATTTAAAAGAGAAGATTCACTGTCCTACCGCATACAGAGCACAGAGCACCGAGGCTTCGCCTGAGGTTGGAATGGCCAGTGCTGAAAGAACAATTCAAAGTGCGCAAGCGGCATCGTGGTGTTGGGAGTTGGCCGCTTTGACGATCCCGTGATCGAACCTTTTGGTATAGAAAGACATTGAGCCTCACCCGAATCAACTCCGCTTCAGCGGCTACGAGAAGGAATGCGGTTAGTGAAGGAAGTGGGTACTACTCGATTAGAAAAGTGAAAAGTGCAGGCATGTGTTCTCATTCGAGGAGGTTTGCCCCGCGAAAACATACCGCCAAACCCTATCGATACGGTCACAGGGACGCCAACGTAGAAGTATAAGAAAAAGTGCAAATACATTTTCATCCCGAGTGCTAAAGAAAGCGCCATGTTTTCTCCGAACCGGTCGCTAGCTTGCTGCAGATTACAGCCGCGATTTCACGGACTTTGTGTGTAAGACCTGAGACGAATTGCAGAGCTAGTTGCAGTAGAAAAGTAACCCTTTCGTCGTACGCCACCATCTTTCTTTTGTGTAGATTCGATTTTTCCCCCCGTCTCTTTCCCTTACGGGTGTCCTCTTTTCTTGCATTCTGACAAGTTGCAGTGGTCCATATTTATCCAACCGGTCCTGGCTGCCGTCGCCGACCACTTCAGGAACCTTAGAATCGAAGAAGATTGCAAAGGCCAGGGATCTGGACAATCCTGGGCACTTCGAACAAGTCTGGACAATGACACTAACGCACTGGCCGCACACTTTACTGAAGTGCATGCTATTCCGAGTGGTTCATGTAATCCGAAATAGCTCAATTCGCACATTTTCGTAGGTGGGCGGCGTGAAGTGGCGAAACAAGTCCGTCTGCCCAGCACCCCGGAAGGGCTTTTGCTCTGCCGGGCCGCTGAGAGCAGAAAAGGTCTGAGGCAGGACCTTTACCCGAGATCTACCAACACTATCCCTCTACGAGCCATACAACAGAAGTGTCCGGGATGTTTTGTCTTCTGATTGACCCCGCTTGCGGTGGCATGGCTTCGTGCATCTTAGCGGACTGCGACAAGCAGAAATAGGAGGGCGGGAGGAAGAACAAGCAAAGGGTTTAGGGGTCCAGTATTGAGGTGTTTGGTCACGCAGGGCAGGCAGGGAGAAATATTACACAGTGGCTTCCCGTCGCAGAGACAGCGATAACGCTCTGAGCTACTCTACTCGCACGAGCTGCAGGGCAGGCCAGTTCCGTCCGCAGCTCACGGAACAGTTTGTAGCTGATGTTCTGGAGTAGGACACTGTGCTTTGTTATTATCGAGGTAACGTTGACGGCGTGCGCTCAGTGCACTACACATGGAACCGTCACCAAATGCAATGACGACTCAGCACACTGTGAGTGGGACTGCGTGAACGAGGTCTGCCACTCAATTTGCCGGACAGCAAACTACACCGGCTGCACTGCCAGCCCCGCGTGTCGGTGGGACATGATCACAGGGATGTGTCATAGGGCCAGGTGTCAATACACACACGAAGCGCCTTGCATGGCGAGTGGCGTGTGCGAGTGGATCAGTGAATCATTGACGTGCACCGAGCATGCTTGCTACGGCATCGGGAACCAATGGCAGTGCGAGGTGTCCGGTGTTTGCGAATGGGACACGTCGTGTGGGTTTTGTAACAACGGGGAGTGCACGGATTTGTATGCAACGGCGCAAACATGCACAGCAGACGCGGCAGCATTAGGTTGTCAATGGAGTGCTTCCAGTTGTGGACGGGCAACGTGTGATGACTACAACGGCTTTCCTGATATGGAGTGCCGTTGCAAGTTGAACGCAAATTGCTACCTGAACAAGGCCTCGACAACGGCTAAGTGCGTCGACAAAAGGTACTCGTCATGCGGCGATTTCGACATTGCGATCGCGGTGGATTCATCTTGCAAAATGTCAGAAGCAACGCCTCCGCAGCCCGTCATGTACGATGCCATCCTCGATACAATCCGCGACATGTTGCGGGCTACACCTTTGTCCGGCGATCCCGCCGGAAGTCTGTCCGTCGGTGGCGGTGGCTCTTTCCGGTTTGCTTTCAGCAGTTTCGCCGACAGCGCTGCCGTCGGCGTGTGCACCGAGTGCAGCTGCGACTCGCGTCAGTGGGCGATCAATGACAAGTCGACCGCCTGCGGCAAATTAAGCGGTTCCCGGAGTCAGCTCGAGGCGGACTTGGCGGATCTGCACGCGCAGGGCCCGCAGGCGGAGGACTGCGGGAACGTGTCGTTGACGCACGAAGTCCTGTGGGCCGAGCAGGTATTCCGCGACTCGCCCCCGGCGCGAAAAAGGCTGCTGATCCTGTTCATCGCGTCTCCCGTCGATGACGTTGCGGACGAGCGGCAAAAAGCGGTCCGCGACAACCTCCTCGCGTCCGGCGTCGAGCTGTTCGTATTCTACCTCACAAAGCACAAGGACGCCACCGCCGGCGAACTCAGCGTTGCGGCTTCCCTCTCAGGCATCCCAAGCAAGGGTGGCACGCCTTTTGTCACTGTAGACGGAGTCCGCACTTACCTCGGCTCCTTCTGCGACGAGGAGAGCTACTTCGGGCAGTACGAACGCATCTTCAGGAAATGCGAAGATGCCGGTACCGACGCGGCTCTGTGTCTTTTGCAGACCACTTGCACGTGGAGATCAACTAGTGGTACGTGTTCTGAGCACGCGTGCTTGCTCAACTGTGCCGAGCAGCCTTGCACAGCTTCCGCTTCAGGCTGTGTCTGGAAGTCTGCAACTAAAACGTGCGAGAAGCTTTCATGCGCGAGTCACTCGACTGAACTGCTTTGCGACCAAAACCCGTTTTGCGCCTACGATCCTTCGAAGATCCCGTCATGCTTCAATGACCCGTGCCCTGGTGTCTCGCTGGACGATTGCAACGCCTACGAACACTGCATTTGGGTTGGCAGTACCTGCGTCATCAACGAATGCGACTTCCCCAACCAAGTCACGTGCGAAGCGCACTCCGCGTGCGAGTGGGACTCGTGTGCTGCCGGGTCTACCTGCCGCACGGTTCCTTGCTCGGGAGCTGTGCACAGAACACTGGAAGGCTGCAAAAAAGACAGCAAGTGCGAATGGTCGTCGGCAAGCACGTGCGAGCCCCTCATCTGCGTTCACCACGCACTAAAGCAGTGCTGCGCTGACGACGTCAAGTGCGAGTGGGATGATGCGAATTCGGAATGCAAAATAGATCACTGCGCCGGGAATTATCAAACACCTGGGCACCGTATGGCATGCGATGATGATGTGAAGTGCATGTTCGATGTCTCAAAGCAGCTATGCGTTGTGAAGAGCTGCCATAGCATGGAGAAGTGCCAGTGCAAGGCGGAACCTGACTGTTTCTGGCACGACAAAGGTATAGAGTCGTCGTGCAAGGACGCCGCCTTCGCACGGTGTCCTACCATGGATTTGATGATCTTAGTCGACGGGGCAAATCGGATGGGATTGAGTGCCGGCCCCACAGTTCCTGTTACGTGGGACTACATGTGGGACATCGTTAAGGGATGGATCAAGCGGATTCCGCTCAGCGGTGAACGGGCAGACAGTGACGAAGGTGCATCCGTCGGCGGCATGCGCCTCGCCTTCATACAGTTCTCTGGATCCAGCGAATATTGGAGCGGACCGGCTTTGACTTATCACTGTAATTCCACGGACTGTGCGAACAATCGGTTCTCTGGTGATCAGGACGAGCTGCTTGCAGAAGCGGACTGGCACTTGAAGCACCTTGCGAATAGAGGCACGCGCATTGAACGCGCGTTGAAAATCTTCCCCGAGTGGTACGACAAAAGGGCGAATGACAGAAGGAAGGTGGTTTTGATCCTGACAGACGGGAAGCTATACGATGAGCAAAGCGTTTGGGAACTTGCTTTCAAGAACGCACGAGCAGAGGCTGAGATCATGGTCGTGACTCTACGGCGGGCGGGGAAAGGCGATTGGACAGACAGATACGCCGATCAGTACCTGAAGCCGCAAGTGACGGATCCCAGCAGGAATTACTATGAAAGCGCGCCGATCTGGCGAACGTGGGAGTTCTTCCAGGGCTTCTGCGACCCTTCAGAACTGTGGGGACAAGCGATCGTCAACGGTTCAGCTGACGAGCCGTGCCGGGAGATTATGGACTCTATCGAATGCGCTGCCGACCCTCGGTGCGTAGCAGACACGACCACTCAAATGTGCGTTCCGTCGATGTGCTTGAACCAGTGTACGAAAGACGAGTGCGCCGCGCTTCTGTCTGGCATGTGCTTCTGGGACAATGTCAAGGATGGCTGCTTGAAGCGAGCCGAGTGCGCGCATACGCAGGAGCAAACCTGCGTATCCGACACAAGGGGTTGCGCCTGGGATGCTGCAAACGGCTTGTGCGGCTTGCGGCCTTGCAACTACGATCATGTGTCAGAATGCTCCCAAATGGAGGGATGCCAGTGGATGATACGGAACGAGAGTTACATTTGCGAACAAGACAAGTGCCATGGCGTTATTCGCGCGTTCGATTGCGAGCACATACAGGGGTGCGAGTGGACGACTGCTTGCTCGTTGTCGGCTGATGAGACGTGGGATCAGACAGAGCAGGAAAAAATGTGCCTGCCGCGGTTGTGCACGCACTCGGACTACAAGTCGTGCGTCCTGGATCAAGACAACTACTGCGAGTGGGCAGTCGAAACCTCGACTTGTCAGTTGTCACACTGCTCGCATCAGAGGAGCGAGCTCTGCTGCATGCAACGTGATGAGTGCGTATGGTCAACCGTACGCGCGCCGACGTCTTGCGTACCGAAGGCGTGCACTTATTTCAAGACAGGAGACACGTGCAACAGCGCGCAAGGTTGCATGTGGCGGGCAAACTCGACCGGCGTCGAAAAGTGCTTTCCCCTGGAGTGCCACTTGTTAACCGACCGCTGTGGTTGCGACACGCACCCGAGGTGCTACTGGAAATACTCCGGCAGCTCCAGTTTCTGCACGTCAGCTGAATTCGGGCTCTGCCCGGACGCGGATATCTACGTAGTTCTTGACGGCAGCAAGAACTTTCACCGTTGGTACGACGGTTTCAACCCTGCATACGTGAACATTATGAGCATCCTGCACGAATGGGTGACAGCGATCCCGCTCAACGGTGATGACATCGGCGTCCAGAAAAATACATCCGCCGGCGGGCTGCGTGCGACGTTTTTGCAGTCGTCTGGCGAAAGCACAAACAAAGGCGCCACGTCGATGGAGGTAGGAAGCACCCAAGGACTCTTCTCTGGCACCCTTTCTCAGCTACAGGCTGACATACAATGGCACACAGTCGTAAACTACAAGTTGTTGGGCCGGGTGACCGCTGGGCTGCTGCATGCGAGGAAAACCTTTGACGCGTGCACTCCTCCAGACCGGAAGAAGATCGTGTTGTTGGTGTACGGAGATGAGATGGTCGACGCGGCTGCTGATTCGCCGGATTTCTACACGCATTTGTCCGATGTAAAGGCCGTCGGCGCTGAGATTTTCGCGCTTGGTCTCATGCGTTATCCCTGGAGCTGGCAGGCACCAGACACCAAGCTGCAAAATAGCTTCAAAAAGATCACGACTGACGATCATATCGTGATGGGGGGCTTCGACGACATTACCGAGGCGCTGTTCTCCATGTGCGACGCGGACGGCACATTCGGGCGGTTTATTGCCGTAAAGCCGACGAGTGGGCAGCATCATCCCTGCCCTAGTTACCGTGCCAAAGCAGACTGCAACGCGGACAAAGGATGCGTGTGGTCTGAGGCTGGCACCAGCTGCGTGAATACACCTTGTCTGGTACACTGTACCCCTGACAGCTGCTCCGCCGCCAATTCGCACGCTTGTCAGTGGGACCTGCTGGAGCAAGAGTGCTTCAAAGTGCCGCCTCCTCCTGTCTGCGCGTGCGACTACGACAGAAAAGCGTTGTGCCTTGCAAACACAACACACTGCGCATGGAACGAACAGTCAGGCAGTTGTTTGTTTGATGAGTGCAATATTTGGGGACCCTTCTGCGAGGCCGCCGCTCAAACGTGCACGGACCCCGACACCAGCCCGTGCTCGTCTGGCGACTGGCAGTGCAGCTGCAATCCACCGGCACTGTCTGTAGGCAATGTGTGCGTACTCGACGAGTGCAACGTCACTGGTTGCGCGACATGTGCAAACTCCACCTGTGACGCCTTTGGGCAGGTGTGTACGGACCCTGACACCGGCGGGCTCAGTTTGCGCGATTGGACGTGCAACTGTCGTCCCCCTATTACAGGGTCTTCCATCATCCAACCGGCTACTTGCCATCTCGACGAATGCGGTACGGCTGTCTGTGCCACTTGTGCGGGGACAACGTGCTCAGATGCGAACCAGACCTGTATCGACATGAATCAAGAAGCACACCAAACCAATGATTGGGTGTGCGCGTGTCCGCCTCCTTCACTGAACGTCGGGAATCAACAGCCAGCCACGTCGTGCGCGTTCGACGAATGTGACACGCACAGTGCCGTGTGTACCAATTCGAACCAAACATGCACGGATACCGAACAACTGATTCTACACACCTGGATGTGCATCTGTTTGCCGCCTGAGATTGGAAACGCATCGTTGGCGAAAGCCATCTGTTTAATCGATGAGTGTGCTGCGCTTTGCACGACGTGCGCCAACGACACTTGCGGTCAAGCTAATCAGACTTGCTATGATCCAGACATTTCTGGCGCCTCGAGATGGGACTGGATGTGCCTGTGCCCGGCCCCGTCTACAGACAACGCAACCAGTAGTGTGGCTACGTGTACTTACGATGAGTGCTCTCCGGAAAGCAATTGTTCAGACTGTCCTTTCGACGTGTGCAAGGATGACAATCAGACTTGCTACGATGCCAACCGTTCGTTGGCAGACCTGCAGGACTGGGTTTGTGTCTGCCCGCCGCCTGTGGCAAAGACGCAGTTGCTCGGTGCTGCCGACTGCTCTTTCGACGAGTGCGAACACCACGGCGGCACGTGTACAGCCGTGAAACAAACCTGCGATGATCCGAACTACCTCATTCAGGGTGACTGGACATGCACTTGTGTAACTCCGGAACAGGGCTCCGCAACTGCGCGTGCTGCATTATGTGAATTCGATGAATGCGAGAATGTCTGTCGTACGTGCTCAAACGCAACGTGCACCGACGCTGGTCAAATATGTACTGACGTCTTGAATGCGACCGACTCTCAAAATGACTGGGTATGCTCATGCATCGGCATTTCCACAGGATCGGCGGTGGCGAATGCCGCCACTTGCTACCTCAATGAGTGCGACGTTAACTGCTCCACGTGCGCCGATACGACATGCTCCGTGGGCGGACAAACCTGCTACGACCCATCCCCACTTGAGGCTAGCCGATCGGATTGGATCTGCGTTTGCCCAGCACCAGCATCTGACACGGCATTACTGTCCCTCGCTGCTTGTGCAGTAAACGAGTGCGGCACACACGGATCGACTTGCACGGAGGTCCAGCAGCTCTGCGAAGACCCCGATGAGTACTCAGCAAGTGACTGGGTCTGCGTGTGTCGCTCTCCCGCGAGCGGGTCAGCGCAAGGAACGGCCGCGGTGTGCATTCTAGACGAATGCAAGGTGGCTGGCTGCTACACGTGCGCCAATGAAACGTGCTCCGATGTAAACCAAACCTGTATTGATCTCAGCACAGCGGAACAATCTACAAATGATTGGCAGTGTTTGTGCCGAGTCCCCTTCACCGGCTCAGCACAAGCGAATGCCGCCACATGTGCGTTGGACGAGTGCATGGCGAACTGCACGACCTGCGCGAATGGTACGTGCGATGACGTGGGGCAAGTATGTTTGGATACTAATCAGCTTGTTTTCAGCGATTGGACGTGTTTTTGCCCGCCACCGGCGTCCGATTCTCGGCAGCTTGGCCCCGCTGACTGTCACTTCGACGAGTGCAGCGTGCACAGCGGAACGTGCGCCAGTAGCGATCAACTGTGCGACGATCCCGACCGATACACGCAAGGGGATTGGATGTGCAGCTGCGCCATACCCTACAAAGGTAGCCAAGCCGCAGCTCCTGCTGCGTGCATGCTGGACGAATGTGAAGTCGTCGGCTGTCGTACTTGCGCTAATCAGACGTGTATCGACGCGGGGCAAACGTGCGTTGACTCCAACATGTCAGCTGCATCCTTGAATGATTGGGTGTGTGCATGCCCAGATCCGTCCAATGGCTCGGCAATTGCCAACAGAGCAGTCTGCAGCCTCAACGAGTGCTTCGTCAACTGCAGCGGATGCGCAGGGACGGTGTGCAGCGACGCAAACCAGGCGTGTTACGACCCCCAACCGTACTGGTTGTCCAAAGAGGACTGGATCTGCATCTGCCCGTCGCCGTCCAATGTAACGAAGCAAGCAGCCGTTGCTGACTGCGGGATTGACGAGTGCGACGGTAATTTGGAGTGCGCCAATGGTGGGCAGAATTGCACTGACCCAGACTATTACTGTCAAGATGACTGGCGGTGCGTGTGCGTGTCCCCTTTATCGGGTTGGGCCGTTGCTCAAATGGCGGAGTGCCACCAAGACGAATGCAATGCGACCTGCGCAACTTGCGAGAATTCTATTTGTGCAAAAGCCGCCCAACTGTGCAATGATCCAAACACGGCCTTCAACTCAACGAGCGACTGGACGTGCACCTGTGTCTTTCCAGAGAATGGAACGGCAACTGCAAACAGCGCGCGTTGCGTACTTGACGAGTGCATCGTCAGGGGCTGCCCTACTTGCGCAGATGACACGTGTTCGCTACAGAAACAGACCTGCTATGACAATGATGTATTGGAAAAGAGCAACTGGGAGTGCGTATGCGCACCGCCTGCATCCGCATCAAAGTCACTGGCGGCCGCTGACTGTGCTTTTGACGAGTGCTCTATCCATGTTGCAGTGTGCCAGGCTGTAGACCAGGTGTGTGCGGATGCAGATTTGTACACCCAGGGCTCGTGGTACTGCAAATGCGTAGCGCCAGCAAACGGGACTGCCCACGCGGGAAGCGCTCTTTGCTTTCTTGATGAGTGTGCTCCTCATGCGAATTGCATGACGTGTGCAAACGAGACTTGCTCTCGCGCCGGGCAGTATTGCACTGACAACAACCTGTTGGCCGACACAACTAACGATTGGATGTGTATATGCGGGGCACCAGCCAATGGATCAGCTGTAGCAAGTGCAGCTGTCTGTAAACTCGACGAATGCTCAGTCGTGTGCGCCAGTTGTGCAAACGGGACATGTGCTGCGGCAGACCAGACGTGTTACGATCCGTTCCCCGTCGAGACGTCGCTGAGCGATTGGACGTGCACATGCCCTTCGCCGTCAACGAGCTATCAGGCAGCAGGAGTGGCTGACTGCGTGTACGATGAGTGTTACGAACACAATTCGGCATGCCGCAATGTGAGAGATAGGATGGGAGATCAGTTTTGTGTTGACGAAGACACCCGAAGCTTTCGCACATGGAAATGCGTGTGCGTTGACCCTACTAGCGGAAGTGTTGCCCTCGGCCCTGCGCAGTGCATTCTGGATGAATGTCTTGCGACTTGCGGAACATGTGCAGGAAATACGTGTGTGGATGCTAACCAGACTTGCCACGACCCGAATACCAATGTGTCGACGACTGGTGATTGGACGTGCAGCTGTGAACATCCAAGAACAGGCTTCGCTGTCGCAAACGCTGCTACGTGCAAGTTACACGAATGCAACGTCACCTGTTCAACATGTGCAAATTCCACGTGTACTTCGTCGGGGCAGTCGTGTCTTGATCTAGACACCACAGACGCCTCTCGAGGCGACTGGCAGTGCATATGCCCTCCTCCCTCACACGCCATGCAAATAGCCGGCGCTGCTGACTGTGTGTTCGACGAGTGTTCTGTACACGGAAAGACCTGCGAGGGAGTTAATCAGACATGTGCAGACATGGACCTGTACACACAGAACACATGGCAGTGCCTGTGCGTAGCACCGACTTCTGGAAGTGGAATGACGGAGGTGGCTGTCTGCCGGCTTGATGAATGTTCAAGCCTTTGCCCGGCTTGTCCAAATGCAACATGTGCTGCCAAGGGCCAGACCTGCATTGACGACAACACGCTCGCTAACAGCGCTGGTGACTGGAGGTGCCTCTGTGAGCCACCTGCGTCAGGAAGCGCCGTAGCCAACACTGCTATCTGCCATTTGGACGAGTGTCGGGTTCAAGGGTGTAGCTCTTGCGCCAACGACACGTGCAGCGCCGGTGGACAAGCATGCCAGGACCTCCTCCCAGACGTGGAAAACAAAGGTGATTGGTCGTGCGTGTGTCCGCCACCTGCCAAATCATTGCAAGTCGGAGCTCTAGCGGACTGCGCTTTTGACGAGTGCGTATTGCGCCGAACCGTGTGCACACGCAACGGGCAGGCGTGCACAGATACGGACCTGTATCACGAAGGGACGTGGAGGTGCGATTGTGTCCCCCCGGCAGTTGGATCCGCGAATGCAGGGGGGGCCTCCTGTGTGCTGGACGAGTGTTCTGCGATTTGCCCGAGTTGTCAAAACTCTGTTTGTGACAACGCGGGCCAGGCATGCACGGATCTCAACACTTCTTCAGCTTCCATACATGATTGGACGTGTTCATGTACCGGCTTTGCAACCGGAACAGCAACGACGAATGCAGCAGCGTGCTTCCTCAACGAGTGCAAGGTCGCAGGGTGCTCATCGTGCGCGGGTACGACCTGCACTGTCGCAAACCAGACGTGTTTTGACCCGAACCCGTTGGAAGAGAGTCTGAACGACTGGGTCTGTGCATGCAAAGCACCTGCAACCGCAACAGCACCTCAGGCACCCGCTGACTGCGAGTTTGATGAATGTGTCCTCCACAGCGGAACCTGCTCAGCAGCGGATCAAGAGTGCATCGACCTCGACAGTTTTGGAATCGACACGTGGGGGTGTCGGTGTGCATCGCCAGCGCAAGGAAATGCATCTGAAGCTGTGGCGCGGTGTGTGCTCGACGAATGCGTGGAGTTGTGCAGCTCGTGCGCGGGAACCACCTGCTCCGTTGCAGGCCAGTACTGTACCGATCCGGACACCTCGTTTGATTCAACAGGCGATTGGGTTTGTGCCTGTACCCCCCCCTCCTCAGGCTTTGCAACGGCCAACACGGCTCAGTGCTTTCTAGATGAGTGTGTCACCCGAGGGTGCTCGACTTGCGCAAATGGCACGTGCGACGCGGTAGGCCAGGATTGTTATGATCCTGAGCCATATGCACGGAAGCTCACTGATTGGCAGTGTGCTTGTCCGCCTCCAACCAACACGACAAGTATCTATGGTGCTGCACATTGTGCCTACGACGAATGCCCTGTTCGCGGTAGTGTCTGTTTGAACGTTGATCAGACGTGCAATGACACTGACTTATACACCCTCGGCTCGTGGCAGTGTATTTGTAAAACCCCGCTATCTGGCTATGGCGCAGCTGGTATTGCTTCGTGCGTAATTGATGAGTGCAACCGGACATGCGCGACTTGTTCCAACGGCACTTGCGCCTCTGCCGATCAAGTGTGCACGGATCCCAACCCCTCATCTGATTCGACAGGAGACTGGTATTGCGCATGCCGTGGGCCTTCAGTTGGACAAGCAACTGCAAATGCTGCTACCTGCCTGCTCGATCAGTGCAAAGCGACTTGTCCCTTGTGTGCTGGCACAACCTGCACAGCTGGAGGTCAGATGTGTTTCGACCCTTCCCACATTGTGAGCAGTGTTTACGACTGGGTATGCGTGTGTGGAGCACCTGCGAATGCTACACAAGGGTTAGGCCTGGCGGACTGCTCCGTCGACGAGTGTGCTTACCATGCAGCTACGTGTACGAACATGAACCAGACGTGCAGCGATCCTGACGAGCTGGTCGAAGGTGACTGGATGTGCCAATGTCCATATCCCGAGTCTGGTGTTACTGTCGCTGCCCCTGCCACTTGTACCCTTGACGAGTGCACAGCCAACTGCACCAAGTGTGCTAACACCGTGTGCGGTGTTTCGGGTCAGGGCTGCAGTGACTTGAACATTCTCGCAGACTCCAGAAACGACTGGATGTGCGTGTGCCGAACGCCGTTCAGTGGTATTGCTATCGGCACTGCCGCGACGTGCACCATCGACGAGTGCGACAGTACGTGTCCGACGTGTGCGGGGACGACGTGTTCCGTTGGCGACCAGAAGTGTTCCGACCCAAATACTGCAGCTGGGAGCTTAAACGACTGGATTTGTTCCTGCAAGCCACCCGCTTATGACTTCAGGGTCGCCGGCGCGGCGAGTTGTGTTTTTGATGAATGCCATGACAACGAACACATCTGCCTCGCGGAAGGACAGGTCTGCAACGACGTGAACACCTCAGCGTCCAGCTTTGAAGATTGGGAATGTGTTTGCATGGCGCCTGCCGTCTCGCCGTTTAGCAGGACGCAAGCAGCACCATCTCATTGCACGTACAAAGGCGAATGCGAACTCAGCAACGGGGCCTTTGCAAAAATCTGCGCAGCCGCCGGACAAGTGTGCAATGATCGTGATACAGCAGTTAATGGAGACTGGGAGTGTGAATGCCTTCCGCCCGCCGTTGGATCGTCGCAGGCTACAGCCGCTGCAAATTGCGTCCTCGACGAATGCACCAGCAGTTGCTCCACCTGCGCTGACACGGGCAGTGGCAACGTGTGCGATAGCGAAGGGCAAGCCTGCGTGGATCCTAAGCGAGATCCGTTGAATCTGAACGATTGGTACTGTCAGTGTATTTCCCCCCGGACGCAAACGGGCAATCTTTCCGTATCCATCGGAACGGCCGCCCAGTGCGAGCTTGATGAGTGCAACGCAGCTTGTGCGACTTGCGCTGGCGCGACGTGTTCATCTGCAGGGCAGAATTGCGATGATCCAAATACGGATCCAGCATCAACAAGTGACTGGACGTGCACGTGCCCGATTGGCATCGGAAAAGCTACTGCACGGCCCGCGCAGTGCGGCTGCAATGAGTGCGCTGAAAACAATGGCACATGCATTTCTGCCAATCAGACGTGTTACGATGCTAATGCTTCATGCCCGCCTGCCAACGACTGGATCTGCCAGTGCCGTGCACCCTCCGTCGCGTCCGCTGTCACTTCTGCGGCTGTATGCGAATACGACGAGTGTATTGCTTTCGCAGGAACCTGCACATCGAATGGGCAGTTGTGTATAGACACAGACTCGACGAAGCTGGATACGTGGTATTGTGTTTGTCCAATTCCTTCGGAAGGAAGCGCTTTAATGTCTGGTGTCGAGTGCATACTGGACGAATGCTTGCAAAAGACCTGCGGTGCAGGCCAAGTGTGCAACGACCCAGATCAAAGGAGTAAAAGTCTCGGCGACTGGACATGCACGTGTGATCCCCCTGGCGTGGGCACATCGACGCAGGGGCGAACGCAGTGCGTTTGCAACGAGTGCATTGACAATGATACCTGCGCCGATGTCGGCCAATTGTGCTACGACCCCGACACGTCGTGTCCGGCTGCGGGAGACTGGATTTGTGTTTGCCCATCCCCGTCTTCTAATACAGCGATGGCAGCCCCAGCATTTTGCGGCTACGACGAGTGCGAAGAGCAAGGCTCAGCGTGCACAGCCGTGGGGCAGCTTTGCGAAGATCCCGCTGAGCAGTCCTTCAACGACTGGCGGTGCCATTGCAAGTCACCCGCAACGGGGACGGCGATTGCCGTGGCTGCTGTTTGCGTGCTGGATGAGTGCGACGACGCTCCTTGCGGCATGCAGCTGTGCATGGATCGAAACGTCAGCGCGTTTTCCAAATCAGACTGGACTTGCTCTTGCGTGTTCCCCCAGGTAGGTGAGGCAACAGCGAAACCTGCTGTCTGTGTCTGCAACGAGTGTGTCCAACATAATGATACATGCACGAGAGCGAACCAGATATGCTACGACCCGACGCCGGAATGCTTGGCTTCAAATACCAATGACTGGCTCTGCATTTGCCGGCCGCCATCTTCAAGAACAAATGTATCCGGAGCTGTGACTGCATGCATGTTCGATGAGTGCGCTGACCGTGCAGGCATCTGTCACGCTGCCAACCAGACCTGCCGTGATCCACAGCACGATGTCATCGGTGACTGGACCTGCATTTGTCCGAACCCGAGTACCGGGCATGCCGAAGCGAAGGTTGCTGACTGTACGCTAGATGAATGCAGGGTTCACTGTCCCAGTTGCGCAAACGGAATGTGTGCAGGTGCCGGTCAAACGTGTGCGGATCCAAACGCAAATGCCCAGTCAACCTACGACTGGACTTGCAACTGCGAGCTTCCTTCCACCGGAATGGCGACAGGCAAAGTAGCTGATTGTACATGCGATGAGTGCTTGACAGCACTTTGTATTGTTGATGACCAAACTTGTTACGACGCAGTTAGAACGTGCCCTGGTGGAAATGACTGGCTTTGCGCGTGTAAGCTGCCATCGAGGACGACTGCTGTTGGAATGAACGTTGCCATCTGTGAGTATGACGAATGTGCATCGGTAGGCTCAGCTTGCTGTTCTGCTTCAGGGCAAGACTGTGCGGACCTTGATCATAGCGTCGAAGATGACTGGAAGTGTTTGTGCGTAGCCCCAAAGATTGGCAACATGACCACAGGTGTTGCTGAATGCACACTCGACGAGTGCTCGGAGAGATGTTCAACTTGTGCCAACAACACGTGCCTTGCAGCTGGTCAGGACTGTTTTGATGTGAACACTACGGCGGCGTCCGCCTCCGACTGGACCTGCTTGTGTAAGTTTCCAAAACACGGCGCTGCCACGGGAAAAGCAGTCGGCTGCTTGTGCAATGAGTGTCTGCAACACAGCGGAACATGCGCAACCGCCAACCAGACGTGCTTCGACCCGACGCATGAATGCTCAGCGAGCGCGGACTGGCTCTGTCAGTGTCCCCCACCGTCTACAACAACGAGCGCTGTTTCGGTGGCGGCTGTTTGTGAGTTCGACGAGTGTCTGGACGAAGCATCTGTATGCATCGCACAGGGGCAATTGTGCGTTGATGGCGCGCCCGCCCAATACGGCAATTGGAACTGCACCTGCCAATCACCGTCCGTCGGCACCGCCATGAACGCTCCCGCAGTCTGTGTCTTAGACGAATGCTCCGGCATTTGCTATTCGTGTGCCAACGACACGTGCAATGCCGCCGGCCAGCTGTGCGACGATCCGAATGAGTCTGCTCTGTCTCTTAACGATTGGATGTGTGTCTGTCAAGTAGGCTTTGGCAATGCAACACAGAAGGTGGCCACCTGTGTATGCGATGAATGCGACGAGCACTCTCATGAATGCGCTGCGCTGAATCAGTCATGCTACGACCCTGACCATAGGTGCGCCATGGTAGACGATTGGGAATGCGAATGCAGCCCCCCATCAACGGACAGAAATATTGGAGGCCCCGCTGTGCAGTGCACGTATAACGAGTGCTTTGAAAAAGCCAATGTTTGCGAGGCGGCAAAGCAAGCTTGCACAGATACCGACTTGTTGTCACTCAACACATGGACCTGCAGCTGCCCGCCGCCAACATCAGGAAGCGGTTCACTCACCGGCATAGCCGATTGCAGACTAAATGAGTGCGACGTTCCGTGCGACACATGCGCAAACAGCACCTGCGCAGACGCGCAACAGTCTTGCAGTGACCCTGATACTCATTCTTTGGCGAGACAAGACTGGATTTGCACGTGTTCGGCAAACGGGGAAGGCTCCGCCACAGGTCAAGCAGCGTCGTGCGTATGTAATGAATGCATTCAGTTCAGTAGCACGTGCACGGCTTCTAATCAGACATGCTTCGACCGCAACAAGAGTTGTGATGCGTCGTATGACTGGGAATGTGTTTGTCCTTCTCCTTCTTGGAGCACGGCTGTCGGCGGCGTGGTACCCATTTGTGAGTACGATGAATGCGCCGAATTCGCGTCGACGTGCACGGGAAATGGGCAGATGTGTCAAGACCTAAACACGGGCACCTTTGGCGATTGGAAGTGCATCTGCATCCCTCCAGCGTCAGGCGAGGGCATCGCCGTAGCCGCCGTGTGCGTGCTGGATGAGTGTATGGCCGAATGCGATTTGTGTGCGAAGAGCATATGCACATCGGCTTCGCAAACTTGCGTCGACCCCGACGTGAGAGTAACATCAACCAGAGACTGGCTGTGCGTGTGTACGGAAGGCGTGGGTCAAGCGACGGGCAGAGCATCGACTTGCAGCTGTGATGAGTGTGTTCACCACAGCTCAACTTGCGCAGCGCAAAACCAAAGCTGCTACGACCCGCGACGTGGGTGCGAACAGAAAGACGATTGGACGTGTGTCTGCGCTCCGCCATCAACTGCCACGCAAGTAGGAGGCACTGTTCAGTACTGCTTATACGACGAGTGTAAACAGCATGCGTCGGTGTGTGCGTCGGAGGGGCAAGAGTGCACGGACCACAATCCACATAGCTTTGACGACTGGTCATGTCGGTGCCCCTTCCCAAGCGAAGGGAACGCAACGATGTCGGCCGCTCGATGTGTGCTAAATGAATGCGCCGTCCCTTGTATATCTTGTGCAAACGACACGTGCCATTCCGCTTCGCAAAATTGCATCGACCCCAACATGGATGGGACTTCTACGTTTGATTGGATGTGTACCTGTACCGATGGCGCCGGAGAGGCTACGGCGAAACCAGCGACATGCAGCTGCAACGAGTGCGCAGGCAACACGGTGTGTATCTCGGCGAACCAGACATGTTATGACGGCACGTTTGATTGCTCATCGAAAGGGGACTGGGTCTGTCAGTGCGCACCGCCCTCTCATCGCGCTAATGTAGCCAACGCTGTGACAAGCTGCGAGTTTGACGAGTGCATAGACAACGCAGCGACCTGTTCTGGCAAAGACCAGACGTGTGAAGATCCAGACACCAGTACAATCAACGACTGGATCTGTAGCTGTCCCGCTCCCTCGACCGGATATGCCACAACCGGTACAGCTGACTGCTACCTGGATGAATGCCTACCTGCGTGTGCTACGTGTCCATACTCGATTTGCGCCGAACATGGCCAAGGCTGCGAAGACCACGACAGGAGGTTGACTTCATTGAATGATTGGCTGTGTGTCTGCAATGCTCCGGGCATCGGAAGTGCCACTGCGAAGCCAGCACTGTGCTCATGTGACGAATGTGCAATGCAGAATGGCACCAACAACGCGATGTGCACTACTGGTGGACAGTCTTGTTTTGACGTTCACCCAGCCTGCGACTCACGCGACGACTGGTTTTGCCAATGTGCACCACCGTCGTCGGCCACGCGACAAGGCGGCGTTGTTGAGGTGTGCTCCTTCAATGAATGCCAAGACTCCGCTGCTGTCTGCAGTTCAGCTGGACAGGTCTGTGATGATGTCAATCAAACCAAGATCGGCACCTGGACCTGCAACTGTACGGGTTATTCGAGTGGGAGTGCCATCGGTGGGCCTGCCTCGTGTCAGCTTGACGAATGCTTGGTCATCGGATGCCCAACATGCGCAAACTCAACGTGTCTTGATGCGGGTCAATTGTGTGTAGATCCGAACAACAGCACCGCTGCAAAGTCCGACTGGCAGTGCGTTTGTCGTGACCTCGGCATTGGCAAAGCAACAGCAAAGCCCGCTGATTGCATGTGCCCAGAGTGCAAAATCGACGACGGCCGGAACAGTGCAGAGTGCTCCTCGATGAACCAGACGTGTTACGACCCCAATCACTCGTGCGAGACTCGCGACGATTGGATCTGCTCGTGCTTGCCGCCATACATTGGTACTGGGGACCGTGCTCCTGCTATTTGTTCTCTGGATGAATGCAGGGACTACGAGAGTACATGCACGGCTGTGGGCCAATTATGCATTGATCCGAACATGACAGTAACCGACGACTGGACGTGTGTCTGCGACGCACCAAGTGACGGAGTCGCTGTTGGAAAGCCGGCCGTGTGTGTTTTGGATGAGTGCCTAAGACGGTGCTCAACGTGTGCGAATGACACGTGCGCCGCTGCTGGGCAAGATTGCGAGGACATCGACACTGACTCGACTGCGCTGAAGACGTGGATGTGTACCTGCACCGAGGGCGTCGGTCGGGCAATGTTCAAGCCAGCCGTCTGCGTTTGCGACGAATGCGCCAACATCACTGGCTGCCCTCAGGACCAGACCTGCCACGACCCCAGCACAGCTTGCGACTCACCAAACAACTGGGTCTGCAGGTGCGCGGCGCCTGCAACAGGAACCGGCCGGCCACAAGGTCCAGCAGTCTGCGAGTTTGATGAGTGCGTCGACTACAGGTCAGTATGCGTGAACCAAAACCAGACGTGTGTTGACATCAATTTAGCAGCTCTCGGCGATTGGACGTGCGTGTGCAGAGAACCCGGACGCGGTACGGCAACAGCCAGCGTCGCCGCGTGTAAGGTGGATGAGTGTGAAGAAGACTGTCCGACGTGCGCGGGTACGACGTGCAGCGACGAGGATCAGATTTGCTACGATGCCGACACATCAGCACGGTCCCTCAAGGACTGGACGTGTTCCTGCCGCGGCCCGAGCGAAGGCAAAGCGACGCTTACCCCCGCGCAATGCGTCACGGACGAGTGCAAAGGGAATGACGCGTGCACCAAGGATTGCACAACAATGGTGGGCTGCTCGCAGAGCTGCTTAGACATGAATAGAAGCCCTTCTTCCCTAAACGATTGGCGCTGCGTCTGTGCCTCCCCACTGACCGGCTACGCAGTCGGGGCGGCAGCTGCCTGCAACGCAGGAATCTGCGCGCATGAGACAGAAGCGTCTTGCATTATGGACGCCGACGGTTGCGTTTGGACCGATATCCCAGCGCCCCGATGCTCCGAAGCCCCTTGCGCACACGACACCGTGCAGACATGCGAGGCTGACAATACATGCGAGTGGCGGACATTCGCCGGGACCCGCTCTGGTACCGGAGTCAAAACCAACTCTGTGAACGTGCGTGTGATGCCCTTCGCGTCCTTGTCCTGCTCTTCAAACACAACGTCGTGGACAGGCCCGTGCAGCTGCTCCACTGTACTTGGGACGGGGTCAAAGGTTGGGTCCAGTGTGCTAGTTAGCAGAAGCTACGTGTCCGGCAAAGACTTCCTCCTTTGCACCCGCTGCAGTGGGAAGATCACGTCTCTGTGGGACCAGAGCATCGGTCGTTTGGGGTTGTACGGTCTGGCGACAGTGGAGGAGTACATGGCTGTAATCGCCACCGTCGAGTTCGTGACTTTTTCGGTTGACTCGATCAGCAAAGACGTCTCTTGGAACCTCGGGCATGGGTTGTTTTCGGAGGATATCGGTCATTATTACTCTTACGTCAGCGTAATGCCTGACGCTCTCGAATGGGTTGAAGCGCAGCAGGCTTGTGAAGGGGATGGCAACATGATCTTGGGGCTGCGAGGGTACCTGGCGACTGTCACCAGTTCGTTGGAAAACAGCTTCGTCCGGCGGTACACCGCGGGCAATGCTTGGCTCGGCGCTACCCGCGCTGGTTCTGGCGCGTGGCGGTGGGTCACCGGCCCCGAGGCCCTCGGTGCTGCAAATGCATGTCGCTTCGCTTCTGGATCGTCGATGTGCACCTTTGACGTTTCACTGGCTGCGGGTGGGTATTCGCTCACAGGGCTCGATGCGGGAGGCCAAGGGTTGCCGCTGACCTTCGCCAACTGGAAGGACGCTCCAGATACAAGCGTGCACGCAGATTTTACCGCGTTGGTCGCGGGCTTCGGCACTTGGTCAGCCAACAACCTATCGGCCAGCAACACGACAGTTCAGGGCTACGTGTGCGAGTGGGGAGGTGTTGGCGACTTCTGCATGACAGATCCAACAGAAGCCTGGGGAACCGTCTCGTTATTTGCAGGCGTGTGCAAAGAAAAGCGCTGCACAGAGACCGGTCAAGCGGAGTGCTCGGCGGATCCTCTCTGCGAATGGGTAGGAGGAAGCGCTGAGCCGTGCGTACTGAAGGAGTGTGCAAGATATCCGAACGAAAGGTCGTGCGTCGCCCAGAGGAAATGCACGTGGGACGTCTCGATTTCGACGGGAATGTGCTCTTTGAGGCCGTGTGCCAAGCACGCCTCGGTCGACTCCTGCGAAACAGACGGAGGCTGCGCGTGGGTTGGCGATTGCATTGAAAAGGAATGCCAGAACGTAGACTCCGCCTGCGACTGCAAGCAGGAGACCGCCTGCTTCTGGAACGACCGGAACCCCGTGACGACACTTCGCAGCTGCATAGAGGAAGCGTATGGGCAGTGTCCGATCCTCGACCTCGCTGTCCTTGTTCCGGGCACGCAGAGCATGCAAGCGATCTTTAGCCGGCACCCAAACGGATATTTCGCACTGACGACGATGCTGAAGGATTGGGTCCGAACGCTGTGGCTCACGGAAGAAAGCCACACGGCGCTAACAGAATCGAAAGCTCCGAGCGGCGGAGTCAGGGTGGCATTGATCCAGTACGGCGGGACTCCAGGAGCCAGTGGGTTAGGCATGCTTCAAAGCCCCGTGGGTACCGGCGAGAGCGGAAGACTTTCAGGTAGTCGTAATGAACTGCTGGACGGCTTGGCTTATCATGAAAACAATTGCCTGGCAGGCAAAAAGGCTTACATCTTGCCAGCAATGAAGGCAGCAATAAGCGTGATGTCGGCATCTCCACAGTCGCGCAAGCGTGTTCTGATTGTATTGGCCACCGACGAGATCCTAGACATTTCCGCCATTGCTTCCGTGCGGAGCAAGCTCGCCGTGCAGAACGTCGAAATCTTTGGAGCTGTGCTTCGTCGCGTTGCCCTCGTTTCTCCAACGAACAAACGCGTAGAAAAGGACTTGCAACGCGTCGTGAGCACCCCGTCCCTCCAACACTTAGCCAACATCCGCATCGACGAAGTACCTGCTCAGCTGTCAGGCATTTGCAACCCGCAGACCGTATGGGGTGCCCTGCTTTCATCTGCGCCTGAAGTAGGCGTTCGCAAGCCGTGCACACAGTACAGCAGGCAGGCTGACTGTGCAGCTGACAAAGGTTGTGTTTACAACAGCGTCTTTCTCAAGTGCGAGGACTCGCCTTGCGTAAGGCACTGCCACGAATTCAATTGCACGGCGGAGGCCACGAGTAAGTGCCTGTGGAACGGGACAGAAGGTACCTGCTGGAAAGCGGGGGCATGCCCATACTCTGCGAGCCTGACTTGCGACGCGGACACCGACTGCTTGTGGGACAACGGTGTATGCAGTGAGCGATTGTGCAACGCAAAGACCGAAGTCGAGTGTCAGGTCAAAGCAGAGTCTGTCTGTGAATGGAGCTCTTTCGTGCGGAGATGCGACGTAAAGCAGTGTCAACACGAAACGAAAACAGCCTGTCTGCAACATCCGTCCGAAGCCTGCTTCTGGGACACCTGCGCAGCTTCACTGCCGGGTTCTTATGCTTGCATGCACAATCCGTGCTCAGGCGGGTCCGAGGCAGCGTGCACTGGTGACTCACGCTGCGCTTGGGATGGATCTGCCTGTGACTTCAGTCGTTGTGGCTCGTTTGGCGATGAGCGTTGTTGCGGTATGGCGACAGATTGCGCGTGGGACGTTGTGTCGTCACCAGGAAGATGTGTGCAAGGGTACTGTTCGAAGCTGGACTCGGCGCTCTGCGAGTCGGACGCTGCTTGTAGCTACGACAACGGAACGCAGGCCTGCGTAGAGAAGACGTGCGCGCAATTGGACAGGTGCGCATGCAACGCAGACACCAGCTGTTTCTGGCGCGCGGAAAACAGCCCGGGATGCTTGGCAGTGGACTATGCAGCGTGCCCCGTTATCGACATCGTCGTGCTCGTCTCGGGGTCCAAACAGATGGCCGCTTCATTTGGACGGCACCCCCACGGCTTTTATGGCCTCTTTGGGCTGCTCCGGTCGTGGGTCTCAATCTTACCACTATCAGGTGAACTCGCCGGAACCACGACGCCTGTTGGCAAGCAAGGCGGGGTCCGGTTGGCGATGATGCAGTTTGCGGGCGTGAACAAAGACTCTCTAAACAAGGGATCGGCTGCGGTGGTGCATACCACCGTCGTAGGCACCAAAGGCAGGTTGTCAGGCAGTGCGGCAGAGCTGCTTGACGATGTCAGGTGGCACGAGTTGAACTACGCGAACACAGGAAACATGCTTGCCGCTGGTATGCAAAGGGCCGGTGCACTGTTAGCCGCATCACCGCAAGATGGACGTGCAAAAGCGGTGTTTATCTTGACAGGGTCTAAGGTGTACGACAGCGACCAGCTCTCCACGCAGTTGTCTTTACTGGATTCCGTCTCTGCAAAGATATTTGCGGTCGTAGTGCGCCGGCAGGCGGTGAACACGAATTTGGACCGCGCAGCTGTCAGTTCGATTGAATCTGTGGTGTCCGTCCCGTCTGCGAATCACGTTGCGAACGTGGAGTTGGATTCTCTCGTCACTATGGGGGGGCCTCTCACCGGCATTTGCGACGTAACTGCTGTTTTCGGGAGGGTGATCGTTCGCTCGGTCAACGCATCGGGTCACCCTCCTTGCAAACAGCTCTTAACGAAGCAGCTTTGTGTCACTGAAGGCCGCTGTGTTTGGTCGGCGGCTTTGCAGTCATGCGCTCAGAGCCGGTGCTTGCAACATTCCTGCCAGGAGAACGATTGTGAGGATGATGTCGCAAACCGCTGCGTTTGGCACTCACAGTCGTGCTGGAGGCAGCTTATTGACTGCTCGTCATTAAATATCTCGCAGTGTACAACCGACCCTTCGTGCGAGCTTACCAACGAAGGCACCGCATGCCAAGACAGGACATGCGACCATTCGACTGCGGAAAGTTGCTTGAGCGACGCCGATGACTGCGCATGGGACACGGCAAAGAAGGTTTGTGTAGTGTCGCCGTGCGTTGCGATATCTGAAGCAGAGTGCGCGGGGCATGCTGCTTGCGAGTGGAATTCCTCCAAGTCACAATGTGAAGCATCCAACGGATGCTACTTGTATGCCACTCAGGCGTCGTGCAACCATCAAATGCAGTGCGAATGGGCTGCGGTGGATTCAAAGTGTATCGCACTCAAGGACTGTGGCCGTCAAGTGACGCCGGCTGCATGCGATGGCGACAAATGTACGTGGAGCGACGGAAGCTGTAATCAACTCAATCAGTGCCTGTTCTACTTGGCAGAAACAGGTTGTACAGAAAACGTTGACGGTCAAAACTGTTTGTGGCTTGCTCGCAATAATTCCTGTGTGCCTGTGACACAACAAGCATGCCGGAGCTTTGCTCAGAAAGAGGTCTGCGATCGTGAGGATCGATGCGCGTGGAATAATGCAACTGCCGAGTGCCGACCGAACTGTGCCGGCACATGCCAGAATGGCAGGTGCAACGCGGGTGGATGCTGCGAATGTAATGCTGGATGGAGCGGCAAGAACTGCGATACATGTGTGTGGCAGTATCCTTCCGGCGGAGAGTGCAACGCGTGTTCCGACAGGAAATGCTCGTATCACGGATCGTGTGATGTTGTATCCGGGGAATGTTTCTGTAACTCCGGGTGGGGTGGCACCTACTGTGACCTTCGCTCTTGCAATGCAGTGTCACCAGCTTGGGTGTCCTCGTACCCGCTCCGACCACTAGCAAACGAACATTTCACCGCTGTCATCCACGGTTGCTTCTCCACCACCGACGATGCTGACGCCAAAGTGCGAGTGATGCCCGCCTTTTCCAGCAATGGGCAGCTCACAAGCTGCGATACGAACTTCACCGACCTTGGCGACGGTTGTGTTGTCGTCGAAGGCGGTATAGTCGTTGGCAACAATGCAACGTGTATTGCAGCAGAACATCAAAGGGCCGTCAAGGAACCGCGTTCCTCGATGGAACTGCTGGTGAACGTTACGTGGGCATCTGCGGATGCAAAAGGCGCCGAGTTGAGAGTTTGCTGGCATGACGGGAATCGATGGGTTACGGTCCCAAGTCACGACATGTACGGTGCGTTCACCGAAGGTATCATTGTACAAGGATCTGTCTCACGATGGGCAGGCTCGAGGGCAGCTCCAGTTGCGACGTCTGCATGCTGTGAAGGGGCGCGTATTGGTACTGCCTGTCTCACGACCTCCTTTGTCATTATATGGTGGATCGTCTTTGCAACTTTGCTCGGAGCGCTATGCATGAAACAGCATCAGCAGCGAGGCATCAAGCAGCGCATGACGGAGCGAAGACGGGCGTCCCTGAACGACAACGAGTCAGCAAGCAGCCCCAGAGGCCCGAGCCCAGAATCAGAGTATTCTGCGCCCCCGTCTCCAGAGGATTTCGAAAAGAGGGCAGCCGGAAGGTCGGATTTAGAACGAATCGATTCAGTCTTTGCCGATGTGCTGCGCACGCCGGCAGTAAACAAGCGCCTGCGATCTCCGGGCACGCACGCTCTGTGTACACCGAAGAGCCAGCCTCTTTTTCCACCACGACGCCGCAATACGTCAGCGGATCTTCAAATAACGATTTAGTACGAGTCTGTCCGGAGCAGAGCCGAAATTCAGTTCACTGCCAATAATCTGGCCAACCGAACAATGCAGGGAAGGACGACGTTTCAAGATCCCGTCGTGGATATAGGGACGGATGCTCACACGGAGTTTTCTACCTCACGACCACACTACCATACTGGTTCTTCGCCGAGCGCTCAGCGAGTAACTTTTCCTTTCTGGTATCGGCACCTTGGGGGTGGTACTCTACCGGCCAAGCGTTGGTAGTCGTGGCTTGCGTCGTGTCGCTTCGGTTGGCATTTGACGGCAAAAAAAACAAGTACCCCGTTTTAAGACGATGTGTCAAGTTCTTGACCAAACACTTCCCTGGTGCTCTTGTGGGATGGTGCGGGTGTCATGTGGCTGGGTCTTTGGTTTGTAGACTTGCGGGGAGGATCCGCTTCCGAACCACCCGTCTGGTGCGATCTGCTGCTGACCTTTCAGCGCGATAGACGTCAAAGCCCGCAACTCAACAGCTAAATGCTCCTCGTCTAAAGCATGACCTTTCACCCGGCCTCGTCACATGTGCACTGGCAAGTTCTCGAAGGTCTGGAACACGGAGGTACTGGCCTTTCAGCACCTTCGATTGCCGCCTTTCCAGTAGATATTGCCATCGCCTTATTGCACGAACAAATTTGATTGCGCAATGCTTCAACACGTTCAGTGCGAAATTGTTTATCCGCAACAGAGAAGCGAGGATTATTTGCCCCAGTGTTCAGGATGTTGCGTGTGAATCCCTTATCGCTCTGTTAATGCAATCAGTCAACAAATCAACCAGTTTCAAGTTTCAAGATTACCTTTTCTATTTTCAACACACAACAAGCATACAGTGTTGAAGAAAGGAGAAGCTCGCCACGGGTTCACTTGCGTCGTGTCTCCACGTGAGTGGAACAGTTCTAGCAGACGTGCAGACGTTCTCGTTGTTGTACATCGCGTGAGCATCTGCCGCCTTTGGCCTTCGGAAGACGAAAAACACACGTTTTCCTGCAATCAAAGGCCCGGTTAGTTGTTTGACACACGATGACCACGCAATATTCCGGAGACGAGAAAGGAACCCCAGCGAGATAATATACAATTACACTCTTTCAACCCGTCAATTAAAGCTTCTGTGTGAATACACGGACTTGCGCTGCTTTCTCAGCTTCCAATTCTTTGCAAGGTCCGACCCCATCTTGGTCGCCACAGTTTGCTCGACATTATACTAGCATGGTACTTCAGCGGTGGCTATTTGTGGCAGGCCTACAAATTCTGCCACGCGTGGATCGATTCGCGCCGTTCCGGCCGCTTTCTTCTTGGCGAAGCTGCCAAAACCGACCGATACCCCCTCCTCCAGAAAGAACAGCGTCTTTGTTCGTTTTCTCTAGCCCAAACGCTTCGTCCAACAACAACAGTACACTAATTCGTGGGGCAAGTCGTCGCGCAGCACGCCCGAGACAGCTATGTTGATGCTGACTGGCTTTTCCTTCACATCTTTGCCTTTGGGTCGCTTGCTCGCCTTAGCTTCGCTTGTTGTCGACAACAAGCAAGTAAAAGATTAAACAAAACTACGCACTTCCTTTTCTTCCCTGTGGTTGCTGCACGCATGCAGACTAGCTGGCCCGCGCGTAAAGCGATTGCGCGGCAAACATCAAGCCCTGAGCTAGTCCAAGCCAGTGTGTGCGGGAAAGAACCCCACATGCCCGCGGCCTCTGCACTGAGCACGTGAAGTAGGGCTTCCCCCCACTACAATTATTTTACTCGCAAATGAAGGCACCAGCCTGACAGTCCTTCGTTCCCGCCCGGATGTGGCTGCCCTGTAGCTGATACAGTGAAAAAGTACAACAAACAGAATCAGCACCTACCAACAGGCAAAAGGTCACCCGGGGACTTCAAACACCGGTTTCTTCATCCAATCTGGAACGAAAGCGTGGTACGCTTTCAGAAGAAGGGTTGCATGAAGAAGTGGTGCTACCTCTTCGCCTTGTATGCAGTGATCCTGATCATCGTCGGCGACCGGTGGTGGTCGTTTGGTCAAGGCAAGGCCGACGAAGCCCCGCAAGACCTACCGGCGGAAGTTCAACGAAAGACTCCAGAAGAATGGGAAGCGGAGGAAAAAAAGCTCCTCGAGGACCTTTCGTTCTTACAAAGAACACCAGCGGTCGATGCGGCTCTGAAACAACTGAACCAAGATCACGCTATCAAGCACGCGGCAGCGTACCCGGGTGGAAAGATTCGCCCGGGCACTTCTCGAGAGGAAAACGTGCACTTGTTCTTCACGACGGACTGCACCCATCACAGCTTGTGGCAGTCCATTGCCTTGGAGCACACTTGGCAAAAGGTAGGGTCAAAAGGCGCGTTGTCAAGACTGGTGAGTGGCTGCATCGGCGACGACGGCACCTTGAATAGAAAGCACGAAGCCTTGAAGCGTACCGGCATCGAGCACGACCGGCTCTTCGTCTTTTTCGGCCCGCGCATTGATGCTCACGCAGTGCCGGGGCCGCACGGCTCCAAGGAATCTTATCCACCCATCAACCGTCCTGCCACCGTTCACTACTGGTTCTCCCATGTACACCCACCGGAGACGGTGTTGGGGCTTCTCGACCCGGATATGATCTTTCTCAAACCACTCGTCTATGAGGGAGTCGCACTTGGACACCCTGTTGGCCAGCATTACGACTACCTGATCAGCGAAGATTGGCACAAGGTTTTCAAGGATATGTATGCATTTTTCATTCGATTGTTGCCAAGCGTGCTTGTCGGCGACCTTCTTCGGCATCGGTGGAGTAAATGAGTTCTTCCAACTTAAGCACACACCAAAAAAATTGCCGGAAACACAAAAAGAAGACCTTACTTCACGTCAGCTGTCCGTTACTGGCAGGTACTGTCTGTCACTTGGCAGCTACTGTCCAATGTGTCCAATGTGTCCAATGGTGTATTTGCTGGTAAAAAGCCAACTTTCAGCCAAAGAGTACATAATATTGCCGTCAATCAATGCGGAGCGGGTAACACTGTCACCAAATACTTAAGATTCGACGAACACACTCGACAGATGCACCGATTGCGCTCCGCTGACAGGAAAGCGCGACTTCTGTCCCGGACCGCCTCATATGATGCACAGGACAGACTGGGGGAACCTGGTGCAGTGGTGGCTTAGGTACACGGTGGAGGCACGGAAGCTTTGGGGAAAATGGGTTGCGGAAATGGCCGGTATGTCCATTGGCCTCGCAAAGTTGAACTTGCGTAGCAGGCTAGAAAATGACGGCATGTGGGATCGCAGCAACCAAGGGCTCGACCGCATGAAAGCAGTTGGCCTGTTCAGCAATTCGCTTGAGGTGTTGAAGCCTAATCGGTCAGACCCGCTCTTTCCGATGCCTCGCAGCAAGCTGCCGGCTATCTTCCACTACTGTTTCACCCCCGAGTTGGGAAGGAGAACTTACCCGAAGGCTTTCTGGGAGACGGGCTCACAGCCGCAGGAGAAATGGGAAAATAAGTTCCAGAAACCTCTTCTTCACTACATTCACTGGTATGCATAGCCTGTTTTGACAGCGGAGTCGTACTTTTCGACAAAACCAGACCGTGGCAACCTCCGAAAACAGCCAGCACCGCACGACTTCTGTGATTGGCGCTGTGCTATTTCGTCCTCGCTTCGTGAAGTAGTCGAGTCGCTTGTTATAAACAGGCCGCGACAAAAAACAGGTAGTGCAGACTGGACTGCAGCCAACTTTTTACTCACTCTGGCAGCGTTGGTTCTCGAAACGGCGTTCTTTCGCATGACACGTCGAAGAAGCATTGCACACACGACAGCAAACCAACACACGAACAGGTCGAAGTACCGCGTCCCCGGGGATTGGCCAAACGGATCGCAGACGCCTCGAGGAGGAACAATACTTGATTGCCACCAAGATCTCCTCTTTGAGTATCCTCCTCTCACGTACATGCTCAAGCACTACGCCTTCGATAGCGACGACAGGGGCTGGCTGCTGTTTTTTATGGCAATACCCACTGCCATTAACGAAGCGGTTTCTGAGTACAAGGCGAAGTACTGTCGTGGATCGATTAACTCGAACAAGTTTGTTCGGTCCGCTCACTCAGGTTCATGGAAGTCGGGGTATCAAATATCATACGATACACAGCATGAGCGTGGCTTTACGTTCATCGATACCGCCGGCAACGAAATCAAGAGCGACTGGGACGTCATAGAGCCGGCGGAGATACAGCATATCAACGCGTTTAAAAAGCAATGAGCTCGCGATTACATGTTGCCTCTGCGGGTATACCTCATTGACCAGCTGCTCGCGTGCTTCATCAGTGAATCTAAACCGAGGCAAGGCTGCCACTGGAACATTAGCTCGGGGCTGGCTGGCAACTGTCTTCTTTCCCCACTTCCCACTTCTGCCGAGACTTGCAATGGGCTTTCTGCGCGATAACCTAAACGCTTGTGTGCGTGATCTGGTTTGATGTCTGAGCATCAGCCTTTCGTGTCAACACACACCAATGTTAATGCTGTTTTTTCCACGCGTTCGGCTTCCACGTTGTGTGTCACCCTTCTTCGAGCCTGTGAAATAAGCCATGCACAGCGCATGCGCGACTGAGCGCATGATGCGGACGTTTGAACACCGCCCAGCCTTTTTTGTTCAGACACTGTTTCTTCGTCCGCACGTTTTCCACGTTGCTTGACACTCTTCTTCGATGAACGGTAGTCAGACAGCGGACAGGGTTACTGGGAATTAGTACAGGGCCTGTAGTACAAACCGTGCGGGCGAACGAATCCGGGGGTTTGGGGTAGGGGGGGTCGTGAAAAGGAACCCGGGAGGTCGACATGACGCTTGGCTTCGCTTAAATTCAGCTCCGGATCCATTATCGTGTGAACATGCGTCTTCTCCTCGAAAGCTTTGATTTGTCGTTAAAGACAAAAACACGAGGTAATGTCAGGGTAGTCTCCAGTACCAAGAATACAGATGGAAGTCTTTTGCGGCACCATTGCTAAACCTGAAACCTTCGACTGACAAACCCAGAGTCTCAGCTGTCAATGGTGTGACCGCTTGACGACGTTCGTGCGTGTTTCAAAAGGGCGCCGAAAGGCAGGCGACGACATGTCTATCTGAAAAGACAGTTGGCCGAATCTACTCAATCGCGAAACGCTCGTAGTGCATCTCCCATGTTGAACACCTTGGCCTTTCTGTTGTGTTCCAAGTGCTGAATCAAGTGACATGATTCTGCAAAGCCCTTTCTCCATGCAGGAAGTAGAGATCTCTCGGACAAGGAAGAGAGTTTCCGGGGGGTAAAATGGGGGGGATGAAGATGGAGCTTTTTGTTCCTGTGGACAGAGAAGGGCTCGCATTCGAGGACTACTGGCGAGAGCTAAAAGACAAGACTAAAGCCATGCAGGAGAAGGTCATGGCCAACGCTCAGCACGGCAACCGTCGCGTCGTTGAAGAAGACTGCGAGAAGGTGCTTAAGGAAGCGAATCAGGCAGTAAGTAAAGGCGAAAGAGACTACGCCTACTACTATTACTTCCTGTTCGTCTTCTACGTGGGCGAGGTGCTGCTGAAGCACGAAAGAATAAACGATGCCGACAAGAAAGTCTGGAACAAGCGCCTAAGGCAGGCGCTGGTTCATGTCGAAAACCCCGACTTGAAACCGTTTTTTGAAGAGAAACGGGAGGCCATCCGAAGGCAGAAACAGGAAATCAGACAACGCGACCAGGCCGAGTACCTGCAGAAGCTTCCGATGGCCGAACAGCAAGAAAGGCTGCGCATCTCGACTGACGAGGCTGAGGACCGACAGAACATCTGCATGGATGCAGAAGATTCGCTGCCGGAGGCTTGTTGGCAGGATGAGGCCGACGACATTTACCTGAGCCAAGATGTTGACGAGCCGACTGTTAGCAACGACTTCGGGCTGGACAGCGTGACCGAGGAAGAAGTGCTCAGAATACAAGATTCTGCACGGAAGACAACGAGTGATCTCTTTGACACTGCACCGACGGGGCAAAATGGCACGCTGAAGGGCGCTGGCATGTCTGCCCTGCTCGGGCCTGCACCTCCTCAGCAACAAGGGCCAGCTCCTGTCGAGAGTCGTGTCAGTGAAGTACAAGGACAGCATGCCCTTGATTCACTTTTCGCAGGCACTGCCCTCGCGCCAACTCTACACCGCGACAACAGACGTGAAGCTGAGGCTCTTCTTCATCAGTCGGATCACGTCCTCTCAAAGCTTTTAGCTGGTCAGCAGGTATGGAAAACCGTATTTGAAATAATTTGGAATAATCCTGAACCGGAAAACCCCTGAACAAGCCCAACATCAGGTCAAAAAAAAAATGTTTAAATCTTTCGTGGGCGACGTCGCGGACTGATGGAAAAAGAGGGCACCATACTCAGCATCCACCCGATCTTTGCCCCCCCCCGCCTCGTTTTCGGCACAACCGAGAACGACTCCGAACACCGTGATGCCCACGAACTGCTGACATGGATGAGAAGCTGCGTGAAGGGGGATAATAACGACCCAACGATGGTGACATACTCACGACGAACCACCTGTAACGTATGTCAGGAGACCTCGACAGCGGTGCCGGTGTTAGAACCATTTCTCCTTGTAGAGCTCAAAAACAGGGAGAACTCCTACACCGAGACGGTTGAAGCTCTTGTAAACAAGGTAAAGAACAAGAGAGCAGCCGATGTCGACCTCGACTGTACAACATGCCGAAAAAAGACGGTAGGCTCCTCGAAAGGAATCTATGCCTTTCCAACTGTGATGGATGGCACTGAAACGAGCCCAACGGTCGAAGAGGACAGGCGAGGAGATAAAAGTTAAAGCCCGCACACCAATCCAATCAACCATTGGGATTGGCGAAGACACGTACATGGTGACGGGTTTCATAATCCACACTGGAAAAGTACATGCTGGGCACTATTACACCATCATGAAAGAAGCAGACGAATGGGTGTGTTATGACGACCAGCAAGTATCAGTGCTCGCATGTGCCGGAAAGTTCGTTTCGAACGGTTACATCGTCTCCCTTGAGAAGATATAAACACTTTCACTCAGTGGAAGCAGTGCCCCGTGGCGGTTGGTTACGAGCCACAACCCAAACCAGAACCCCCTTTTTTTAATCTGACGAAGGAAGGATGCGATATACATTGGAACCAGAAAGTTGTGATAGCACCGGAACAGGACCGAAAATCCCCGTCCAAAGGACCCACTGAAGAGCTCTAACTTTGGATTGGTATGCGTCCAAGAGCGAAACCAGAGTCAAAGAATGAGGTGCACACAACACCGCGGTGAAGAAGAAGAGGAAAAAGAAAAAGAAAAGAAAAAGGCCGCTCCTGGTCCAGGAACGTGACGATCAACTACAGCTTGCATTTTAAGCTTGAGTCGGAGGCAGCACAGTGCCAATACCCCGTCCGCTCTGCCCTGCGGCTGACCGTCTCGATGAGCTTGTGTTCAGCGCGCGAGCGCCAAGCCCCAAGGTGCGCCAAGCCTTGATGCTTTAATTTGGGAAGTCGGTAGCCACTTGACCCGTAGGCCCGTGGCTCTGCAGTACCGCCGAACACGTGAAGCTTGGCTCCCGTGTAGCAGGCTTTCCCTGGTACCTAGTCGTGGTACACCGCGGTGTAGTAGTAGTAGTAGTAGTAGTAGTAGTAGTAGTAGTAGTAGTAGTAGTAGTAGTAGTTGTCGTCTCACCCCCGCAGATACGGGAGTAAAACGGAGCAGTGTTTGCATCCAAACGATTCAAGTGCGGTGGCAGCAGAAATCGTCAAGCCGTGACAGCATGCGGATGAGGTGTACCTTTCGCAAAGGTGGCATCTCAGTGTGGGGTACAGCGGATTATGGGCTGTCAGCGGAAAATGACAACTGATGCAGTGTTCTGCGCAGGCTTTGACATGGCACCGCGGCGCCGAGCAGACCAGTTCATCGATGTAGCGAAGGGCCAGAATGCGTCGTTGTCTTCTTGCAGCAGCTGTTGCTGTCGTCTTCTGTCGTCGTTGCCCCCGGGGCCGTATGAGCTTCCGTACTTTGCGCGGCGGCTCTTCGACGTTCTTGAGTGTGTTCGCGACGAATTCTTTCACCTTTGCGTCCCAGACCTCCCGGTCCTCCATCCACTCCCGGATTTGTGTACGGTCCCTTTCCGCGAGATCGTTGCAGATTACTCGAACATCAAGCCAGCAATCGGCTGATCAGAACGCATGCAGTGCGCCGCAAACCGCAGACGCTTCCCTTGCAGCACCGCCTCGATCCTCGGGAAACCGACCATCAACTCTGAGTTCTTTTTGCGCGTGTCATGGCTGTCTACTTGGATCCCCTTCACGTAGCGGACCATACACGTGTACGCCCCTATCACGTCTGCACGTAACTCGGTCCCCACCACCCATGCTTCCGCTCCAGCCAGGAAGATGCTGCGACAGTTCCACGTGCCAACGCGAGTCGAATCGTTTGCTGTAAACACAGCCGTTCTTGGTCTGTCTGTCGTTCGCAATTCTTTGGCTCGACCAGGACCAAAGGTACTCCTTGCAGCACGAAACAGAGTTCTCCCAGCTAGCGTTCGCCGTCTCCGAGTTAGCCGTGCCTCTCTGCTCCGTCTGCCGCGTCTCACCGGGCAAGACAGGTTGGGGAATCGGCAACCGCAACATTCTGGAAACCAGAAGTGCACGTTATCAGTGTCGCCATCGAGAAGGCCCCCCCATTGACACCGCGGTGAAAAATAGAATAAAGAGGAATAGTCCCTCAAGGTTCCAGACCCTACCTGCGGAGTCTTACACTCCCTGCGACCCCTTTTCCCTTTCCCCTATTTTATTTTACACTTTCTTCGACGAAGACTTGATGCTAGCATCAAACATGCATGCGAGGCAGTGCTGCCTAAACATTAAACTAAGGTTCCCCCCCCACCTCAAACCTGGTCACATCGATTCCGCTCCGATTCGACTGTACGAAGGAGTGGTCGAAAGTCCTGTTGATGCAGCAGTGTCGGGCCAGGGGGGGCAGAAATATTTTCTCCTCCATGTACTCTTGTTGACTGCACACCCCTCGGGACCTTTGCCGCTCTGTGGCTACTTTTCGACTTGTCAGCCGAGTCAAGAAAGCTGAAACACACAGGGTAATCAGCTGCACACTCAAGGCGACATTGGCGCTGGTGTCACACAAATGCAACCCGAAGCACACATTGATCCGCAAGCAGCTCGACTGGGAGCTCCAATAGATGCAGCGATGCGAGCAAAGCCTGAACCGTCAAAAGTAGACCAAAGGGCGATGCGACCGACAGACGCACAGGTCGATGAAGAAAGCAGGCTCAGAAAACAAAAAGAAGCCGAAGAAGCCGCAATGAAGAAGAGGGAAGAAGCTGAAGAAGCCGCAATGAAGAAGAGGGAAGAAGCTGCCATGAAGAAAAGGGAAGAAGACGCACTCAAGCTCAAGGAAGAGGAAAAGGCCGAGCAACTCGAGCTCGAAGAGCAGCTGAGGGTTCTGAAGCAGCAGAAGCTGCTTGAAGAAGAGCGAGCCCTCGGCGAAATCGCTGGGCGGGTAGAGCCCATCACCAGGTCCGCTCTGATGCTGCTCGAACAGTGCCAACACGCCACTCTGATCCTCCAGCAACTTCCTACTGGCGTCACACGCCGTTTTGCGGAGCAGAAACTACCTTCGCCAATTACTCTACTCGAACACGACGGCGAGGCAATCGAGCTGAAGCTTAGAGAAAGCCTAACGACGGAAGCTGGGAAGCTCGCGCAGCTGGCTAACGAGTATTCGAGACACCCTGTCCATCAGCAAGCGATGACCCTTGTCGATACGGGACTCAGTTACATTGAGGAAGCTCGGAACCGAGCGGAGCTCATTAAGCGACATTTGCATCAGCTCGACACCGCAACCACATTGCGCGAGACTGAAGCCGTGCGATTGCGGCGACAACTGGCTCAGCAAGGGGGCTTACGGGGGCCGCAGCAGCGGCAGCACGACGTAGTGTATCTCAACCGCGAAGTCGGCGTTGCGAAGAAACGAAACTTTCTGCACGAACGACAACTGAAGGAGTCATATTGGACCATGAACTGTGGCACGCCCAAGCAACCGCGACGAGGGCTCGTCAATCTTGGCAACACATGCTACATGAACTCCGTCCTACAGTGTCTCATGGCAACAGAATTGGTGAAACCATTTCTCGGCTACACGTTCACCTCGGACATCAACATCAGCAACCCCCTCGGCTCACGCGGGTGTATCGTCAATACCTTCCATGCAGTCGTGGAAGAAATGAGCCGTAACGTTTCCTATGCTGTCAGCCCGAACATGTTCAAACAGGCAATAGGTGATTACAACGAGACATTCCAAGGCCAGAAACAGCAAGATGCGAACGAGTTCATGCAGACTTTGCTGGGCTGTCTTCACGAGGATCTAAACATAGCTCGAGGTCGCGAAGGAAAAAAGGTGCCGGAGCTCACGTCAGACGGAAAGGTAGACGAGGTCGTGGCTTCCGAGTCAGTTCATGCGTACCGGATCAACAACCGATCTTTGATATCGGAGCTGTTTGGGTTCTTAGAAAGGAGTACCGTCCGGTGTTTGTACTGTAACCACCGCAGTGTCAGTTTCACCGTTCAGCATTCGCTTTCGATTCCTATTGCGCGACAGGACAACGCCACTCTGTCAGATTGTCTATTCAAATACACTGAGCAGGAGCAGCTCCCCGAAGGAAGCGAATGGAAGTGTGGTCGCTGTTCTCGTCAGATGAGAGCTTACAAGCAGCTTTCTTTGTGGTCGTCTCCCAAAGTCCTCGTCTTCACCTTGAACCGATTCAGCACCGTCGGGAACCTTGCAGACAAGATACGGCAAGACGTACGGTTTCCTCCCACCCTGGACATGCGGCCATTCCTCGTAGCTGAATCAGGCCCGCCGGTGTGGTACGAGCTGTGCGGAATTGTGAATCACGACGGGGGTCTGGGAGGCGGTCATTACACAGCTCACGTGAAGGGGAGGCTTGACGAAAGCTGGTACCACTTTTCAGACGAGCGAGTGCGCCCGGCATCCGGTCCCCCTAACTTTTCGCAGGCTTACATTTTGTTTTACCGTCTTGCGAACCACTGAAACCACTACTACGCCAGCCGTACATGGACACTCGGCGGGCCTTAGAATTGCCAGTGACTCGGGTTACGTGGGGAGAATCCGACGTAACTATTGCAAGCTTCCGTGCTTGCTCCGCTCTGTTTCGTACAACCGTATTCTTGCCTTTCTGTTCTACTATCTAACTACAAAAGATGAGGCTGAAACCTTGCCGAGTCTCATCGCGCTGTGACGAACATGTCTCCTCGCTTTCCAAGTTCCATGTGTTGAAAGCGTCAGCGATTAGACCGGTACCCACGTGCTTGGGACACGGGACCTACAAGGAAGATGGATCAACAGCCATCTAGCAGCATGTTCATGCAATACATAGCCGGACCGACCAACTTTCTGCGAAAGCATTGCACACAACGTCATTGTCGGTACTTACCGCCCTTCTTGTGTCCAGGAGGGGATTCTATGCAAGCATCATGCATGCGCCCACTTGTCTTGCGCATAGCTGGATTCAAATCCTTTCAGAATGCGAGCGAAATGCGTTTCTCCCACGGGCTCACGTGCATCGTCGGCCGGAACGGGAGTGGAAAGTCCAACATCATCGATGCGTTGTGCTTCGTCCTTGGTCTGAAGCTGGAGTTGCTGCGAACAAAATCGCACAAGGAGCTGGTCCACCGAGGCTGCACGACCGCCACTGTCCAATTGGTATTTGCGGTTGCCGCGCCGGGTGCGCAGTCGGAAGCAGCTGGAATGTTTCACGCTCGCGAACGGTATTATGCCCTCACGAGGACAGTGACCGCCGACGCCGAAAGAGTGACAACCGCGTACACAATCTGCGATTGCGACGCCGACGGGAGACCTGCCGGCCCTCTGGTCCCGCGCACGAGTGCTCAGGTTCGGGCGTTCCTGAAAACGGTTGGTGTCGACGTCGACTTCCCCGAGCGCTGGATTGTGCTGCAACAGCGCGCATGCAGAATCCTCTCGTCTCCGGAAGAGCTGTCGAAGCATCTGGATATCCTCTCAGGGGCCGCCGTCTTATCAGCCGACTTGTGCCGCGTCTCGGCGGCCCTTCGGCAAAAGACGCAGCTTCAACGCGAGAAGGTTGAAGCGCGCTCGTCGCTTGCACCAGCCTGCGACGGCGCGCAAGGAGTGCTGCAAAAGTGCACTGCCCTTCGTGAGGCACGAAACGCGTACGAGGCGCAGGCCACGCAGTTTCAGCAACAGCAAGCGGCAAAGCAGCTTCGCTTGCTCAAGACCTGCGAAGAAGAAATGAGTGCACTCGCAGAAATAGGAGCTGCTGCTGTCCAACATAGGCTGGCTCGATACGAGGCTACGAAAGGCTTGACGGCTGAGTTGCACGCAGCCCAGAGACAGATGATTACCGCACGCAAAGGACACGCGAAGCTCGCCCGCTTGCTCCGGGTTCAGGAGGAGCGCGTGCAGACCTGTAGGTGCTGCTTTCTCCAGTGCTCACGCAGAATAACTCGTTTGAGGCAGGAAATCTCAAACCTTCAAGCCAGTGTCAATGAGGTGACTTCTTGCATTCAGGCAGGAAAGCTGAAGAGCGTCAACTCGCAACAGTCTGCGAACATCTCGGAAGACATAACATCGCTGGAACAGCAGGCACCAGAGTTACTACGTGGTTTGCAAGCGAGACTACCTGAAAAACGCGTGGTCCCCCACTCAGGTGCGACAGAAAGCCACCAGCGTATGAGTTGGGAACACATGCTAGACTCCGAAGATCGAAACTGCTGCAAAAGACTCGGCTGTGCGAAAACGCTGTACACGGCTATAACGAGCGTGCAGCGTCACGGAATTACAATCGGGGTTTGCACATTCAACCGGATGAGTAACTTGTCTCAAACTGCGTGCAGCTTGTTCCCGGTACATCATAAGATTGCGACTTGTCACGAGATGTATGCCGTTGCGCAAAGCCGTTCAGACGCAATGCGTTTCTTGACTTTCTGTGCTGAAGAGAAAATTGAAGACGTCACGTGCATGTACCCGACAACGGAAGAAGCGCATTCAGAAACCGGGGATACCAGCTGTCAGTCCGGAAGGACAGGTGTCTGGCTCGCGAAAGACGAGGGGACGCTAGACAACGCTATTGACACTCATGCGCCGGGGATGCCCCCTGTTGTTCTCGCAGCCGGTTTCGTAGTTGGCGGCGGCGGCGAGTACTTCTGGACGCCTTGCAGCGTTTCCAAAGATCACAGGACCGTCTCCGACCCAGGGCAGACCGATTTGCAGCCAGCAGTGGCTGGTGAACGATTGGCCACCGGCAATTGTGGTGCAATTGAGCCAGAGATCGACTCCGAGGAAACACTTCTCGAAGCGGACATCATGAGCTGGGAGCTGCGCCTTCGCACATTGAAGCAAATGATGCATGCCAAAAAAAAAGAAGCCGCGTTGGCGCAGCACGAAAGGGCTCACGTCGTGACGAACAAGGCTGCAGCCCGAAAGGCTGCGTCCGCCACCAGCTGTAAAATTCGCGCCGCTCACGCAGAGAGTGAAAGAATGGATACCCTGGTCGAGAGTCTGCTGGACAAGATCGACGCAGGGAATCACGACTTATCTGTTGCGGTCGTAGCCGAAGAGGAAGTCCTTCAGCAGAAGTCTGAACTCCAATGCCGGATCGACCTCATTAAGAAAAGACTGGCACAGATTATCGCCAGCTTGGCATCGACAACGAAGAAGAAAGATCGAACTCCACCGAAGCGGGCTGACAAGCGGCACCCACTCTCTCTGAGAGCTCAGTACAGGTACGCACGTGAACATTGCTACAATCCAGCAGTTCAATCGATTTGCGCTTTTCAGCCAAATGGGCTTGTGTGCTTCAAATATACGGCTGCCAACCTTCATTTTGCGAACAGCTTTTTTTTTCCAAACATGAAATGTTGGACAGGGGACTTTAGCTCTTTGTCTGACCGAGCAAAAAAGCCGGTTTTAGCCAAAAACCCGGTTTTGGGGCTCTGCGGTGCCTGTGAGTGTCTGAGTGCCTGGAACCGTCGCCCCGCGCACGCAAACAAGTGGGCGGAGGGGGGTGGTGAGATATAAGCTTGCGGTGGTGGCGTGCACGTCTATCAAGCTACGGAGATGGTAAGTGAAAAGATTCGAATTGCAGTGACACACCGTGACGCGCCATGTAACTGTAGTACTGTACAGTACAGGGGGCCACTCGAAATCATCATTCGAGACTGGAGGTCCTAAGAACATGCAATGTGAATAGCCTCTATCCAGCCAACCCCACTTTTCTGTAAACGAGTTTGAAAGTGTATTGTTTTTGACTGGATTTAGTGGGGAGCTAGCTTTTTCCACCCCTGCCCCAAAGCATATGGGTGGCAGAGTGAGCTGGCTTTGGCCTTCAGGCCGGTAGGCCCGGGTTCGAACCCCGCCCATGACACTTTTCCGGTCGAAGATTGTTTTCGATGTTTGTTGCGTTTCGGGGTCTAATGTGCCCGAGATTTGCGTTTTTTTGCGGAGTTTCTCAGCCCCGCCACCCCCCCGGAGAAATACCGGAGGGGGGGGCGACGGGAAAAGGCTGCCCCAGGGCGCCCCCCCCCCCCGGGCTGGGCCCCGGGTACGAGGCCCAACTTTACACCCGAACTTAGCTTGGCCGAACTTTGTTTCGCCCGATCTTAGCTTCACTAGAACGTTGCTTCACCCGAACTTTGCTTCACCCAGAACTTAGCTTCGCCCGGACTTTGTTTCGCCCGAACTTAGCTTCACCCGAGCTTTGCTTCGCCCGAACTTTGCTTCCCCTGAACTTTGCTCACCCGAACGTAGCTTCGCCCGAACTTTGTTTCGCCCGAACTTTCTTTCGCCCGAACTTAGCTTCACCAGAACTTTGCTTCACCCGAACTTAGCTTCGCCCGAACTTTGCTTCACCAGAACTTAGCTTCGCCCGAACTTTGCTTCACCCGAACTTAGCTTCGCCGAACTTTGTTTCGCCCGATCTTAGCTTCACCAGAACTTTGCTTCACCCAAACTTAGCTTCGCCCGAACTTTGCTTCACCAGAACTTAGCATTGCCCGAACTGAGCTTCGCCCGAACTTTGCTGTTCCCCGAACTTTAACTGCTGCCTCGTCTCGCCACGCGCCGGCCTTAGCCGAGCGCACGTACTTTATAAATTATTGGGTAAAGTCCCTTGTATGCAGGGGACTTTAAAATACCGGTTTATCGGTTTGACAAACCGAATAAACCGGTTTGAGTTTTTGAGGGGAAAAAAAAAAAATCTTATAGACCGATTTCAAAGTTTTACCACCTTCACTGTGTAGTAGTACTATAGTAGTAATGAACGTACCTGCCTGTAATAGCGTACAAATAAGCCCTCAAAAAACAGCTTAACCTAAAAAGGGGGAAAAACGGGGAGTGGGGGGGAGTGGGGGGCTCATCACGGTAGTATGCCCCCAAGGCGCCTCAGGGTCGAAGATGGGCGGGGGTCGCAAAACATTCTGGCTGCGTTCGGGTTGCCAGCAGCTCAGCGTCGGCGGGGAGTCTCTCCATGGATGAAGTTGCGTACGTCGCCACGTCTCCGCTCGTGCCTAATGCACACGACGTTAACGACGAGCTACAGGATCTGATTGCATTGATCCAGGCACGGGGATGGACCGACTTCAATCAGGTCCTTGCAAACGTTCTGGGTGACGCATACCTCAGATCACTGTACCCAGTTTCGACACAGTTTCTGCTGATTGCAGCAACAGTTCCCATCGGGACTGCCGGTGTAGAGAGGCTGTTTTCGCTCCTGAAGCTTGTCAAGAGCCGTCTCCGTGCCACTCTGTACGACGATACATTGGAGGACATAATGTTCACCACCTTGGAAGTACCGTTCTCCCACGACAAAGGGATGGAAGACGAGGACCTCGAGTGTGTTGTTGAGGCATTCAGGGCTCACTCCGCAAACCCCGACGAGGACGGAAGATCACGAACAACCCGTTACTGCTCGTTCAAAACATACAAGGAGGCCTTGGTGCGCGTACGCGCTTTGGACAATCGAACTTTTGTCTCTGTACACACACAAACAGAGTAGCTGGTGTATGAAGCTGGTGTTTCTTTACGTCTCCGCCTTTTTGTCATTTCTTATTGCAACCTTTTGTTCTGAAAGAAAAATGTGCTTTTCTGACCAACACAGTGCTTCTTTTTGCTTCCTTCATGTGGATCATGGAAACCGAGAGTGCCTAGAGTGCGGAAAACTCCACACAGAGTGCAGAAAGTAGCCCGCTCGTGATGCAGCACCGCATGCAAGTGTGATACACCGACCTACATAACCAAACCGGTTTTTTGGCTCAAACCGGGTTTTTGGCTCGGACCCCAAACTTTTAAAGTCCCCTGCTTGTATGGACACCTGACTTTAAAAAAGTCCCTTGTATGGGCACCTGACTTTGGAAAAATTCCTTGCACGGTGTAGTGAAACCTGCTTGCGTCGACCGTGGAATGATCTGATGTTGGGGTTCACCCATGTACACATTAGCAAAGCTGCGGTGAAATTGGAGCCTTCACATTCTGAGTGGAAAGGGTATGAAACGGCATCAAAGAGCGACATCATGCCGTGTCAGAACAATCCAGAGAAGAAACCACGTTCCGCTTTATGTGTTCCCGGCAAAGTAAGTTCGGTGTCCTGGGGAGAACCCCTTCCACAGCAGCATCGAGTCCTTTGTTTCTGTCAGAAATGAGGCCAAAGTTGCTGCCAGCGTGTATTTCGCTCAGATTTTGAAGGAATCGAGACCATGACTCTGTATCTTCCGTGGTTCCCAAAGCGTAGCAAATGGGAATTGTGCCGAGGTTGGCGTCGATGCCAACAGCACTGAAAAGCACCCCATGTGCGCGGCGTCAATGCTTATCAGTGGGACCACGTGGGCGGTCGCACGGATCGCGGCCCCGAAGGCCAGGAAACAAAATGTAAAACCACCTGCCTTCTTCATCGCGGTTGGTGTACACACGACTACGCGAGTCCGGATCTACTGCTCTGATGGCAGCAAAAAAATACGGGTTGCTCTCTGTGAACGCCGGAGCTTCGTCGCTGACCGTTAGCACCCGTTCAAAAAAACTGTCGGCCGATGGAAAAAGTGCACCCACCACTGGCAACACAGAAGTTGTGTCCGGTGACACAGGGGCAGTCCCAACAGCTTCGTCTTCGTCTTCGCCTTCGTTGTCTGATGCATTCCCGGAGTCCGTCTCGTTCGTCTCAGACGCCAAAGACCCGGTTTTGCCAACCTTTTCGCTCCTCTTCAAGAGTTTACGCAATGCAGCTAACAATACATCTGGCTCACCCTTGAGGGCTTCAACGCCATCATTCAAATCCTCGCGAAACGCAAGGCTAAGAACATCACTCTTTTCATCCGCAGAGGCGAATGGGAGGTCCTTCAGAATCGAAAAAACTGTCGCCTCGGTCATCTTTGCTATGACTTTACCATACCCCTAACACTGCAAATATTTTGGATTTGCAAAGGGAAAGGGGAGGGGGGCGCACACACAAAACTTTTGCAATGGAGCAGGCTTCCGAACACAATAGTGCACAGGGGTATTCGAAGTATGTCGTCCACACAAGTTTGCAATGGAGAGCAGGCTTCCAGACACAATAGTGCACCAGGGTATTCGAAAATACGTCGTCCATACAAGGGACTTTTCAAAAGTATGTCGTCCATACAAGGGACTTTTCGAAAGTACGGCGTCCACATAAGGGAAGGTTCTCCATACAAGGGTATTTTTGAGCATCTGCCGTCCATAGAAGGGACCAAAAAAGTCTGTCCATACAAGGTCCCTTTTGAGAATGTGTGTGTCCATACAAGGGTATTTATTCAGAATCTTCTGTCCATACAAGGGTATTTCGCAAACCTTGTGTCCATACAAGGGTATTTTGCAAAACTCTGCTGTCCATACAAAGGCCCTTTTAAAAACTAGTGAGCCCATACAAAGGTTTATTCCAAAAGTTCGGCTCCGGATAAGGAACTTTGTCCTAAATTATTTTTATTTCGAAAAACCGAAACCGGAAAAACCCGATTTCTGAAACCGGGAAACCGGGTTTGCAAAGTCCCTGATGTTGGAGGAAGAAGCCCCAACCGTGGCGTTTTCACTTGCGAATCCAGCTTTACGTAAAAACGATCAGGCACTGCGTTCAACGAAAAAAAGAATACTCTTTCTATCATCATCATCATTAGTTTTGTATCAGCCGTTATTTTGTTTTGGTTTCGATGTGTTTCGTTTCTGACTTGCTGAGTGCGACGTGTGCAAGAAACGTGTCGGGTGCAAAATGCCACTACGAAAATTAACACAGTTTGATCCAGAAATGGTCTGCCGAGCTGTCGGAAACGTTGCCGATAGCCCAAGCAGTTGTATCGCAGCAACAAGTGCTGAGCCACAGCATCGAAGCACTCGAAGATGAGATCCAAGAGCTCGCAAAGCAAAAGGACACGATCACCGCCGAGCGGGCGCGAGTTCTGCAAACCGCTGTCGACGCCATCAACGAGAATCTGCGCACGGTGCACGACGCGGCAACACCATCGCGCCTCCCGTTCAGTTGCATGCTGAAGTTCAATGCCGTCGATGTCACCCGTCCAGTTGTGGAGCTGCTCGTTCAGCGCCATCATTCGCCAAAGTGGATTGCAACGTCAGAGCTATCCGGAGGGCAGAGGGCACTCGCGGCGCTGTTGTTCTGTTTAAGCATAAACCGGAGCTTTGCGTCAGCCATTTTTGTATTAGACGAGGTGGATGCCGCCCTCGACGCGGAGCAAACCAAGAACGTCGCGTACCTCCTCAAGCAGAGCCCCGGTGCCACCGTTTGCATTTCATTGCGGAGGCAGCTTTTCGAGGCTGCTCCAGCCATTGTCGGAGTCCACCACCAGGACGGAGCATCGCGCACTGTTTGCTGCAATTTCGGCAGCCAGTCAGCGGATGCCTCAACGGGCCCCGAATCGGGGACCCGCCTTCTCTGAGTGCAAGCAACATCCAGCGACTCACACCAATGCCTCAAGTCAGTTGAATGTACCGTCATCTGGGCGACCTGACTCCGTATTTATTCAACCGTGGATACCATCTCTCATGACAATTAGTGTCTTCGCACTAACCTCCCCTCTATAGAACATTATTTTTGGTTTCTGTTCTTTTTTCCTTTTCGGTCTCACGGCGTGTAAAGGGGGGGGGGGCGAAAAGTACTTATTCGACAGACACCTGTATGCCAAAAGTTTTTTTTTATCCGAGTCTAGAGGTTGGTAAATTTGAAATTCTCAAATTTAGCTCTCTAGCGAGCTATCCCACTTTTCTGGGAGAGGCTGTGGGGGTACCCCCACCCGGACATTTCTCTACCGTTTTTTTTTTTTGGTATTTTTGAGAATTCACAATTCGTCGAAAAAATTTCTCGCGGCGGACAACGGCGTGGCACAGTCGTCAGTTGACGACGTTCCTTCCCTACGGGTGGGAGGTTCGGTTCCCGCCGGTGGACTTTTTTCCGGGTGCACTCAGCATTTCACCAGGGGCGGTCCGCAGGGGCCCTCCCCCCTGGATAAGGGCCCCCAACTTGCCATCATCCCGAACTCAGCATCAAGGTTTTCCGGGGGGGGGGGGTCCGGGGGGGCCCCCCCCGGGTACGCGCCCCGAGCTTGCTTCACAAACGCCGAACTGGACAAAAAGGTGCGGGTTTGCACAAACGCCGGACTGGGCAAAAAGGTTCGGGTTGCACCAACGCTGGACTGGACAAAAAGGTTCGGGTTTGCACCAACGCCGGACTGGGCAAAAGGTGCGGATTTGCACCAACGCCAGACTGAGCAAAACAATTCGGGTTGGACAGGACAAACCGGACCGGCAAAAAGGTTCGGGTTTGAACAAACGCCGGACGGGTTGCACAAACGCCGGACTGGGCAAAAAGGTTCGGGTTTGCGCAAACGCCGGACTGGACAAAAAGGTTCAGTTTGCACCAACGCCGGACTGGACAAAAAGGTTCGGGTTTGCACAAACGCCGGACAGGGCAAAAAGGTTCGGGTTTGCGCAAACGCCGCACTGAGCAAAAGGTTACCTCTAGACTCGCTAAGGGTGGTCCTAACACCCATGTACTTTAACCCTCCCCAATTATTAGCCAAACAGAGACAACCGTGCGACGGACAACAGTCAGGTAGCACCCAATAATTACAATAACAGCAGATCTGCGTCATTTCGCAATACGCGATACTGCGCGGCATCCACCACTCGATCTCCACAACTCGATCACCCTCGCGATTGGTCCCTTGGATTGGCTTTGTGCTAGGCCTTATGCCGGTTCATCAGCCAGGCCATCGTCAAGGGCGGGGCATGGGGGTATGGTCCCGGGATGGCCGGGGTGCCGTCTTGACAGCCAAGATGGCACTGGACGAAGTCCTCGATCGCACAGTGTATGAGATACCAGATGAGGCGGGTGAATGAGCGACGCGAATAGCCACGATCTGAAGACATAAAATGTGTACTTACACTCTGAAAACACAGCACGGACTGCACCCCATAGGCCATAAAGAAACATCAAATCTTCCTGATGTTTCTTTGTCCTCGAACATCAATACGATTTACAATCTGCGCAGTACCGCTTGGGTCCGAAGTGCTTGCCGCGTAAGATACGGTGAAGGATATCACGATGGCTAGCTACGAGAAGAACTAGCGGGCGGCCAGCTTCCGCCGTCTTGCCCGTGTGTCTAAGTCAGTGGCGTCGCCCCGCGCCCTTTCTACTTACCCTAAACAGAAGTACATTCTGGACTGCTGTAAGTCCAGGCCGGAAATATTTTAATCCAGACTAAACATGGAGCAGCACGTAGCAATAGCACGTAGCAGCAGCGCGTATGCGTACGTAGGTGTACGTAGCAGCAACGTATGTGTATGCATGCACACACCGCCACGCAGTATGAGTCCGTAGAGTACGTACTGCTATCCTCTACACGTGCTCCAGCGTTCCAGACTTTTTCCGTCCGGGTTATTTCCGGTCCGGACTGTCACTAGCCGCACGGCATCTGCAGTTCAGGGGCAAGTTGAAACGGGACGTAGTTGCAGCAGTAGTTTGAACTTGATATGCAGCAACAATCTGTGAGACTGCACAAGCCGTTACCTCTTCGCACGCGTTGTGTCATGCTTCGGTCGCTTCTTGCCCCGCGTACTGCTTGTCTCTGGTGCGCTTCACGTCCGCTGTGCAGTTTGACGAGCTCAAGGAATCACCAGATGATCCAGCGCACTTCCTTTTCTCCCTCGCGGGTTGTCCCCGCGGTTGGGATCTCGATTCCCCGATGACGGCTGCTGCGGCCTCGGCTTCTGCGGCGCTTCCACCGGTTTGCTCGTCGTCGCGTCCGCGCTTTCGCGGGCAGGCGCCGTCCGTCCCTAACGCACGTTCACCGTTCGTCGGTGGTCCCGCGGTCGACCCGCTTGCTCCGACACGCGCCCGATCCGCTGGTTGCGGGCCCTGTGGCCGCGGCTTGGGCTCCGGCACCCCGTTGGCCGTCAGGCCCTCGCTTCACCGCTGGCCGTGCTCCGTGGTGCCCTCGCTTGCAGCACTGCCTGGGGATGCTGTTTCCTTCGGTTGCACCGAAATATTCTTTCTTATTTGACCCCCCCAATTATTCGCCGACGAAGGTGGGCCAAAAAGATTTTTTTATTTGCCCAAATCAAATAGTTGTCAGGTACAATTATTCGCCCCCCCCCCCGAAGAAACATTTTCCCCCCGCAAGTAGCGCCTGAACACGAAACTAAGATTTTCCCCCCTTTACTCAGGGTGCATAACGCATAATGAACTAGTGTCTTTTAAGAGTATGGGATTCGTGGTTTGTCAAAATGCCCGCTTCTGATGCACATTGTGTTCGGCGGTGCTACGGCGGTGAGCTGGCCTCGTCGGGAACTTTCGTACCGATACCACGAAGCCCGCTGGTGAGTGTTACTTCTTGCAACAACTATGTTTGTGACAGTCACATTCTTACAGCGACAAGCCAATCTGATACGTAGGAGAACAAACAAAGGGGTGATAGAGGGAGAAAGGAGATTCGCATGGTCACGTATGTATGGTGCGAGTGATGCGTGGCGTAAAGAAGCAATGGAGCCGATGAGCTCCGGTGGCGCAGCTGACGAATTGACGGGCAACGGTGTTTGCGATGCGATGCGTCTGCACTGCATGACAGCCTGCGGGAAGCGAAGCGTTGCACTGCTACAGCTTCAATCGTTGTTACTAGAACGGAAAACGGGTTCGCCAACAACGCGCAAGACAAACGTTACAAGCCGCAGGAGTGCTTCAAGCAGGCGAAGAGAAAAGGCCGGTGGCAAGAAGACGCCTGGCCACCGGTCAAAGGCCGCTACGTTCACGTGCTTCACTGCTTCTATGTCCGCGTCATCTCTCGACGCTGGATGCCTCGCCTCAGCTGATGGGGTCGATACTCATTCGCCGTTCGCTCCCCCACCTGCCGACCCGCTTGCCACAAAACCGGTCCGCATCTCTAGCGGAACCCCCGTTGGCAGCCCTGAAGTAAACCCCTTTTTCCTCCTGACAGGTTCGCTTGTACACCTGCGCGGCCGATCGTTAGCCCTTCCCAGTGCGTCCGAGGACGCCCTTCTTCTTCCATTACTAGGGTCACCTGTTTGCACTGCCCTCCTCACGCTGCAATCGGAATACTTCTTGGAAAGTCGTATTCTTGCCGACCCGACTATCCTCCCTTGGCCGTCATCAGATAACCCCAAGACGGAAGCCACGGATGCGTCAAGATTTGAGTCATCGCCGCAGGCGACCAAATCAAGGAAAAAGGCTGCGAAGAGCCCGTGCACTCCGCCATCACAGAGTGCTACGTCAGATTCCCCGACTCCCGTTAAAGGAGGGGGCAATAAGAAGTTTTTCCAGCGCTTCCAACGGTCCGCATTGGAAAAGCTGTTCCAGCACATTTGCTCGTCTTCGCCGGCGTCCAGCGATGGAAAGGTGTCGGATGTGTCAGGTGCGCTGCTTGGACACACGTTAAAGCCAGAACCGGTTGCTGAAAGCAACCGGTCTCCAGCACCGACGGCAAGGCACACCTCGCAAAGGGCCGGCGATGGGCTTCACATCAAAATATCCCGCAGTCATACACAGTTGGTAGGGTCACCAACGCTTACGCGATTACCTCTTTTGCGTGCGCATCTCCTGACTCAGTGCTTGTCGAGCTTTCAGTGTGAGCCAAGAAAGCGATCGAAAGCAGTCCTAAGCGCTCTCTGTTTAGGAGCTAAGCATTTGAGCCTGATAGATGTGACCGTCTCGTTGCTCGGATTGACTAGAATGGTAACGACGACGGGCGACATGGCGACTGCCACTTACAGCATGCCCGCAGGCAATGCGACAGCTATCGCTGTAAAGGAAGAAAGTGTTCCAATACTCGCCTGCTGGATGAAGAAGGTTTGTTCGGATGATAGTAAACAAGAAAAGGGACTTGACACTATCGCCGAAGGCTTTCATCAACTATGTTCTAGCACGTTGCCCCACTATGACGACACCTCAAGAAGGCCAGCGTTCTGCTTCTTCAAGGAGCCAATTCCGGCCCCCGCGAGCAAGTCGAACTCGAAGCACGCTGCTGCTGTAAAGCAACCGACTACTAGCCAGCCTGCGGCAATTCCGTCCGTAACTGAATCTCTGTCTCCTCGATCCTTGCGCGCCTTTGACCCCCCTTTCGTCGCTAACATCTCCCCACCATCGACCGCCACCGAAGGCAGTCCCAAGCCGCAATCTGCATCCAGCACACCTTCTCGCCAACCCCCCAGCATGCTCGGCAGCGAGGTTGACCCGACTACGATGTTGCTCTTTATTACGGGCGTGCTTTCTTCGTCACTGCAGCACTCCCGAGCCGGGTTCCCCCTTTTCCACCCAACCGCCGACGGCTCAGACGCGAACCGGCTGACGCATCTGACCACAGGACATGGTCACTGTGCGGATTTTGTGGTCCTCGCCTTGACTGTAGTTACCTCTTTCCTCTGCAGTGAAGGTACACAAGCCGGCAAGAAGACGTGTACTGTCCAGCAACCCCGCAACCCGTCGTGGACCTACGCGGTTATTGTTGTACTGGAAACACTCCGGCACACTCTGCTCCTCAGTACCGGGAGCACAGTAAGGACACTTCCTCTATCCGACCCGTTCTCACCTAGGTACCACTCGCTGGCCGGAGTTATCGAAGGCCTCCGGGAAGGCGATGCAACCCTCGACAATTTGCTGGCCACGAGAGAGGCTGAAATAGAAGCACGCAAAAAGTCGGCCGCATCCCTTGCTGATCAGAGGGATCGCACCTCTTCCAACGACCTCATCACGTCCCGCTCGCTGGGTTCCACCGTCTCAGGAGGCTCTGCGAGTACGCAAAGAACTCGAATGAACGTTGAAAGATCGCCTTTAACGTTTACCGATGTCCTCAAAGACATCGCCGACCCCCTGTTAACGGGGCTCTGCCGCCGGTTGCAGCCCGAACTCAAGAGGGCAGCCACGGTTGCGAAACCCCTGGAGGAAGACCTTTACCAGGCGTACCTGCTTCGCTCTGTCTTGAACCTCAGAGTCGCGGTTGGGCAGGCTCTCCGGGGGGAAAACTGCAGGAGTGCGATGCTGAACGAACTTGTGCAAGGCCTTCTTGAGAGACAAATGGCAAGGAAAAAGAACGGTGTCGACGTTGCTGCGGACGCGATAGATGAAGACGAATTGCTTCTTGTTGCACACCTGTTCGACGATGAACGCTGCGTAAATCGTCTTTTCTCCGCTACACCGGCCCCTCGAGCTGTAAACCTTTGCTTCAACTATCTCGCAAAGGAGTGTTCCGTCAGCAAGACAATCGCAATCGAAGCTTGGTGTTTTACAGTCTTTAAGCGGTGGCTGGCCACTGCTGTCGGAACAGCAGAGAGAGAACTCCGCGTCGACGTGGGCTCTCGAACTGCGGGTCAAGACGGCCTCCGCGGGTGTGCTCTCGAGCTTCTCCAGATGCTCACTCAGTGTGTGGAACAGGTGAAGAGACAACTGGTAGAGAGTCGAGAGGCACCAACATTTCGCGGGCTCTGGGAGACGTTGGTTCTCACCGCATCCGCAGTGGCGTGGCTTGTTGCTCCGCTGCACGCATCTTTTGCATCGTCGGACTTCGTGTTGCACCGGAGCTTCACACACACGAACCCACCGTTCACACCGCGTCCCATTTCTTCAAACCTATCGCCAAACGCGTCGTACCCCCCGCGAGAAGGTCCGCGCCTCCTCCTCGCCTCCCGTAGCAGCCGCATAGTCGATGACCTGCTCAAGGTCATCGAGCGCAATCCAACGGCTGCCCGAAAGGTGTTTTCTTCATCTTCTTCAGCAAAACCGACACGCCCGTCGGTTGAGCCTGCTTTTGAGTTGTGCGGCAGCGATCGCTTACTTTTTGACTCTTTCTGCACATGGTCCCCCGGCGATGTATCAGCCGCGGACATCTCGACCGCGTGCTGGCCTGACGAATCGGGGTCTACGAGCTCACCGTTGTCAACGTCAACGGTGGATTCGAGCGACGATGTCGTAGACGACCGGAAGTTGCTGTCGGCGGCTTCTCCCATTGCCTCGCGCTCGGGTGTCTCCAGGGTTTCAGAGGCAGGGCAGTTCAGCAGCAAAGCAGGCGACGCTCAAGACGCAAAGGGCGAGTATTCGACCGTAAGTGCCAGTTGGGCAAATCTTCACGGGGAGGCAGCCCTGGGCATCGTGTTACATGCGAGGCGCTTGGGATTGAAAGCGGAGGAAACTCCCTGGGGTAGCGAGCAAACGGGGCCCAGCGGGTCTGCTTCGCCGTCTTCGTTCTGGACGGATCGCAAGCAGGACGTGTCCCCTGCAAGCGCGGCGCGTTCTTTCAAACGGCGGGCGAAAAAAGGTCATCAACAACCAGCAACGCCTGCCTCCGGCGTAAGTGATGAGAAGACCACCAATCGACAAAGCGGGAATGCAAAGAAGAACGCGTGTTCGCAGGATTCGAGAACAAATGATGTGTCTTGTGGTTTGTTGCTAGCAATACGTGTTCCAGACGGCGTCGGTGCTTTGGAAGTGATCGACGATATGGGGACCGTGCACGGACCGTCAAAGATACCAAGAGACATCGTGTGTCAATCGGGCAGGTCACGGATAGGACCGCCGGGGCTGTCAACCACAACGCACCGCCTGCCTAGCAGCCAGAGCCTCAGCAATTTGAACAAGATTCTTTCTTCAAGCCATGCGGCACGCGGGCCGGCCGAAGGCGAATGTGAAAGCGGTGGCGAGCCCAACACGCACGCGGGCGCGGGGAAGACACTGGTCTTCATACTGCCCGGGAAGACTGCAAATATTACGGTCCAAGTCCCTTCACTCGGCGTCCGCCTCGCGGACGTAGCCGTGCGTTGGATGTTGCTGCCGAGCAGCATCGATCCATTTACCGAAGCACTGCTGCTCATGGGCTGGCTTTGCGGCACGGCAGCAAGTTCCGCGTTTGTGGCGGACCGTGTGCGAGCTACCTTTTCTGAGATGTCCCACGGTGCGAAACTGTGCTCGCCCCTCTTTTTGTACGGCCTCGAGCCATCGAACAAGAGCGAAGAAGTCACAACACCCGATTCGGGTAAACTGTTGACGACCCGAAGCCTGTCTTTCAGCGCGAGATTCGATGATGCAGACGATGTGCGCGCACCGGACGTTTGCGTCCGAGATTTGCTGGCGGCCCAAGGAAGATCCATCGTCGAGTTCTCGGCCGGGGATGATTCGCAGGGTGACCTGCAAAGGCCCGCAGTTGCGGCTGCTCCCGCGATTTCGGCTGAACCTAGGGTCGTCTTCGATATCCCAGTGATTACACCGACATCGCTCCGCAGGAAGAGCTCTGTAGGAGGCGCGTCGTATGTCGCGAGCTTGCGCGAAAGGTTTCACTTCCGATGTGCCGACCTGTACCAGCGCCGCCTGTCGCCGGTCCGGTCGCAGCACCGCTTCCTGTCCGATCTTTTCAGCGGGAAAGGCAACGCCCGGAAGCTCCACGATGCCGTCCTCCACCAATTGACGGCGTCCCCTGCCGATCTCCGCTTGCGGTTTCTCATTCCAAAAAGCTCGCTCATCACGCAGCTTGCGCACTGCGCCTTGGTATGCGCAGTACTGAAACATGCCGATGCTTCGATCTTATCCCTTGCGATAAAGCACAGCGAAAATCTACCTGCGGACCGCCTACCAGAGTCGCTGCTCACGTTGTGGCGAGATGCTGCTCAGATTTACGTGTGGGCCATAGAGAGAAAACAGGCGTGGCAGCTCGCACATGTGGACCAAATCGCTTGTCTCGTAATCTTGCGGGCTCGTTTGGTGGCGGCTTCAGCGAACTACCGCGATCTGCACACGGAGAAAGGGGGTACGACGGGCAAGACGGCATCCTTTGAACGAAGCGCGACACGCAGGAGCCTTATTTTCGGGATATTTTCTCCCGTGCATGCAGACAACGCTGGTTCTGCACCATCGCCTACTCAACGCGCAGTGAAGGAGGAGCTTGTGGACTTGTCTGCCGGAAAGCGGGTCTTGGAGTTTGTTTTCCCTTATATCCCACTGCCGGACCAGCCTTTGGGGCTAGAAGAAGCGGGCGTGCTCTCTGAAACGCTGCCTCCTTTTGTAGCGCTGTCGGTTGCTGAGGGGTACCAAGAAGTGTTCGAAATCATGGATGTTCTCCAGCAGAGAACGGAACGTGTACCCCATTGTGTGGAGGCACTCGAGTTTTCTTCGAGACTGCTGCGGCGGGTCAATGCGTGCGAGCAGCATTTTCGGGATTCTCCTCTTGTATCTCTTCTGCAAGGGTTCAAGGGTGCCTTCGTGACGGCACTCACTACTGGGTGCCAAAGTAGTGTTCTGTCCACGATGTCAAATAACCCGGTGTCTTCCCCAGCCGGGCAGTGGCATCCTTTACGCATGCTCGAGGGGGTCACCAGGGAGGATGTCAACACGTTGCAACACGGGTTGCGAGCCGTGACGATGGCGGTCGTAAAGGACCTGTTCACTGAAGAAGAACCAACCGCCCGCACCACGCGGCAAGCGCTGACGGCGGCGACTGCGATTTTCTCGAAAGACAGCGCAAGGCTGGTCACGTGCGCCATATCCTGGTTAGCGGTAGAGCACCGTCCGGACGACATCCTTTGGATCAGCGAAACGAACTTCTTGAAAGACCTGCTGCCATTCTACTTAGCAGACGCGGCAGAGACATCTCCGGTTCACGAAGTGTTTGAGGGTACACGGCACCTGGTTCATTCGATTGTGCTCCGGTTGGCAGAAATCCTGAACGATTGGCCGCAATGGGCTCCGCACTGCTGCCGCCGCCCCGCACAATCCGCGCACGACGAGCTCGCTCGACTGCTGAAGGACGTGGCCTGGGTTTTGTCCGAAAGCATCCGCAACTGCGTCGCTGCTAACGAAACGAGGCGCGCCCCTCTCCATGCTGTTCGCGTCGCAGAAATGCTCAACGTCCTAACTGCCATCGAAAGGAAGCCCGCCGCCCGCCGGCTGCTCGGAGACGATTTCATATCAGATGGCTTCCTTGTTTCCCTGTTGAAGATTGACCAGGAACCGGTCAAGGCCCAGGTAGTCGTCCTTCTGGGGGAGCGATTGGTGAGCTTGTCCAGGTCTTGTGAGGAGTCACGTGACTCACCCTCGCAACGCTCTCCTTCCGAGCATGATGCCGACAATGACAGCAACAAGCAAGACGAAAGCAAATTGTTCGAAGAAGAGGTTCCGCAAGTCGGAAGCACTCTTGAAGTAGCTTCTCGTGCGCGAAAGGATGTCACCAACCTATTGCCACATTGTCCCGAATGCAGGACCGGCTGTAGCGCAGTTGGCGACGATGATGTGGCAGCGTTTTCTGAAGGCATGTCGTTGGCTCCTCAGACACCAGAGCTTCGGGAAGGTTCGATCGTTGAGCACGCGTCCTTGCCTGAGTCAGGAGAAGGGAGGATCGGAAGAGTAACGCCATCGCCCGTACCTCCGCTTCGTGCCGACTTTTGCAATGCAGCGCAAGGGGAAAACGAAGAGCGGTCACCTGCGCAAAGCCACGTGTCACATGGCACCCCGGGCATCTCAGGCAGTCCTCAGCAATCGCCAGGAGCCGTTCCGAAAGTGTCTATTGACGGGAGGGAAGGGAAGCGTCGCTCTCGGTCGCCAAACAAGTCAATGACCGATAGTAGCTACGTTGAACAACTCAGGTTGAGCTTCAGCAACCATCTGAATAGGCTTCTCCCGCACAGCGAACCGGGGCAGCCGCAAGAGCCCGAGAGCCCGTCGTCTGGTGACCCTCGTCTTCCCACTCACGCGTTCAACGATGATAGACGCACCTCTGTCCGGAGACCTTCTCGTAAGGAGAGTCACCAATCAGAACAGCATCAGAGACACTTATTGATCCTTCACAAACCGTCGCATATCGATTGCGAGGCCCCTTTAACCGTCACCACACCCGAGCCCAGACCCGACTCACCTTTTGAATTTGCTCACACTCCTGAAGGAAGCTGCTGCGCAAGTAAATCCCCCAGTCGATACCAACTATGCAAGGCAGGTATTGACTTCAAAGATTCGCACCTTGAATCTGCATCACAAAACAGTCTTTCGCCTCGTACACCAGAGCTGAGCGGAGAATCAGAACCACGTGTCCTAAAACCATCAGACAGCCACGTCGTTCAAAGAACAGGAAAAACAGCTTCTGCAAGTCACGAGAACTCACCGGATTACGGTGTCGACGCCCGACACGACAGAGAATCGGACAACCGCACGCCGGATGAGAGCAAGAATGGCGACAACGGTGGCGATGCTTCTTCTCCGCCGCGGGAATTGCCCTTTTCACAAAGCGAAACTGCGGATTCCGTAAGCAGGATGCCGGAAGAAAAGGTTTCTGAAGCTGCAGCTGGAGCCTCAACAGGCCAAGGGGCCGGTGACAGAACAGAGAATCACGGCAAGCAGCCAACGACGCTGTGGCAAAAGAGAGAAACATTATCCGGAGTTGACGGTATACGGCGAGCCCTGCGAGTCGATGTGTGCAAGGAAGCAGAAGGAAATAGGTACAAAGCCGAAGGGATCGACGATCAGGACCTGCCCAATGACGGCGGCAGGTTGCTGGTGGACAAGCTGCTGATTGCCCTCGGGAGTTGCGAGTCTTGCATCTACTTCCCTCACACCTCTCCACCAGCGGACCATCAGGCCGCTAAGATTATCGGTGCGTTTCGCGAAGTTTTGAGGAGTGATTCGAAGTCGGACGTTGGACTTAAAGTGGAGATATGGATATGGTCTGCTTTGGAAACGGTCGAGGACGTGTTCAGAGAGATTCTGGCAGTTATGCGCGGGACCGGTGACAGTGCTGCGATTGATGAAGAGAAATTTGCGGAAAAGGTCAACGTCGCGCTGGCTGCGCTGGTGCTGCTGGCAGGCAGAGATACACCGCCAGGTGTCGGCGAAAAAGTCGAAGTGTGGTGCGGTCCCAAAGAGCACGTCGCTTGTTGCGGCTCGGAAGAGGTGCTATCCCGTGGTGTCTCGCCGCATGGGGTCGTTAGTCGATGGATACAGGGCACAGCAGGGGCGTGGAGTGCAGTGGACGGGTGCTTGACTGTGTCATTTGACGACAATCCACGGTTCGGCAGTCTCAGTGACGACGGTCACAAATCACCTGGGAGATCTGTCCAGTACCCGCTTTCTCTGACGCGCCCACAGCACGACGGCTCGATCTTCGTGCTCTTGGACCCGTGCCCTGAGCACTCTGCATGGAAGATCCTGAGCGTCCTCAAAGCGTACGAAAAGGTGAGCCCAGCCGAGTTTTCGGCCCTGGGGAAGCACCCGCTGACACCGCTGTGGCTGCTGTTGGCTGCGAAGAGCGCCCGCTTTGTGACGCGCCTCGTCCGCCAGGGACACAGGTCCATTCCCGGGGTATTACAGGACGCGAGCGTGGTACGCGTGTTCTCATCGCTCGCCTCCCGCAACACCTGCCTGAAGTTCCGCACATGGCCCGAGCCCAGCGAACCCGATGGCCGCCACGTACGGTGTTGCTCCGTTGCTTATATGGGCAGTAAACCGGCGCATCAGCCTTGCTTTGTCTGCAGAACCTGCCGGACAAAAGCCCAGCCCTGCTACTTCTGCGCTTACTGCGCACGCGTATGCCACCGCGGGGCTTTGAGTGATCACGAAGTTGTTCCGTACCCGGAAGACTCTGAAAAAGGCCCCTCCTCATCGATAGGAGCCGTGTTCGCGTGTATGTGCAGCGCGCACCCTTCGAAGAACGTGTCCTCGTGTGCCAGCTTGGGCAAGGTCACGCCGGACGTTGAGACAACGCCGCTGGCGAAAGCGATGCTGGCGATGTTTAAAGTAGTCAGTTTAGTAGCGGCAGCGCGCCTTCTTTTTGCAAAGGAAGCCAAGCGCCTCGCTCCCGGTCCCGCCGCCCCACCGGACTTTGCCTTCCGCTGCTTCGAGAAGCTGGTGGCACTCGGTTTCGAGGAAACGCTGTGCATGCAAGCCATCAATAGCTGCAACGGAGACGTCGTGAAGGCCCTGTCCATGGTCTCCTCCGCCTCTTCTCCCCAAGAAACCGCGCCTGCGATGCCCGCAGTAGGGCACCACGGGCCTGACCAACCCGTGCAAGTTCAAAAAGTACTGTACTACGTGGAAACGCAAGGCGACCGCCCGACAGATCGCGACTCGTTTTTGAGCAGGATCGCCGAAGAAAACGGCGTCGACTGCATCCTTCTGAAATGCGGGCTCAAACACAGCGGACAATCGCTCGCTGCAGCACTGGACTGGTCTCGAGCGTGGAAACCGTCGGTAAATCTTGCCCGAAGGCGTGCAATGGCTGGTTGGAGCCAGTTATTCCAGGAGTTCTTTGTTTCACGTGCCTTCCTGGGCTGGTCGGAGACACCGAGTGTTCTCTCAACGAGCGCGTTGGCGAATATGCCACTCCTGCTGGAACCGTCGGTGCCTAATTATGATAGGGGGGACGTTGTCGTGGTTCGCCAAGGGGGCCACCCGCCTATCCTTGGATTGGTGACTGGAAAGCTGGTGTCAGGCGAGTTGCACTACATTGCCATGTCGAGGGGTTTCCATTCGAGAATTGTCATGCCACTCCCTCCATCATCGATCACAGCGCCGGTGTGCACCAGCTCGGGGAATGAGCCGCTCCATGCGAGGGCCCTCCCGCGGGCTTTAAACGGTTGTTTCTCCGATTTAATCACGGTTCTCGCACGCGAAGCGCTCACAGGACTACTCCTCTGCGCATCTGCCCTTCAGATCCCGATTGCCGACTCAGTGGCGGGCCCGGAAGAATCGTCTGTCCTCCTTCAATCGATCCATAAGATTTTCCTCCCAACCTCCTGCTGCGTCAACACGTTCACAATTTCCACTGAAGACCTTGTCTCGCCCATTGAGCATGACTTGGCCTTGAACCTGCACCGCATCCGCGTTGATCCTGTGGAAGCCAAGGCGACAACACCCGTAACTCAAAGCAGCTTGTTAGATTGTCTTCTCCCGCAAGCTATCAAAACGTTGAAAGCCCACGAGTCTGACCAGTTTCGAGAGATTAGCATTTTTGTACCCGACGACGCTTCAACCGAGATCGAGCACGCTACTGCACAGGAAGTGCATTTCTGGGAAGCGGAGAGCACACTGGTGATCTTCTCGCCGAGCGCCGCCAAGATTGTGGGACAGGTGGACGTGGTCTTTGCTCTTGACCCGGAGTTGAAACAAAAACTGTGGGTCTCTTGCAACGGAGTTCCGTATCGGCACATGGTGGTGCCTTCTGGGCGGTTTTACGTGTCGGTAGTTCCTCAGAAGTCCAAAGGTGAGGGGCAGGCGTGCCCTTTGCACGTGTGCCTGCACGCGATGCCGTTGACTCAGAGGATTGAGGAGGAATTCGCCTCGAAGCGGCCCCATGTCGGCCTGGCCCTCATCGTCTGCCACCAGGCCGCTGCCTTGGCGAGACTTCCACCCAACAACATCGAATTGCCGTGTCAGAACGAAAGCTCAGTCGAGCCTGCCAGTCTAGAACCGACGCCACTTGCTGCCCGGTGCGAACCCGGAAATACAGGAACGAGCCACCATCAACACATTGTCGAGAGTGAAGAGAACCGGCCTCAAATGCCGGGAAACCCAGCAATCGGCCCCTCGACTGCGAAATGGAGCTCGCTTGACCTGAGCGCAGCTCTTGGTATCTGGCGGGGTTGTTTTGCCCTGTACACGTCGCCCTATGCGCCTTTCAAGGCCCAGGCAGTTTCTCTCCTTACTCTAGTCTTCCCGCAGTTGTATGCGGAATGCTTTCGTACAGGCGGAGACGCTGACAGCATGCAGCGAACGGACCCCATCTTGGACGATTTGACGTTGCTCCGATGCGAGTTGGAGCACCTGCACAACCAGCTGGCCGAGGACCAGACAGCGGCGCCGCTACATTATTATAGGCTCGTCGACTTCTTTTCGCTTGCCCGCAAATTTGTCACCAGCGACCTGTGCCTGGGGCTGCTCGCCCGAAAGCCGGACGATTCGATCCTTTGCTGGGCCATCGACGGAGGAGAGAGCCGGGGCTGCACGAGCTGCGCCGTACACGTTTCTCTGTTAAAGCGGTCGGAGAACGTACAACCCGGGCCTTTCATTTCGTTTTGCCCCGACTCAAAGAGAAGTTGCCAAGTTGGCGCTGCCATGCGGTTTCGCTGGGCCACCGCAGAAATGTTTGAACGGGCCAAACACGTGACGACACGTGGAAACGTTGTCACTGAAGCGGACCGAACGTGCAGGAGTTTGGCATTCAACAATCCGGGCGGCGAAGAAGAGGTGCCTAGCAACGACTGGGATGCATTGCTTGTGGGTAGTAGGCGCGACGGCGCGTTGCTCATTCCTTACTTGCGGTCGTGGTCTCCAAGTCCTCTTGCGTTTCTTGCGAGTTGTTCATGGGTGGATTCTGTAAGCATCTTACGCAGGTTTCTTGAGTATCTTTCGAACAAAAACCCGGTGATGCCCGGTTGGATGATCCACGCCATTGCGAGCGAGACTACAAAACAGGCCGAAACAGTGGAAACAGATCACCCCTACTCCGTGTTGGAATTCTCGGGCACGATCCGCATGCCTGGGGCGTCTGCTTTGTTCGTCAGGTTCGACCGCAATTGCCACACGGATCCATCAGAAAGGTTGTTCTTGTCCACAAGAAACATGGGTCAAGCCGACTTCGCCTGCTGCAGCGGGAGCGAGCTCGCAGATCGACTCTTAGTGGTCCCGGGAGACACCTTGCACTACATGATGAAACCTGTGGACGTCCTCTGCGTGCACGACGTCGATTGCAATGCTTGTTCGAAGAGGATTGTGGGCATTCGCTATTGCTGCTCGATTTGTCGCGACTCTTTCTGCTCCGCGTGCGTCAACGCTTGCCGGATCTCGCACCCGCCGGATCATATTTTCTTACGGCTACGGCGACCAATCAGTTGCCAGCCCGCGGTTCTCCCCAACCTGTACCCGTCTGAGTACGTCAGAAATGGCAGCTCCGACTATCACAAGTCAACGCACCATGTCCGATGTGATGGCTGCGGGGCGCGCAACATGCATAAGGTCCGGTATTGGTGCGAGAACTGCGTGAAGTACAACCTGTGTGATACGTGCATCAAGAATGACTTCCTGATTCACGACAGGTCCCATGTGTTTCTCCGGGTAATGCGGCCGTTGCCGCCTACACTGCCAGCCAATCAGTTGCCATACGGCTCGCTATACGACCACCATTCTGAGCGCGATGCTTGGGGCTTTCTTTTCACGGCTACGACCCCTCGCGAGCTGCCTGAAAAGGAAGTGAAGGGTGCGACGCTGTTCTCCAACATTTCGCGGTCGAACAGAGCCTGGTCCGCTCGCCACGATGCCGAACTGATCCGCTACGTCGAAGAAGAGTACCGCGAATGGAACACCATCGATGGCATCTCACTTGCGACACTCATTTCTCCGTATCAAGGCTACGATGCTATTCGCCCTTTGCCACACGTTTCCCTTCGCTTCCGATTTGTGTTCCTTCGCATTGTAACTAGGTTGCTTGACACTATTCTGCATGCTGTTGATCCGTCGGACGCGGCTCCGTTGGGTAAGACTGTTGGAGAAGATACACGGAGTGTTCTGTCGGAAGTGGAGTGCAACCTGGGCCGATGTCACACGGGCCTTCCGGAAGACCTTTCCGACAATGATCTCAGCTCTTCATCAGCAGAATCTGCCGAACACGAGTGCGATACCAAAGCATCTTCGCCAGTCGGCACTGATATCGGCGATGGTGGCAAGTGCACACAAGGTGGAACCTCCCACACGGAGCAACAAAAAGTTGTTCCTGACCCATTCCATTCGTCCCTTCCGTTCCTCGTTCGGTCTCTGCGGGCGCTGTTTTTCACTGCAGTCAAGGAGGAGGCTTGGGCGAAGTCCATCGAAAAGTCGGCCACCTTCAAGAAACACCCCTTGCTGACTCTCATGCTTCAGCGTGTCGGTGTGGCGACGCGGCAACCTGCCGCTGCCGCGAAACCCAACAATCCAAGCCCCACACACATTCAATCTGTGTTGGCTACACCACGCGAGCACGACACCCCTACTGCCACTAAATCAGTTCCCAACAGCATCGATCGCAGCCAGGTTGCAGTGGGAACCGTACCAGCCTCCTCATCGTTTTCCACGCCCGAAGCAGCATCCGATTCGTTGTTCCTTCAAGCGTTTGAACAGCTGAACCAGGTCAGTCCCCTTTGGTTGCAGCGAAACATGGCCCCATGGAAAGCTACATTCATCGGCGAAGCATCTGATGACTACGGAGGTCCGTTTCGAGAATCGCTGACGGCTATGTGCGACGAGTTACAATCGGTGCAGCTCCCTCTTTTTGTGCAGGTCCCCAATGCCGTAGCGGAGGTCGGTGCCAACCGCGATTTATGGACATGCGACAACACGCTTACGTCACCCATGCACCGCCAGCTGTACGGTTTTGTCGGAAGGCTGATGGGGATCGCCGTCCGATCCCAGACCGTTCTCCCGTTGGACCTCCCGAGTGCCCTTTGGAAGCGGTTTACTCGGGAGAAGGTGACCGCAGAAGATGTATTCTCTGTCGATACACTCGGTTTAAACCATTTGAAGTCTATCTTAGAAAATCGTCACGATGGAGGTGAGCCGTGGACAGTTTGCGATGCCGGAGGAGAAGAGCTTCCGTTGCTCGGGAACACAGTGAAACGCTTGAACAAAGTAGATGGAGCTCGGCCAGACGTTTCTTACAGCAGGCTCGTCATGGCTCATCATCTATACCAAGCTGAGACTCAAGTTGATGAGGTTCGAAAAGGCTTCTTTTCGGTGGTTCCTTCTCGGTTCGCGTCACTGCTGTCGTGGCAAGAGTTGAGGGGCGAGATTTGCGGTGCGGCGGTCGTGGATATCAGTCAGCTGCAGTCGAATACAGTGTACGAGGGCTTTGACTACATGAATCCGGAGATCGGCTATCTCTGGAAGGCCCTGTGGGAGTTCAGCGACAAAGAACGGTCGTTGTTCCTCCGATTTGTCTGGGGCCGCTCGCGGCTGCCGCACGCGTCGGCTTGTTTCATTCCGATGAAAGTGCGCAAGGTTGTCGTTGACAGCCCGGACCAGACTTTGCCAACCAGCCACACGTGTTTTTTCTCCCTTGGTCTTCCGGCCTATTCCGCGTACGACGTGTGCTATGCCAAACTCTTGTACGCCATCACACACTGCAATGTCATCGACACCGACTTTACTGCTCGCGCAGTGGCTGCGAGGGACGGACTAGAGACGTAGCCGCACGAAAGACTTGAACCCACTCCTGTCGAAGCACTTGCTTTGTTTTTCTGCTAGGTTGGCGGGTTTTCGCACGCCTTGCTCCCGGGAGGGAAGCTGAACTAGCAACCGTACCGCGTCTGAATGACTGAAGCACACCCGCACGAGGGCCGAACATCGATCAAACAAAAGCAAATGCTGTTGCAACTGCAGAGCAGCAACAACAACACCAACAACAACCGAACTACTATCATCAGACAGCCATTGCAACCAATCATCAAGCACTCGTGACCGAAGGAGGCAGACCTTGTGATTGTTAACCTTCGCGACAACTCTTTCTAAGCAAACAGTCATCCTTTGGTGACCACCTCCGTCAAGACATAAGAACGAATGTAGACCAGAACCGTCGCGCAAGCGCAACACCAATTCTACTTCCATTGTATCGAGCTCTCAAGCTTCCATCTAGATTCGACACACATTGGAACGGCCAAACAACAACTATAAACATTTCTTCCCATTGTTTTGTGTGTACGCCAAGCCGCCTAAAACGGTGATCATTTCACAGGTAGGCCCACCTCTCCTCCTTTACTCGTGCCATTTTAGGATTGCGCGTCGAGCCTGGGAACGTGTCAGGCCGCCAAAGTGGAAAACTCCTATGGAGTGGAGTAGACCCGAGGTCGCATGCAGCTTCAGAGAATAGAAGCAATCCGTATGAGAAACTGATTCCTCTCTTACCGTCTGAACTGGGTCGGTTTCCCACAGAGAAACCCTCAGGAGATTGGTGAACGGCTCATCGGCTACCGGATCCAACGTCGAGCTCTGCGACGACCCCGATGGTCCAAAGGATTGGGTTCCCACAGGCGTTGCACAATGGCCGACACATGCACTCAAAAGTATTTTTGGCATTGGAGCAAAATGCCTCGGGCCGGCGACGGCAAGAGTTTCCCGCCCTCAAGACAGTGGCGTTCTGGTTGGCACTAAGAACTGGCCACTGGGAAACAGGACTGCATGAAACGCTGCCCTCGGTGTCGATGAAGATGACAACCCAATGGACTTTTGCTGCAGCTGACCACCCTTCGGGTTTTCTCTACCGCCTTTCGCATAAAATCGTTGTATCATAGTAAACCACCTTGCAGCAGTGTCTGCCACCGTACTGTTTGCCGTCGCCGTAGTCGGAGTTCGCCGTTCGGCCTTACCCGGCGGGGGTGTACCAGTTTGCTCATGAAGCTGGCTGTTCTCCGTTCATTGCACCAAAGATCATTCCGAAAGCACCTGTGCTCGCACGGAGGACGGCACTATAAAAGTTCTGGTACATCCCTCGGGGTCATTCTGTTTATACCTTCAACAAAGCTACGCTACGCACTTCTTTCTCTCTTTATTGGCATGCACCCTGTACCAATAGCTTTGGTGATGCACGATCCGTTCACATATCAGCGAGGAAATGAGCCCGTGACACAGGTAGACGCAGGAGTGTTGACGTCCATCGACGTCGCTGAGGCTGCAGTTACATCCACTGATTTCACTCATTCAATAATTTCCCGAACCACTCGAGTGACGTAGAGCTTTCACACACACTTTGGCCTACTCGTCCCATTACTCGGTTGGGAAATATGAGACGATGCCAAACCCCCCCCCCCCCCCCCCCCCCTTTGCACTAATAAAAAACTTTTGATGTCACCCCATACTGGCCCCGAAACCCCATTTGTGTGGCCCAAACCGGTTCCCAAACGGTTTTTGGCGGGCTGAGTCGAGGTAAAGGGGTCTCTGAAGGCCCACGAATAGGCCCAGGTGGGCCCAGGTGGGCCCCGGAGCGGGCACTCAGCGCGAGGGGGAGAGCCCGGTCATTTTCGGGCCTCGCCACTACTCAAGCTAGTCAAACACTTTCTGGCCTCCAGCGGGAAACCCAGACTTCAAAACGACAAGATCGGCTGTGTTCAGCCGTAGATAGCCACCAGCGGGTCCTCTTGAAGCCGAAGAGTGCTCTCGGGGGTCACAGTTAGCCAGCGCCAGCAGTGGGTAGGCACACGCTTAGAATGTGTGGTATGCAAGTGCACCCTGCCTAGAATCCGGCTTCACCCGCTTTTGAGAACACAGTGCTTACCAGGAAAACGCAGAATATAAGGTGGAAAAATGCAAAAGAACCAAGATGAGGACTCCCCCGCCAACGCCAATCTCGGCAGCCTTTCCCCGGTTCTTTCAGAGATTGTCACCCACGACCATTCCAACAGCCCTGTACCGGGCACGTGCCCAGTCCAAACCGCTCACGATGCGTCGCCGGCTCGCCTCGTCGAGGCTGTTGAAGGCTTCTGAAAGCCTACCAGAAAGGCGCTTCCAGATGTCAACGTTCTCCTCCTCTGTCATTAGGGCGAGAAAGAAACCGATCAGGTCCTCACCAGAGACCTTTTCGCAAAAGGTCCTGCTGGCTACGGACCACGTCTCGTTTCCTCATGAAACGGCGACAACTTCTGCATTGCTCTCACCGATGACTCCACGAACTCCAGACCCGTGATCTTTGGCATTTTCCCTCTCTTAGTTTCCGTTTTCCTGGGTCAATCTGTATTCTTAATTAGTATTGCTGGTAAAGCCGGATTCTAGGCAGGGTGCACCTGCTGCACCCACTCTATTTACAAGGTGTGCCTGCCCACCGCAGGCGCTGCAGGCGGGGTGGCCAAGTAGGGCTATCTGAGACCCCTGAGAACATTCTTCGGCTTCAAGAGGACCCGCTGGTGGCTATCTACAGCGGAACACAGCCGATCTTGTCGTTGTGTAGTCTGGGTTTCCCGCTGGAGGCCAGAAGGTGTTTTACTAGCTTGAGAAGTGGCGAGGCTTTGAAAATGACCCCATTTTGGGGGCACCCCCCCTCGCACTGAGTGCCCGCTCCGGGGCCCACCTGGGCCCAGCTGGGCCTATTCGTGGGCCTTCAGAGACCCCTTTACCTCGACTCAGCCCGCCAAAAACCGTTTGGGACCCGTTTTGGGCCACACAAGTGGGGTTTCGGGGCCAGTATGGGGTGACATCAAAAATTTTTTTATTAGTGCAAAGGGGGGGGGGGGGTTTGGCATCGTACCATATGTTACCATGCGACTCGACTCTGGTGTTGTAAACCATGCAAACAACAAGATTACAAGAACAAGCGTTCATGTCACTGACTCGTGATTTTCACATTAAACGAAGTCCTCCTTTGCTCTGCGCTGCCTGCGAAAAAAATGCCACCCCTCCCCCTATCCAAAGGACCCACTGATGAGCTCTTATTCTGGATTGGTTTGTGTTTACGAGCGAAATCTGAGGCGCCGCGGTGAACTACGCAGAAAACAGGGGCCCCAGACCCATGGGCTCGTCCTTTACTGATGGAGTCTTGTACTCCCTGCTCTTTTCTCTCTTTTTCTTCGAAAAGAAATTGAAGCTAGCATCAAATTGAAAGGCAGTGTTCTGCCTAAACATTTAACTACGATTATCCCCTCATGCAACTTTGATTTTCCGTTACTTCGCTGAGATTTCTTGTCGTCATTTGCATCCAGTTCTTTGCTCATCCAGCTCAAAATCAATCTCCTCGCTGTTTACACGGTCTCAGCTTTGTCTACGTCATGTTCCATTCGAGGCCATCGAGGCCACAACGCAGCAGCACGCCCAACAGTTGCATTTGCCGGCTCTGGAGATCCCAGGAATGCGGGCCCATTTCGTTACGATCAGGGCACACTCACCAGTTTTCACCTGACCACGTTGCACAGGGACTGCAGTTCTGTAACCCTCGAGCACAAGGATACCGAATTCTTCTGGATCTACCCGCGTCTAGCCAGAGGGCGTTGTGCTGTGGGTTAGGATTAAGTGAAAATACGATGATGAATCCGGGTACTCTGACAACAAATGATACGTCTCGAATGTAGAGCGGAAAGTAAACGACTTTCGAAGGAACTGCTGGAAGAAGCGAGTAGGCAGGCCTGACTCGCCTGAGAACTATTTTTTTGAAGCCTTCCCCTCCCTAAAACAGAGGTCCGCCGTAGACGCGATAAAACTAAGAAGAGCAAAAACAAACGAAAGAAGATCGAGCATTTTTCTACTTGTCTTCCATAGCCCATTCTTTCGCCAGCGTCTCAATGCAATCGTCGCGTTGCTCGTTCCATGCACCTTGTCGCATCGGATTACGTGAACTGGTTGTTTTTTCGGATGCGCGTGCCGGACCCGTTGCCCGACGACGCTTTCGGAATCCTGATCACCCTTGAAATGCGGGCTTGTTGGTTTTGTGCCAACGTGTTTGTCTCGTAGACGGTGAATTTGTCGGTGCCCGGTCAGCATGAACGGCTATCGCTATCCGCTTCAACACTATTTCGCGCCAAACTTGCAAAATGCCCCGCTGCAAAATTTGACATGAATCAAACAGTTGTGTACCTCTGACACCAGCTGCGTAATTCGAGACTGGAGGCCAGTGAACATGCAATGTGAATAGCCTCTATTCGAGCCAACCCCACTTTTCTTGCAACAATTATGAACGTGTATCGGTTTTGGACTAGAAAATAGTGAGGAGCAGCTAGCTTTTTTTCCCCTGCCAAAATGCATGGAGGTGGCAGAGTGAGCGGGCGTCGGCCTTCAGGCCGGTAGGCCCGGGTTCAAACCCTGCCCAGGACACTTTTCCGGTCGAAGATTGTTGTTTGTTGGGTTCCCGAGCGTTGCTTCGCCGAACTTTGCTTCACCAGAACTCAGCTTCGCGAACTTTGCTTTGCTTCACCAGAACTTAGCTTCGCCCGTCGCCCAAACTTTACTGTTTCCCGAACTTTAACTGCTGCCTAGTCTCGCCCCGCGCCGGTCTTTAGCCGAGCGCACGTACTATTTTTAGGCAACAGACTGTCCACGCTCGGGAGGCATACTACAGCGCTTCGCGCTACAGGCGAAGCGGCGCTCTATCGTGTCTTTTGAATGTATGCGATGCGTCCACCCCCCGGCACATTAGGGCCTTTTCAGGAAAGAAAGGAGAACCAGAAGAACATGATGCAGGTGCGATCCGCTGCCAGAGCGGGGGCCTCAAGAGCGGTCACGCAAAAGCGATTTACGTCCACAGAGAAGGTGTTCGAGGTGTCGGAGTCCAAGTTCGATGCTTCAAGGGTTAGTATTGACCAGTCCAAGTGGCCCACGGAGTTCCGCAACTTTGACACCGCCGGTACGTCTTTATCCCGATTACACACGCAATTTTACTGGTTGTGCATTTTTCAAGTGATTCGCAACCTCTGCTGGTACAATAAGACGGTGAACCATCACGTTTCAGTGAAACGGGTCACTCGGCGCTGCTGATCACTCTACTGTGCTGAAGTCCTCAGAACAAGCGAGACGACATTGTGTTCAAGTCGTCTTGAATCTGCGAGTCGTAATCGAAGTTTTAGGCAGGCCGCTGCTGTCGGCGCTCTCAAACTTCAGAATCAACAACCACAGACGCATACAAGAATTGCCAAGACGTCACAGGCTTCTCTGCGTGGGGTATCTTTTGGATTGCGTTCCAGATCCAGTTCTTGATGGTGTGCCTCCATTATTGACCGTCAGCATGCTGAAGCGGAGAAAGGATGGTACCCTGCAATTTGCGAAGGAATGGGTGGGCCTTCATGCATGCAGTTCCTGTATTCGCGTTTTTTGTTAGTGTCATATATTGTCCGTGTGTATTTGAAGTATATGAGTGCTAGTGCATACCTTCCTTTGTGATTTTGCAAGTGTTTCCGAGGGGATGGGCAGGTATCATTTGCTTTGTTACAAATTGAGGGACTGGGCTAATCCAGTACCCAGCGGTTTCCAGCCAGTGCGTATTTGAGGGGTGAGATGCGCAGTTCGGCAGACCAATGGAACACAAGAACGCACCTCACAGGTTTACGGCGAGGGTGAACCCGAGTTCTCTTACATCACGCAATGGCGCCAGACCCTCGAAGGCTAGGCACCTTCTCGTGAGCATTTGAAGACGGATGCACAAAAAGAAACTTAAGCATCCGTGCTTGAATGCCTGCACGCACGGTCCCGGAATGCATTGCCGAAGTCTGACCTGCCTGTCGAAGCTGCCGCTTAGTTGCAGCCCACAGACCATCAGGGGTTCCAAAACCTCTTCGTTACCACGGGACATACGGTGAGGCCGGCTGACGTAAGAACTACTGAGTAACTCGACAGATTTCGGATGGTTCTCGAATTTATGACCCTGATTCTGCGGAGCCGTCGGAATCAAGTTTTACGGTGACCAACGAGACATACGTTCCTCAGGTCCTACGGGAACTGCGCGCACTGTCTTGTAGCTGTCGAGGCTTTCCCCCCCGAGGTTCTTTTTGATTTGTATTCCAAATTGTAAAGATTTGGTCTTTTCTGCGGTTGCTCTTCATTTTTTTCCCGAAAATCGTTTCTCTTCCGGCAGTGGTATTGCACTGACTCTGCACACTTTTTTTACTGTTCTCGCTCTTCCTTTTTGAATTCAGTGTCTTGCGGCAAGTTGCAGTCTTCATGCAGAAGTGAACCGAGCATCTACCCTCGGTTATCAAAGTGACAACAAGATCAACGGACGGGTAACGCCCGCGATACTGTCTTCAATGTGCCTCCAAGATGGTCAGGAACCGAAGTGTTGTCGACGACAACGGAGCTATCGTACCAGCACAGTCCTGAAGAAATCAGTGTTTCGTTCGCGTATGCGATCCTGCCAGCAATGGAAGCTCAAACGCCAACGTCCGAGAACTGTCAAACGTCGCCATCGAAACGGCAAAAATAATACGCCAACAAGGCAAGAGGAATTCCAAAATGCATCTCAGATCTGTTGTGAGAGCTGGAGCCCGAAGCGCGGCCAGCCAAAAGCGTTTCACATCGACTGAGAAGGTGTTCGCAGTGCCGGAACACAAGTTCGACGCTTCGAAGGTCACCGTCAACCAGTCGAAGTGGCCAGCAGAGTTCCGTGACTTTGACACCTCCGGTATGGTTTTGTACTATGGTGGGCAGCAGGGGAGCAACAAGATGAGAACCAGATCTTTCCCCTGTTCTGCCTGCAGGGAGTTAGTTCCACGCAGCAGAGACCCGGCGAACTTCGGCAACGGCAAAGCATTCAAAACCTGAAGGCCGACCATTTGCACAAGGGCTTGCAAGTTGAGATGGACAGCTGACTCAAGAGGCCCCCATCCCAGCAGGGTCAGAGATGTGGATTCGCAGGACACGTGGAAATGGTATTCCATGGATTACCACCCCTACACCCAAATTACTACTCCGCCCAGCAAATATTATCACACACCAACCGCAGACGCGTACAAGAACTGCAAGGACGTTACGGGATTCTCCGCATGGGGCCTCTTTTGGGTTGCGTTCCAGATCCAATTCTTGATGGTGTGTTCTTGCCTCTTTGAAACAAGGGATGAATCCCTGTACCCGGGGGTGCCGATTTTAGTATCACCCTCAATCCTCGCTTACGGGTCTTCCCGAGCTTCATTGCCTCTTATCAAAAACTGTTGGAAAACATACGATGATTTTCCGCACCAAACGTCGTGTAGAGATCTGTTTTACTTTCGCACAATGCCAACTTGAACTGCAGGTTTACGGCGAGGGGGAACCCGAGTTCTCTTACATTACTCAGTGGCGCCAAACCCTCGAAGGATAAGAGGCGGCCCGAGTTGAACGAATCGAAGGAAGGTCTATCGTTCAGTCCTGTTTTGCTTTCAGCCGTTTCGATAGCTTGAAGAGTTACAGCCATGTTCCTTTTTTGCTTTCAGTGTTGTCCGGGTTGTTATTTTGGGGTTATGGCATAGGTGGGTGTTTTGCGATACCTTTCGCACGCTTGTTCTGCATTTGCCGTTTTTCTAGCCAGTATCAGCAGCGGACTGCTTAGAGCCAGTATCAGCAGCGGACGTGCTTAGAAATGATGTTGACTTGACACATCAGAAGGCCTACGGGAAACAGGCCAAAGTACGCATTTCTTCGGCAATCAGGTGGTCAAAAGAAAGTGTTGCCCTAAACTCTGCATTGCAAGGCCAGCATGTTTGTTTCCCAGCAGCTGAGTCGCACCATGCAGAGCCCAAGAAGTTGCACGTGACGGTGTACAATATTGCCATCTGTCCTAGGTGTAGGGGTGGGGAGGGGCACGGGGCGTAGGAGCAAAAGAAAGAAAGAGCTTCAACTGAGAACGGATGTCTTTCTTCGGGATTGCTGCGAAGCCAGGGGGCCCTGGGCGAAAGCTGTCGCCGACGCGTAGGAACGGCAGCCCGGCATGGCAGACACAGCGGTCGATGGCCGAAATCATGCGGTTGGAAGGCGTGATCGACAGCATTTTGGTAGCTGAAGATCCCCTCACTCCGCGTAGCATGGCAGCAGCGCAGTCCCACAATTGGCCGGTGCCCGATGGGCAGCCGATCCATGGACCCCCTGGTGCCGCCATACGAGGCCCGCCTCTGACAGGGCTCCCGAGTACAGGTCCTGAGTCTGTAGTGTATGACGCCAACTTTTCCGAGGGGTTAGGGAAGCCTGCTGATGCAGAGTACAGCATCTTCGGCGAAAGCGCTAACCCGCCAGTATCTAGGTATGTTGACTCGTTCTTGGCCCTCAAACCCGTCTTTTCTACACAGTAGTTAATCCTGAGCGTCAAGATTTCTAATTTTAGGTCTACCGAGCATACCCATGTTTATGGGCAAATCTGGGGGTGACCCCAACCAGCGTGTTTATCCTCCCGATTTCTTGTGTAGCGTAAGCTTTTTCGAGTCCTGCGTAACGAAACCGAACACGACAACAAACAATCGCGCCAAGGATGGCGTAGAGGGGGCAAAAGGAACCACCTCACCTTGTTCTCAAATAACTGGCCTGAGAACCGATTTTGCCGGACACTGGTCCAGTGGCAAGGCGCCTGCGCACTACCCCAAAGGTCGTAGGATCTATTCCTTCCAGGCCGAGGCAGCCTTCCAGGCGTTCTTGACGTCCTCGCCATTTTCGGTGCGGCCCCCGAAAGGAATGTCTTCCACAAATGACTCATAGGCGCTACTCCGCGTGCACGGGCCACAGAGTGGAGTAATCCCGTCTCGCTGAAGTATTTCAGCGTTTCCATGCGCACCATAATCGCATTGAGGGCATGAAGCTGTTCCTCCCTCCATATGTCCCGCCCTCTGCTGAGTCACAGGACCTTCCACAATGTCCGCTGCCCGACAGCAGTGGACCCAGGGGAGGTTGGCCGCTCGAGGAACGGATCATACCTACGAGCGACCTCGTTGAGGATCGCATCAACACAGGAGGCTGATCCTATGCATGGGAGCCAGGCTCCCACCCGTCTGACATCGAGGTCGTACGGGATCCTCAGCACCTGTTGCTGGGCTGACAGCTTGGCGGCGAGCAGGAATGTGCGCTGCTTGGCAGCGATGTTGGCCAACTGGGCAACGGCGGGATCAGAGTGCCTGAGGAAGGCTTCTAGAATCTCAGGTCCGATGTCCATGTGCATCCGAGATTGCCGCGGTTAGGATCGTGTGCGCAGTCACACGAAGGGAAGAACACGCACCTCGAATTTCCTGCCACCGGCCTGGCGTTTGGCGGGAACTCGACCGGGATTGCATCCCAATCGACGTCGGTGAGGTCCATGTCCTCACGTGATGATACAGCCGTACCTACCCCCCCCCGTGAACATGTCACTCCCCAAAAACCCCTTGAGTATGTCACCCCCCAAGGCCTGAGAGGGGGGGGTGACATACTCAAGGTTTTGTCCTGGTGTCCCAGTGGGGAGTGGCCCCGCGCAGCAGAATTTTTTTTGAACGGTTTTTTGTTGTGAGTTTTCCGCTTTCACCGCCGCCTTCCGCACGAGTGAGCATGCACAGCAGCAGACTACAATCGGAGCGGTCATCCTCGCCTCTTTGGTTGCTTGCGCGACCGCCAAAGTGACACGTGGTCTTGAAGCAGCCAACAACGTTGTAAATGAGAGGTTTCGCGGGATTCAAAACTTGGGCAACAGCTGCTAATTGGGGGCCATCCTAGAGTTCCTTCAATGCACAACATGGTCAACCGCATTGCGTCGGTTGCGAATGACGCTTGCAACGACCTCACGACTTTTCTTCAGCAAGACGTCGAGACAGGAACACTGTCCGCCATATTGTCCCGAATCCGCAAGTGTATGCCTGAGAAATTTCAAGGAAACGCCCATCAGGATGCATCGGAACTTCTTGAGAGTGGATTGTTCGGCTTGTTCCTGGTGGCTGCAACTGATGGAACGGCCTACTTCGAAACGCATCCAGACCTCGCAATGTTATCATTCTGCCAACACGATTTGCTGAAGTGCACGGACTGTGAACAGGAAAAGGAAGTTTGTAAAATTGTTGCAAGTGTCTTGCACTTGCAACCTGAGGGGCGTTCAATGCAGAAGTTTGAGCGAATGCTGAGCCGGAAGCAGCGGCCTAGACACAGCGGCCATTATGTCTGCTGTGCGCGAGAAGGAGAGCAGTGGATCCCGTATGATGCCAACCACGTATCACTTACGTCATTCATGCCACTGGTCTGCTTTGCGCAACGGTTCAATCATCACTCTCTTCACGTTCGTGCCTGGTCTGCTTTGTCCGATCGTCAATGTGGCACATTGGTTCGGCTTGCGACGCGTTATGCCCAGTCGTTCGAGCTTGTTGCTGCTTGTTGCGTTGAGGTCCAGCGCGTCGGCAGGGTCTCCCTGCCGGCAGGGGGTCCTGAGGAACTGGGGTTGGAAGTCGGGCGGGTCTTTCAGCATCTGGTACCTTGCCATGGGCCCAGCGTTCTGTCTCTGGTCGGTCGTGTCCTAGAAGGGCTGCTAAGGACGTTTCCCCCCAGCCGAGGCTCAGATGACCTCTGCAAACCCTTAAGTATGTCACCCCCCTTGAGTATGTCACCCCCCATGGGATTTTTGCACAAAAGGGGGTGACATGTTCACCGGGGGGGGGTAGGTATATTTTTTGTTTGTGCGTATGTGCTCACCTGTTTGGTAATTTCCACAGTGCGCTGCCAACCGTCACTTTTTTATGGTAACAAGCTTGGTTGTGTATATAATGGTATATACACGGTGCACTAGTAAAAGTGAAAAAGGTGTTTTGACTAGTCATTTTACTAGTGAAAAAGCATGACTAGTGCACTAGTGCACTAGTAAAAACACTAGTAAAAATGACTAGTGCACTAGTAAAAATGACTAGTGCACTAGTCAAAATGACTAGTGTCCTAGTAGAAATCCACCTGTTCCGAACCGAAATCTGGGCTGGTTTGTAAATTTCAGAGGGTCCCACCGCACAACTGTACCCTACCGTTGCGCTTGCTACCGTGTTCGGAATAATGTTGGACCGGGAAAAGGTCGAAATACTTTTCAAACCCCCAAAACTTGGGCCAAAAGTACAAAAAGGTTCCGGTCCAAGTATTTTACAGTAGGGTTCACGCCCATATGGAAGTTTAGAATCCGGGAATACGATAGGATATGATACATGTGGTGTCTACAGTCAAGGGCGCGCCCAAGTCCGTCAACAGCGCCCTACAACTTGGAGAAGGTGCTACTTTAGCCAGACTCAAGGTGGCGAGTCGCTGGCACGCGGCATCGCCGGGCCTTACGGAGCAGGGCCAGCGGCAAGCCGCGGAAGGACTCGACCTCGGCGAGCTCGCAGTGAAGCGAGCGTTGCTGAGTGAAGACGACGTCCTGGCCGCCGAGTGGCGGACACGCGCGTTTTTGACGCGGTGGATGCCGACGACAGCGGGCTGCTGACGTTCAAGGAGTTGATCAAGTATAGCCGGTCCCGGACGTCGTGTTCCGGCACGTGGTCGGCGACGGGGGCAATCTCATGAGTCGCCCCCGCCATGCTCACCCGAGCTGCTTGTCTACGCGACCCAGGCTATGCCCATAGTCATGATCGTGCACCACAGGTTTTAAGGACAAACAGAAACTAAAGGTAACCTGAACCAATTTGGACGCGGAATTTCGGCCCGGAATTCGGGAAGCTTTGAAATGTTCGTACATTCTGCCGGTTCCATCATTTGTGTAACGGAAACACGAAACGAGTGCAAAAGCTGCTTGGGTCAGACTTCAAAATACCGCCAAAAAGTGAAAATCCCATGGAAAAGTCCAAAAAGAAATTCTGGTCCAAAGAAATTCCGGTCCAATGATTTTCCGAACGCAGTTCCCAACGCGATTCCTTACTGTGCGATAGACGAAAGCTGGGGGTCAGTTGTCTGCCACGAGCGTCATTCAACAAAGCCAGTTCTGCAGGAATAAGTCACGATTACTCGTCGGTTTGTGTTTTGCGGCTGAACATGCAGACTGTGGTCGCCTTTTTGGTGGGCCACCCACCCCCACTCTTCCCCCACAGGAATCGGGCTGAGTATTGAGTTCTGTAAAGTGCAAGTGCCATGAAGGCAGGCGAGCACCACGGCTGAGTACGGGGAGTTTCTGGGAATTTGTTGCCTACTAGGAGTGTTATACAGCTTGCCTGCCTCATGCTCTTCCGCACATACTACTAGTAGCTCCCAATGCCCGATAGACAGTGCGTTGTGAGTTCAAGCTGCTCCGAGGCGGTGATTTATATCGTCGTATGTGAACAACCGAAGATGCGAAAGAAGCTGTTTCCACAAAAAGTACACCGGCTACGCGATTCACCGTGCGGTAGACCCGACGAGTAGAAACCAGAACCTGCTGGTGTCCCACCCGACGAAAGCTTAATGGTCGTCTGCACGTCCCGAAAAGACAAAGAAACGTGACTTCCAGGCATTCGAAATGCCCGGACAAAGCACCACGACGTGTTGACTGGCACACAACGCGCGCGCCACAGGCTACAATTATGGTTTTCCGCGGCGGCGTGAAAGAGGAAGTCTCCAAGCACGCAATGAGAGAGTGCCTCCAACACTAGAAAGCGGAGCACATAGCAGTGAGCAACTATTTGTGGAATGTGCACAACACAAAGCCTTGCATGCAAACAGTTCGCAGGCGGACAAAGCCAGCACCTGTTGCACATTCATGTTGGGAAGCTCGGCAAGAAGACCTGCCGACCATCTCTCGTTTCTTCGTGGGTTTTAGGGAACCCACGAACTACTGTAAATGCACTGTGTCCGGTGCGATGCCAAGGCGATAGGAGCGCCATGAGCGACAAGCCGAATCTACGGACGAGAGTTTGAATGTGGTCGGAAGCCCGCATTATCCAGTGTCTGAGACCTGTCACGACATGTCTCTGACCTCACCGTAGGGATAGCACTGTCGTTTGCACGATGTTTGCTAAGCCATACAAGCTCAGGAACTTTCCAAAAACCCAACCAAAAAACCTTGCAACTCTGCCTGTCTCTCGCGAAAACTGGGGTTGCCCAGGTGGTTTGTGGTGTCTGGGCACCGGTGATCACGGTAGTGCCGTAAAACCCCTCGAAAACTCTCGAAACACCCAGGATTTGGGTCCAGGTTAGGTGGATTTTGTCTAAATCACTAGTCATTTTTACTAGTGCACTAGTCATTTTTACTAGTGCACTAGTCATTTTTACTAGTGGCACTAGTCATTTTACTAGTAAAAATTTTGACTAGTAAAACCACTAGTCAAAGTCAAAAAAGTCCTTGACTAGTGCACCGTGTACACGGTGCACTAGTAAAAGTGAAAAAGGTGTTTTGACTAGTCATTTTACTAGTGAAAAAGCATAACTAGTGCACTAGTAAAAATGACTAGTGCACTAGTAAAAACACTAGTAAAAATGACTAGTGCACTAGTAAAAATGACTAGTGATTTAGTAGAAATCCATTTGTTCCGAACCGAAATCTGGGCTGTTTTGTAAATTTCAGAGGGTCCCACGGCACAACTGTACCCTACCGTTGCGCTTACTACCGTGTTCGGAATAATATTGGACCGGGAAAAAGTCGAAATACTTTTCAAAACCCCCAAAAGTCCAAAAAAGTTCCGGTCCAAGTATTTTACATTAGAATCCAAGAATACGATATGATACATGTGGTGTCTACAGTCAAGTCCGTTAACAGCGCCCTACAACTTGGAGAAGGTCGCTACTTTAGCCAGACTCAGAAGGTGGCGAGTCGCTGAGCGTAGTCGGCACGCGGCATCGCCGGGCCTTACGGAGCAGGGCCGCGGAAGGACTCGAGCTCGCAGTGAAGCGAGCGTTGCTGAGTGAAGGCGACGTCCTGGCCGGTCACGCGCGTTTCTGACGCGGGCTGCTGACGTTCAAGAAGTTGATCAAGTATAGCCGGTCCCGGACGTCGTGTTCCGGCACGTGGTCGGCGACGGGGGCAATCTCATGAGTCGCCCCCGCCATGCTCACCCGAGCTGCTTGTCTACGCGACCCAGGCTACGCCCATAGTCATGATCGTGCAACCACGAGTTTTAAGTACATGGGTGTTAGGACCACCCTTAGCGAGTCCAGAGGTAACCTTTTGCTCAGTCCGGCGTTAGCGCAAACCCGAACCTTTTTGTCCAGTCCGGCGTTTGTGCAAACACGAACCTTTTTGCCCAGTCCGGCGTTTGTGCAAACACGAACCTTTTGCCAGTCCGGCATTTGTGCAACCCGAACGTTTTGCCCAGTCCGGCGTTTGTACAAACCCGAACCTTTTTGCCGGTCCGGCGTTTGTCCAACCCGAATCGTTTTGCTCAGTCTGGCGTTGGTGCAAATCCGCACCTTTTGCCCAGTCCGGCGGTTGTGCAAACCCGAACCTTTTTCTCCAGTCTGGCGTTGGTGCAAATCCGCACCTTTTGCCCAGTCCGGCGTTGGTGCAAACCCGAACCTTTTTCTCCAGTCCGGCGTTGGTGCAAACCCGAACCTTTTTGCCCAGTCCGGCGTTTGTGTGCAAACCCGCACCTTTTTGTCCAGTCCGGCGTTTGTGCAAACCCGAACCCGTTGAACCCTGATGATGCCAAGCTCGGCGTTTGGTGGCAAGTTCGGGGACCTGGTAAGTTTGGGATGATGGCAAGTTCGGGGCGCGTACCCGGGGGGAGGCCCCCCCCCGGACCCGTGTGCGATAGACGAAAGCTGGGGGTCAGTTGTCTGCCGCAGGAATAAGTTACGATTACTCGTCGGTTTGTGTTTTGCGACTGAACATGCAGAACTGTGGTCGCTTGGAGTCGCCTGTCGCAGGAGATCCCCTACTTCGCACACCGTCGGTCTGCCACGTATGCGGAGGAATTCCCCTCCTGGTGAACGGGGGCACCACGGGGGCGGTGCTCTGATTTCTTCGGGTTCAGATTATGAACTTGTCAGTAGTGCACAGCAACAGTTGCAACCGACAGCCTGACGCTGACACCCGGCGTCGAGAGCGGAGAGAAGAGAGAATGGATGGCGAGGGACGAACTACCCTTGCCGCAGACGGCGGTCTCCTCGACGGAGGCTCGCGAAACAACGGGATGCGGGGAGCCGTATCGGTGTACTACCTCCAGGGGGAATAGCAATGGGAGATCTGTGCCGATCGAGGAGCGAGCGACAGTGTTGCACATTCATGTTGGGAAGCTCGGCAAGAAGACCTGCCGACCATCTCTCATTTCTTCGTGGGTTTTAGGGAACCCACTACTGTAAATGCACTGTGTCCGGTGCGATGCCAAGGCGATAGGAGCGCCATGAGCGACAAGCAGAATCTACGGACCAGAGTTTGAATGTGGTCGGAAGCCCGCATTATGTCCAGTGTCTGAGACCTGTCACGACATGTCTCTGACCTCACCGTAGGGATAGCACTGTCGTTTGCACTATGTTTGCTAAGCCATACAAGCTCAGGGACTTTCCCAAGAAAACAACCAAAAACCTCGCAACTCGGCCTGTCTCTCGCGAAAACTGGGGTTGCCCAGGTGGTTTGTGGTGTCTGGGCACCGGTGGTCACGTTAGTGCCGTGAAACCCCTCGAAAACTCTCAAAACACCCAGGACTTGGGTCCAGGTTAGGTGGATTTTGTCTAAATCACTAGTCATTTTTATGGGAATTTAATGCCAGCTAATTTCGTGCAAAGCGCCGGCAGAGAACGAAACCACCGAACAGGACACGCATTTTCTTGTCCGGGGTTTCGGGCTCTGTCGCTTTCCGGAACTGGCGACACTACCAAGGTCGAATATACTCTTCCCGCAGTGGCCGCTGATAGACGCCTCTGGCCCTCGGCTGTCGGGCGGCCGGGTTGACATGGGTGGTCTCCGGCCCGCCCCTTCTGATAGACCTGGTGCTATCGGTTACCGCCTTCTTTTCTGGGCTTCCGGGCTGACATCGTCGGCCCGGTTGCCCGGCGTGGCTTCTGATAGACTTAGTGGTCTCTGTCCTGCTATCAGATACCCCGCCTTCTTTTTTGAGCTTCCGGGTTTGACTTAGTGGTCTCTGGCCTGCCCCGGTTGCTCTGCGTGACTCCTGATAGACTTAGTGGTCTCTGTCCTGCTATCAGTTGCCGCCTTCTTTTTCTTTCAAGCTCCCGGGTGACATGGGGGTCTTTGGCCTCCCCGGTTGCGCGCGTAACCTCTGATAGACTTAGCGTGCTATCGGTTACCCGCCTGCTTCGGCTTCCGGTTGACATAGTCAGCCCGGTTGCCCGGCGTGAGTTCTGATAGACTTAGTGGTCTCTGTCCTGCTATCAGTTACCCCGCCTTCTCTTTTGTTTTTAGAGCTTCCGGGTTTGACTTAGTGGTCTCTGGCCTGCCCCGGTTGCTCTGCGTGACTCCTGATAGACTTAGTGGTCTCTGTCCTGCTATCAGTTGCCGCCTTCTTTTTCTTTCAAGCTTCCGGGTGACATGGGGGTCTTTGGCCTCCCCGGCTGCGCGCGTAACCTCTGATAGACTTAGCGTGCTATCGGTTACCCGCCTGCTTCGGCTTCCGGTTGGCATAGTCAGCCCGGTTGCCCGGCGTGAGTTCTGATAGACTTAGTGGTCTCTGTCCTGCTATCAGTTACCCCGCCTTCTCTTTTGTTTTTAGAGCTTCCGGGTTTGACTTAGTGGTCTCTGGCCTGCCCCGGTTGCTCTGCGTGACTCCTGATAGACTTAGTGGTCTCTGTCCTGCTATCAGTTGCCGCCTTCTTTTTCTTTCAAGCTCCCGGGTGACATGGGGGTCTTTGGCCTCCCCGGTTGCGCGCGTAACCTCTGATAGACTTAGCGTGCTATCGGTTACCCGCCTGCTTCGGCTTCCGGTTGACATAGTCAGCCCGGTTGCCCGGCGTGAGTTCTGATAGACTTAGTGGTCTCTGTCCTGCTATCAGTTACCCCGCCTTCTCTTTTGTTTTTAGAGCTTCCGGGTTTGACTTAGTGGTCTCTGGCCTGCCCCGGTTGCTCTGCGTGACTCCTGATAGACTTAGTGGTCTCTGTCCTGCTATCAGTTGCCGCCTTCTTTTTCTTTCAAGCTCCCGGGTGACATGGGGGTCTTTGGCCTCCCCGGTTGCGCGCGTAACCTCTGATAGACTTAGCGTGCTATCGGTTACCCGCCTGCTTCGGCTTCCGGTTGACTTAGTCAGCCCGGCTGCCCGGCGGGAGTTCTGATAGACTTAGTGGTCTCTGTCCTGCTATCAGTTACCCCGCCTTCTCTTTTGTTTTTAGAGCTTCCGGGTTTGACTTAGTGGTCTCTGGCCTGCCCCGGCTGCTCTGCGTGACTCCTGATAGACTTAGTGGTCTCTGTCCTGCTATCAGTTGCCGCCTTCTTTTTCTTTCAAGCTCCCGGTTGACATGGGGGTCTTTGGCCTCCCCGGTTGCGCGCGTAACCTCTGATAGACTTAGCGTGCTATCGGTTACCCGCCTGCTTCGGCTTCCGGTTGACTTAGTCAGCCCGGCTGCCCGGCGGGAGTTCTGATAGACTTAGTGGTCTCTGTCCTGCTATCAGTTACCCCGCCTTCTCTTTTGTTTTTAGAGCTTCCGGGTTTGACTTAGTGGTCTCTGGCCTGCCCCGGCTGCTCTGCGTGACTCCTGATAGACTTAGTGGTCTCTGTCCTGCTATCAGTTGCCGCCTTCTTTTTCTTTCAAGCTCCCGGTTGACATGGGGGTCTTTGGCCTCCCCGGTTGCGCGCGTAACCTCTGATAGCCTTGGCGTGCTATCGGTTACCCGCCTTCTTCGGCTTCCGGTTGACATAGTCAGCCCGGTTGCCCGGCGGGAGTTCTGATAGAATTAGTGGTCTCTGTCCTGCTATCAGTTACCCCGCCTTCTTTTTTCAAGCTTCCTTAAGCTTCCGGGTGTGACATAGTGGCCTCTGGCCTGCCCCGGTTGCCGCGTGTGACTTCTGATAGACTTAGCGTGCTATCGGTTACCCGCCTTCCTTATGCTTCCGGGTTTGACATAGTGGCCTCTGGCCTGCAGTTGCCGCGCGTGACTTCTGATAAACTTAGCGTGTTATCGGTTACCCGCCTTCCCGCCTTCTCTATGCTTTCGGGTTTGAGTGGCCTCTGGCCTGCCCCAGTTGCAGCGCGTGACCGCTGATAGACTTAGCGTGCTATTGGTTACCCGCCTTCTTTTAAGCTTCCGGGGTTGACATGTTGGTCTGTGGCCTGCCCTGGTTGCCGTGCGGGGCTCTGATGGACTTAGTGGTTCCTGGCCTGCTATCAGTTGTTTCATCTTCTTTGAGCGTCTAGGTTTGACTGAGTGGCCTCCAGCCTGCCCCAGTTGCCGCGCGTGACTTCTGATAGACTTAGCGTGCTATCGGTTACCCGCCTTCTTTAAGCTTCCGGACTTGATGGTGGTCTCTGGCCTGCCCCGGTTGCGCGTCGATCGACGAGGCTGTCGATGAGTCCGCACGAGTCAGCACGAGGATGAAGCGCAAGGAGAAGCAGGACGGCTGCTACGTCCTGGCCATGGCGCAGATCGACGAGGTGAAGCGGTTTGTGGCGCGCAAGCAAGCCCGCCTGGCGGGGCGACGCGACACCAACCTGCATCGGTTCTCACAGGAAACAGCCACCCACGATGCGAGCTAGATGCTAATGTACATCGAGCGATACCTGACGTTCATCCGCATGTCGTGCAGTCGACGTCGCACACGGTCTATCTGTTATCGACATGGGCCTGTTCAGCCGATCCCCACACCAGGGCTCGTCGATGCCACAAACGGTCTTTTCACACTACTTCAAGTTCAAGCCGGACGACCTCGTGGCTCGGAAGGTGTTCAGAGGGATCAAGTGGGCCAGGGGGGAAGGTGTGCAGCCCTTAGACATGCTGCCGTACCTCCCAGGAGGGTCACCAGCCGGGTTCGACCTTGACACATGGGGCTCAATGGCTGACTCGCCGGCGGTGTTTACCCCCTGTTTAATATTTGAAAGTTCGTCGTCACTCTATCAACGCGGAAGGGACTCACCTCATCCGCGCATCAGCACCAACTCATCTCTCACTCCGGACGCTGTGTATTGCAGCGCCGACTGTCGGCTTCTGGTCCGCCGGAGTCAAGTTCCAGCTCCGAGGCGTGCTGAGGAGGTATGAGTTCGCCGAGCGCGCCCTCGGCGCCTTACCGGTGGACAGGGACATGTCCCAGATCACGACGAAATAACCGCGGCACTTCCTGCACACTGACACCGGTTCGGAGGCCCAGCGCATGCGCCTGGATTTCTTGATCCGCTGGGAAAGAGAGGTCCTCGCAACTTCCGCCGCATGGGCCCACATTGGCCTTCCAGACGAGATGCGGGATCTGGGTATCCAGGGCGCCGACGCCCTGCTGCCTCACCTCAAGTACGGCAGCGAATTTCTTGACCAGCTGGAAAGAGACGTCCTTGCAACTTCCGCTGGTCTGCGCGACGTGGACCCCCCAGTACGAGATGCCGCGGGATCTGGGTACCTGGGGCGCCACCTGCTGCATCACCTCAGGACGGGCTGCCCAGTATCGGAGTTAGTGGGTACGTCACCCACTCGCCTGGCCCGCCCGGTCAGTCCGAGATCACCAAAGAAGACCTGCTGCACCGCCAACCCGACGTCCTGGCAAGGTCGAGGCAGGTCATCCGTGCCGACCGGATCTGATCTCGGCGTGGGGACAACGACGTCGCCCCGGGCAACGCGTGCGTGACAAGGTCCCGGGAATAACATCGCGGCCCTGCCCACGCAAGCTCCTACACGCTTGGGGCGGGACTCCCCATCCGGGGCATCCTGCACTGCAGAAGGGGGGAAGTCGACCAGCGTGTTGTTGACGCAGCAATAGCGAAGTGCGCTAGGGCCGACCGCTGGCTGGTCCTGGCAGCGCTTCAGTCCCCTGATGTCGCGAAGGAGACGCGGTTGCTAGCTCCCGTTCGGGGCTTCCTCCCCGCCCTCCTTCGTTCGGGCGCTGCGCCAAAGGTCCATTGGGATAAGAGCCATTGGGACAATCCAATAGACACGTGAGCTGAATGGCGCGGTCGGCCAGCAAACGCAAGCTTGCTCGCCGCCAGCTGAGCTCCGTCTGTTAGACTCACAGCCACGGTTGCGCACCTGCCGCCTCCGTCGCTTAGTCAGTCCCGCACAGGCCGCCCCTGCTAGCAGCGGCTGCGCCGTCGGCTCTGTCCCACAGCTTTAGCAGGCCAGCTAAGGACCGTAACCACGTATTCTGTTTGGGCGAACGCGGCATTAAATGTACGTTAAATGCGCGGGACGAGTGGGAGCAACGGCTCCGAGTGACCCCTCGAAGGAGCGGAATTTAATGGGAATTTAATGCCAGCTAATTTCGTGCAAAGCGCCGGCAGAGAACGAAACCACCGAACAGGACACGCATTTTCTTCCCACCCGCCCGCCCCAGAAAATAGACGGGGGGTAGCCCACTTGAGGGTTCCTTCTCGGCCAACGAGTCGCGAGGTAAAGGTATGTTGTGGGCCTTCGGGAGCACGCGTTCCCAGCGGCACGCTATGCGAGCGCCTTCCGAGGCACGGGTTCGGTATCGTCTCCGAAGGAACGGACGGCTGCACGCTGAAGCGCTCCCTCCATGCGCGAGATATGCACCTCGCTCCCTCCAAGCGCTATAATTAATGTACCCCGCGAACGCCTCCAGCCTCCGAGCTGTCATCGGATACGGCGGATGCCCGCTCGCACCACTCCCTGTGGACCACGTGCCTGACTCGACCTGTACGTCCTCTCGATCCTCCTGGTCGTGTACAGAGGCCTCACGTGGGCACGTCGGTACGGTCCGCAAGGGGGCTCGAGCGCGAGTCTCACGACTGCTGAGTTTGGACGGTAGGCGCGTATTCGTGTCGGGCCCTGCAGCTGCTAGGGGAGCACCGCTCCTGGGGGCCTCCAGCCTGCGAGCGATAAGGACAGTGGACGGTGTCCAAGACACAAGGCAAGTGATGCAGACGCCTACATTTGAGGGGGTCGGTCTGGTCCCGCCCGTTGCATGAGAGGCAGTGTCCTGCCTAAACATTGAACTAAGACTTTTCCCCCTGCGCCACCCGGAGGCGCCCGAAGGTTTGCCGGGCAAAGTCGTGGTCTTCGCTGCTGAAAGGTGTGGCGGCCGGCGCCTGCCTTGCCAGTGTGTCAAGTATACTTCTTTCAGGGAGGCCCTTGGCACTGCGGAGAAGCCAGGGGTCCTGTCGTGCCTCAACGAGAGCCGCCCCTCGGGAGGAGTAGAGCGGCCTTCGTCAGCCGCGCCGGGATTCCCCTCCTCAAGACGAGCATGGACTGCGAGTGAAAAGATGGGCGATTGGTCAGCGGACACCATGGTCACCTACTACGGGGACAAGGTCCTCGGGGGCTGTGTCGAGGCGGGTCATTTTTCTTTCTCTAGCCCACATGTACACTGCGATTCAAAGAGGGCTGACCGGTGAGTAGGTCTGCCGCTCTGCGATGCTCGGACGATGAGGTTGCGGTCCCTGGCTTGCTAGGGCCGACTCGGCGAGGGACAATCCAATAGACACGTGAGCTGAATGGCGCGGTCGGCCAGCAACCGCAAGCTTGCTCGCCGCCAGCTGAGCTCCGTCTGTTAGACTCACAGCCACGGTTGCGCACCTGCCGCCTCCGTCGCTTAGTCAGTCCCGCACAGGCCGCCCCTGCTAGCAGCGGCTGCGCCGTCGGCTCTGTCCCACAGCTTTAGCAGGCCAGCTAAGGACCGTAACCACGTATTCTGTTTGGGCGAACGCGGCATTAAATGTACGTTAAATGCGCGGGACGAGTGGGAGCAACGGCTCCGAGTGACCCCTCGAAGGAGCGGAATTTAACTAGTGCACTAGTCATTTTTACTAGTGCACTAGTCATTTTTACTAGTGGCACTAGTCATTTTACTAGTCAAAATTTTGACTAGTAAAACCACTAGTCAAAGTCAAAAAAGTCCTTGACTAGTGCACCGTATATACGATGCCCCCCCCCCCCCCCCCCCCCCTTTGCACTAATAAAAAAAATTGATGTCACCCCATACTGGCCCCGAACCCCCATCTGTGTGGCCCAAAACGGGTCCCAAACGGTTTTTGACCGGCTGAGTCGAGGTAAAGGGGTCTCTGAAGTCTCCGAATGGGCCCAGGTGGGCCCCGGAGCGGGCTCTCAGTGCGAGGGGGAGAGCCCCCAAAATGGGGTCATTTTCGGGCCTCGCCACTACTCAAGCTAGTCAAACACTTTCTGGCCTCCAGCGGGAAACCCAGACTTCAAAACGACAAGATCGGCTGTGTTCCGCCGTAGATAGCCACCAGCGGGTCCTCTTGAAGCCGAATAATGCTTTCGGGGGTCACAGTTAGCCCCATGTGTGCAGCGCCAGCAGTGGGCAGGCACACGCTTAGAATGTGTGGTATGCAAGTGCACCCTGCCTAGAATCCGGCTTCACCCGCTTTTGAGAACACAGTGCTTACCAGGAAAACGCAGAATATAAGGTGGAAAAATGCAAAAGAACCAAGATGACGACTGTGGGCCTCCCGCCAACGCCAATCTCGGCAGCCTTTCCCCGGTTCTTTCAGAGATTGTCACCCACGACCATTCCAACAGCCCTGTACCGGGCACGTGCCCAGTCCAAGCTGCTCACGATGCGTGCCGGCTCGCCTCGTCGTCAAGGTTGTTGAAGGCTTCTGAAAGCCTACCAGAAAGGCGCTTCCAGATGTCAACCTTCTCCCTCTCTGTCATTAGGGCGAAGAAGAAAGAAACCGATCAGGTCCTCACCAGAGACCTTTTCGCAAAAGGTCCTGCTGGCTACGAGTCGTCTCTGCATGGACTGACCACGTCTCGTTTCCTCATGAAACGGCGACAACTTCTGCATTGCTCTCACCGATGACTCCACGAACTCCAGACCCGTCATCTTTGGCATTTTCCTCTCTTAGTTTCCGTTTTCCTGGGTCAATCTGTATTCTTAATTAGTATTGCTTGTAAAGCCGAGGGTGCTCCTGCTGCACCCACTCTATTTACAAGGTGTGCCTGCCCACCGCAGGCGCTGCAGGCGGGGTGGCCAAGTAGGGCTATGTGTGACCTGAGAACACTCTTCGGCTTCAAGAGGACCCGCTGGTGGCTATCTACAGCGGAACACAGCCGATCTTGTCGTAGTCTGGGTTTCCCGCAGGAAAAAGTATGAGCCGCCAATAAACGACGATCTTGGTACGCTCAAGAAGAAACCCACGCATCTCTCGCGCCTGACTGCCCATTTGTCAAGCATGCTTATGGTATGGAAGATCCACGGGGGGTTTCGAGGACTGGAGGATTCTTGTCACACGAGGGTGCTAGGGGAAGTTGTTTGGGCTGTTGCCGTGAGATTAGTACTTCTGGGGGTTTGGGGGTTGCTTGGTCGGGTCGGGGTGTTGGGAATGAACGCGGTGCCTACTGCTTCATTTTATTGTCGTTGATTCTTGGGGTGTTGCTGCCGCTGCCGTGCTTGCGTTCACACCTTCTTCCTATGCTTGTAGGTCCCATGTTGCCCATTCAGTGCACTTGTCTCCCGGGCAGCTGGCACGCGTAGAGCCACCCTCCGGATTACCGCGTGGTTCCATTCGCATAGGCGTCCAGGGCCTGCATTCGGGTGGGTGCCCGAACACCGGCCTTTGGTCCGCCTCCGGCTGAAACCATCTAAGGTGCGCTGTGTCGCCCGCTGTCAGAATGTGTTGAGAGGTGGCCTTTTCGTTGCACCGTAAACCACATATCTCCGTTGTGCCGTTTTGTAGAATCGATTGCCTCACTAGCGCACTGCTCCGCTGGACCTCCGGAGTTGGTGCAGCGTCTTGCCGTTGATGCTGCTCTGTGGCGCGTTTAGTCGCTCTCGGATCTGCGGTTCCTCTGATGCTCGAGGGTCCCCCGTGCAAACCTGCCGATCTCTTCCATCTGCACTAGGCCGGCGGCATCTTGGGCGCATACATATTGGAGGCCTGCATCATGGTAGACCGATCCACATCAAAGACGCTTCGTCCGTTCAGCACTCTTCCTGCTGCCTCGTCCGCTTTTTCATGTTTACGAAACCTCACAAATTACTGACTATTATGGTCGAGCCCGAGTGCTACATTGATGGGCTGTGTGGAACTCCTTACTGCGGCAACAACAATGTCAAGATCCCTGCTTGGGCAAAGCCTCCGTGCCGAAGCGTGTCAGGAAGTGGCAGGCATGCTCGGACCTACTGGAAGTATTCGCAACAGTCAGGTGGCCGCTTCTGCCCAGGGTTCCCCGCTCCCCGCTCACGTCGCCATTGTAGAGTGTGTTTCACTGTTGTGAATTTGGCACGACACCACTCACAGTGCGTCTCTCTTGCCTCCGTTTCTTCTCATTTTGTAGACGCTTTTCCTCGGCAGCTGTCAACTAGCTCAACAAAATTCTCAGGGTAAAGGGGCTGGACAGTGCGCACAGTTCCAGTTGGGTGCGCGCTGCTCCTCTCATCCTTTTTCAACGGCGCGGCTGTATATCAGGGGAGATGATTCCCATCAAGGCTCCCAACAACCCTGCCCAACTCAGTCCGAGGGGTAGTGCACATCGACCAAACCTCCCCAGTTTTCAATCTCGCAATTTTTCACGCAAACCCCCCTATAATACACTGTTTTGGACTGAAAAACACCTGAATTCACTTGTAATTTTTACTAGTGCACTACTAAAATTTACTAGTGCACTTGTAAATTTTACTAGTAAAAGTGTAAATTTTACTAGTAAAATTTTTTACTAGTAAATTTACTAGTAAAAGGGTCATTTTACAAGTTTACTACTGCACCGTGTAGGATGGAAACGTTGGAAACGTTTCCGTTTCCGTTTCCTTCTTTTTGGCGGTGGATGGAAACGCCGTTTCTTTTCAAAAGAAACGGCCGGTATGCCACGAGTATACTGGCTGAAGGTCCGACCGGAAATGTGTTCCGAACGGCGGACCCCGCCATCCAGTGGGAAACCATGGACAAGGAGGCTCCGAAAAAGAGGGAGGAAAGAAGCACAGAGTTGCGACCGCGCAACCACGCATCCGGTTGTGATGACTTTGAGGTCTGCAGCTCTTTATACCAATGGCTGTTGTGGCGACGATGCTCTGTTGATGCGAGGCCGTTGGCCCCGCGGCAGCGTTTTCCAAAAAGACACAAGGTTTTGACCCTGCATGCTATACAGATACGATCGTTCAGGACAGCGGGAGCACCGCCGCACCACAGGCTACAAGACCGGGGTTTTTCGGCTGCGTAAGACAAAGAGGGAGTGCAATCAGCATCAGGAGGTGAGAAGGGCACACGTATGCCGGGGCAATGTTGAACCCGCCAGAAAAGCGATGACCACGCAGTAACGTGTGTGCCACAGTGCACCTTGCATACGACGACGACCGGAAGGGCACCATCAGGCGGTGATGTCCGAGCATAAACAGCGACGGCAGGAAGAACCCCACCGACAATGCAGAAGAGGACTGCAGATTCAAAAAGCCCGGCCGCCGATACAAGTAAACATCAGAACGTGGGTTGGAAGCAACAGAGGACGAAGTGGTTGGCACAGAAGAGTGGAATCTGGTGTCAGAAAACCTCAGCATCCGCATGTGACGACATTCTGCATCATTAGCTTGTGGTTACCTATTTGCTCGTGTCAGATCGCCGACGAAAGAAAGCGGTGAGCATCAGCGACTGCTCTGCACAAACGAGACCGCGACGACACACAAGAAGGGGCCGAGCCAAGTCGAAGAACAGCCAAGGAAGGGCCCTGAAGAGTCAGAGAGCCCGCCAGAAGACGGAGGAAGAGAAGTGCCCGCTGGTAGATCAAAAGAAGAAGGTGATCCCGCCCTCTGAAAGGAAAGCCAAAATTTGGCTGGAAACGGACACCCGACGGACACACAGAAGGACCCGCGAAGTGGTATCCAAGAGGACCCCTCAGCATGAGGAGCCTTCCGGCGTTTCTTTTAAAAGAAACGGAAACGTTTCCGTTTCCGTTTCCGTTTCCTTATATCGAAAAAACTAAAAGAAACGGCGTTTCCATCCAACTTAGCCCTAGGGGGGGGGGGGGGGGGGTTTGGCATCGTCTCAAAAAAAGTGTCGGATGGCAGCGTGCTGTGTTTAATCACTCAAACAGGGTTTACACACGTACCAGGTACACACAAAAACCCCCGGCTGTGCGCACCAATAGAGCCACGACAATAATATACTATAATGACAAACCCGCCAAAGGGGTTGGGGTAGTTGTTTTTGTAACCGAAACCGGAAATATACCTGTAGTTAGGGCCAGAAAATGCGAAGAAATGTGACGAAATGCCCTTTTCCGGCTTATTTCGATCCCCCCTGGTTAGTGTAGGTGACAGCCACGGGCAGTCAGTGGCAGCCACCAGCCAGTGGTGGCTCAGACTGGCTGGGATTTTTTTGCCGATCCACATAAGTTGTCATAGCAGACCTTTTTGACGAGCTTTTGCTCGCGATCAGCTCCGATGAAGAGATCCGTGAAAAATGGACTCGGGGTGCTAAGAGTATGTGCGTGGTTTGAGGGGCCTTACAAGTTGCAGGGAACCGGGTGTGGCAACCATCAGGCTTGCATTGGAAAAACGGGTATCGATCCCCTCGCTGGTGACATTCGCTGGTCCACGTAGCAGATCCGTGAAAAATGGACTCGGGGACCAGAAATATGTGCATTGTTCGTGAGTCCTCACAAGGTGGAGGGCACCGGCATGGAACCCACCAGGGATTCGATGGGAAGGACGGGAATCAATTGGGTGTGGTATTTCTTCGCTGGTCCATGTAGCAGACCATTTTTGACAAGATTTTGCTCGTGATCAGCTCCGATGGAGAGATTTGTGAAAAATAAGATGCAGGGCACCGGGCGTGGAACCCACCAGGTTTGCATTGGGAAGGACGGGTATCCATCCCCTGGTGGGTGACATCCCTTCGCTGGTCCACGTAGCAGATCTTTTTCGGCGAAATTTTGCTCGTTCTCAGCTCCGGTGAAGAGAACGGTGGAATACAGACCCGAGACCACAAAGTACGTACATGGCTTGTGGGTCTTATCAGATGCAGGGCGCCGGGCGTGGAAACCACCAGATCCCCTGGCTGGTGGCATTCCTTCGCTGGTCCACGCAGCAGATCTTTTTTGACGAATTCCTTATGGTAACAACCACGGGTACGGTTTTGCGGGGTAAACATAAAAGGTGTCACAGGATGAGCCTGCTTAACAGCTAGTGCATGCTGATCCATGTGGTCCATGTACACCGGTTCCCAGTGCTTCACAGCTTTAGCACGTGGGCGGCACTGAGATTCACACCCTCAGGTGACACCACAGCTTTATTTCTAGCCAACTCACTTTGCCGAAGTAAAGATTTGCCAGTGAAGAACCGCCCGACGACCACACCAGCCGTGGGTCCAGCGACCTGGATCCGACAAACTAGACCCAGCGACCTGGTCGCTGCCACCCGCCTCATGACTATCGCAGACAGACTAGTCAAAGTTGTTGAGTGCAGAACGGGCCCCGAATAAATTTGGACCGGATTAAACTTGGAACAGCCCCTCTGTTCCAAGTTTATTCCGGTCGCGAGGGCGTTTTCAGGTCTGCGACAAGTGCGCGAAGAAGAAGTGTCCGTGCGCTTCGAGCTCGCAGCGCACGCCGGAGCAGTGTTGCCGAGAGCACCACGAGCCGAGGCAGCAACAGCAGCAGCGACATCGACAGCGGCGACGTCGCGAGAACGCACGGAAGGACCCGCGGCACAGCACCAGTCCATTCCCCACGCGGGGGGGGATGGCCGTGGAACCCTTCCCCGGGATGACGAAGGCCGAGGAGAGCCGGGGGCAGTGACGTAACGAAGCCCGCGAACGATGGGTGGTGACCCCTCCGAACAGCCTCCCTGGGCCTGATGCCGCAACTCCTTAACCCGGGGGCGGCGGCGCTTTGGCATGAGCCAGGAACGTCAAGAGGAGCAGCGCGAGAGGCATCATCCACGCTTCAAAGGCCCACACACTAATGCAACAAATTGGGAGCCGCAACGGCCGACGGCCAGCCAGACCATCAACGTCGACGGCGCGGCCGGACCGCAACGCATGGAAGGACACCCACGAGATGCTCCTGGCGCTGGCAGAATGGTGCTCGACGAAGCGGTGGTCCGAAACCGGCAAGGAGGCCTCCATCTCGTATTTCGAGCTCGCTGTCGATTTTGAGCTGCACAGCGGCCTGACCCTCACGGCGGCCGGCACACAGCGGAGGCAGGAGAACATCGCGCCGGGAGAGGAGACGGCGGCGTTCTTCGACGGCGGCAGTCGGGGGAACGGGACCAACGGCGCGGTCGCGGGAGCCGGGCGGTCTTCTACGACAAAGGCGTCAAGCAGTGGGAAGTTGAGAAGCCCATCGCCGGGAGAGCGACGAACAACGTGGCGGAATGTGTCGGGTTCGTCAGCGTGTTGGCGAGGTTGATGCGGGACCCCCGTACCCCGCACCATCGTCGTCAAGGGCGACAGCGAACTGGTCATTGGGCAGATAAAGGGCACGAAGAGGTGCAACGAAACACTCCGGCGATACTACGACCAGGCGCAGAACCTGTTGGCGAAGCTGAGGATGCGGACGAACTGTCCAACCGCGCCATGGACACCGCACAGCGACAGGCGGCTCAGGCCTACAGCGACTCGGCGACCGCGAAAGGGTGGGCGATGAGGACCGCGCTGAGCAGGTTGGGCAAGATTGCGCGCGTGAAAGCCGTCCACCCGGCCCTCGAGATGCGCGTCAACCACCTCACCAGCCTCGGGGGACCCATCCTCCAGGGCCTCAACAAACGGCCGCAGATCAACAACCGGGAGGCCTTCGAAGCGGTGATGCGGGCGTTCGAAGTCGCCGCCGTACGGCACGTGCCCAAAAAGATGGCGAACAAAGGACGGGGCGACCAGAGCGGCTACTGGAGAAGCGGGTGTCCTGACCGCAGCTTCCGACCCCAGACCCACTACCCACGGGGGTGGCAACACAGCGGCGAGAAGTGGAAGGCACGGGCAAGACACGACCGGGCGACGCACCGCCGCGCACGCGGCGGCGGCAGCCGCCACCTTTGGGACGTCCTAGCGAACGCCGAGAAGAAGAAAGCCGACGCGCAACGGGCGGGGTGCAGACCGGGATCGTCAACCAACCGCCCGACAGCGGCTGCAGCGGCAGCAACAGCGGCAGCGACATCGACAGCGGCGACGTCGCGAGAACGCACGGAAGGACCCGCGGCACAGCACCAGTCCATTCCCCACGCGGGGGGGGATGGCTGTGGAACCCTCCCCCGGGATGACGAAGGCCGGGGAGAGCCGGGGACAGTGAAGTAACGAAGCCCGCGAACGGTGGGTGGTGACCCGTCCGAACAGCCTCCCTGGCCCTGGCCCACGCCTGATGCCGCAACCCCTTAACCCGGGCGGCGGCGCTTTGGCATGAGCCAGGAACCTCAAGGGGAGCAGCGCGAGAGGCATCATCCACGCTTCAATGGCCCACATGCTAATGCAACAAATTTGCAACAACTACTTTTATCGGCCTTTCCGCACGCGAGTGTTGCTGCACGACAGGAGCAAGAAATATGTGCAGGCACGCCTCAAGGACCACCCTCGTGTCTGCAACAAAGCTTGCTGCCTCGGCAAAGTATTAGGTGCAATACGAAGATCTCTGGCGTTCATTAGGTCAAAGAGGACGGTTCACGGAACACCAAAGACATTGCAAGAAGATGTTGTGTCCTCAATGACAAAGGTTACCGTGCTAACACCAAGACCGCGTCGCCACTGTTGAACCGTCCGTAATACTACCATTGAGAATGTACCGCAAAGACTTATGGAAAGGTAGGCCCAGTGTGTGGTACACCGTGAACTCCAGCAACTTTTGCTCGAGCTGAAGTCCGGCCTCAAGTGCGGGTATGACCACACCCGGAAAATAGGGTGTGCCAACCCGAAAATAGGTGTGCTGGCCCAAAAGCTGGGTACTCCATACCAGAAATAGTGGACACACCCCAGATACTAGCTCATTGGGCGCAGAAATCAGACCGAAACTTGGAAATTGAAGAGTCCGACGACCCACACAACAACAACAGAATTTGCTCCCACGCAAACCCGCTTTTCACGGCGTGGCACCAAGTCAATTGCAATTTAGTTTTGCGCTTGCATTGCAACACAGATGACGATAACAAGTGCAGTTAATCCTCGCAGCTCGCTGGCCGGCGCTCCAGAAACTGCTTGATTTTCCCTGTCCAGTTGCAGATCACACTCCAGTTAAGGCTCGCGCGATCATCAGTACTTTGTTCATCGTCTTCCTCCTCTGGGCTCTCCGTTGGGAAGTCTTGGGTGTCTGTTTGCTTCCGAACCAACGGTGCTAATTGTTCAGATGATGCAAGGGACCTCATAGCACCACATAAAATCGCATTGACTAGGTGTCTGAAAGCGCACTGTTGACCAAATAGAAGCTGGTTAGCAAGCGTTGAAAAAGTACGTGCAAAGCTCGTCAGCAGGGGGTTTCGCCTGTGCACCGAGGCACTGACGGCGATGCTTCGCAAAGTATCTTGGGGGTGTCCACTGTTTCTGGTACGTTCTCGTACAAAATTTTGTTGCAAGGCGTACTACACAAACACACTACGGGAGCAAATACAAACCAGCGCCACATACAAGAAGGAAAATATAACGAAGACGCAGCTTCAACAACAACACAAGCAGCAGCTCGAGCCTTTCAAATTACAAGCACAAGGCGGACTACCATACCTCTACGGCAGTCTTAAATTGCATAAAGCCGAACCGAGTTTCCGGTGGATCGCGGGCGTAGCGACAGACATCGTAAGGAAAGACAACAAGGCAGCTGCGCGCAAGCAGAAACCGAAAGCAACTACAACGAACGCCCACCTAGAGCTGTCCGGTCTGCTGAAGGCGATTATGCGGACGATAAAGGAAAAGGACCGACGGAACCAACGACAGACGGGAATAAAGAAGGTCTTCTTCACCGAGAGCCCCGACGACATAGCCCTCAACGTCAAACAGCGTCAAACCCATCTGAGATACAAAACACCCACCGACCACGACTTCACGACAATGTACACCAACCTACCGCACGCAGATCTCAAGCGCAGGGTTGGTTCAGCTGTCGACGAAGCTTATGAATACGAGGAGAAGCACGGCAACAACCACCTCACCCGAGGAGCTAAGCAACAGGGCAAAAAGACTTTTAGTTTCGGCAAAGGGGCGAACAACACCAGCCGAAACTATACAAAAGAAGAGCTCAAAGCCCTCCTCAACTTTGTCATCGACAATGCCTACATCGAGCAAGACGAAACCATACTACGCCAAACGGAAGGTATTCCGATGGGAGGCAATGCAAGTTCGGACCTGGCCAACTTGTATTGCTACAGTGTGGAGTCCGAGTACATAGACGGACTGCTCGCAGAAGGCAAAGTCGACGAAGCCAAAGCCCACGTCGACACATGGCGTTTCATTGATGACTTCCTCCAATGGGACTGCAAACCACCACCTCAATCACTCTATCGTATGGAGTACAAGGAGACGACAGCAGCACGCGACGACATCGTCTTCCTTGGAATACGTATACGTATTGAACGACCCGCAGCACCACACCCGCCACACATAAGACTAAGCGTACACCCAAAAACCTTCGGCACACGTTTCACACACTACCAGACCACCGCCCCCAAATCACAGGCCAGCGGCATTTTCAAAGGGTCTCTCATCAGGGCAATTCGACAGACCAACCACTGGCAGGACCTTCGCGTCGAGATCCAGCGCAACGTATACGCGATGCTCGAACGGGGGCACGTTCTCTACCCCCCTTGGCAAGCTTGGCTGACGGAGGAGTTCCGAACCCTACCACGACTACACAGCCAGTTAAAACCGTTCCTAGGGTACAGCATTGCGCGTTTCAAGAACGGCAAACCGCGCATGAAAGAGCCAGATTTCGCCGGAAGACACCAACCCCTTAACTTCAAACCAGCCGAACTGCCAGTAACACCGGAGGATCTCGACTCAACGACAGACAGCCACTCCACAACAATCCATGAACACGAGGAAAGACCAACAAACCTCCTTTCACAACCACAACCTCAGTTCACCTTGAAGCACCGAGTAGCCAACCTAGCTGCAACCATCACCTTAGCAGCAGCAATCGCAGCCGCCGGAGCGAGGACCATGTCTAAACTCACGAGATACACCACCACAAACTCCTGTTTTCTGCAAGCGGCCCTTAATTTGATCGCCGCCACAGACATGGCACAACAAGTAGTCACATACCACGACTGCCCAACACACACGAAAGGCGAATGCACGGCAGCCGTACACGCTTGGGTGACAGGAAAGCGGACGCAAGCAACTCTGCTGCACGTTTTCGCCAACATCGACGGACCGTTCGGCAACGGGCAGCAATGCGACCTCGGGGAAGTTTTAAGAGCCATCACCACAGCACTTCTTGACGAAAACCTCGCACACCAAGCTTGCCAACAACATCGCCCTGACGCTTTCAACGGTCTACGACATACGACGACGACGACAACTACTTGTAAAAACTGCAACCACAACAAAACCAACCCACCCGAAGACCACGACATAACCTTCCTACCTCCAATCGACAACTCGATCCAACGGTGCCTGAACAATCACATCAAACCTGGCCCCGCCGCCGACTACAGATGCGAAGTCTGCAAAATCACCGATACCACCCTCGCAACAACAACATTTCACCGCATTAATTCAATGCTGTTGATCCAGCTTCAAAGAGCCCGTAGACGCCAAGCGACGAACCGTACCGCTATACGCGCCGACCACTCTATCACGCTTCCAGGACAAAACACACCACTCATACTCAAAGCCGTAGCAGTACACTCCGGCCACAACAACGCCGGGCACTACGTCATCCACGCCCTCAACGATATCGACGCTAACCAACGTTGGACTCGCTTCGACGGACTACAGACGCACTCCACTTCGACGCAAAACTACACCGACAACGAAGTATACCTCTGCGTCTACCAGCTCAAAGACAACCCACAGACAGGTGTCCCTCCACCCATTGACCCATCATACCACAACCACTATGAACCCCCAAAGCCTGCCACGCCCAGAACCACAACACAAGAGCCGGACTCGACACAAAGCATACTTAGAGCTATGCGCGGAGACGAGACATCTACCGACACACCCACACAACGACACGACAGCACACCCCCCACACGAACACCCACAACACCAGGCACGTCACAGACCTCCAGTACCACCGCGGAAACAGAGACCAGCAGTGAAGACGACTTACGATGTCCCCACTGCCACACACGCACAACAACAACCGGCCTCAAACTGAAGGGAAAACAAGGATTACGGACGCACCTACGTTACTGCAAGAAGAAACCACCCAGAACTAAGTCACAAACAGAAACGAGATAGATGTCCCTACTGCCACAGCGACGGACGAACCGTGGGGAAACCACGCTTCAAAAGTCTACGCCACCATAAGCCCTGGTGTAAAAAGAAGCACTGTAAACGACGCACAGCAACGACGACTACATCAGACGAATAACCTCACTAACCACGGGTACCCAGTGTGCCCAGAGTGCCTTAACTGTGGCGAGCAACGAACAGTTTTACCCAGCAAATCTACCCAAAAAAAACCTTATATTAGGGCGGAAGCAACCCGCACCACGTGAAGCACCGCAAGTGTCGCGAAACCCAAGCACTACTCTACGAGAAAATACATAAAAACGCGGACAACAGACCGGTACGGGCTACAAGGCAACCCCTGCTCAACTTGTAGAACGTGGGGGGCCCAAGATTACACTCCACGAAGGAATGTACTTGGTGTCGGTCACAAACAGTCCCGGATATGGCTAGCCATAACCCATAACGAAAGCATGCACTAAATATACAATCCGTAACCATAAAGCCCTTTCTTGCTCTAAGAGAACCCATTCATGAACGGTCACACGGAGACCCTAAAACCCCGGTATTTCAAGCGAACTTTAACTCTAAAATAACCCAGCTTTTGGGCCAGTACACCCTATTTCCGGGTGTGCACGCCCGCTTTTGGAGAGTCATGGGTTCACTCGAGCAAAAGTTGCTGGAGTTCACCGTCTGGGTGGAAAACTGTGCATGCACCTCGGGTAATAATGAGGTTTCTCAGGTTCACAAATCAAAAACAGCACGTGGCAGCTTCACCCATCGAGCGCGAGGTATCCTTCACAGACTTCACCGACAAAGCTTTCATCGAATGGGATGCAGGTTCCATCGCAGTCTCCCATGTCACGCGGGGCTCAATTCCCGTCTCAGCCGGCGCAGTTCCAGTCGCAGGGTGCCCAGCACTCGCGCTCCTCCAGGCCAGCCTTTTTGTCGCAGGGTGTCCAGCCATCGAAGATGTCCAGCCTTTCGCAAGGCGATCGAATGTCGGCACCAGCAAGTCTGCTGTCGCAAACCGTGCAGATGATGCAATTCCCCTCTCAGTCCGCCAGGCGCGCATCGCATGGTGTTCAACACTCGGGTCCTGGGGCCTTTTCTCAAGGTAACCAGTATTCTGGCCCAGGGGCGATGTCTCAAGGCAATCAGTACTCGATGCCTGGAGTGCTGTCTCAGGGCAATCAGTATTCTGGCCCAGGTGCGATATCCCAAGGGAATCAGTTCTCGATGCCAGTCGGTGCTATGTCACAAGGAAATCAGTACTCTGGCCCAGGTGCGATGTCTCAAGGCAATCAGTTCTCGATGCCAGGTGCGATGTCTCAAGGTAATCAGTACTCCGGCCCAGGTGCGATGTCACAAGGCAATCAGTTCTCGATGCCAGGTGCGATGTCTCAGGCGAATCAGTACTCTGGCCCAGGTGCGATGTCAAAAGGCAATCAGTTCTCGATGCCAGGTGCAATGTCACAAGGCAATCAGTTCTCGATGCCAGGTGGGATGTCACAAGGAAATCAGTACTCTGGCCCAGGTGCGATGTCTCAAGGCAACCAGTTCTCGATGCCAGGTGCGATGTCACAGGGGAATCAGTACTCTGGCCCAGGTGCGATGTCTCAAGGCAATCAGTTCTCAATGCCAGGTGCGATGTCTCAGGGGAATCAGTACTCTGGCCCAGGTGCAATGTCGCAAGGCAATCAGTTCTCGATGCCCGGAGCATTGTCACAGGGGAATCAGTATTCTGGTCCAGGCGCACTTTCTGAGACACAACAGTTTCCATCGCAAGCCTTAGATCAGGAAAGTGTTGGTGTGCAGCACTCGAAGAACACCACAAGGTTCCCGTCTCAAGCTATGCAGTTTCCTTCGCAAGCTGCAGGGCAGCAATCTCAGGGGGTTCCAGGTGACAGTTCGCCGCTGAATTTTACGTCAGAAGGTGTTCAGTTCCCGTCGCAAGCTCCGCAAGTTCAGTCACAGGGCATTCAAGGGTCGCCGGCTTTCGACTACTCGGCACAGCCGAGCGGTATTCTTGATGGGAAGTCAACCCTCAACGCGATCACGAGCCCAAGGCGCAACATGAACGACCTCGTCAATGCTTGGAAGCAACACGCAATCGAGTTCGAACAGGCTCTTATTGATCACAAAGCGCAGCTCAACATGATTGGTTCAAACTTGGCCTCGACTGCCACACGCCTGAATCCGCCGCGGTATTGTACTTTAGATTTGCTGCGGTGACTTTTTTCTGCTGCAGCGGGTGCGGGGCTAATATCAACAGATGCCAGTTGTTTTTAAGTGACATGCGAAAAACGCAGGTCCCTGGGTTTCGAATACAACTGAAGCATAAAAAAGATGACGCTTTCAAATGATGTAAATCATCGATCATGGCATCGCAAAACGGCAGAGAATATGCGAATTGCTTTCGGGCTTCCCGCTGCTGACACCTGCTCCTGCCGTGAAGACCAGGACTCGATGTCCGCTGATTTCCCCGCTTCTCGTTCATTCCGTGGTTCGAAAACGATCGCAGCGGGCACAAAGTTAGTCTCAATCATATCTCTGACTGAAAGCAAATGACAACCGCTATTTAAGAGTTACGTGTGCTCATCACATCCAAAGCTACCTGAAAGAAATCCAACACACGATCCTCAACAGGGTTCAAGCTCCTGAAGCGACGGGGAACTCGATTGCGCAGCCGTCAGCAACGTCTTTGAGACAGACAGAGAGCGATGGTGAAGAAGCTGGGGATGCTGATGAAGAGGCTGCTACAGAGCCGGCTGTAGAAGAAATGGACACACATGAGGACCCACCGCCTCCATCTGACCCCGAATCGATGCACACAGACGACGTAAATGTTATCACTGGACAAGACGAGCTACAGGACACGTTTGTGAACGTCTTCAACCAAATGCGGGATGCCTGTGAGCTGCCAAAGGTTCGATATGACGTATTCTGCAAGGAGCAAGCGCAGGCCGCGGCCGACACAATTGCAACCGGGAACGATGCGAATCTAGAAGAGGGCGTTCTTTCTCACCAGGGTCCGACAGACGATCCGACCGAAGCTGTGGAAACTGCTGTGAACGCCTGGTTTTCGGACTTTGGTAACATGATAGTTCCGTCACCCGACGTGACACACGTTGGTGTGGCAATTGTCGATGACTATGTAGTGGCTTACTGCATGCCCGTCAGTTAAGCTTGGCTTTTGTACTATTCCCTGATCAGCGCATATATCAACATCTTCGTTGTGAGTGTGATTTTACTGCTGAGCCTGCTACCGAGTCTGTATTCTTGTCCATGCTGTCTGATCGGTTCTGTCCAGGAACCAATAGTTCGATTTTGAGCTAAAAGGTAGAACCACCGAACTTGTAAAGATTACAACAAAGAAAGTATTGTGAACACACGAGTCTCGCCAGGCTTTTGTTCTTGTACACGTCTGCTGAAATGTGAAAACTTGTAAAATCCGTCGCTTCGAGGCAGGCACTTGTATAAGTAATCTTCTTCTTCTTTGTCGACAACATCTAGGTCTTGTACAGAAAGGCTCCTTTCCAACTTTGTCTTTGCTGTTTCTTTTGTTCTTGCGCAAAATATTGTTCTGATCTTCTTCATTCCAGTGTTTGGCCAAAAGCATGGGAATTGCAGAGCAGCAGTAGGCTCAAAGCAGCAGTTTCAAATCTAAAAACTCTGATCCCGAAGTTGCAGAAAGGAAGGCATTCTCATTTCATCGCGAACTCTCAAAAGGGAGGCGAGCTTACGTTACAACGCCAAACTAGGACCTCATTCGGCTCCTTCTGCATCGACTTACGGCTTACTAGTAGTACGGGGCAGTAGTGGGGCGACCGGGTACTCCCCGGAGACGGGTGCTCGCCGTTGGGCGCCCGCAGTCTCCGCGGCTGGCCGCGCTGACCGGGGAGTCGACAGTCGAGAAGCGACGCGCCTCGCGGGGATGCAGACGCTTCCTGGTGGATCCGCGGCATTTGCGGAGAAGATGTTCGAAGGCGCCGCAGGCGGGTGCAGGGTGGAGTTCGTATGAAAGAGCAGCGGCTGCAAAAAACCCTAAGAGGAAAATCGCCTCAATGGTCAACCGGAGACCCTAAAACACCGAACCTCTAAACCACAATCAACGCTAGGAAAATATCCGAGTAAGGGAGGATGCATTCGCGCAGCACTTTTTACCCTGCCAGTTTCCACTGAGAGCTCCTGTAAAGGTGCGACTACTGTATCCAATCCTTGTTGGTTACGCATCTTCGGCTTATCTGCCGGTTCACCCTCAGCAGCTTCGGATATGCGGCCGCCGGAATCCTCACGCCGGACTCCTCATTACGGGGCAGTCACCTTATTCTCGGACCCTCCGCGAGGAACTTGCACGTCTAGGCAGATGCCTAGGATGAGGAAGGTGCTTTGCAGTGCCAGAGGCGGCGAGAGGCACGATACTCGCTCGAGAGTAGGCCTGGACGGACAAGGTTGTCGCAGCTGGCCCCACCAACACCATAAGGCGCCGAGAACTGCTAACAGCGGCTATCGGTCTGCCATCGGTCATCGGTCGGCGCAAGTAATATTTGCACCGTTGACTGGCACAAAAGACCCCCAGCCTGGTCCTGTGTATACTGTTGCACCCCGAACTTTACCACCCCGCTCATTCCTCGCTTACAGGCTTCAACCCGAGCTTCATCTGTCGCTCTCTCTTCTTTTCTTGTACTGACATACAATCATTATATTATTCTAAGTTTCCGACACTGCCGTGCCAGCATGAATGAAAAAAATGAAAAGAAGGGTCTTTGTTTTCACTTACCCATTCCAGGCTGCTTGGTGGAAGGAGGGAGTGTGGTGCGGCGGCAGCCCTTTCCGCCAGGGAGAGTCATCGCTCCTCAGGGCCCAAGCACCCAGGACGGACCTGGTAAAAATTTCTGGTGTAGGGCGTCGGTGCACCTGTTCTCCTGAGAGGCTATGCAACGCGTCAACTCTTTTGGTGGAAGGAAGTATGTCCGAGAGAGAACCCGAGAGAGAGACGAGCTCGATCAAACACTAAGCTCGACATGGAACACGCAACTGCGCACGTGGAGCGAAAGCAAGTTGGATAAGGCGGAAAACAACAGGCGACGTGAGATCTTCTCGCACTACAGCTCGACACCGCAGCACCGGTCGCTGAGCGACAAACGTGCTTTCGGTGAGCCACCTCCAGTAGCACGTGATCCGCTGCTGCAGGCCATCCCCAGTCGAAGTCGGACAGAGGTCACACGGGATTTATGCCAAATGCGTTCTATTGACCGAGCACGCTCCGAGGACACCCTCCAGCGCAGACACGCGATTCGAAGCCCAGACAAACTGAAAGTTCGTGAGAAGAACTTCCGCATCGGCCCTCCGTCAAGCTCCTCGTCTGATACGTCGGTATGCCACATGGGATCAAATAGAAGATTCTCAAACTGGGGTGGTCATGGTCATCGGGTCGACGGGGAATCACACATTATCATGGGCTGTGTGATCTGTTGTGATTTCACGTGATTTCTGCGGGCGAGTGGGCGTCTGGTGATTTAGAACGATTCTTTGTGGTTTCTGCGGGCGAGTGGGCGTCTGGTGATTTAGAACGATTCTTTGTGGTTTCTGCGGGCGAGTGGGCGTCTGGTGATTTAGAACGATTCTTTGTGGTTTCTGCGGGCGAGTGGGCGTCTGGTGATTTAGAACGATTCTTTGTGGTTTCTGCGGGCGAGACGGCCCGGACCGCCACTGGTGTCTCCGGCGGCGGCTGCGACCGCCGACCCGGCCCAACTCTCGACATCCGCGGCGCGACGAGCCGCACAACAAAAGCGCTCGGACTCTGTCTCTGCGAACTTTGCTCTGGCCCTCCGCTGCGCCCTCGACGGGCCGCGCAACGATCGCGTCTTCCTGTCGACCCGGCCCGGCCTTCCGATGAAGAAAACCGTGGAAAATAGGCCCAGGTCCAAGTAGTATGTGCGTGGTTCGTGGTTCGTGGGTCTTTACAAGATGCAGGTCACAGGCCGGCAGATCAGTGCGGTAGCAAAGCCAGCACTTGCCGAGAAGCACGAACAGCAGGGGTTTCCCCGCCCGGTATCCTGCGGTAGGTTAATACCCATAACCCGAGCCCGCAGTTTTTGGTCCCTGAGTCTATTTTGCATCGTTCTCTTCATCGGAGCTGATCGCGAGCAAAAGGTCGCCAAACAAGGTCTGCTCTGCGGACCAGCGGGAAAATGTCACCAACCAGGGGATCGAGTCCTGTTGTAGGCTGTAATTCCCGCTGAACCCTGGTGGGTCCCCGCCGGTGTCCCGCAGTATGTAAATACCCACGACCCAAGCCCGTAATCTTTGGTCCCCAGGTCTATTTTGCGCCGTTCTCTTCATCGCTGATCTCGAGCAAAAAATTGTCGAAGAAGGTTTGGGTACTGTGGACCGGCTTCCAGGAGCCAGGATCAGGCCCACAAGCGTACTTGAGAAGCAACTAGACTCCTGGGTGGTTTAACTCAAAGAAACTGCTCAAAACCCACTAATTCGGAGCCCAAAATATGGGTTCAACACTTTTCTTTCGTTCTTGTGGGGGTTTTGAGTGGTGAAATCTGAAATCTTTTTTCCAGCCACTGGTGGCTGGTGGCTTCCTCCCACACTGCCTCATTCAGAAGTCCTAAACTGCTGGGGTGCTGTACGGAGGTAGACAGGGGCAGCGACAGCGACCTCGCTTCAAAGCTAAAGCAGCTGTCCGGCTACACGACGACGTCCACTTTTTCGTCGAGAAGAACTTCAGCAAATCCTCCGCAAAGTGGGAAGAGTTTGCTACGCCGTCACCTCCAGTATTGAGACGAGGTTCGCCGAGGAGCCCCACCTGACGCGAACATCCCTGCCGAAGGAGGTCACTGACAACTGACGATTTAAAACAGCTCAAAGAGCACCTCGTCCTTACGCAGGTGTATAAGTCGCAGCACGATGTCGGCTTCGTCTGCAAGCACTTGTATCACCACCTCCTTCAGGAGCAGCTCGAAGCAGCTTATTTCGCCGACAAAGTCTCAAAGTGCTGCGATGGATAAGCTTGCCACCTTCAACCGCGCCAAGAACTTACCGCTCTCAATGCAGTCCCTTACCTCAAGGGGATTCCCAAACTGCATAAGGAGCGTAAGTCGATGCGTTGGATTGCAGGGCACACCTCCAAACCCCCGCCCCCGGTCGTCGTCGCCGAAGATAGCACCCAAAACATCATGGAGGAGCTCCTCCATGGGAAGCCGGAAACGCCGGAGAAAAGGAGTCGTGACCTCGCGATATCTGGAGCGGATGGACGGCTTTCCGTCATTTTGAAAGCAGCCTCTGAAGCACTCCGCAAGAAGGACGCACTTTTGTTTGCGAAGCAGGGGATAAGACGCTACTGGATAGTAGGATCCGCAGAAGAGGTGGCGGTCCGCATAAAGCAGAGAGAACTACACGCGTTTGAAGGCCCTCTCTCCCAGCACGCGTGCTGGATTTCATTAATATGTACAGCGAGCTGTTGCACCCCGAGCCCAAGGCGGGCGTGCTTAAAGCTATCCGAGAGGCTTTGGCTTTCGAACCCAACCTCGGATTCATTCTTGAGGAAGCTGAAGAATACCTGGCATTTGTCATAGACAACGCATACGTCTGCCAGGGAGGCGGTGAAGGGTATCCCTATGGGAGGCATATCATCCAGCGATCTCGCCAACTTGTTCTGCTATTCTGTAGAAGCAGAATACGTCGATGGTTTGCTGGCGCAGAACAAAACAGAGGAAGCGCGAGCCCTGGCGTGGAACACGAGGTACATCGACGATTTCCTCTGCTGGAAATCCCCTCCTCGGCCTACTGCCTTATACAAGATGCTCTGCCGCGACCACGAGGGCGGTAGACGACGTCGAGTATGTTGGTCTCCGTATCCGTGTCGAACGACCGGAGTGCAATCGTCACGCATGGGTACGCCTCACTGTCAACGAAAAAGTGCGCACCTGGAACTCCAAGCCAACGCGCTTCGTCCACCGACGTTCGGCTATTCCACGCGCGCAAGGGACCTCGATCCTCAAAAGCATGACGATCAGGGCCCTAGCGCTTTGCAACAACTTCCCCGACACGTAAGGGAAGTGTGCCTAGTCGTATGTATACGACCTTCTCGACCGCGGCTTCGGATTTGGCAATCTGCGCGCAATCTTTGCCCGAACTCTCCAGGAACGCCTTCCCAACCTTCGAACAACGCAGCGCGACCTCCTCTTCGAGCTCACCAGGCAAACCCGCATATCAAGAGGTAGCATACGTGGGACGTTTTAAGCCATCGACACCTGCACCCGAACCGGCCGCAACCTCACCAGCCCCTGTTCCATCAGCACCCACCTCCGCACTAGCTGCAGAAACTTTAACATATGGACAATTGCAATGTGTCGCCGAGCAGCGCCTGCAGGCATTCGGCCTTTCCCTAGTAGGGTTTACGCATACCAGGGGATGGCAATTGCCAATTTGCAGCAATTGGCAAGGCGGTAGGGAAGAACGACCTTGTTCGGGCGGACGTCCTTGAATTCGCCGAACGCAATCCTGTTTTCTTCACCAACGAAGTCCTCCCCCACCGCACCTGGACCCAATGGAAGAGGAGTTTGAGTTCGGTCGGAACTTCCGAAGGGTGGGGTGACCTCACGTCACTCCAGGTCGCTAACGTAGTCTACCAGCGGCCGATAGCTCTCTTCATCCTCACCCGGACCGGCAGCCCTACGTACTTGCGGATCGGAAGTGATCAACAAGACGAATCAGCAATTATGCTCGCTCTCAACGGCGAGACGCATTACGACTACGTCCCTGGGGTTTTTCGAGCAAGCTACGCGGAGCAGTGGTGCCAAGGGCTCGGTAGCCCGGCTGATAGCCCAGCGCGAGACGAAGGTGACCACCTGGAGGTACGAGCCTCACCGGAACCTCAGCGCCAGCACAGCGACCTCACCGACTCGTCTTCAACCGCATCCGCAACCACAACCACGACCAATCATACCACATCGACAGCCGAACAAGGAGCTTCTTCATCTCAACCAGACCACTCGTCGACTGTTCGCGCCCCTTCAAATGACCGAGCAAGATCCGCAAGTCGGGAAACATATCGATGTATCCACTGCGGAACAGCGGTCACCAAAGCTGGTTCACCATTCGTGGGAGAAATAGGTCTCAGAATTCACATGAGGCAATGCTCCCACAATCCAAACCTGAAACGGTAACATCCCCAGTTTCAGTGGAGTGCCCGTTCCCGGCGAGCTACGAGGGAACGAACCTGTAAGAGTGCCAACGCTACTTCTTTCTATAACGTACGTATAAAAGGGTCACGGGATAAGCCGGCAGCCGCTGGTTAGCGGCTTATCACGTGGGCGGCCCTGAGATTACCCCCTCAGGTGACACCACTTCTTATCTTTAGCATACTTCAACCTTCTTGATTTTTGGTGATTCGGATTGATTTTTGGGGATTCAAAAAGTTGACCCATGACAATTTGTGATTCTCCCCGTCGACCCGATGACCATGACCACCCCATCAAACTCTGACATTAGGGGTGTTACGAAGAAAAGGGTTTGAGGTTAGGGGAGGCACAAAATCGTGAAATCAGGTGACATCTTCAGATTCGGTTGGGCAGGATGTTGGTGTCTACCCGAGGCCTTCTCTCCTGTTATCTCTCCCAAGGAGCTCAACCGAGCTAACCGATTTCGCATTATTCCCTCTAGCCAACGAGCGCCGGGTGAGTAGAGACTTTTCGATATATTGAAGGGATGGGCGGTCGAACCACTTATCGGCACGTTCAAGAAAACAGGTTCGGCGCGGTCGGAGAGCAAAGACACCCGACATCACAAAACGGAGCTCAGTAGTCGACCTGTCATCGATTCAAGCGAACTACAACGAGTTGCGAAAGATTGATGAGGCGCGCCGACAAGAGGCAGTTGCCAGGATGAAGCGCGCCAAGTCATACATAAAGCAGAGAGAATGGCACTGGTGTCCCGGAAGTTCGAGACCGAAGTCTGTCTCTGAGTCATTTCCAAAGCCCCCGGCGGTGGAAGAGCGCCATGGCAGGGAGGTGCCTTCCAAGGTGTTCAATTGGCAAGTCGAGCAGAAATTGCGTATGCAGCGCGAGAAGGAACGAGAGCTCCGGGAACGGGCCGCTGCCGATGAGGAGCTGCAGCGCCGTGAGTCTCGGCTCAAGACCCGGTCTCCTACTGTAAGCGTCGGGGGCCGCACGCGGTCGGGCAGCTACACACCGATTGTAAGAAGCAACACGAGCAAATCTCGCAATGGGTTAGGCAGTCCTGCGGTTTCCAGCCGCACTCCGTCACCTGAGCAGCGACACATTTACCGGACGAGCACTGGTGGAGGAAGCACACCTCGAAGGAGTCATACGAAGCCAGATTCCTTCCCGGCTACGCCCACTCGAACGCACATGAGAGAATCTCGCAGTCCTGACAACTACATACATCGCGCGGCGGCAGAAAGCTCGCCGTTCTCAGCGGCCGAGCTCGCTCCAATTGATTCGTCACAACCGGCAGACGTGCAACAGCTCATGGAGGAAAATCGAGCTCTAAAGCTGTACATTATGCAAAGGGCCACCAGCGAGTACCGAAAAACCTCGGTTCCCCAGCGACCCGTGTCACCCAGCATTAACAGCATCTCCCCTTCTCCACGATCGACCACTGTGTCGCCACGCCGCGAACCGCTTCTCCCGTCGCCCATGCAGCTTCTCGAATACATGTGGGTTCCTCGGAGACAGGTAGAAGACTGGTGCTTGAGGTATGCTTTTGTTTCGAAAAAGAATTGTCTCGTACTTTATTATGTAGTGTCATAAAGGGAATGAGCGATGTCCCGGAGGTTTATGAAATCAGAACCGCCGGTTGTGCCAAAGTTGTATCTGATGGAAGGTACGTGAGGGATCTGATGAGCGATCACTCGGACACCTTAAGTCAGCTCTCGGTTCATCCCGCGTCGCCAGTCCTGCTTACCAGAAGTGGCCCACTTAGAACCAGGATTCTACGTCAGGGTTCAATGAAGTAACCCCGAGCTCACGCCCATTTAAAGTTTGAGAATAGGTCGAGGAAGCGATTTCCCCAATGCCTCCAATCATTCGCTTTACCTGGCGTAACTCCTGTTTTGGTTCTAGCTATCCTGAGGGAAACTTCGGAGTGAACCAGCTACTAGATGGTTCGATGGGTCTTTCGCCCCTATACCCAGCTTTGACGAGCGATTTGCACGTCAACACCGCAACGGACCTCCACCAGGGTTTCCCCCGGCTTCGTCCTATCCAGGCATAGTTCACCATCTTTCGGGTCCCAACAAGTGTACTTAACCTCAAATCCCTTTCCAGTAAATCAAAAAGCTTACTCTATCAGTATAATTCGTTGTCATTTACCCCCCCCCCTGAGGCCTATACACGGCGGACTCCCCCGCCGGATAGGGGAGTGTTTGTGCGGTCGTTTGTGCGGTCGGGGTCACTCCCGCATTGCGGGAGTGGCACTTGACCACTATGCCTAGGGCAATGCTATCAGCGTACGGCCGTACGTACGCGTACACCGATTTTTTTGTAGGAAAATAAAGCTTGTTTCTTTGAAGACTAATAGCATAGTTTTTTTTTTCTCTTTCAGAAGAAGAGGACAAATTTTCGGGGAAAAAAAAGACGTTTTTTTATGTAAAATTTGCCGTCTGTTTTCTAGACCAAGCTTGTGCATGCGGACTACGGTAGGGACACCGCGCGCAGTTCGAGGGCATTGTGACCAGTCGCTGTATCCACGCACCTGCAGAAGACCAAAACCTGCCAGGCACCTTGCTTATTATGAAAGACTAGCATGCCAAAGAGACCAAGATGCGACTCTTCTTAAGAGACGTCCACTGCAAATGAGGTAGAAGAAGCAGAAGAGGACGAAGAGAGCGACTTCGAATCCGAACCTACGACGTGCCAAGTGACAAGAAGACGAAGACAAGCCTGTCGCCGACATGTCTGCAAACGCTCAGGCGTATTACAAGTATTGACATGGAAGAAAGAAGCGTGCGGGAAAGGAGGCTCTGGAGCAGGTTGCGCGAGAGGTTGGGTTTCTGACAAACCATATATATATGAGTCGATGCCAAAAGGGGGGGGGGGGGGGGGGGGGGTTTGGGCGGAAAAATCCCCGCATAGTTCACCAGGGTCTGACGGGTACTGAGGCCCCATACCCTACCTAAAACATCATTCTGCGTTCAAATACGCCCTCAGAAGCCTCCGGAGAGCCTTCTATGAGGTCCCAAATGCGATTTTGTGGGTTTTTAGGGGGTCCCCCCGTCTGCTGGCCGTAAACCGCCATAGAAGACACATATGCAACCTGATGCTGGGTCGCTCCTCGGAGCAAAATCTCGGCCTAAACACACGTTTTCGGCGTTCTCTATCATTCTCCAGGTGCATTCGACCCTCGGACTTCATAAATTATCTCGCTTACAGGTGTTCCGGGGTGTGCAAAAACAAGGCGAATGGACCCTACAGACCGTACCACGCCCTGCCTGTCTAAACAGGCTTTGGGGTCGAATTGCGCCGCCTTGGCGCCATGTGCACCGTTTTGGTCTCGTTTGTGCTGCTTTGGGATCCACTAAGAACTCTGGTCTGATTTGCGGGACGCTTTGCTCGGTTTTGGTGCCCACTTTCACCGTTCAAAGTGCATCCAGTGGTGAAGACTTTGCGCCGAAGCTGGAGAGGAAGCGACCCAGTAGGCGCCACTTCACCGTGAGCGGGTCTCGGAACAGGACTCAAACTGTGGCCCAGGTGATACTGCCGACCATGGCGGGTGTGTGCGCCACACAGTTTGTCTGACCAAGCTCACTGCACAGGAGCTTGCCACACATCCCTCGGGTCATGTGCCGCCTGTGCAAAGACATCCAGCGAGAAGCACTTTGCAGCCATGGGTGAGAAAGATGCCAGAAGGGAAGACATTGCCAGGAAAGCTCTGAAAGCCTGCCCTGAAAGCGGTGAAGCCTGCTTCAAAATCATGAAGTGAACGCGTCGTAGTCAACCGCTTGAGAACGGCTGATGATCGCCTGTTACTTAACGCTTGTCCTACTTCGTTCACCAAGCCTTGCAGAATCACCAGAATAGCATAACATGATGCAGGTAGAAGCCTGAACAGGCCTTAGAACAGTGAAAGTGGGCGCCAAAACCGAGGAAAGCGTCCCGCAAATCAGACCAGAGTTCTTAATGGACCCCAAAGCAGCACAAACGAAGCCCGAAACGGTGGATGTGGCGCCAAAGCCGGTGCAGGTTGACCCCAAAGCCTGTATAGACAGGCAGGGCGTAGTTCGGTCTGTCCCCAATGCAGGGGGCCATTCTCCTTATCTTTGCACGTCCCGGAACACCTGTGAGTGAAAGAAACCACGAAGCCCGAGGGTCGAATGCACCTGGAGAATGATAGAGAACGCCGAAAACGTGTGTTTGGGCTGGGATCTTGCTCAGAGAAGCGACCCAGCATCAGGTTGCATATGTGTCTACTATGGTGGTTTACGGCCAGCAGGCGGGGGGACCCCCTAAAAACCCACAAAATCGCATTTAAGACATCATAGAAGGCTCTCCGGAGGCTTCTGAGGGCGTATTTGAACGCAGAATGATGTTTTAGGAAGGGTATGGGGCCTCAGTACCCGTCAGACCCTGGTGAACTATGCGGGGATTTTTCCGCCCAAACCCCCCCCCCCGCGACCCTTTTCCCTTTCCCCTATTTTATTTTACACTTTCTTCGACGAAGACTTGATGCTAGCATCAAACATGCATGCGAGGCAGTACTCTGCCTAAACATTAAACTAAGTTTTCCCCCCCCTTTTGGCATCGTACCATATATAATAATGGTACGATGCCAAAAGGGGGGGGGGGGGTTGGGCAGATGTTTTCTGGCACAGTAAGATACTGGACAAGTGGGGTATAGGACCTACGGCCCCCCAAAAACCATGTTTGCGAGCCGATTTCGAGCTCAAATGCTCTCGGCGAGCCTTCTTTTGAGCACAAAGCGCGGTTTTTCTGGATTTCGAGGCCCCAGGTAGGGTAACGCCTGTACAATGACTTTGATACAGCACCCACCCACAAAAGGAACTGAACAAAATCTTAAAATGCGCGACTCGGGAATGCGTTTTGTCGAAACATCGGTTGAAGAATTCGCGAGGCAAGACGCGTATACGAAGTACGATAAGTCATCGGGCACCATGAAGAGACGCTTCAAAGTGACGAGAGCCTTTCTGGAGAAGGTCGCAGGAGCTGACCCGATCGGGTTCGTTGTATCTCTGTGTACAGAGACTGAGAAGGCCCGAATCTGGCGTGAGTTATCCGGTTCATTTCCTGAAACGTTCAACAGCATCACGCACGAGCTGACACGGCGCAAGATCGTGCAGGGTTTGGGATGGGTGAGGCAGCGGTACGCGGTAGTGGGCATGAAAGTTGGGGACAAGCTGTGGGCCAACAGACAGAACGGGGAAGAGGTGGCAAGAGGCGGCGACCAACAAAGGTGACCCCGGAAATGAGGCAGCAGGCATTCGACGATCACGAGCAGGCATCGACACCAACGTCACGTGTCATCAAAAAGCTTTGCACCGCAGACGAGACGGTTGTCGCACAGAACGTTCTCGTACCCTTCCAGCTGGTGTACGAAGAAAGCGACCTGAATCAAAAGGTGTCGTACACCACGTACCGCCGGCTACGTGGAGCCCAGTTCCAGCACCTTTCTCGACGGACCGATGTGTGTGACACCTGTGCAGAAGGGAACATGATTAACAATCGCCTTCGTGAGTACATTGCCAGTAACAAGAAGTGGCTCACTTCGCAGTACTGGCGATCAGACGCGAGCCCCTTTTTTCTGTTCGGCGCTTTGGACGAACCTACTATTCCCCCCCAAGTCAAGAGCAGTTTAGCAGTTATGTTGCACCAGCTCATGGAAGTCCAGCTTCATCAGGAATCTGCGGCACGACAGAGGGCAGCTTACAATGCTCACCTCAAGAACCCACCACCCGGCTGTGTCGTGGTGACATTCGACTTTAAGCAGAAGGGAAAGTTGCCGATGCTGCCAGAAGAGCCTGGTCAGCTTTTTTACAACCAGGGGGCCTTCTCTCTCCTTGGGTTTGGCTTGCATTGGACAACTGGTGATTCGACCAAACGCCAGCACATTGACATACTGATGCGCACGCACAATCAGTGCTCGTTTGCCGCAGTGCGTGCTCTGGAGCGGGCAAAGGAATTCTTTCCGGAAGACAAAAAGTGTGTTTACTGGTGTGATTCTGGTAGGCATTTCCGAAGCCTCCTCTTCATCAGTCGCCTTCTCGAAGAAAAATCGACGGCTTCGATAAACTTCTTTGAGGGCGGGCACGGCAAGAACGACCGTGACCAGCACTTCGGCTCTGTTAGCCGGGCACTCGACATGGCATCCCGCAAGAACGCCGTGCAAACGTTGAACGATGTCAAAGGAGTGATAGAAAGGATTGCTTGCACAGCGGCAGTTCAAGTTCGTATCCGTTCACAAACCGCCACTTTCAACGTCAGAAAGATAGGGAACGTCATGGTCATCGGGTCATATGAGAAAGACAGCCTTGGCAATGTGACAGTTCATGACTTCAGTGGTGAACCGGGGTGCAAACTTCGAGCGAAAACCCGCCCTGTGGCCTTCACGTTCACGCCAAAGGTCTCGGACAAGCTGCCGCTGTGCAACTCAGATAGTGAGTGTGACGTACTGAGTAGCAGGAGTGAGTGCTCGTCATCTAGCTCAAGCGAAGGTCTGAAAGGAAGGCTCCATAAAAAGCGGCTCAAGAAGAAACAGGTTTTCGACGAGCTGGCTGCGAAAGACCAAAAAGAGGCTAAGAGAGCAAGAACCACTGGCAGGAAACCTGTAGCAAAGTCAGCAAGTCGCGGCACGAAGCGGTAGCCAACTCGATGGTATTCCGCTGCTCTTTTCCTTCCTTCATCAGAATCAATCAAGGGACATCGAAAACCAGAAAAACAGCGTTTTGTGTTTAAAAGAAGGCTCGCCGAGAGCATTTGAGCTCGAAATCGGCTCGCAAACATGGTTTTTGGGGGGGTGTGGGTCCTATACCCCACTTGCCCAGTATCTTACTATGCCAGAAAACATCTGCCCAAACCCCCCCCCCCCCCTTTTAACTGATTGCTCAGACACGGTTGTAGGGGCCTTCTCCCCGTGACGGATTCGCCTGTGCTCTAGTAGCACGGGTGGTCCTGGCTGTGACGAGCTACGAACAGCCGCCTGACAAACCAGACTCACACCGCAGTCCTGTCTGCAGACACTCAGGTTCCACGCTGATGATGGTCCGCCTTATGTGTCCGTGGCTTAAAGGACCGTAACACGGCGCGGACGGGACCAGTGCGGTGTTGAGCACATACCCATTCCAAGCACGTTCTTGCAAACCCCCCCCTTTGGCATCGTACCATATATATATATATTATATATATGGTTTGTCAGATGGTACGATGCCAAACCCCCCCCCCCCCTTTGCACTAGTAAAACTTTTTTTGATGTCACCCCATACTGGCCCCGAACCCCCACCTGTGTGGCCCAAAACGGTTCCCAAACGGTTTTTGGCGGGCTGAGTCGAGGTAAAGGGGTCTCTGAAGGCCCACGAATAGGCCCAGGTGGGCCCAGGTAGGCCCAGGTAGAGCGCGAGGGGGAGAGTCCCCAAAATGGGGTCATTTTCGGGCCTCGCCACTACTCAAGCTAGTCAAACACTTTCTGGCCTCCAGCGGGAAACCCAGACTTCAAAACGACAAGATCGGCTGTGTTCCGCCGTAGATAGCCACCAGCGGGTCCTCTTGAAGCCGAAGAATGCTCTCGGGGGTCACAGTTAGCCCCATGTGCGCAGCGCCAGCAGTGGGCAGGCACACGCTTAGAATGTGCGGTGTGCAAGTGCGCCCTGCCTAGAATCCGGCTTCACCCGCTTTTGAGAACACAGTGCTTACCAGGAAAACGCAGAATATAAGGTGGAAAAATGCAAAAGAACCAAGAGGTGGAGATGGCGACTTCACTTTTTCTGACGCTTGCTTGGAGGGGCTGCATCTGAACTCCGTTCACTGGACTTGGATGTCTTTGGACGCGGTTTGGCCTGGGCTTTTGCTGATGGCTTCTCCTTGGGTGGATGTTTTCCCCGGGCCCTGTTTTTTATTTCCTGGTCTGCCATCTTGGCAAACATCTCTTTCTTCTTTGTCCTCTTTTTCTGCATCTTCTCGGCCACGGTCTCCTGTTCATCACTGGAAGCACTTGAGCCAATGTCGTCTGAACACCTTGAGCAGTCAGTATCTGACTCGCCCAGTGGCAGTTTGTCCGAAACCTTGGCAACAAACTTGAACTTTATGACGTGGACTCGCTTTTTGAGCAGAAAGCCATTGTCGCCAGAGTGCTCGTGTACCGATAAGGCACCTGTCAGGGGGTCTCGCTCGAAAGAAGAAATCATCATGAGGTTCGGTATGTCGAGCACCTCAAATTCAGCAACCTGGCTGCGAAGGCAAAGCTTGGGCGCCGTTGTGTTTCGGATCTGTTCGATGGCTTTTTTAACTTGCCCGAGGTTCAGAATGTCTGTGGACTTGGACACCATCTCCAGTTTCCTGCTGATGGCTCCGAAGTGCTGGTCCCGGTCATTCTTTCCGTGCCCTCCAACAAAAAAGTTGATGGACTGTGTGTCAGGATCTAGCAGGAGACGACTAACAGAAAGCACCGATCGGAAGTGCCGACCAGAGTCCATCCAAAAGATGACCTTGCGGTCCTGCGGGAGGCGGTTCTTGACCAATTCGTAAGCACGCACGAATACCATGGAGTCCTGATTATGCGTGCGAAGAAGCACATCCACATGGTGCCGCCTGACAACTACATCTTCGGTCCAGTGTAGGCCGAAACCGAGCAGTGAGAAGGCACCCTGGCTGTAAAAGAGCTTTCCGGGCTCCTGCTTCAACATGGGCAGCCTTCCCTTCTGCTTGAAGTCGACAGTGACTACCACAGTCCCGGCGGGTGGTGATGTGTAGTGCGCTCTGTAGGCGCTCCGTTGTCGTTCTGCACTGGTCGTGTGGTGTTGGACCTCCATGAGCTGGTGCAAGAAGCCGCTCATGCACTTTCTTACCCGTTCCGGGATCATCTTCTCATACAGGCAAGCGGTGAGGAACATCGGGTTGTTGGCGTTGTACCAATGCGCTGAGGTCAGGTGCTGGCGGTTCGCGTCAATGTATCGCCGCATCTGAGATTTGACGGTCTCCCCCGCATCGCAGATGTCACACACGTCAGTTCGTCGGGACAGATGCTGAAACTTCGGATTCCGCATGCGCCGGTACGTAGTGTACGACACCTCATCCTGCAGGTCGCTCTCGTCGTACACAAGACGGTACGGTACCAAGAGGTTGTGTGCCGTGACAGGCTCTTCTTCTTCTTCTTTTGAAAGCCTCTTCAGTACCCTTGATGTTGGCGTGGAGAATTGGTCATGCTCCTGAGATACCTTTTCACGCATCTCTGGTGTGACAACTGTGGGCCTCCCGCCAACGCCAATCTCGGCAGCCTTTCCCCGGTTCTTCCAGAGATTGTCACCCACGACCATTCCAACAGCCCTGTACCGGGCACGTGCCCAGTCCAAACCGCTCACGATGCGTCGCCGGCTCGCCTCGTCGTCAAGGCTGTTGAAGGCTTCTGAAAGCCTACCAGAAAGGCGCTTCCAGATGTCAACCTTCTCCTCCTCTGTCATTAGGGCGAGAAAGAAACCGATCAGGTCGTCACCAGAGACCTTTTCACAAAAGGTCCTGCTGGCTACGAGTCGTCTCTGCATGGACTGACCACGTCTTGTTTCCTCATGAAACGGCGATAACTTCTGCATTGCTCGCACCGATGACTCCACGAACTCCAGACCCGTGATCTTTGGCATTTTCCCCTCTCTTAGTTTCCGTTTTCCTGGGTCAACCTGTATTCTTAATTAGTACTGCTGGTAAAGGCAGGGTGCACCTGCTGCACCCACTCTATTTACAATGTGTGCCTGCCCACTGCAGGCGCTGCAGGCGGGGTGGCCAAGTAGGGCTATCTGTGACCCCTGAGAACACTCTTCGGCTTCAAGAGGACCCGCTGGTGGCTATCTACAGCGGAACACAGCCGATCTTGTCGTTGTGTAGTCTGGGTTTCCCGCTGGAGGCCAGAAGGTGTTTGACTAGCTTGAGTAGTGGCGAGGCTTTGAAAATGACCCCATTTTGGGGGCACACCCCCTCGCACTGAGAGCCCGCTCCGGGGCCCACCTGGGCCCACCTGGGCCCATTCGTGGGCCTTCAGAGACCCCTTTACCTCGACTCAGCCCGTCAAAAACCGTTTGGGACCCGTTTTGGGCCACACAGATGGGGGTTCGGGGCCAGTATGGAGTGACGTCAAAAAATATTTTATTAGTGCAAAGGGGGGGGGGGGTTTTGGCATCGTCTCAGATAGATAGGCTGGTGACCGTTTGATTCGGCATGAAATCAAGCAGCACAGGATCAGTGGCTTTCTCGTAGTTCCAGAAACGAAAAGAAAAAGAAGAAGCTAGAACAGAGCCTGGATCACCAAGGAAAAGGTGATCCGGGCTCTGTTCCAGCTTTCGCAGGCTCCTCGCCTACCGACGCGGTAGACAGCAATCCGGGGCGGACCGGCCAAGCTGTACCCAGCATATCTGCACCGGACGCCATTGCAACGAAGCGCTTCCAGTAGCCGTCTCGACTGAGGAATGGGAAGAGTACGAACATTTGCCTTCGCTGCGACAGTTTTTTCAGCGTTGCAAAAGAGGCGGCCCAACACATGCCGAACAGCACCGTTCGAACACACAGGGCCGCCAAGAATTCATTGGTGTTTCGGGGCTTCCCCACGTTGTTCACGACGAAGACGCTGACTGTGACAAACTCAACGTCATAATCAACACGTTCGACGCAATGAAATTCAGCTCGTTCATCCTAAAACCATCGGCGCACAAATAGTGTAAGTTTTGCTGCTCACTTTTTACCTCGATTTATCATTTTATGAGCTTTCTTTCACATATATGCAGTCACCAAAATATAGGCTGTATTTTACAAAAGAAAGAAAAAGTCTTTCTATTTTCGAAAGTGAAAAGAAGAAGATTTTTTCCGGCCGCTCAATTTTACATATCTTGAAGAATCTTTCGTAACTATGTAATAATAATCCGAACGACAGGTTTGCCGCTCCCAATCCGTCCAGAGAAACAAAGTAGCTTGCTTCCCCTCCCTCCCTTCCCACTTGCTTCATTTTTCGAGACTGGAGGTCCTATGAACATGCAATGTGAATAGCCTCTATTCGAGCCACCAACCCGGCTTTTCTTGCAACAATTATGAAATCGTATTGTTTTTGGACTGGATAATAGTTCAGAGCAAGCTTTTTTCCCTTCTGGCAAAATGCACAGACAGGGGTGGCAGAGTGAGCGGGCGCCGGCCTTCAGGCCGGTCGGCCCGGGTTCGAACCCCGCCCTTCACACTTTTCCGGTCGAAGATTGTTTTCGAGGTTTGTTGGGTTTCGGGGTCTATTGCAAGACTAGTGCGCCCGAAATTTGCGTTTTTTGCGGAGTTTCTCATTATCTCGCGGTATTTGGGCACCACGGGAAACGGAGTCGGGGGGCTCCCCCCCCGGGTACTGGCGCTAAAACTTGCTACCACACCGTGGCACACGCCGAACTCAGCGTCACCAGAACCCGAATTGCTTCGCCCACTTTGCTTTGCTTCACCCTTGGGGTCTCCCCCCCGGGTACTGGCACCGAACTTGCCATCACAGGCTAAACTTGCTACCACACGCCGAACTCAGCTCCGCCCGAGTCAGCATCACCAGAACCCGAATTTTGCTTTGCTTCACCAGATCTTAGCTTCACCCGGTTTGGTTCACTGGAACTTTGCTTCGCCCGAACTCAGCTGCGCCCGAACTTTGCTTCGCCTGAACTTTGGTTCACCAGAAATTTGCATCACCCAAACTTAGCATCGCCCGAACTTAGCTTCGCCCGAACTGTACTGTTTCCCGAACTTTAACTGCTGCCTCCAGTCTCGCCCCGGCCTTTAGCCGAGCGCTCGTACTTCTTCGGAGTTCCCGTGGCACCACTTCATGTGGTCAGCAGCAAGATTAGCAGCTTTCTGGCTTCACCTTCTACTCCAACCATACGGCGCGCGGCAAGCAGAGCAGGAGCGGTGGACGAGAGTGACAGCATAGGAGTGAGGATTTTATTATGGCGTACGTGTACGCGTACGCACGTATACGTTACGCGTACGCCCCCTGCCGCCCCCGCCTTTTTCAGAGAGTGAGTTCGCTTGAGAGCCTGGGAGATTGTTGTTGCCCACGCCTCTGGGCTGCTGGACGTCGCCGCGGCTGCCCTTCGCGGGCTGTCCGTTGCCGCGTGTCGGGCGAAGCCCGCGGGCGTCGACCTCCTCTTGCCGAAGACCGGTCTGCGCACGCAGTAGTGGGGCCGCGTTTCGGTCAAGGCCGAGGGATGATGACTGGCTCGTCGGCAACACCGAATCGCCGGCCGGCGTCGGTGAGCCGACGCGCGAACCGTCGGTGCTGGCTTGAGGATGCGAACCGGAACCGGGGGTAAAGGACACTGTCCTGGGGCACCTGCAGGGTTACTTTATGATCGCCACCTCAAACCAGGGAGATTACCTGTGGGGACCGGACTGTGTGAAGCTAGGGGTATAAAGGTGGATGCAGCATTGCTGGGCCATGGCAAGACCGTGAATCCTGCTGCTACTTCTGCCTGCTCAGCACTCTTGCTTTTCCTTTTGCATCAGAACAGCGGCGGTGGAAATCCTGTGAAAGAGACCCCATTTCACAGGCAGTTCTGTAGCCGTCCCAGGGGGGGTAAAAGACACTGTTCAATAATCCCAAAAAAGGGGTAAATTTCAGGGAGGGGGGGTAATGTCTAGGGGGGTAAATCACAACGAATGAAAGTAATCTAAAAACAACAACCACACAGGTTCACGGGCAACGAGTTTCATAACAAAGTCCTCAATGTCTCTGTTCGCTTCCTGAACGCGACAAACGAATATCAAGCAGGCATCGTCACTGATACGATCAGCACGAAGGAGCTCATTATTGACACAGGCCTTCACATTGAAGCAGTCACAATCAACAATCTCAGCAACGCATGCTTCACGCAAGGAGAAACTCACCCCCACCTCCTCCTTCGTGTCACACAGAACCGCGAGGCCTATACACAACCGCCGACAAATGTCTTCGCTCACTATCCTGCACCGGCGGAGCACTTGTAGCCAAGTCGCAGTTGTTTAAAGTTCACACTGGGTTCATCCACTTCGTTTGCGGACTGGATACAACAAAACTATCCGACCCTGTGATTTGCGGCTTGTTTTCGGGATACCGTGTTGCCATCAACGAGCAAGTCAAACAGCAAAGTGAAACTAAATTTTCTCTGGGTGTCCCCCAGGGTTGTCATAGCTGGTCACAAGCGACCTGCCCCACGAACCTTCATACAGATGACTGATGGTGCCCAAGAAATGATCTTGCAAAAGTGCGGAGCAGTAATTGTGATCAAGTTCTTACTTCAGTTGGTCCTCATCTACCAGGGCCTCCATCGTGGGTCCGTGCTATTTGCCAGAAATTAGAAGTCTTCTTCGGGATTCTACTACCTTCGTTCTTATTATAAGGTTGCTTCTGCACCAGTATCCTTTGCAGAGAAGAGCCGCAAAATGTATGACAGCGGTCTTCAGCAGCCGCGACGGTGTGGCATATGGTATCGCCGAAAGAAACTGGAATCAACGATCTCCCTTTCCTTCATGTAGCTTTGGTTTCGTTGCTTTCTGCATGCAACAACGAAAGTACCAAAGTGCCTGAGCTTCGCGAAAAGAAAAAAAAGGCAAACAACATCGCACTCTTTTCAATGTGTGGACGGCTCCATCACTGATTATCTTCCTGTACCTTGTAAAGTCTTTTGGCTGCGGAAGCACCCAAAACATAAAACCGTCAAAGTGTCAGTACCCTGTACAATTTAAGCTGAAGAAAGCACACCCACAGCATAGCCAACCGTAAAAAAAAGCCGATCCCTCATTATTTTGGAGGCGGCTATGACTTCCCTTCTTTGTCTTGTGGAGAATGTGTTGCTGATAGCTTAGTGAAGAGGCTTTCCCAAAGAACACTTTTGTTTCAGTTCGAAAGTCACAGATGCTGTTCGTCGTGTTGTTGATGTCTTTCGGTGCTCTGCCTTACTTCAGCGTTTCAGCTACTCCCTCAAAGAAGGATTTCGAATTTGGCCTGATTTGTGATACAGCGCAATGGAATTGCTCAGAGAGGAAAGGCAGGCAGCGCAATGGAATTGCTCGGAGAGGAAAGGCAGGTTTCGGACACTCTTCTGCCCCTTCTTGTGGACAACATCGTGATTGGAAGACCTTTAATTTTTGAGACAAAACCATATCGGAAGCACTTAAGTGGGGAAAATATTCATCGGAACGTTACCGATAAATATTTTCTTGTTTCCGATAAATATTTTTTGATTCCGATAAATATTTTGTTTTGTTTCTTCTTGTTGTATTATCTTATCACCCATTAATGGCGAAAATTTTCACTCTCGAACCCAATTTTTTGGCACTCGACCCTCCGGGTCTCGTGCCAAAAAATTGGGTTCTCGAGTGAAAATTTTCGCCATTATTAACAGGTAATAAATAGCTATTTTGTTTCCGATAAATATTTTTTACTGCCGGGCAACTTACTTTTCTGCATCACCGTGAGCTACTTTTCTACACTCGAAGCTTACTTTTCTTACACTCCAAGCTACTTTTCTTACACTCCAAGCTACTTTTCTTACACTCCAAGCTACTTTTCTTGCACTCCAAGCAAGACTGGTTTCCAGTGGCTTGTCATACTGCCATCTGAAGGGAAAAGGGGGGGACAATCCACAAAGATTTTACGTCAACGAGAGCATTTTTTGCCAGACTATGTGAGCTGCGACGAGATACAAAGAAGAAGTGATCAGAGTGATAATGGGGCCAGGAGGTTGCTACTCGGAATCGGAAAGCGCCTCTGCAACATCAACCTGGCGAGCAGGTGTGCCAAAGTTGAGAGTCGAACCTGCACCGACTGTGATGTTGTACACAACAGAAGCATTCCCAGGTACAGCGTTGGCTGGTCCAACAGGCGGAACAGGCGGACAACTTGAGGTCTGGACATCACCTAGTAATGTGCCTGCAATCTGGGTTGCTGCCTTGGAAGTGGCATCAATGTATTCTTGCGCGGTCTTAGAAGACTGCCAACCAAAGAAGGATTGCAACTCCGGAAGAGACCTACCACCCTCACTTAAGTGGCAGGCAGCAGAACGGCGCAGCGAGTGGCCACTAAATCCGGCATCGCCTAACCCAAGACGTTCTGCCAATTTTCGTGGTACTTCACGCATGAGATTGATACCCATGGGGCACTTCTTGTAGCCAACACTTGTGTTCTTCTTGTTCGTGGACCACGGGCAAGACGAGCTTCGTCTGCGACATCTTTCTTAGCCTTTGGCATGATGAGAACCTGGGTGTAGCTCACTTGTGATGCAGAAAAGTAAGTTGCCCCTGGCAGTAAAGCTATCTTCTTACCTTGTTTTCTTGCACTCGGGTTTCCCAGATTGCCACTCGAGCCCTACGGGCTCTCGTGGCAATCTGGAAAACCCTCGTGCAAGAAAACAACTTTTCTCTCGGTGAATAAATAGCTATTTGTTTCCGATAAATATTGTTTTGTTTCCGATAAATATTTTTGATACGGGTTCCTGGGGACTAGTCCCCAGTGCGAAATGTGCCCAAGGGGAGTCCCATTGGGCAAGCAATTTCATTGGATTTTGCGAGGACCCTAAGTAATCCGGAGCCAGTGTGATAGACCTCTGTGATGTGGGCCGCTTCACTGCTCGTCTGCATGTGGACTGCTCTGTACCTGTGCCTTCCCCGCGCTTGCAGCTTTTCAAGCCGGCCACGCCTGCTTTCCCTTTTCTGTCTTTCGACCTCGGTGATCCCTCGCGGGCGTCCTGCTGTGCCATCTGAATCTCCTCGCCTTCCTTCCTGGTTTGCTTGGCACCCTCTGCTCGCGCAGCTTGCGGCGCGGGTCTCTTCAGAGCCGGTCGTCTTCGTGTGCGCTGTTCTGTCATCGCTTGCCTTTGTTGCCGATTTCTGCAACAAAGGCAGTTTTGGCCCGTGAAATGGGCTAGTCTTTATTGTGTGAGTGCTTTTGTCTCCAGGATTGAAATGAGGCTGACGCGGAAAATCCTACCGTCCGACATGGCACAAGTCAAGGGAAACAAATATTTTACGGGAACTAGTATGCACGGCAGCCCCGATACTACTAAGCCCCGTTGGCATACTTACACTCCATGGCTGCCTCGATGGCACCAAATCCGTAGTCGTGGTTAGACATTTTCAGGTAGGAGGATGTTACCTGGTCAGGACCGCATGCAGTTTTGTCGTATTGGGGCCGCATAGGACCCGGATGAAGTCGTTGCGAATACACACAACAGATCAACGAAGGGTAGAACTGGGGAACATGCAGATCAGACGGAAGTAGAATGTGCAAACTTATCCTTTTCTTGACTTGCCGTTCTGAAAGCTGTTGAGGGGCCCCTACGTAGGTTCTCGCATGATTCGTTCGCCTTTGTAACACTATCCGTTTGTAGTAAGCTTTGCAGTTGTGTTCTTGCAATATCTAGCCGAATGGTGGGTGGCGGATTTCCGCGCTCGTGCGCAAGACGCAGTTTTACTGCAACTGCAGTGTAAGCCGAACCCGGTTCGTGACCTTTGTCGCGGTGAAGTGGTACAAAGTCTTCAGCTTTCAGATCCGGATACTGGTCAATGCAACCAGATAGTTAGATGTCACTTGATGGATACCCGTGTGCTGCATTCGAAAAGGTTTGCGTATCTGGTGTTGAAAATTGAACAGCCTTTGCTGGGGAGGCTTTCGACCCGAAACTAGATAGAAAAACGATCGTATTTGGCTTCGTCGCAGTCGTCCACGGGACGAAGTAGGTGAACCTACTGTCAAAGTGATCAATACTTATCGGAAACAGAAAAATATTTATCGGAAACAAAAAATATTTATCGGAAACAAAAAAAATATTTAGGGTAGGTGGTGTGGTCGGTATAGCCAAGGGGAACTACGGGGGAACTACGGGGAACTGACCTTGGGGTGTCCTTTTTTTTTTGTAGGGAAATTTTTTCAAACGCCACGCACCGGCGCAAAACCCGGAGCTTTGGAGTGACCAAAACGGTTCCTCTTGCTTGGGCCTTTCACAACAGGGCCAAGCCTTTCGAAAAATGGAGCCTGTCGGAGGATAGGGGGCGTCGGGGGTGGTTCGCCGCCGTGGAATGCGCATGAAGGATTGGTTCAAAAAGTAGACTCGACCGCTATCGTAGGACTCGCAAAAGTCGGTTGCAGGAACCTAAGTAAAGCTCGCTACCGGCCTTCAACGTTCGCCAGGAGGACTGAAGGAAAAGCTCATCTTGGACAGCCCACAGGTAAAATTGGTCGGCAGCACGCAATCAAGAGTCCCATGGTGATTTGATGTGGACAGTCATAGACGAAAGGATGTGCTTGCTCAGCAAGCTGAGTCCAACTTGTGTCTGCAAGGGAAGCTGAAGTTACTTCTTGATAAACTGCATGCCCTCACCCGAAGCATGCGATTCAAGGCTAATGTTGTTGTGGGCAAACTGCTCTACGATCTCTGGAACAGAAGGATGCAGAGCCCGAAGAACCCAAGGCTTTCCCGCGTCCGAAATCTCCCTCCCGCCAGCGAAAGAAGCAACCAAGCCAAGAGCCTCTCCTTGCGCGCCATTCCGACACTCCAATCCCTCTTGGGTTTGGGCAAGAAGGTGATCCGCAATCACGTTCAGAGGCCCAGGTGGCGTTTGCTTCAGCTCCTCTACTCTGGGAGAAACCGGAAGCTCTCCGGAGATGGTATCTGCATTCCAACTCGTCCCTTCCCGGAAAGGTCAGTCGACGGCTGTTTGCAAGTGGGTGGAGGTCCTGGGACTGCGAAGGTGTGACTACCCCACACAAGAAGGACTCGCTGTCTCTCTGGTCTGTCCAAAGCTGGAGAGACGCGACGCCGATGAAAGGGACCCGCCTAAGCCGTCAGGCCGGTAAGTGGGCAACCAGCTACCGCGCGGAGCAAGTGGCGATGAAAATTGCGCTGGAATCGCTGGAGCTGAAACTGGGAAAGAGGGAGGTACTCGAAGGAGAGCCTACCAGCAGACACATCTGGGTGCTCAGCGACTCCAGCTCCCTTCTGAACGTGCTGTCCCAAGGTCCGCACAAACAGCAAGAACGGGACAACGTCCGAATCTGGCAGGCGCTCGAGAAACTGGTTGCGAAGGGGTATACACCAGTACTCCAGTTCGTCTACGGCCACTGCGGACTAGCAGGGAACGAAGAGGCGGACGGGCTAGCGAAGCAGGGCGTCTCGCAGACCGGAGAAGAAACGCAGCCGCCGATGACGGTAGGAACCGCGAAGGCCCGGTACCGCGAGCACGCCTGGGAGGCACTACACGCGGCTTCAATGCGGGAATCCCCGTACCAACCGGGCGGGCCGCTGCCGTACACGCAGTTGGTCCGAGGACGGAAGGTCCCAAAAACGGCACACCTGACGAGGCGAGCCGAGCGCGAGATCCGCCAGCTTCGCACGGGACACCACCAACTCCTCAGGAACTGCTACCGGGACGACTGGATGGATCTCGCAGCAGAAGAGAGGCAAGCAACCCGCCCATGCCAGCTTTGCGACGCCACGCCGATCTGCCCCCTAACACACCTTTTCCTGGAATGCAGAATCGGGGGCGACGAGAGAGCGACCATGTGGAGACGGGTCCACAAAGCCATCCCGGACACACCAAGGGAAAAGCCGACACCCAGGGAAAGGCACAAGCTGCTTTGGCCGCTGCTCTTCGAGCTCCCTGAAGCAGCCCTCGCGTACCTTCAGGCCGTGGGGCTTGTGCCGAAGTACGAGGTCTACGAAGACCCACCTGAGCCCGGCACACCGGAACTCGACGGCAACATGGCGGCAGCAGCAACCTATGGCGTCGACAACACCTTTGACCTCGAGGGATCAAGCTCCGAGGATGCCGAAGGATGGGCATAGTTCGGGCCGGGTCGGAAGACTGAGGCGGCAACACACCCGGCACCTCCGTGCAAAGCAACCTCACCCGACCGCCGGTGCAGGCGCAACAGGGCTGCTGAGTGCGAAGCGCGAATCAGTACGCTGACGGCGCAGTCCAACACCAGACGCACACACCCGGCACTACACAGTCACACCCGGCACTACACAGTCCCCACGGCCACCGACCAACCGCCGCAAGGCGGCACCTGCCGCCATAGCCATCTTATCCTCGGCCAAGCACCAGTTTCTCCTGCAACGCAACCTTGTCTTCAGCATGGCCATTCTGACTGTCATTCTGGTTGCCTCTGATAGTTTGGGTTAGAATGCAAATAATCCGTGGCGATAATTTGCATCGCCGGTGTCGCGGTTATCTCTTCGTAGGTGATGTGTCATGGTTTCGCTTCTTTAGCTCGTCTTGATCGTCGCGCTCAAGCGCGCGTTTGGTGCCTCGCTTCTTCTTCGATTGCTCGTCCAGGTTCATCGGTTGCGCGTCGATTTCTGCTTCTTCAAGGCGCTAGGGCGATGACCGTGTTGCCTTCTGTGGGGTCGTCTGCCCGCTCGGCTGCTTCGCTTGCGCTTCGATGCGTCCTTTGCGCCTTTTGATACCGGCTCCGCCGCGGAGTCCGATTGCCGCTTCTTCGCTCGCGTTGGCGCCGTCTTCTCGACCTTCGCTCTCGGTGGCGATGAGGTATCCCGCTTTTCGGTCCCATCTTCTCCCGCTGCTTCTGGTAGCGTTTTCCCTCTTCGCCACCTTCGGTGCAGACACGGGGCTCTCCGCCTTCTTCTTCTTCTTCTTCTTCTTTGCTGTCTTCTCCGCTCGCCAAGGCCGCCCGGTGGTGCCCCTTCCGAAAGCAGCACAGTTTGGGCCTTCGACTTCGCAAGGCCGCGAGCCGCTGCAGTGCACACGTCGGCATGCCATGGTCAGGTGTCCGTTGCGGCAGCACTCTGCTATCGTCTTACACGTCGCGCATTGCGTCATGCGGTGTTGCCGGCAGAACTTCACCGCTAGGCCGTCGTCATCCTTGTGGTGGACCTCACAGCACCACGCCGACTTGCCCCGGCGCTTTCACACGCCGCACTTCATTTTCTGGTGCTCGTGGCACACCCGCTCACTCCACTTTTCGTGTTCCTTAGCGTCGTTGAACACCGCCCATCTCGCCGCACGCTTCGCCCTTCCACCTCCGTACGTCGGGAAAAGATCCATCCCCCGCGCCTCGCCGCTGAACTCGTGCCGTCGTCACCTGTGTCTCGAGCACTTCCATCGTCTCCGTACTACCACGGAAGATCGGCCTCATCTCGTACCCCGTGAGGCACGGAGGGGCTCCCACGGTTCTCAGCGACCCTATCTTCTCCAGTTTCCTGCCTGGCAAAAGCGGTCCGTCGCCGTTTCGCTCCAGCGCATCCCCGACGGTTTGTAAAAGTTTTCCGAGTACCCTCGCACGCATGCTCAACGGTGTCCCGTCCGTCGTCGCTACGACACTGCCCGGAAGATCCAGTCCGGTGCACACTTCAAAGTCGACGGCGAGCTAGTCAATACTGCAGCGCCCGGAACTACCTCTCTCCTCCGAAGGTCTCCGGTCCCGCGATCGCTTCGAAACCCGGCCGGCGCGGGGCCTCTGATATGCTCTCCTTTTTGCCGCAGCTAATCCTGTCACTACCTGTCAAACCGTGACTCCCAGTCTGTCCTTCCTTCTCGTCCTATTCGTTCCTCTTCGGGGCACGCATAGCACAGGGCCGCTCTGCGCAAGTTGGAGCCGTAGTGCTGCACCTTTGTAGCTCTTCCGTCCCACCTTCACCAGGGCCGACTGCAGGGGAAGTGGTCGCCACAAAGGAGTTCCCCCCCGAAATTCACCGATTTTAGGTGGCTTGTCTCCTGGGGTTTCTGATCTTGAGACGCTCGAATTACCCGAAATTGTCCTTATTTTGTGCCGCAAAAGTGCAAGGTAGCTTAGAAATTCTCACCAGGACCCAAGGCTGCATCCCTGAAGCACTCAGCAAAAAAACAAGAAACGAAAAAAAAAAAAAGACACCCCCCCCTCGTGTTGAACTACGGGGGAACTACGGGGAACTGGCCCACCGACCACACCAGTAGGCGGTTTTTTTTTTTTTTTGGCCCATGTCCGCGCGCGCGTAAATTTTTGGAACCCCCCGGAAAAAAAAAACTTTTGCAAAAAAAAAAACTTTTGGGATCTGTGCATTGGAACCGGTCGTGAGAGCGACTGCAGGCGTAGTCACGAGCGTGTCCGGCTCGGGAAAAGTCGAAAACCTGTTCATCACACCGATACTTCACGGCGATGCAAATCGCGTAGACGTTGGTTACCTCAGTGTGTATTGACTTTGAAGCCGACTATGCCCGGTGCTGGGTTGGTGCGCTGGGCAAGCAATATCGTGATACTTTGACGTTGGTGCCAATCTAAACAGCAAGATTTGCGTAGCTTTAGCCAGCTCCTGCTGGACGCAGTCGAAGCACGCGGGATACAAGCACAGCCTCAGCCTCGAAACCGTGCGCGGTTTTACCGGCAAGGCATGTCGGGGGGTTTTTTTGCCGCTGTGGTGCGATTATCACACAGAACCAGTCCGCGGGCAGTGCACGCGTCTATGCCTTCCGACGCCTGGAGCAGCTACTAGTAGGGACGTATCTGAGACTCGACTGAGGAGGCATTAAAAGGACGCAGGGCAAGCGATGCGTTCGCGGTGCTTGCGACATAGTGCTTTGCACTTGACCGGCGGCAATGCTTGTGCCGAGGTATATTTGCGAAGAAAACGGCACTCGGACCGTGACATCGCAATGGGGCATGTCAGAAGAGAGATACAAGATTGACGGACACCCGCACAATTGACAGTCCTCAGGTTCACTGCTTTATCGTTCGCGGCGTACCCGGCGAACCGCGATCTCGAGTTTAAACCCGAGTGTTTTTTCTCCTGTGGCATCGTCTATCCTCTGCAGCCTTCGACTATGGAACTGTTGAACTCTAGACTGCCACCGCAACCCCTCGGACACAAACAACGGGCACAAAAGTGCCAACAGCGGACCGGCCAGTAGTATAGCCGGTACATACGGTGTGAAGCGGTAGGTAGAGCCGGTACATACGGTGTGAAGTGGTAGGTAGAGCCGGTACATACGGTGTGAAGCGGTAGGTAGAGCCGGTACATACGGTGTGAAGCGGTAGGTAGAGCCGGTACATACGGTGTGAAGCGGTAGGTAGAGCCGGTACATACGGTGTGAAGCGGTAGGTAGAGCCGGTACATACGGTGTGAAGCGGTAGGTAGAGCCGGTACATACGGTGTGAAGCGGTAGGTAGAGCCGGTACATACGGTGTGAAGCGGTAGGTAGAGCCGGTACATACGGTGTGAAGCGGTAGGTAGAGCCGGTACATACGGTGTGAAGCGGTAGGTAGAGCCGGTACATACGGTGTGAAGCGGTAGGTAGAGCCGGTACATACGGTGTGAAGCGGTAGGTAGAGCCGGTACATACGGTGTGAAGCGGTAGGTAGAGCCGGTACATACGGTGTGAAGCGGTAGGTAGAGCCGGTACATACGGTGTGAAGCGGTGTGTAGCCGGTACATACGGTGTGAAGCGGTGTGTAGCCGGTACATACGGTATGAAGCGGTGTGTAGCCGGTACATACGGTGTGAAGCGGTGTGTAGCCGGTACATACGGTATGAAGCGGTGTGTAGCCGGTACATACGGTGTGAAGCGGTGTGTAGCCGGTACATACGGTGTGAAGCGGTGTGTAGCCGGTACATACGGTGTGAAGCGGTGTGTAGCCGGTACATACGGTATGAAGCGGTGTGTAGCCGGTACATACGGTGTGAAGCGGTGTGTAGCCGGTACATACGGTGTGAAGCGGTGTGTAGCCGGTACATACGGTGTGAAGCGGTGTGTAGCCGGTACATACGGTATGAAGCGGTGTGTAGCCGGTACATACGGTATGAAGCGGTGTGTAGCCGGTACATACGGTATGAAGCGGTGTGTAGCCGGTACATACGGTGTGACATCCAGTAGCAGAAAGTCTTGTGGCAAAAGTTTTTTTTTTCTGAAAAGTTTTTTTTTTGCGCGCGCGCGCGTAAAAATTTCTGTGGGCCGACGGACATGGGCCAAAAAAAAAAAAACCGCCTACCCTTATCGGAAACAGAAAAATATTTTTTATCGGAAACAAAAAGATATTTATCGGAAACAAAGAAAATATTTATCGGAAACAGTTTCCGATAAATATTCTCCCGACTTAAGTGCTTCCCTTATGGTTTTCTCCGTTAATTTTTTTTGCCAATGCATTAACAGGTCAAAAAAGACTAAAGCTGGCTGATGTCGGAAGATCTGCTTTCTGCAGCGAATATTGAAGTAGTGCGCGAGAAGTCTGGATACTTGTCAGATGCATTCGCAAGGAGCGAGGTGGCGGACGCTTTCGACAGCGCCAGTCGAGCGGGTGAAGAAGATCAAGCCAACAGGAGTGCGAACGGCGAATCGGAAGAGAGAGATGAAGTCGTTGTCCGGCAGCCATCTGAACGAAGTGCTCGAGTAGACGCGGTGGACGTTGCAAGGGGCCTGAGTGAAGGGGTAATGAGCAGACAAATTTCCCGCGCTTTCGGTCACTCGGAGTTGGAGGATGTTGCGAACAGAGAAAATGAAGTAAGGCGTGACATTGAAATGGAGTGTCTCACTGCCTTGGAAATCTTTACAAGCTTGCCCTCAGATGCTGACGACCACTTCGTCGTGGAGACAGAGGAAGCCGCAGTTCGGTGCGGCCTGATAGCAGAATACCTGTTTGATACACATGCACTGAACTTGAACTCTGGTCTGTCTATCCCAACTGCTGTGTCCCGGCCACTCTTGGTTACATCGAGTATCACGGCAGCTGATGCTGTGGAATGGGATGGGCAAGAAATGATGGAAGCAACACAAGCGACTCATGTAACACAGGTGCCGCAGCAACAAGAGGACCTTCAACTGCAAGAGAATTTGCAGCGACAGCTCGAATCCGAAAAGAAGAAGATTGAAGATGCCACGAAGCAACTGGAACTGTTCCAGCAGCAAGCGACAGCAGCTGTTCGCGAAGTGGAGAACGAAATGAAGCAGAAGATTTCTGTGGGCTGGCAGCAGTTAGACCAGCAGCGCCGCATGGTAGAAGAAGAGGCGAAAAGGCTCGAAGTGGAGCGGCTAAGAATCGACAGAGAAAAAGCATTTCGTTTAGAAACGATCGCACACGAAAGCCAGTGTCGACAGATGGAAGAACAAGCCTGGTCCGCCTTATGGGAAGAGCGCAGGCGTCATGAGAAAGAATCCCTGAGTCTCCAACAAGAGGTGAAACATTACCGCACAGAGCACGAGCGTTTGTCCACAGAAGCTGCTGAAGGGCGGTCGAGCATTATTTTCAAGCAGCAGGAAATGCGGAGGCGCTACCTGGAAGCAGAAGTCAGGCGGTTGGAGACAGAAGTTGCCCAGACGGACATGCGAAACAGGGAAGAAGCTCTTGAGCTTGGTATTGAGCTCCCTGATGCCAGTGTCACTCGCATGACTGGGATGCCATACCCTATGCCAGGTGAGGAACTTTACACAAACAACTCGCCTCACAGATCGACTCCTCAAACGTTAAGTAGAATGGCTGACCACCTAGTCGGGCTTGAAGCGCAAGGACTGCAGCTTGTGATCGAAATGGAGCGTAGCCGACTGCAGCGTGGTGTCCAGCATCCGTGCCCGTCAGCTGTATCATGGCGAAACAAGCCGTCTCATCGCAGTACCACACCTTCCAGCAGGAAACCGCGGCCTCCCCGGTTCTCAACCAGCCCTCAACGAAAGCCACTTATGTACTCACCTCGCTCACCCCTTACACCGTCACCAACACCACCACTAGGTTCTGTGTTCCAGTCACCTCACATTGCAGCAGAGGTTGAAAGCCTCAAGTGCCAGGTGGCTAGCCTCTCGCATCGCCTTGACAAACAAACAATGTCTCCCTCTGTATCTCGTGCAACAGCCTCGCCAACGCGGATTTCTCGTTCCCCAGAAAGTCGGGTGGGCTCAATTGGCAGACACGAAATCAAGACTGCTGGGGCATCTGTTACAATGCCAGTGGCACTTGCAAGGTCTCTTGCTGCTGCATCTGGGTCGGGGGACATTTCTTTCTAAGCTCAGCCCCGGATCAACTTAACCAGCATCCGGACCTGACGAGATGCCATGGCAAATTCGAATAGCCCGAGTATTTAGTTGTTGTGTTTTCGACACTCACAGCCTTCTGTGGCAGGCGGTTTATGAATACAGTGCACTATTTGAGACCACGCAGTATGCTCCCTTCGCGGCATCTCCAACACAAGATGGTAGGCCTACGGAACTTGTGGTGGGTTTCAGGTTACCTGGAGTTTTATAAGTGCCAACCCTGTCTTGTACTGTACACGCCATTCACTCCCTTCTTTTGGCACGGTTTATAAACACCGCTTTTGTCGACACAGTTCCTCGGCAGGATTTATGAACGTACACGAGGGTGCTCATGAAGCTGTGATTACCCACAGACCAAAACCAGCAGTCCATGCTTCCAGCATAGGAACTCTCATGCAGATCCGTCTTTCCAACATATGTTGGTTTCCCAGCGAAAAACGAAGATCACATGAATTCCTGGCCAAGCCAGTTTGATTGTTTTCGCATTCCTAAACCAAAGTGGATGCAAATGGAACCCGAAGGAAAAGGTTGACCCATCATTGTTGGGACTCCCCAAATACCCTCACATGAATCCAAAAATGCAAGGGACTGGCCATAGAAGCCTTGATGTGGGCCAACTTTTCCGCAGGGACTTGGCTTTAGAAGCCTTGATGTGGGCCAACTGTTCCGCAGGGACTTGGCTTTAGAAGCCTTGATGTGGGTCAACTTTTCTGAAGCGACTTGCCTTTAGAAGCCTCTCCGCAAACCCGGACTCGGTTGCCCTACGGGCCCCCTCGTGGATTGGATTGATTCTCAGTGTTTGTAGCCTTCCTTCTAGATACGGCCTCTTTGTGAAGAGGCCGACTCAAAGAGAGCGAAAAACGCAACAAAAACAGGAAAGAATAGTACCAAAGAACAAGTTCACAATGAATGGCGACGATGTCGGACGAATTTTGTGGTCCGAAATGCTGGTCTTCGAGGTTTCGGGCGAGACCAACCAAGGTATGCCCACCTGCGAGTCTTTGAAGAGGTTCTGGGAGAGCTATGGGTACCCGTTTTCTCGAATTTTCGACCAGTTCATCCAAAGAAACCCTCACAGGAATTCGGCGCAGTGTTCTTTCGCCGGTCGGAACTTCGGAAGTTACAAGCCCCCCCTTTTGAATTGGAGAAGGTCTCTTATCATGCGTTTCTTTACATGAGGGTCAAGAATCTGACCTGCACCTCCTCGTGGTGTCCCTCGGAAACGTGCTCAACGCGCGGCCGACACAGGCAGTCTTTTATATTGTTTCCCGAATTGGTTGGTCAACATGACCGTGTGTTTGGTTGATTGGAAAAGCTCGTCTTGCGGAAACCGTCAAAGCATGCGAATTTGTGAGTCATTCAAGAGGTTCTGATACAGCTATGGGTGCTCATTTTCTTGAGTTTTTCACCGATTCATCTCACAGGAAGCTGAGACAAACATCATTCTCTTAAGGGTCGGAACTTCGGGGAACAAGCCCCCCCGAATTCGACATCAATATTGCCGTTTTTGACGTTCCTTGAACAAGATTGCCCCTAAAGACCAGGAAGTCCGGAGGCCCAGGGGTTCTCGATGAGTGGTTCTGCGGGTCTCGTGGAAACAATCAGGGTATGCGAGTTTGCGAGTCATTGAAGAGGTCGTGAGAGCAACGGGTACCTGTTTTCTTGCATTTCGGACCGATGCATCCAAAGAAACCCCCCACAGGAATTCGAAGCTCATGCGAACAGTGTAATTTCGATGGTCAGAACTTCGGAAGTACTTGCCCCCTTTTTGAAAGCCAGAAGATCTCATATCTCATGTTTCCTTACATGGGGGACAAGAATCTGACCTGCACCGCCTCGTGGTGTCCCTCGGAAACGTGCTGAACGCGCGGCCGACTCAGGCAGTCTTCGATGACGTTTCCTGCGTGGAAACGGTCAAAGCGTGCAAATTTGCGAGTCATTGAAGGGGTTCTGGGAGAGCTATGAGTACCAGTTTTCTCGAAATCTTGACCGATTCATCCAAAGAAGCCCTCACCCCGGCTCATTGTCCCTTGTCCACACCCCGGCTCATTGTCCACACCCCGGCTCATTGTCCACACCCCGGCTCATTGTCCACACCCCGGCTCATTGTCCACACCCCGGCTCATTGTCCACACCCCGGCTCATTGTCCACACCCCGGCTCATTGTCCACACCCCGGCTCATTGTCCACACCCCGGCTCATTGTCCACACCCCGGCTCATTGTCCACACCCCGGCTCATTGTCCACCCCCGGCTCATTGTCCACACCCCGGCTCATTGTCCACACCCCGGCTCATTGTCCACACCCCGGCTCATTGTCCACACCCCGGCTCATTGTCCACACCCCGGCTCATTGTCCACACCCCGGCTCATTGTCCACACCCCGGCTCATTGTCCACACCCCGGCTCATTGTCCACACCCCGGCTCATTGTCCACACCCCGGCTCATTGTCCACACCCCGGCTCATTGTCCACACCCCGGCTCATTGTCCACACCCCGGCTCATTGTCCACACCCCGGCTCATTGTCCACACCCCGGCTCATTGTCCACACCCCGGCTCATTGTCCACACCCCGGCTCATTGTCCACACCCCGGCTCATTGTCCACACCCCGGCTCATTGTCCACACCCCGGCTCATTGTCCACCCCCCGGCTCATTGTCCACACCCCGGCTCATTGTCCACACCCCGGCTCATTGTCCACACCCCGGCTCATTGTCCACACCCCGGCTCATTGTCCACACCCCGGCTCATTGTCCACCCCCCGGCTCATTGTCCACACCCCGGCTCATTGTCCACACCCCGGCTCATTGTCCACACCCCGGCTCATTGTCCACACCCGGCTCATTGTCCACACCCCGGCTCATTGTCCACACCCCGGCTCATTGTCCACACCCCGGCTCATTGTCCACACCCCGGCTCATTGTCCACACCCCGGCTCATTGTCCACACCCCGGCTCATTGTCCACACCCCGGCTCATTGTCCACACCCCGGCTCATTGTCCACACCCCGGCTCATTGTCCACACCCCGGCTCATTGTCCAGACCGCGGCTCATTGTCCACACCGCGGCTCATTGTCCCTCATTGTCCACACCCCGGCTCATTGTCCACACCCTCACAGTTTCACTGAGGGAGTTGATGCACCACGAAAGTCGATTAGAGAACTCTACACAGCCTTCAGGGTGTGGTTGGTTCAAAGAAACAGTCAAGTTTTTCGAATGTAGCAATCGCCTCTTCCGACGTCGGACATTTGGGAATGCAGATACCCTGCGTCCCTAAGAGCAGCTTGGAAGAAGAGGTTTGGCGAGGACGATTATCCTGACAAACGTAAGTTTAAGGTCAGAGATATGGAAGTCTTTTGCGTCTCCCGTTTCGGTCGCTGCGAAGTCGGTGTCGTGGAGGTCGTGCGTTCAGTGGTAGTCGACGTGCTCGAAGTTATGTTTGCAGAGGTGGCAGCGTTTGATCTGCAACACCTTCTGGCGGTGGTGCTCATGCTGGAGAGCAAGGATGCCTTGTCCGTAAACAAGGCCGTCGCCAAGGTGGTGCCGGGTTTCGTGGTGCCGCCGCCGAGTCTCAGGCCGAAGGAGGATACATCGGCAGGTCAGGCGCTTCCGGCTGCCGCACCGGAGGTGGCGACGATGCAGGTGCTGTTGCGGCAGCAACAGGAACAGCTTGAACAGCAAAGACGCCAGCAGCAGCAAATGATGACGATGATGACGCAGATGCAGGCGCAGCTTATGGGCCTCGCGCAGCAGCCGCCGCCTGCGGTAGCCTCGGCGGCCGCGCTGCCTACGTCGGCGACACCGATGGAGGCGGACGCGCCAATGGACGCGCCGGTGGCGACAGTTGGGCAGCCGGTGGCTGTCGCTCCGCGGGTGTTCGTCAAGGAGGCGAAGGACGTGCAGTCGCTGGCGAACGCGATCGAGGGCGACCCGGAGGGCCTCGTTCGTGATTTGGAGGTGGCGTACGTGTGTGGGAGGACCCACCTCGCTGGCGGCGAACTTTTGGAGTCTAACTTCAACATGTTGCGGAGCTGGGTTCTCTCGGTGTCGGCAACGGTCGGCTGGTTGCAGAGCCCGGACCAATTGAGGTTGGGCAACGACCTGCTGACGGCCGTGAGGATGCAACGCCTCTACGTCGAGAAGGGACACAGCCGGCGCGACCTGCTCCGGCAGATAGGGACCCAGGCGGAAGACGCCCTCGACAAGGCCGAGGCGGTTCTCGACTCCAAGAAGGAGAAACACGGCCCCGCCAAAAAGATGGCGTTTAAGCCGCGGACGGGAAACGCCAAGGCCGGGGGAAAATGACTGGCCGACCCCCGGCCTGTGTTGATGACGCCAGTTCCAAAGCCACTCTGCCCAGAACCTCCCCGAACGTTTATGAGGTTCTCTCCAAGGGCGGTAAGCGCTCCGTCGCGACCGTCCCCAACATTCCTAATGGAATATCGACCCCGGCTTCCCCCCCCGCCGGCTGTCGTGGCAGTACGCCGAATGCAACCTCATCCCCCGTCGGCACACACAATCGATTCGTCGACGCGTCGACCAACACCGACCCAACCACCCAAGCGCATCCGATCCAGCCCCTCCCTACTGTCGACTTCCGGCGCGCCGAGAACCGAACTGATCCCTTCGTCGGAGATAGGCCGGGCAGTGTACCGCCTCATCACGTCTGGCGGTACGACCCGTACAGGTCAAACCAAGGAGAATGCGGTTTCTTTGGAAATGGCACGCATGAGGATGTCGTCGGCTGTGGCGGATATGTGGGCTCGATCGACAACGCAAGAGCGCCGGAACTTGTGGCGGCGGATGCTTGCATGGACATCGGCACGCGGGCTGGGCATGACTGCGGACTCGGCGTGTCTTTTTGTGGCGGCGACCGGTATTCGGCCCCAGGGACAGCTGGCCTACACCAAGGCCCTCTCGGCCTCGTTTGGGGCGATGGGGTTCGAGAATCACCCCCTGAGAGTTTTGGCCAAGGCCCTGCGCGGTGGCGGTGCGGCTATCCCGGACAGCCAAGCGACGCCGCTCGAGAAGCAGAAGCTCGTGTCTCACGCCAGGCTGCAGCAGCCGTCCGTTCATCTTGCCCTCCTCGTCGCGTGGAAGACGGCATCCCGTTGGGCGGAGGTGGCGGATCTTTCGTCCGCCCAGTTCCTCTTGGTGACGCAGAAGGAGGTGATCGTGGACTGGTTCCAGACGCCGAAGGGGCGGACGCACGATCCTTTCAAGGCGTCGCGGTTCGCGGTGATCCAGGGGCCGTTGACGACGGAGATCGCCATGTTGTTCAGGAAGTGCGCACCCTTCGCACCCCTGACAAGGCTGACGACGTCGGCGTTGGACTCTCTGTGGGGTCAGTCGGTGCAGATGCAGGGGTACACCGCGCACTCGATCAAACGCGGCGCAGTGAAGCACCTCTTGCCGTTGCTGACCAGCGGCAAGCTGTCGCCGCACCTCGTCGATCGGCTGACGAAGCACGAGGAGGAGGGAGGTCCCGGGACGCTTTCGAGGACCACACTCCGGTACGCCGGGGGCGACGTGGACCTTGCCAGGGCACTCGAGACCGGCAAGGTGACGAGGCACTTGTGACGGGATACCTCCGCAGTGGTCATTTCCACTCCGTCACCCGACGAGGCGGTTCGACGCGTCTGCCGCGTAGCAAGGAGGAGCGTGCCTCGCCGTTGCACGTCGCGCCGATCAAGCCGATGTCGGTCGACAAGCTGCGCGCGCGGATGAACGAAGCGGCTCTCCGCCGCTTTGACGATACGTGGCAAACAACGTTCTTCCCTCGTGTTGAAACCGAGACGGTAATCGGTTCACCCTCAACCCTTCGTCCTGAACATGCGTCTTTGCTTGCCGACAACGGGATTGCCCGCAGTTCGACCGGTCCCGGCCCGTTCGCTTCGGTTCCTTTTACCGTCTTGGAAGAGAAGGACGGGGCGCTGCGACAGCGCTTCATATTGTGGACAGTGGACGGCAACCGGGCCGCTCACGAGCGGGGGTACGAGGCGCATGTGCCTCTCGGACACGTTTCGGCGTATCTGGGGGCAAGCCGTGAAGAGTGTGGTTCGACCCGCGATTTCAAGACCGGCTTTTACGCGATCGAGATTCCACCGGAGTCGCGTCACCTCTTCCGCTTCGCTGATTCCGGTGGCGGTTGGTGGGAACTTCTGCGGCTTCCCATGGGACATTCGTGTGCACCTGAGATAATGCACACGCTGGCAGCCGTGGCGGGCGGGCACGCGGATTACGTGCTACCGCAGTTTGCCGAGCGGGATGTCACCGTCGATATATGGGTCGACAACATCCGATATGCCGGGAAAAGGTCGGCGGTGCAGCTCGCGACCCGAAGGCTGGACCAGACCGCCGCTGATTGCGATCTGACGTGGAAGCCCTCCGACTCGCAGACGGCGGCCACGCGGTATGAGTTCATCGGGGTCGATTGGGACCATGTTGCTCACCGTGTTGCAGTCTCGCGGAAGCTACGCCGGAAGCTTATGGAAGCGCGTTACACGCTGAAGTCGTCGCCAACAATGCGGGCCTCCGAGCTCGAAACTCTTGGTGGTCGTTTGCTGCATGCCTCTGCAGTCGCTGGAATCTTTCCAGGCTCTTTTTGGTTTGCGCTTAAATTCTTTCGGCGCGTTACGAATTCGTTGAACCGGGGTGCACGACTCCCCTCTGATACGGTGGAGGTGTCTCCCTGTGTGCGATTGTCCCTTCACGAGTGGATCGACTCGGTGTTAAAGCCGAGGGCCATCCCCGTTCTGCAACAGTCCCCGCGCATCACGGCCTTCGTGGACGCGAGCAAGAAAGGCTGGGGCGGTGTCCTTGTGGATTCGCGGACGATGGAAGTGACCGTCTTAGGAGGGTCGTGGAATGCTGCGGAGAGCTCGCTGCATATCAACGAGCTGGAGGCCATTGCATTTAACCTGGTTATCCTTGCTCTTCCAGTCTCAATCAAAGGGGGAAGAGTGGATGTCGTAGTTGATAATACCACGGTGAAAGGGGTTGCCCGAAAGGGTGCCTGTTTGAAGAGTGCCGTGTTGAACAACGCGGTAGTCAGAGGATTGGAACGCGTGCGTTCCTTAAACTGTGCTCTTTCCGTGCGATGGGTCAGGAGTGAAGGCAACCCTGCGGACTTGCCATCACGCGTACCGCTGACCATGATTGGGGCTGATGCGCTCGATTCAATTGTACTTGCGGTGAGGCAGTTTCTCACTGGCGTTGTGGTGGATGGAAGGTGACCTCGCCCAAGCTCGTTTCCCCGGGTTAAGGCAGTCACTCAACATTCCCTTGCGCTAGTGATATCAGTTACAAAGACGTGTTCTTACTTCTCCCTTTCTTCTAGGCAGTTCTCGTCAGACAATACGAAGAGCAGAAACTCTCACAGTTTCACTGAGGGAGTTGATGCACCACGAAAGTCGATTAGAGAACTCTACACAGCCTTCAGGGTGTGGTTGGTTCAAAGAAACAGTCAAGTTTTCCCACCCTCCCTAACCCCCCGGTGACCTCGCCCAAGCTCGTTTCCCCGGGTTAAGGCAGTCACTCAACATTCCCTTGCGCTAGTGATATCAGTTACAAAGACGTGTTCTTACTTCTCCCTTTCTTCTAGGCAGTTCTCGTCAGACAATACGAAGAGCAGAAACTCCGGCTCATTGTCCACACCCCGGCTCATTGTCCACACCCCGGCTCATTGTCCAGACCGCGGCTCATTGTCCACACCCGGCTCATTGTCCACACCCCGGCTCATTGTCCACACCCCGGCTCATTGTCCACACCCCGGCTCATTGTCCACACCCCGGCTCATTGTCCACACCCCGGCTCATTGTCCACACCCCGGCTCATTGTCCACACCCCGGCTCATTGTCCACCCCCCGGCTCATTGTCCACACCCCGGCTCATTGTCCACCCCCCGGCTCATTGTCCACACCCCGGCTCATTGTCCAGACCGCGGCTCATTGTCCACACCGCGGCTCATTGTCCACACCCCGGCTCATTGTCCACACCCCGGCTCATTGTCCACACCCCGGCTCATTGTCCACACCCCGGCTCATTGTCCACACCCCGGCTCATTGTCCACACCCCGGCTCATTGTCCACACCCCGGCTCATTGTCCACACCCCGGCTCATTGTCCACACCCCGGCTCATTGTCCACACCCCGGCTCATTGTCCACCCCCGGCTCATTGTCCACACCCCGGCTCATTGTCCACCCCCCGGCTCATTGTCCACACCCCGGCTCATTGTCCACACCCCGGCTCATTGTCCACCCCCCGGCTCATGTCCACACCCCGGCTCATTGTCCACACCCCGGCTCATTGTCCACACCCCGGCTCATTGTCCACACCCCGGCTCATTGTCCACACCGGCGGCTCATTTGTCCACACCCCGGCTCATTGTCCACACCCCGCTCATTGTCCACCCCCGGCTCATTGTCCACCCCCCGGCTCATTGTCCACACCCCGGCTCATTGTCCACCCCCGGCTCATTGTCCACACCCCGGCTCATTGTCCACACCCCGGCTCATTGTCCACACCCCGGCTCATTGTCCACACCCCGGCTCATTGTCCACACCCCGGCTCATTGTCCACACCCCGGCTCATTGTCCACACCCCGGCTCATTGTCCACACCCCGGCTCATTGTCCACACCCCGGCTCATTGTCCACACCCCGGCTCATTGTCCACACCCCGGCTCATTGTCCACACCCCGGCTCATTGTCCACACCCCGGCTCATTGTCCACACCCCGGCTCATTGTCCACACCCCGGCTCATTGTCCACACCCCGGCTCATTGTCCACACCCCGGCTCATTGTCCACACCCCCGGCTCATTGTCCACACCCCGGCTCATTGTCCACCCCCGGCTCATTGTCCACACCCCGGCTCATTGTCCACACCCCGGCTCATTGTCCACCCCCCGGCTCATTGTCCACACCCCGGCTCATTGTCCACCCCGCCGGCTCATTGTCCACACCCGGCTCATTGTCCACACCCCGGCTCATTGTCCACCCCCGGCTCATTGTCCACCACCCGGCTCATTGTCCACCCCCGGCTCATTGTCCACACCCCGGCTCATTGTCCACACCCCGGCTCATTGTCCACACCCCGGCTCATTGTCCACCCCCCGGCTCATTGTCCACACCCGGCTCATTGTCCACACCCCGGCTCATTGTCCACACCCCGGCTCATTGTCCACACCCCGGCTCATTGTCCACCCCCGGCTCATTGTCCACACCCCGGCTCATTGTCCACACCCCGGCTCATTGTCCACACCGCGGCTCGTTGTCCACACCCCGGCTCATTGTCCACACCCCGGCTCATTGTCCACACCCCGGCTCATTGTCCACACCCCGGCTCATTGTCCACACCCCGGCTCATTGTCCACACCCCGGCTCAGTGTCCCAACCAGTCGCACCCCGGCTCATTGTCCACACCCCGGCTCATTGTCCACACCCCCGGCTCATTGTCCACCCCCCGCTCAGTGTCCACACCGGCTCATTGTCCACACCCCGGCTCAATTGTCCACACCCGGCTCATTGTCCACACCCCCGCTCATTGTCCACACCCCGGCTCATTGTCCACACCCCGGCTCATTGTCCAGACCGCGGCTCATTGTCCACACCCCGGCTCATTGTCCACACCCCGGCTCATTGTCCACACACCGGCTCATTGTCCACACCCCGGCTCATTGTCCACACCCCGGCTCATTGTCCACCCCCGGCTATTGTCCACCCCCGGCTCATTGTCCACACCCCGCTCATTGTCCACCCCCCGGCTCATTGTCCACACCCCGGCTCATTGTCCACACCCCGGCTCATTGTCCACACCCCGGCTCATTGTCCACACCCCGGCTCATTGTCCACCCCCCGGCTCATTGTCCACCCCCCGGCTCATTGTCCACACCCCGGCTCATTGTCCACCCCCCGGCTCATTGTCCACACCCCGGCTCTGTTTCCACACCCCGGCTCATTGTCCACACCCCAGCTCATTGTCCACACCCCGGCTCATTGTCCACCCCCCGGCTCAGTGTCCACACCCCGGCTCATTGTCCACACCCCGGCTCATTGTCCACACCCCGGCTCATTGTCCACACCCCGGCTCATTGTCCACACCCCGGCTCATTGTCCACACCCCGGCTCATTGTCCACACCCCGGCTCATTGTCCACACCCCGGCTCATTGTCCACCCCCCGGCTCATTGTCCACACCCCGGCTCATTGTCCACACCCCGGCTCATTGTCCACCCCCCGGCTCATTGTCCACACCCCGGCTCATTGTCCACACCCCGGCTCATTGTCCACCCCCCGGCTCATTGTCCACACCCCGGCTCATTGTCCACACCCCGGCTCATTGTCCACACCCCGGCTCATTGTCCACACCCCGGCTCATTGTCCACACCCCGGCTCATTGTCCACACCCCGGCTCATTGTCCACACCCCGGCTCATTGTCCACACCCCGGCTCATTGTCCACACCCCGGCTCATTGTCCACCCCCCGGCTCATTGTCCACACCCCGGCTCATTGTCCACACCCCGGCTCATTGTCCACACCCCGGCTCATTGTCCACACCCCGGCTCATTGTCCACACCCCGGCTCATTGTCCACACCCCGGCTCATTGTCCACACCCCGGCTCATTGTCCACACCCCGGCTCATTGTCCACACCCCGGCTCATTGTCCACACCCCGGCTCATTGTCCACACCCCGGCTCATTGTCCACACCCCGGCTCATTGTCCACACCCCGGCTCATTGTCCACCCCCCGGCTCATTGTCCACACCCCGGCTCATTGTCCACACCCCGGCTCATTGTCCACCCCCCGGCTCATTGTCCACACCCCGGCTCATTGTCCACACCCCGGCTCATTGTCCACACCCCGGCTCATTGTCCACACCCCGGCTCATTGTCCACACCCCGGCTCATTGTCCACACCCCGGCTCATTGTCCACACCCCGGCTCATTGTCCACACCCCGGCTCATTGTCCACACCCCGGCTCATTGTCCACACCCCGGCTCATTGTCCACCCCCCGGCTCATTGTCCACACCCCGGCTCATTGTCCACACCCCGGCTCATTGTCCACACCCCGGCTCATTGTCCACACCCCGGCTCATTGTCCACACCCCGGCTCATTGTCCACACCCCGGCTCATTGTCCACACCCCGGCTCATTGTCCACACCCCGGCTCATTGTCCACACCCCGGCTCATTGTCCACACCCCGGCTCATTGTCCACACCCCGGCTCATTGTCCACACCCCGGCTCATTGTCCACACCCCGGCTCATTGTCCACACCCCGGCTCATTGTCCACACCCCGGCTCATTGTCCACACCCCGGCTCATTGTCCACACCCCGGCTCATTGTCCACACCCCGGCTCATTGTCCACACCCCGGCTCATTGTCCACACCCCGGCTCATTGTCCACACCCCGGCTCATTGTCCACACCCCGGCTCATTGTCCACACCCCGGCTCATTGTCCACACCCCGGCTCATTGTCCACACCCCGGCTCATTGTCCACCCCCCGGCTCATTGTCCACACCCCGGCTCATTGTCCACACCCCGGCTCATTGTCCACACCCCGGCTCATTGTCCACACCCCGGCTCATTGTCCACACCCCGGCTCATTGTCCACACCCCGGCTCATTGTCCACACCCCGGCTCATTGTCCACACCCCGGCTCATTGTCCACACCCCGGCTCATTGTCCACACCCCGGCTCATTGTCCACACCCCGGCTCATTGTCCACCCCCCGGCTCATTGTCCACACCCCGGCTCATTGTCCACACCCCGGCTCATTGTCCACACCCCGGCTCATTGTCCACACCCCGGCTCATTGTCCACCCCCCGGCTCATTGTCCACACCCCGGCTCATTGTCCACACCCCGGCTCATTGTCCACACCCCGGCTCATTGTCCACACCCCGGCTCATTGTCCAGACCGCGGCTCATTGTCCACACCCCGGCTCATTGTCCACACCCCGGCTCATTGTCCACACTCCGGCTCATTGTCCACACCCCGGCCCACTCCCACTGAGCCCACGACCTGCCCCCTTGTGTTCGTGTCGTTGTACATTTTAGCCGCGCACCCAATGACACAGGTGGTTCGACGGCTGTATAGGGCCAGCTATAACGGTCACTCGGAAGTTGTCAAGGAATTGATCGCAGCTGGTGCCAACGTCCATGTGCAGGACAAGGGTATGTTTTTATTACAATACTAAGAATGTCCGTTGTAGTGTGGGTGCTACAAGGACCCCACGTGCGAGGCAGATCACGTCAAGGAAGAGGCGTAGGCATCGCGAAGGACTACTGGACGCCCGGCTCAGCAAACTCGAAGGCTTGAACGTCGGCCGGCACACGATCAGGTGGCTTCGCAACTTTGTGATGGGCAGAGAAGCAGTGGTAAAGGTGAAAGATTTGCGGTCCGACCAAAAGAAAGGTACGCAGGGCACGATGCTCGGCACCGTACCATTCGTAGTAGACGTGGACTCGTTGTTAGAGGAACTCACGGCAAGGGAGTGACGCCTCTGCTGTGGCGGAGAGCTCCCCATGGACCCTTGAAATGTAAGGAAGTCCTGAAGGTTGTTGCCGACTTTTTCTTTTAGGGTGTAATTCCCTTATATCCCTACACTTGAAATTTTGTTCCCTTATATCCCAATGGGATTGCCTTGGGCAAGGCAATCCCATTGGGATATAAGGGAACAAAATTTGTTGGTTGGGATATAAGGGAACAGCCTGGACAGCCTGACCAGACCAGTCAGTCCGACCAGCCTGGACAGACCAGACAGCCTGGACAGCCTGGACAGCCTGACCAGACCGGTCAGTCCGACCAGACCGGACTGACCAGACAGCCTGGACTGACCAGACAGTCCGACCAGCCTGGACAAACCAGACAGCCTGGACAGCCTGACCAGACCAGTCAGTCCGACCAGCCTGGACAGACCAGACAGCCTGGACAGCCAGGACAGCCTGGACAGCCTGTCCAGACCGGTCAGTCCGACCAGACCGGACTGACCAGACAGCCTGGACTGACCAGACAGTCCGACCAGCCTGGACAAACCAGACAGCCTGGACAGCCTGACCAGACCAGTCAGTCCGACCAGCCTGGACAGACCAGACAGCCTGGACAGCCTGGACAGCCTGACAGCCTGACCAGACCGGTCAGTCCGACCAGCCCGGACTGACCAGACAGCCTGGACTGACCAGACAGTCCGACCAGCCTGGACAAACCAGACAGCCTGGACAGCCTGACCAGACCAGTCAGTCCGACCAGCCTGGACAGACCAGACAGCCTGGACAGCCAGGACAGCCTGGACAGCCTGTCCAGACCGGTCAGTCCGACCAGCCCGGACTGACCAGACAGCCTGGACTGACCAGACAGTCCGACCAGCCTGGACAAACCAGACAGCCTGGACAGCCTGACCAGACCAGTCAGTCCGACCAGCCTGGACAGACCAGACAGCCTGGACAGCCTGGACAGCCTGACCAGACCGGTCAGTCCGACCAGACCGGACTGACCAGACAGCCTGGACTGACCAGACAGTCCGACCAGCCTGGACAAACCAGACAGCCTGGACAGCCTGACCAGACCAGTCAGCCCGGACTGACCAGACAGCCTGGACAGCCTGGACAGCCTGGTCAGCCTGACCAGACCGGTCAGTCCGACCAGACCGGACTGACCAGACAGTCCGACTAGCCTGGACAAACCAGACAGCCTGGACAGCCTGACCAGACCAGTCAGCCCGGACTGACCAGACAGTCCAACCAGCCTGGGCAAACCAGACAGCCTGGGCAAACCAGACAGCCTGGGCAGCCTGACCAGACCAGTCAGTCCGACCAGCCCGGACTGACCAGACAGCCCGGACAGCCTGGACAGACCAGACAGTCCGACAAGCTTGGCAGGCTGGAGGCTGGAGCCTGACCAGTCTAGTCCGGCTGACCCAGAGTCCGACCAGCCTGGACTGCCTGACCAGACCAAGCCCTGGCGGTTGGTGCTGCAAGATCTCTATCATGTCGTCGCCGCTGCCGCAGGGGGATCGCTATGAGGCGAGGTTTCCCGCCCGTCTCAGGGCTCCGTGGGAGGCCCGGTTCAAGAGCGAGCCGGCAGAGAAGATGCGGCTGACGAGGCATCGGCTGGAGAAGTTCGGGGAGGAACACTTCGGTCCTCTCGACGATAAGACCGTGGAGAAGGCGAGGGCCGTGACGGCCGACGTCCTGGCTGTTCCGGCGGCGAGTCTGGAAGAGCTCGATCTTGGGCGCCTGCTTGCGATGCTGTATTACAGCGAGACAGAGGAGGCGAAGGCAGTGCGCGAGGCGGTTCTTCGGGTTGGTGTAGCACCGCCGTCAGTGCCAGGAGCATCCGGGAGCGTGCAGGAGCAGCTGCGGCAGATGATTCTACAACAACAGCAGCAGGTGCAGGCGCAACAGCAGCAGCAGCAGCAGCACATGGTGGTGATGCTGCAGCAGATGCAGCAACAGGTGCAGGCGCTGCAGGCACAGGTGAGCCAGCCTGATCTGCAGCAGCAGGCGCGTGGCCAGCCCGCAGCGCAGGCCGCGGATCCCGCTCCGCTGCAGGGGGCACCCGCGGTGGCGGAAAGCGAAATGCCGATGATGCAATTGGACGCGAAGCCGGTGATCGCCGGGTACCCCGAGGACGCTGCAGACGTTCGTGGCTGGGAAGAGGCCATGGCGACCGACGTCGCCGGCCTGGTCAGGGATCTACGCCTGAAGTACGTGTCAGGGGCGCAGAGCGAATCCTTGACAGACAGTTTCCGGCGGCTTCGGGACTGGATCAACGGAGTCGCGCAGGGCGGCGGCTGGGTGTACAACCCGGAAATTGTGCGCCTGGGGAACGACCTCCTGCAGGAGGTGCGGTTGCACCACTACTGGTGCACGAAGCAGTTGCCGCGCGCGCAGATAATGCGTGAGTTGGCGCAGGCATCAGACGACCCGATGGTCAAGGCGGCGGCCAGGGTGGAGGCGTCAATGGCGAAGAAGGGGAAGTGGGACGCTCGTCCTCGTGGTGGCGGCAAAGGCGGCAAGAAGGGCTTCTCCTGGGGCCAGGGAAACGCGAAGCCCGGGGGAAAGTGACTGGCCCTCCCCCGGGGCCTCCGGGAGTCTGCTCTCCCACTGCCAGTACAAGCCGTCCCCGTGCAACAACCAACCCCAACCCCAACCCTGCATACGGCCGCAAACGCGAAAATCAGATTTTCGCTATGTCGAGGATCCTCGACCGCGGCCGTCGGGCAGTTGGCATCACGTTTCCCGCAAAAGTTCCCGGCAACCTCAACAATAGGCAAGGAGATATTCGACCTCGTGGCCAGCAAGGTTGGAGCCCAGGTCTCGCGCAGTGTGTTGGCGAAGCACCGAGAGAGTGCGGTTTCGTCGGAGCAGGCTGTAATCCGCATGCGCCATTTCGTTGGCCAGACGTGGGCGGATTCGACGGTGCGGGACCGGCAGAATTTGTGGCGCCGCTTCCAGGTATGGGCGGATTCGCAGGGCCTGGCGACGGATCCGGATTCGGCAACGAGGTTCGTGATGGCCACAATGGTCGAGCCCCAGGGGATGTTGTCGTACACCCGCCTGCTGTCGGCGGTGTTTGGCCACATTGGGGTGGATGCCCGCCCCCTGTTGTCTTTGGCCACGGTCCTCCGTGGGTCGGGGGGCAGTATCCCCCTGGAACAGGCCCCCCCGGTGCCGAGGGAGGTTTTGGTGAAGTGGGCTTTCCGGCAGGTCCCCCAGGTATGTGCGGCTGTCCTGCTTGCTTGGAAGACGGCATCGCGTTGGGACGACGTTCGTACCCTGCCGCGGGTTTGTTTCCCGTTGATCACGAGCGTCGAGATCGTGGTCGACTGGAAGGGTTTGCCGAAAGGCCGCAGGAGCAACCCCTTCTGCAGGAGCAAGGTGGTGGCGGTCCGTGGACCGCTGACACAGGAGATTGCGGCACTGTTGCTGAGCATGGGCAGCTTCAGCCAGTTGTGCCCGTTGTCCACGCAGCAGTTCGGCAGGCTGATGGACGCGGACGAGACGATGCGGCCGTATTCCGCTCATTCGATCAAGCGGGGGGCCGTGGAGCACTTGATGGACGCGAAGGCCAACGGGGCCCCCTTCCCGGCGCACCTCATCTCGCGCCTGGCGAAACACACCGACGATGCGGACCCGACGGTCACCAACATGACGATCCGGTACACGACAAACCCGGTGGCGTTGGCGCGGGTACTGCAGACCGGGGAGGTGACGATGTACCTCTGAAGAAGAAGACGCCAGGCGGGGCGCAGCGGCATTTCGCAGCCGACCAGTCGAGTCCCGATCCGGGCTGTTTCGTACAGCAGCACCAACGCCATTCGATCCTTCGCAGGGGCAAACGGACGCGTCTTCCGAGGACCGAGGAAGAGAAGGCGGCGCCGCTGCACGTCGACTCAGTCCCGCCAATGAAGGTTGATGTTCTCCGACGTCGGATGAACCCACAGACGCGAGCACGATTTGATGCCACGTGGGCACGAACGTTCTATCCGCAAGTGCGTGGCGTGACGGGGTCGTCTGAATGTCGCCCGTCTCGGTTCGAGGCTGCGCACGCTCTCGAACTTGAGGAGCACGGCATCGCCCAACGCAGCAGCGAGCCCGGAGGCCCTCTTAATGTGCCCTTCACCGTCGTGGAGGAAAAGGAGGGCAAGCTGCGTCAACGGTTCATCCTCTGGACGTATGACGCAAATGCGACGGTTGAGACAGACGGGTACCAAGCCCACGTCCCGCTCTGCCACGTGTCGGAGTATCTCCACGCGGTCGACCGGGAGTGTGGCTCCACGCGGGACTTTCGGTGCGGCTTTTACGGCATCGAGATCCCGCCATCTTCACGAGCATTGTTCTCGTTTCAGGACAGTGCGGGCCGCTGGTGGCAGTTGACAAGGCTGCCGATGGGTCATTCTTGTGCTCCGGAACTGATGCACACTTTGGCCTCGACGGCGGCTGGACACCCGGATTACGTCGTCAGCGAGCACGCGGCGCCTTCGGAGGTGTTAGTCCACATCTGGGTGGACAACATCAGGTACGCGGGGCCACGCGACCAGGTGTTGGCGGCGACTACGGACTTGGACGCCCTGGCGACGCAAGCCCACATTACGTGGAAGGCCGCGGACACGATGACAGCGGCAAAGCGCTACGAGTTCATCGGCGTCGATTGGCATCACGCCGACCGGACGGTCGGTGTCTCTGGGAAGATGAGGTCACGCTTGCGGCGTGCCGAGCAGGGTGTCGAGGCTGGTTCGATGTCCGCCGCTGAGTTAGAGTCCCTAGCTGGCCGTCTCCTGCACGCATCGGCAATAGCAGGCGTGTTCGTAGGCGAGTTTTATTTCGTCTTGAAGTTCTTTCGGCGGCTGACGAATGCCCTCAACCGCGGCGAGAGAGGTGCTGACGAGATGGTAGCGTTGTCCGACGGCATTCGACGGTCTCTCCTGGTTTGGCTTCGGCGGGTCGTGCGCCAGCGTACCGTGCCGGTAGCCGCACGAACTCCGGAGTTGGCAGTGTTTGTGGACGCCAGTTTGGACGGATGGGGAGGAGTGCTCGTTGATGTAGGCACAAACAACATGGTGGTTGTCGGTGCTCGCTGGAACAGGGCGGAAAAGCGCCTGCACATCAACGAGCTCGAAGCTCTGGCGTTCGAGAGGTCCGTGAAGGCGATCCCGCCGACGTACCGCGGTTCCACGGTGACGGTGATCGTGGACAATACGTCCGTGAAGGGAGTGGCTCGAAAGGGCGCGTGTCTGCGGTCGCAGACACTGAACGATGCGATAGTGAATGCTTTGTTGTGTTTGCAGCGGCTCCAAGTTGCGTTAGGAGTGCGCTGGGTGAAGAGCGCCGGCAATCCCGCTGATCTGCCATCGCGGGTGCCGGTTGAGTCGCTCACCAAGAAGAACATCTCGGACATGTCACTGGCGGTCCGGGACTTCCTTACTGGCGATATGGGTCTGGTGGAGTGACCTCCTGGGATAGCCTATTCTCTCACACATGGTGGCTATCTCGGGAGGCTACCCCATCGTACGTTAGACCCTTGTTTTTCCCCCTTTTCTGTATTCCAGTGAAACTTGCAGTAGCAGCATTCTCCTAATGCAGGAGTGAGTAGCCGACGGAGAATTCTTGCGATTCATCGAGGGAATTCCACAAGGCATTACGAACGAATTTCAGGTTCCTTTGGGCTGGCTGGCGGGGAAAATCTTTTCCTCCCACTCTCCCTGCTGTTTGTATTCGAGGCCGTGCGGCCCCTGTTACCCTCGCGCGAGGGTTATCACTAGCTTTGTTTCCGCCGCTTTAGTGGCGAGGTCCGGGAGATTTGGGGTTCCCACCCTCCGTCCCCCCGTGACCTCCTGGGATAGCCTATTCTCTCACACATGGTGGCTATCTCGGGAGGCTACCCCATCGTACGTTAGACCCTTGTTTTTCCCCTTTTTCTGTATTCCAGTGAAACATGCAGTGTAGCAGCATTCTCCTAATGCAGGAGTGAGTAGCCGACGGAGAATTCCGACCAGCCTGGACAAACCAGACAGCCTGGACAGCCTGACCAGACCAGTCAGCCCGGACTGACCAGACAGCCTGGAAAGCCTGGACAGCCTGACCAGACCGGTCAGTCCGACCAGACCGGACTGACCAGACAGTCCGACTAGCCTGGACAAACCAGACAGCCTGGACAGCCTGACCAGACCAGTCAGCCCGGACTGACCAGACAGTCCAACCAGCCTGGGCAAACCAGACAGCCTGGGCAGCCTGACCAGACCAGTCAGTCCGACCAGCCCGGACTGACCAGACAGCCCGGACAGCCTGGACAGACCAGACAGTCCGACAAGCTTGGCAGGCTGGAGGCTGGAGCCTGACCAGTCTAGTCCGGCTGACCCAGAGTCCGACCAGCCTGGACTGCCTGACCAGACCAAGCCCTGGCGGTTGGTGCTGCAAGATCAACAGGAAGGGTGGGTCTTCTAGGTCCTTGGTTTCTTTCAATGGGAAGAACGGGAACAAAATTAGTTACCCAATGAACAGATGCAGAACCTGTCCTGCTGTAGGAAGGTACAAGGTTGTTAAAAGTCCACACGAATCACAGGAGGTAGAACATGATTCATGGATTAAGTTTGAAAGTACGAATCACAGGACGTGGAACATGATTCGTAGGACCGCTGAGCACAAAGTTACCAAGTTTTCAAAACACCGCAGCCGCGGCAGGCAATAGGCTCGGTCAGGACTGATCCCTCACACCGAAGTGATCACGGGTTGCCTTGTGAGCGTAGATGCGCGGGGCTGAACTCAGGCTGCATGAGTGGGTTTTGTCAGGGAACAATGGCCCTCCACACCGGATCTCAAGAGTAAGCTTCGTTTCCAAAAGTCGTGATCAAGTCTGTATACCCACAGAAGGCGCGAACTTAACGCAAGGACCCTTCAGACGTGGAACGCATTGGTCAGAAAAGCAAACACCGCAACGGAGCAGGCGCCCGGCAGGCATTAGGCTCGGTCAGGAGCAGCGTCGTGGCGACGTCGAGGATGCCGAAAACGGCATCCAGCTGGTCGCGGTTGGCGCGTTCCGCCATCCCGCGCGCTTCCTGGATCAGGGCGTTAATCCTGTCCATTTTGACGGAGCTACGGGTAGCCCGCGTTCTTTTCGCGGATGGGTACCGCTGTTGTGTTATGGAGGGTGTTTGTCCTGGATGAATTCCGGGCGCACTTTACCGGCCGCGCGAGCAGCCAATAAAGTACAGAAACTGTAGCTTTTAAATCGTAGCGGTTGCCAGATACTCCCGTAGCACCTATTCACGGGTTTGCAGGGGTAAAAGGAAGCCCGGGTTGGGGAGGGTGGTGGGTTTGGTGCGTAGTATTCTTCTTTTTTTGTTCTTTCTCGGTTCTGGTGGTGCTGCTCCTTCCTTCTCGTCCTGTGTTGTGTTACGACCTTTTTTGTTCTTTATCGGTTCTGAGCGTTTCCATATGCCTTTTCCTGCTTTGACATGCAGTCCCTTCCAAACTGTACCTCTCTTGGTGTTCGGGGGTTGGGCCGTATGGTAACGTCTCGGGAAACGAAGTTTGTGGCGTCACAAAAGTGACAGGTTGCCAAAGCAACCGGGTGCCGAGCTTAAGCAAGGCGTTTGTCAATGGAGAACCAGTCCTGTGCCGTTTTAGGGCCGGCAGGTCTCAACGGGGGGAAAATGTTTCTTGGGTTTGAAGGGGGAAGGGGGGGTTTTCCTTTTGTGTTTTTTTTCGCTGCATGTCTGCATGTGACTGGTCTGCGTTCAAGAGCGAAACATGAGGCGAAGAACGAGGTGCACACAACACCGCGGTGAAAAAAACACAGGGGGCTAGTCCCTCAAGGTTTCATTCCCCACTTTGGGAGCCGTACACTCCCCTCTTTACAACTTTCTATTTTCTATTTTGCATCCCTTTCCTAGACGACATCTTCCTCGAAGAAGACTTGATGCTAGCATCAACCATGCATGAGAGGCAGTGTTCTGCCTAAACATTAAACTGAGATTTTCCCCCCCACCCCTCCATCCAAACCAGACTACACCGCTGTCCTGTCTGCAGACATCCAAACCCGACTACACCGCTGTCCTGTCTGCAGACACTCAGGTTCCGCTCTGATGATGGTCCGCCTTATGTGTCCGTGGCTTAGAGGACCGAAACACGGCGCAGACGGGACCAGTGCGGTGTTGAGCACATACCCATTCCAAGCACGTTCTTGCAATCCCCCCACCCCCCAGTGCTGATGCTAAGGCCCCTAAACTCGGCATCGTTGTCAGCCGGACGGCAAGTGGGGCCCTCTTGAGGCTGTTTTTGGGGTGTTTCCCAGATGAGTAAACGTTGCTTCCGTTTGTTTGGGCTTTCTTTTGCGAAAGTCAGGGTGCAAAGACGAGCCTGCCCACAGAGCACTTTTGAAGGCAGAATCTATGTCTGCATCTGTGATTGCCAAGTGGTCTCGAGGGCGATGGGGGTCTGTCAAACTTATTCTCTGCAACTTTTTCCTATCTTTTTGAATTGAATGAGTACTCGTTGTATTCAACAAAAATATTTTTATAAATTTGGAAATTGCGATACCCGTTGTATTTAACGGTACCCGTTGTATTTAACGGTACCCGTTGTATTTAACCACTGATAATTCGACCCCCAGTAACATACTCTGAGTGATTTTTGGCGGACCAAAATAATTCGACAATTTTTTTGTCACATTTCTGCCCCGCGGGGGGCGGCAAGACTTGTTGCGAGTCATTTCTTTGTTGTGTTGCTTTTCTTGTGCTCAACTCTTCGCCGCGTTCACTCTTGGAAGGTGCTAGAACCTGGGTTGACGGATCGAGAGCCCTTTACTTGACAGTGCAGAGACTGCGTATTTTCTCAATAATGTACGAAGGCACGCGTGACAATTCGAGCCAGAGGATGCTCGCCAAAAGTTCAAATCTGGTCAGTAGAGGATGGCTCTGCACAACTGCTTTTCTTGACACGTGCTACATTACGGAAAGTAGAGCTTCTGGCCTGTCGGGTCCTATGAGGACCAGGAGGGCGCCAAAGAAAGACAGAATCCAATGACACCGAATTCCAATGTGGAGGGCGGCTCACACCACGTGCTTTTCGGAGACGAAGAAGATGCCACATGTCAACTACTGGCACTCGCCAACCCCATGTTGCGGTATATCTGTACGTAGCTGCCCAAGGTCCAGCATCTCGGTCTTGGAACGTGAATCTGAAAGTAACACCTCCCGCTTCAGGCTGCCCGTGATGCAGTCTGCATCTGATTGCTACCACCCACACATTGTGTTCGTGTTGTTGTACATTTTAACCTTCACCCAATGACACAGATGGTCGGACGGCTCTGCATAGGGCCAGCCACAACGGTCACTTGCAAGTTGTCAAGGAATTGATCTCTGCTGGTGCCGACATTTCTATGAAGGACATTTGTATGTTTTACAATGTCACATGGCATCTATTCGTGAAACGATCTTTCAAGCGGCAAGTTCGGTCGCAGCCTTCATCATTAGGTGACAGGACAAGCGTTATCACTACCCATTCCATTGCGCTCGTGGAATCTTCCGGGCAAGTGCGATGGCATTTCCTGAAGAGGCTGTTACGAGTGGGAGACAGAGCTACTGGAGTCAAACAATCATTCGTGTTTGCCGACGGGGAGGTAGTGGAACTTGTTCACTTTCCTCAACGACAAGAAGCAACCTCCGTTTGTGCTCACTGCTGCATGTGTAGTTGCTTGTTTTAGTGTTTGACCCAATGACACACAGTTGGAATGACGGCTGCCATGTATGCTAAGGATTTCGGTCACATGAATGTTGTGAAGGAACTAGACAGTATGCTTTACTGTGTTGTGTCTCCGTATGTATTGGACAGTGTAAATGTATTCGGTTGAATCGGAAGACGCCCTCCTAAGTAACTCGGCATCTGTTCTTGCCTGCGTGGGTATTCACGATGCCGGTTTATGCATGCACCAAGTGGTCAGTTGTATACTCCGACGCGTCAGCGCCTCGGGTGATTTAAGAACTATTAATGAATTTGATCAAGCTGAAGCATCTACCACAGTCGCTACGATCCCTCAGCGCACAGGATATGTTGCTCCGGCTGCTTCGCGTCTTCAGGATGCAGAAGGAAGGAACGTGTCACCGCTTGCTTCTGGTCGTCAGGGCAGTGCGCACGGGGCTCCGGTTGCTTCAGCTCCTCCACGCACGTGGATTAGCACGAATGCTGTGAGTTCGGCTCAATCAGTTCCTGAGATCACAGAACCCCCAACAAGCCTTTCCGGCCAGGTTCCTCCTGGGCCTGATTGGACATGGCACAGTGCTCCTCACGGCACGCAAGAGACAGAAGTGGCTCCGGCTCCCTCGGCTCCTCTGCGCTTGGTTTCGGCTCAAGCAGTTCCTGAAGACGCAGGAGTTCCGAACACCTTTGCTGACCAGAAGCCGTGTTTATGTCCTGAGTACCAGCGGGAAATGTTTACAGTTGACACTACAGACAGTGGTCTGCTCGCTTCTGGTGCGTTCGGCGCTGTCTACCGCGGCAGGATTGGAGAGCAAAGTGTTGCTGTGAAGGTTATCGGAGGCGGTCGTAACGATGTTGTCAGGAAGGAGGTCGCCATCCTGCACATGATAGACGATCCACACGTTTCTCGGATTTACGGCTGGCATTGCGACGGCACGCAGACATTTCTTCTCCTTGAACTGCTTGCAGAGAGCCTCGAGCAACGGCTTAAACGGGCGAAGAAGGGTGCATCAACAACAGCATCACGCAGACCATTCCTGTCCTGGGCCGAGTATTATTCGATTTGTCTTGGTGTGCTTCACGGCGTTGGTGCTCTACATAAGCATCGCTGTTTGCACCGTGACATCAAGCCACAGAACATTATGCTTTCATCCGAAGGGGTTGCAAAGCTAGTCGACCTTGGAATCTCAAAGGAGAAGGCCGCCATGACGGCCACGGGTACCCAAGCGGGTACTTTTCCCTACATGGCGCCTGAGGTTCAGAACAACCATCGATACTCGTTTCCTGCTGACATGTACAGCGTGGGCTGCACAGCATGGCAGCTCATCAATGGGCGCACACCGTGGGAATGGGTTACGCTGCTTGGTTTCTTGGCCCAGCATCAAGCCGGTCTTCCAATGGACAGCATACAGGCAACACCCACGATAGCGCCCGGGCTGGTGGAGCTCATAGCAAGCATGCTGAAGTACAACCCAGGAGACCGGTGCACGAACGCTGATGCAATAACTAAATGTCAGCAACTGAGAAAGCAGCATGTGTAGAGACGTAAGAACTACGTCGCAGATGCTGTAGTACAGCAGCGAACGCTAACAGTGAGAACTGGATTCGCCCCGAAAAGGGATGAAAGAGTTGCGACAAAGCCCGTTTCCGGTATGTCATGTCTTCTTTGTCACAGCGCGGATGCTGACAGGGAAGTGGAGATGGTGCAGGCTGTCGACAGGCGAATAGAAGAAGACTGGGCAATTGCGAACGAACAAATCTCATGATCACTCACCTTCCAACCTCCTTTTTTGACCACCTTGTGTCTGCGGTGTCTACTTTGCACGTTGTCACCCAAATAGAATCAGGACTATCTAGTGGTATTCTGTAGCCCCTGAGCAGACGAGCGCCCCACGACCGAACGCAGCGACCCCGTCATCGATCGAATGTAGATGACAGAACGGCCACAAGCAAGAAAAGGGCCTTCTTCAAGAGCACTCAATCCAGCTTTACACCGCAGTGCGAGGTTTCCCAACACGGGCAGGCTAGGGTCACGTAGAATCTAAGGAAGAGTCAAAACAATCTAATCAACAACCGACAGACGGTTTTATTGCTCTCGTTCAAGCACCAGATACTTCTTTCTTTCACAACAAGCCCATGCACTTCTTCCCATCCCGACTCCCTCTTTGCTCCATATTACACACTGCGACTACAACTCATTGCGGAAGCACGCTCTCGTACTTATGCCCATTCTGTCTCGAATGCTGCACGGAGAGAGTGAAGTCCAGCCTCAGAAGCCGGAGTTCAAGAGGGGCCACCCGAGTCGCACCCGAAAAGCGGATTGGGTACAACCAAACCGCGTGTGAATGCGCGCCCGAAAGACGGGTGTGGCACCCTTTTCAGAAGCTTCAGCCTCTGAGGCTGGACTCCACCGTGTGTTCTTTTTAGACGCTGTGGGCCGTTCAACTCCACATGACGTCAGCCGTGCCCGCGCATTACTGCAGTAAGTAGGGGTGGTAGTAAAGCCCCCCCCGCTAGGCATGATGGTCCGTGGCTTAAAGGACCGAAACACGGAGCAGACGGGGCCAGTGCGGTGTTGAGCACATATCCATTCCAGCAAGCACATTCTTGCAATCCCCCCAGCCTAGGCATACCCCCTGCAATTCCCCTAGGCTAGGCATACCCCCTGCGATCCCTTCACCCTTTTCCCTTTTCTATTTTGCACCTTCTTCGAAGAAGACTTGATAAAGGGGGGGGGGGGCGAATAGTTGTCCTTATTCGAAAGACACCTGTATGCCAATTTTTTTTTTATTTGGCCCCCCAATTATTTGCCAGACAGAGACAACCGTGCGACGGACAACAGTCAGGTAGCACCCAAAAATTGCCCTCTCATGTTTCCAGCAGATCTGCGTCATTTCGCAATACGCGATACTGCGCGGCATCCACAACTCGATCTCCGCAACTCGATCACCCTCCGCGATTGGCTTTGTGCTAGGCCTTATGCCGGTTCATCAGCCAGGCCATCGTCAAGGGCGGGGCATGGGGGAGGGATGGCGGGGGTGCCGTCTTGACAGCCAAAGAGATGGCACTGGACGGAGTCCTCGATCGCACGTTCGGCGGAGTGTATGAGATACCAGACGAGGCGGGTGAATGAGCGACGCGAATAGCCACGATCTGAAGACATAAAATGTACACTCTGAAAACACAGTACGGACCGCACCCGGCCATAAAGAACGAGAAGAACTAGCGGGCGGCCAGCTTCCGCCGTCTTGCCCGTGTGTCTAAGTCAGTGGCGTCGCCCCGCGCCCTTTCTACTCACCCTAAACAGAAGTACATTCTGGACTGCTGTAAGTCCAGGCCGGAAATATTTTAATCCGGAAAAAACATGGAGCAGCACGTAGCAATAGCACGTAGCAGCAGCGCGTATGCGTACGTAGCAGCAACGTATGTGTATGCATGCGCACACCACCACGCAGTATGAGTACGTAAAGTTCGTACTGCTATCCCCTACACGTGCTCCAGCGTTCCAGACGTTTTCCGTCCGGGTTATTTCCGGTCCGGACTGTCACTGGCAGCACGGCAGGCAAGTTGAAACGGAACGTAGTTGCAGCAGTAGTTTGCACTTGATATGCAGCAGCAATCTGTGAGACTGCACAAGCCGCTACCTCTTTGCACGCGTTGTGCCATGCTTCGGTCGCTTCTTGCCCCGCGTGCTGTCTGTCTCCGGTGCGCTTCACGTCCGCTGTGCAGTTTGGCGAGCTCAAGGAATCACCAGATGATCCAGCGCACTTCCTTTTCTCCCTCGCGGGTTGTTCCCGCGGCCGGGATCTCGACTCCCCGATGTTCCTTGCCTTCGCCACCTTTGACGGTTACCTCGGCTTCTGCGGCGCTTCCACCGGCTTGCTCGCCGTCGCGTCCGCTCCTTGCCTTCGCCACCTTTGACGGCTGCTGCGGCCTCGGCTTCTGCGGCGCTTCCACCGGCTTGCTCGCCGTCGCGTCCGCTCCTTGCCTTCGCCACCTTTGACGGTTGCTGCGGCCTCGGCTTCTGCGGCGCTTCCACCGGCTTGCTCGCCGTCGCGTCCGCGCCATCGCGGGCAGGCGCCGTCCGTCCCTAACGCGCGTTCACCGTTCGTCGGTGGTCCCGCGGTCGACCCGCTTGCTCCGACACGCGCCCGATTCGTTGGTTGCGGGCCCTGTGGCCGCGGCTCCGGCACCCCGTTGGCCGTCAGGCCCTCGCTTCACCGCTGGCCGTGCTCCGTGGTGCCCTCGCTTGCAGCACTGCCTGGGGATGCTGTTTCCTTCGGTTGCACCAATATATTTTTTTTAGCCACATGCAGTGTGTGAGGAAACTGAACCGCCCAAGTAGGACCTTCTGATCATGATCATTTGCCAAATTTGCCACCTGAAACCACGTCCAGGATTTGGGCTCAGGGTAGTGCGGTCAACGAAAACTCTAGTTTCCCTTTCTACTTTCTTCTACTCTCGCGGTGTACGGTTTCTTATTTGACCCCCCCAATTATTCGCCGACGAAGTTGGGCCAAAAAGACTTTTTTTATTTGCCCAAATTAAATAGTTGTCAGGTACAATCATTCGCCCCCCCCCCTTTACTAGCATCAACCATGCGTGAGAGGCAGTGTCCTGCCTCAGCATTAAACTAAGATACCCCCGTCTCTTTTTAGCCGCATGCAATGTGTGAGGCGAGTGAACCGCCCAGGTGGGACCTTCTGATCATGATAATTTGCCAGGTTGCCACCTCCCACAAACTGCAGGGAGCAGCCGGCTGGATCTGGCCGAGGCTACGTCAGGACGGATTTGGCAGGTGAGCAGCGACACCTCCCCATATTGCGCAGCACGAGAGTACCGGGGAAAGCCTGCCACGCGGCGGTACTGCAGAGCCACGGGCCTACGGGTCAGGTGGCTACCGATTTCCCCTACTAAAGGAACAAGGCGTGGCGCACCTTGGGGCTTGGCGCTTGCGCTGAACACAAGCTCGTAGAGACGGTCAGCCACAGGGCAGAGCGGGACGGGGTTGGTACTGTCACGTTCCTGCACCCGGAGCGGCCTTTTTCTGTCCTGCCTTCGACTCAAGCTTTGGCCAACTGTGGTTGACTGTCACGTTCCTGCACCCGGAGCGGCCTTTTTCTTTTTCTTCTCTTGTTGGTAGGTGTCATGGAGGGGCCTTCACGTGGTGACACTGCTGACCGCACCTTACTTGAGTCGCGGTCGCCGATCCCCAACCGCCAGCATCATGTACTTGATGCGACGCGGAACAAGTGCTGACAGCACCGCCCGGCGAATAGAGGGCCACAAATGTGGCAAATCGACCGGTCGGGGGGGTGCTTAGCAGCCAATGGCCTGATGGCTGAGAGCACCTAAGCAGGGCTGCATCCTCGTGTTGTAGCCGTGTTGTGTGTAAGGCTTCGTGGTGGTCAACCACCTCATCACAATAGGCGCAACCTTTCTCGACAGTGATTGGACAGTCGGGATGCCGGGGGCGAGTCTCCATGAAGAGGACAAAAGTAAAGCGAGATCTGCCCCCTGCGCCTGCTGTCTCCGGCTGCTTCGGCAGACGATACATACTACTACTACTACTACTGTGCAGTCTATCGACACAGATTGTTGCTGCCATCAACTTCAAACTACAACTAATACTCTTGTTACTACATTTGTACTGGCGGGAACATCTTCGGAACAACGGTTGCACATGAACGAGAAAACAAAGCCAACGAAAAAGTGATAATGCGGGAAACCCCCCCAGAGACGTTTATACCCTGTACACGCGAAGTGCAAAAGACCTTTGCCTTATCATTTTCATTGCCTTCGATCAGTTGATGCTGATCGTCCGTTTATCAGTGCAAGCCCGAACTCCGGAAATGTTCTTCTCTATTTCTTCTTCTTTTTCTTCTCACCTGCAACCACGTCCAGGATTTGGGTTCAGGGTAGTGCGCTAACGAAAACTCTACTCTCGCGGTGTACAGTTTTGAGGTGTTTTCGTTTTTACATAAGCGCGAGCTTGGACGGAAATGCTCGACGAAGCTGCCAGACAAAGAACCGATTGGATCCCAAGTGCTGTAACTACCGAACCACGTGTTGAACGGACGTGAGATCATGCGGGTCTACCCCTACACGACAAGACAAACTAACACAACATGTCAAAGTCCTGAGAGAGAAAACAACACACGGTGGTGTAAGCGAAGAACAAATCAGATTGTGTTTGTATTGTATTTGCCCTTCTATCTCTATATTTCCTCCCTTCCATTCGGAGTCAAAGCAGCTACGTCGAGTATTTTTTGTCTTCTCTGAAGCCAGGATCACGCCTCTTTCTTGCGATAACCAGCAACTACCTCCTTAGAAAGCATACTTGTTACAGCTAAAAAGGGACGTTTGCAGCGGCTTAACCTGAACGCGTACAGGTCAAATAGGCTCGAGGAAGGCACTCACGATGGGGAAGAAATTCAAGACAGCATTTCTGAAGTGATCTGTGGCCACGAATCTCAGCCTTCCGCCCGCCTGTGATGTTCATCTCTGCAAGAGACTAATGTGTTCGCTAACTGGTCCTCCATTTCTGCCGTGTTGACACTTCCCTGTTTCAGTCAGCCTGTTTCCTTCGCTGAATTTCTGAGCGGGAACATCTTGAACCTGTTCGTTGCTTACCTGCTACCAGTTCAGCAGCAGATGATTTATGCAGGGTCAACAGGACAACTTGGGGAACTCCGCCACGTGTGGGCACCTAAACAGCTCTGGGCACTCGCTAATTTTTACATAAGCGCCAGCTTGGAAGGAAATGCTCGGTGCTGCCAGACAAAGGACAGAAGGGATCCCAAGTGCTGTACTTACCGAGCCACGTGTTGAACGGACGCGAGGTCATGCGGGTCTACCCCGTACACGACAAATCACACAAGCACAACACGTCAAAGTCCTGAGTGAGAAAACAACACACGGTGGTGTAAGCGATGAACAAATCAGATTGTATTTGCCCCTCTACCTCTATGTTTCCTCCTTTCCATTCGGAGTCGAAGCAGCTACGTCGAGTATTCTTTAGTACTAACAATCCTGCGGATTGCCCTTCAATGTATTGTGCAGGCTAAAAAGACGTAGGCAGCGTTTTTTGGTGGTTGATCAGAATTTCTTACCTGAATATACAAAGGGTAAGTACAAGTGGGAAAAACGATCAACCGGCACGCACAAACAAGACGAAGCGCCTGTCTTTTTTTGTTTAAGCACCTGCTTTGTAGGAAATACGTGAGGAGGCTGCCAGCTGCGAAAGAGCAAAGGAGGGAAATGTGCTGTAGCCCACACGAAACAGGCTGCCAGCTGCGAAAGAGCAAAGGAGGGAAATGTGCTGTAGCCCACACGAAACACAGATGAATCTGGCGGGCGTAAGCGTTCAACGAAAAAGACCCACTTTGTAGTTGGATTGTTTCTCCCCCTCTAGCCTCCTTCGAAGTAAGCACAAGGCAGCCCCTCGAGTATTTCGTGTGTGCTTGACGTGGGCAGCTTTAGATCTACACCTGATGACACCTCACCCACAATGTGTTGTCGACAACAAACAAGGATAAGAATAAACAAAACTCTAAACCACAATAAACGCTGCAAAACCCTGTTTTCGCATCTCTTCAGACCACCGTACAAACAAACACACCTATTCTTTTTCGTAAGAACAATGCATTGTGGACACGAAAGAGAACGGTGCCGGCGTGTTTGGGAGAAGATTAGCCTAACCATCATATTCGCTCACTAACACAGGCTAGTCCTCCCCCGACACGACAAACGCATGCTTATTTATTTTTTTACAGCCACATGTATTACGCGAGGAAACTCAACCGCCCAAGTAGGACTTTCTGATTATGATCATTTGCCAATTTGCCACCTGAATCCACGTCCAGGATTCGGGCTAAGGAGTGCGGTCAACGAAAGCTCTCTAGTTTCCTTTCCTACTTTCTCCTCCTCTCGCGGTGTGCGGTCTTTTTGTTTAAGCGCCCGCTTTGTAGAAAATACTTGAGGGCTGCCAGTTGCGAGATATCAAACAATATTCCGATATCAAAGGAGGTAAATGGGCTGTAGCCCACACGAAACACAGGTAAAGCTGGTTTAGTGGCGTAAGCGTTAAAAAAGACCCACTTTGTAGTTGTACTGTTTTCTTCCCTTCTACGCCTCCTTCGAAGTAAGCACAAAGCAGCCCTCGACTCTTTTTCCCGATACGATACCTCCCGACCCCTCCCCCGCCTCTTGTGTGTCTTTCGAACCTTTTGACGATGGTCGCCCGGTCCCGGATTCTCAAGCGAACTTTTACTTTGAAAAACAAGAAGTGGTTTTTTCCTACACTGTTGGATGGATCCCAGGGGATTAGCCCCTGTATCCACATTTGGACGGTCAGTCCAAAATTTGGAAAAGCCGGCGGGGAAAAAGAAGAAGGACACCGGCACTTCACCATCACCCAGGCCCCCGGCAGAGGCGGCCAATGTGCAATCCGAGGCACTCAGGGCCCAGCATTGTCGTGAAGATACGTCGCGTCGCGCTGTGTTGAGCCCCATTCCTGAGTGAGGACGCAGAAGAGCCGTTAGCGGTCCAAATGTGGAAAATGGCCGGAAGCCAAGCAATGCTCTGATAGAAGGCTAGAACGGCTCCCAAGGCGCAAGCGAGCGGGATTTTCAAGGGCTCGCTGATACGAGCAATCCGACAAACGAACCACCTACAAGACCTGCGTGTAGAAATACAGAGGAGCGTATATGCCATGATCGACAGAGGTCACAACCCACGGGTACTATACGCACCCTGGAACCCATGGCTCACAGAGGAATTCGGCAACCTGCCACGACTCCACAGCCAGCTCAAGCCGTTCCTTGGATTCTGCGTAGCCCGGCACAAAAAACGCCAACCACGCATCAACGAACCGGAGTTCGCCGGCAAACACAGGCCAACCAACTTCTTCCCGGCCCACTTACCGAGCGAATCACCATCCTCCGTTGACTCTCCATCACAACCCACACCCGAATTAACCGTCACGGAACGAGTAGCCAGCCTCGTTGCAACCATCACCATCGCCGCAGCAGTAGCAGCCAAAACGAAGCGGAAACACCCACAGCAACTTCACAAATACACGACAAGAAACTCTTGCTTCCTGCAAGCGTCGCTAAACCTCATAGCAGCGACACACTTGTCAAATCAAATACGCAAGTACAACGACTGTCCACAACACCAAACAGGCCCATGCACACAAGACGTGAACGAATGGATAAGCGGCAGGAAAACCCAAAACGTCGTCCAAAGGCTCTTCGAGCACATGGGCACACACCTCGGCGACGGAGAACAACACGACCTAGAAGAAGCCTTACTTCAACTACTCGCTGCGATAGCGAACGAAAACGAAGAACACCGCACGTGCCAACCAAACTGCAGCGACGCCTTCAACGAATTATTACACCTACAGACGACAACAATCCATTGCAACAACTGCGGCTACATCAAAACAGAAGATCAACCCTACAGCATGACAATCCTCGCAATACAGGCCAGCACCGCTCAAGGATGTCTGGACAGTTTCTGCAAGAAAAGCACCCCCAAAGATTACAGATGTGACAAGTGCAAAAAGACAAAGACAGCAGAAACGCAAACCAGTATCCGAGCAGCACAAGACACATTACTACTGTGTCTTAGACGGAACGAGTTCGCAAACGAAAATCGAACCCCGGTGGCAGCTGATCCCACCCTCAACATTCCGGACCACGAACACAAATACGAACTCCAAGCCGTTATAACACACACAGGAAGAGAGAACGCCGGCCACTACACCATCCACAAACGTAACCGCACCCCTTTCACAGACCAAAACTGGACACATTACAACAACGAAACCACCTCACACTCCCGGGAACCTACGTACACAGACAACGCCACGTACATGTTCCTGTACACGAAAGAAGACACCACCGACACAGACCCTACACAAACACTCGAACTGCTCGAAGAATTGCGAGGGGACACCCCTACCTCAGACGACGAGACCTCATCCGAAGAAACAACACAGCATGAAGGAACGCTGATTTGGGCATGCCCAGCCTGCAAAGCAACTACCACGGACGCAGGCAACAAGTTCAAAGGCGCCAAAGGCCTCCGTACACACATGCTTCACTGCAAAGAGATGACTCTAGCAACAAGCCCAGTACGAAAGGCGGCACAGAAAGCCCTCGGAAAACGCAAATGCCCATACTGCAACAACGACGGACGGACCGCAGGGAAAGCGCGCTTCAAAAGTCTACGCCACCATATCTCAAAATGCAAGAGAAACCCAGCGGTATCGCACACGCTCAAGGCTACGAAAAAGAATAAGCAAAGTAAGCGAGGAACTTAATTTCATCATCCACGGCTGCCTCGTGCAGCTAGAGAACCCCGACTGTGGAGGACAACAAACAGTCAAATGAGGTTTTTTTAAAAAAATTTTTTTATCACATCTTACGACTGTAAGAATAACATCGAACAATAACCAACGCTACTTCCACTTCTTCGAGCCAACGAGCCTTCATGCGAACAGCGCAAGCGTAACCTCTGTCACTCAAACCCTCCAACCACCCCCCCCCCGTACCCCGAGGACAACCCTCAAAACCCCAACTTCCCCTCTCCCCCTCTCCCCCCCTTCTTTTTCTCCCCCATTTCTTTTTCCTTTTTTCATCCCCTAATCCGTGCCTCGTAACACACAGCCGCCGATCAACACGAAACCACCCAGAAGAAAAGCCAGGCACCGGGATCTTCCTGACGAGCACGCAACCCGGTGAACTTAATCAAGAGTCGAAGATTAGCGTCGAAACTTCCTGGCTTTTCACGCCGCAGCAGAACGACCACACCCTACCCAAACCCAAGCACCCTCTAAACGCGTTAGGGGACTTCACAAGGTTTCACAACGGAGTGACACAACACCCGAAACGAGTCGCACTCTTTTACTTTTCTCAACCCCCCGCCATACCCAAGCCTCTACGGTCAACCGGAGACTTTAAAATACCGACCTTCTAACCCACAAATAACGCTACAATGCTCCCGCCAACGGTCTTTTCTATCAATTCACAGGTGCCAAGTTTGAGCGACACTGAAGCCCCTGGCCCGAAAACCCGCAAACCCGCCCCGCCCGCAAACCCGCAAACCCGCAAACCCGCAAACCCGCAAACCCGCAAACCCGCACTCGGTGGCCCTGCGGGCCCCCTCGTGCATTTGATGGATTCTCAGCGCTTTGATGTGGGCCTTCTTGTCCAGGTTCGGCCTCTTGTGTGAAGAGGCCGACTCGAAAGAAAACAGGATTCAGCACACACAACGCAAACAGGAACTAGAAGAAGAAAAGAAATTCACAAGATGGTTAGGGTCGGAGTTGTGCTTGAAAAATCTGGTGTTCGAGAGTTCGTGTGCAAGCAGTCAAGGTATGTGAAGTTACGAGTTCTGTCAGAGCTATGGGTGCATATTTTGTTGATATTTTGACCGATGCATCCAACGAAACCGTCACAGGAATTCGAAGCTCCTACGAACGACGTTCTTTCGGTCGCAACTTCGGGAGCAACGTGCCCTCCCCATTTCGACATGCAACAGTTGCCTATCACGTTTTCGGTGTTCCTTCAGCAAAGTGGTCCTGAGAGGTCGTGAAGTCCAAGAAGCTGGCCATCAAAGGCCCCTGGGTGGTCTTGGGGTTGGGGGACAAAATCTGACTTGCCACCTCCTCGCGGTGTCCCCTGGAAACGTGTTTTTCGAAACGCGGCCAAGGCAAGCAGTTCCTTTGCTGTGGGTGAAAGCCCCTAACTTCGTATCTGGCCTCCGAGCTGCGCAGCTACCCTTCCCAGGCGTAAAAAAGGTCGGCAAGAAAGCAGCAGCAGCAGCAAGGTGCCCGGCAAGGCAGCAGCAGCAGAAGCAAGACAGCTGCGGGAAGACACGAGCAGCAAGGCAGCTGCGGCAAGGCAACAGCGGCAAGGCAGCAGCAGCACGACAAGCAGCGGCAAGGCGGCATCCGGAAGGCAGCCGCGGCAAGGCCAGCAGCAGCAAGGCAGCAGCCGCAGCAAGGCAGCAGCAACAAGGCAGCAGCAAGGCAAGCAGCAGCAAGGCAGCAGCGGCACAGCGGCAAGGCGGCAGCATCGCGATGGCAGCGGCAAGGCGGCATCAGCAAGGCAGCAGCAGCAGCAAGGCAGCAGCAGCAGCAAGGCAGCCGCGGCAAGGCAGCACCAGCAAGGCAGCAGCAGAAGCAAGCACCAGCAACAAGGCAGCAGCGGCAAGGCAGCAGCAGCACGATAGCAGCGGCACAGCGGCAAAGGCGGCAGCATCGCGATGGCAGCGGCAAGGCGGCATCACAAGAGCAGCAGCAGCAAGGCAGGCAGCAGCAAGGCAGCCGCGGCAAGGCAGCACCAGCAAGGCAGCAGCAGAAGCAAGCCACCAGCAACAAGGCAGCAGCGGCAAGGCAGCAGCAGCACGATAGCAGCGGCAAGGCGGCATCCGCAAGGCAGCAACAAGGCAGCCGCGGTAAGGCACAGCAGCAAGGCAGCAGGAGCAGCAAGGCAGCAGCAGCAAGGCAGCAGCAGCAAGGCAGCAGCAGCAAGGCAGCAACGGCAAGGCAGCAGTAGCAGCAAGGCAGCCGCGGCAAGGCAGCACAAGCAAGGCAGGAGCAGAAGCAAGACAGCAGCAACAAGGCAGCGGCGGCAAGGCAGCAGCAGAAGCAAGACAGCAGCGGCAAGACACGGCAGCAAGACAGCATCGGCAAGGCAACAGCGGCAAGGCGGCAGCAGTTCGATAGCAGCGGCAAGGCGGCATCAGCAAGGCAGCCGCGGTAAGGCAGCAGCAGCAAGGCAGCAGCAGCAGCAAGGCAGCGGCGGCAAAGGCAGCAGCAGCAAGGCAGCAGGAGCAGCAAGGCAGCAGCAGAAGCACGGCAACGGCAGCAGCAGCAGCAGGACAGCAGCAGCAAGGCAGCATCAGCAAGGCAGCAGCGGCAAGGCAGCAGTAGCAGCAAGGCAACCGCGGCAAGGCAGCAGCAGAAGCAAGACAGCAGCGGCAAGACACCAGCAGCAAGGTATCAGCAAGGCAGCCGCCGTAAGGCAGCAGCAGCAAGGCAGCAGCAGCAGCAGCAAGGCCGCCGCGGCAATGCAGCAACAGCAATGCAGCAGCAGCAAGACAGCAGCAGCAGCGGCAGGGAAGCAGGAGCAGCAACACAGCAGCGGCAAGGCAGCAGCAACAAGGCAGCAGCAGCAGCAGCAGCAGCAACAAGGCAGCAGCAGCAGCAAGGCAGCAGCGGCAGGGAAGCAGGAAGCAGCAACACAGCAGCGCCAAGGCAGCAGCAACAAGGCAGCAGCAGCAGCAGCTGCAGCTAAGGCAAGGTAGCAACAAGGCAGCGCAGCAGCAACAGGCAGCAGCAGCAGCAAGGCAGCGCCGCAGCAAGGCAGCAGCAGCAGAAGCAGCAGCAGCAGCAGGCAGCAGCAGCAGCAAGGCAGCAGCGGCAGGGAAGCAGCAGCAGCAACATAGCAGCGGAAAGGCAGCAACAAGGCTGCAGCAGCAGCAGCAGCAGCAGCAGCAGCAGCAAGGCAGCAGCAACAAGGCAGCAAGGCAGTAGCAGCAAGGCAGCAGCGGCAAGGCAGCGGCAGCGGCAGCAGCAGCAGCATCATAGCAGCGGCAAGGCAGCAGCAGCAACAACAGACGAAGTTTGTTTGAAGCGCTTAAGTTGGAAAACGAAGCTTGCAATGAACATCAGTCTTTGCAAGGCTTTCCATTTCGAAGTGGGGAAGGTCGTTGACCACAGTGTTTGGTTTTGCGAGAATTCCACAGCTTTGGAGAAAGGCAGCAGAGCAGCAGGAGCAGCAACAGGAAGAGTAGCAGCAGCAAGACAGCAGCGGCAAGGAAGCAGCAGCTAGGAAGCAGCAGCAAGACAGCAGCAGCAAGACAGCAGC